>JAYESA010000006.1:56586426-57336426 GCA_036927795.1 Iris macrosiphon | reverse complement strand
GACACAAAATCTAATGTCAAAGTCTCCAAACACATCCAAACAAGCTCCAAATTTTTCCCACGGGTAGCCCTATGGTTTAGGAAGGTTCTAAACTACTAATTACACTATATTAGAGTAATCACAAGAGGAAAAATTAGGGTTTATCTCTTGGAAGTTGGAATCCCAAGCCAAAGTCTCCAAAAAGTTCCAAATCCACCACACCAAGCTTCCAAGCTTCCAACCCAAGCTCCAACACTAAATCTAAGCTCTCCCCCCTTAGGTTAGGGAAAAGAAAAGGGTTAGGGTTAACTTAAATGAAAGCAATAGAAGAAGGAAGAGAAGAAGAATGATGTTCTTACTTGAAGTTGTAGGAATTGGAAGAAGAAAGAAGAAGAAAGAGTGGAGAAGAAGAAGAAGAAGAAGAAGAAGAAGAAGAAGAAGAAGAAATAAAGAAGAAGGAGGGGGGCTGCTGGTTTCAGATCTGGAAAGGGTCGGCCAAGCATAAAGAAGGGTTTACATAATGCAAAGTGACCAAAAATACCCCCTCCTTTAGTCATGCAACTTGGATTTTGGGTTTGGGGTTCCAAAAGCACTCTAACTAAACCAAAACTCCCCAACTAACTAAAATAAAATATAATAATAATTCTAAACCCAAAAATAAGCCTCACAAGGGTGTTGGTTGGGTCTGACATAGGTCAACTAGGGTCTGACATGGGTCCAGGCTAGCCAAAATACTAAAATAACTAATAAAAAAATAATACAACTAACAATTAAATATTAATACAAATATTTATGATAAATACACAATTAACCAAATTAAAATAAAAAAAATACCCTGCTCTGGAAATGGGGTAGTGACACGTCCCGTCCTTCTTCGGATACAAATAAAATTGTGCTCCCCATGAAGAAACACTAGCCCGTATGAAACCTTTATCTAGGAGGTCATCTACTTGGACTTTCAACTCAACCAACTCCTTCAGTGCTAGTCTATAAACGGGGGAAGTAACTGGCTCGGCTCCGGGAGTCAATTCTATAGTGAACTCAATCTCTCTGTCAGGTGGCAGGCCTAGGAGATCCTCTGGAAACAATCCGCAAACTCTGATATAAAGTGAGGGTATATCGGTTCACCTTCTGAAATGTGTGTCGCTAGGGTAGGTTGGACACCATGCTCTCGGGCTCCCCGAAGAAACTCAAACTCAGGGTGATCAGGGGGTCTAAATATGACACAACCACGATGGCAATCTAGAGTTGCGTAGTATTGGCTCAACCAATCCATGCCTAGGACAATGTCATAGTCCGGCATGGAGAAGACCAAAAATTGGGCACGCATCTCTCCCCCGCAGACAACTACTAAAAATAATCTACAAGTGTCGCTAACAGGTACTATTCTATCTCCCACAAGAATTCTCTTGATCTTCGAAAGGGGTGCAGTATCTATTCTATGGGTGGCCACAAAACTAGCAGCTGCAAAAGAGTGTGTGGCACCAGAATCAAATAAGACTACTGCTGGTAATAAAGCTACTAAGATAGTACCTGCGATCACTTTTCCTACTATCTCCGCCTCCTCTATAGTCATCGAATAGGCCTGACCATGTCTCGGTGTCGGTGCCCTCGGCTGCTGCTGTCGAGCCTGCTAGAATTGATCTTCCTGTGGGGCCAAGGCTGGCCTCCTCTGATTTCCCCCGGGTGCTGGTTGTCGCAGTGCTCCAGCTCCTGCGTAATGTGACCTCGGTGCTGGCAGGGCTGGACAGTGAACCATCTGTACTGGATCTCTCTGGTCGGGGCAATCTCCGATTGCATGCTGGCCCGATCCACATCTCAGACATACGCCCAGCCTCCATTGACAGTCCCTCAATAAATGTCCCCTCTTGCCGCAAAAATAGCATATGGGAATCACTGCTCCCTGCAGGGGTGCTGCTCTCTGCTGCTGCTGCTGTATCAGTGGACGCTTAGCAGGTCCTCCCTGCGGGGCTCGAACTGCTGATGACAACGCACATGAGCGCTTCAGGCTGGCCTCCATCTTATTGATGCGGTCCTGGCATCGTGCTGCTAATAATACCTTGGAGTAGGAGGTGGGGGCTATGGACCCGATAAATCTCTGCATCTCGAAACTTAGGCCTTCATAGAACTTCTCGGCCTTCGCCTTCTCGGTAGGGATCAGGTATGGTGCAAATCTGCTCAGGGGGAGGAACTCAGTATTGTATTCCTCTATAGTCAAACTTTCCTGCCTGAGGTTCTAAAATCTATCCCGAAGCTCTGCTCGGGCAGTAGAGGGTATGTACATCTCCTGGAAGAGCCTAGAGAACTCTTCCCACGTGACCCGATCTGGTCCCAAATGCTACTCCTCTGAGAGCCACCAGTGATGAGCATTGCCAGTGAGCTGCATCGTGATGGCAGTCATCCATCGGTGCCAGGGGAGGTCAGTAGCCTCCAGCTGGTGCTGAATGCGGGTGAGCCATGCATGGACCTCCGTCGGCTCTTATGTGCCAGCAAAAGGTTGTGGCATCATACGACAGAAGTCTATGACAGACCCCATCGTCGATTGGTGTGCTGGTGGTGACGCCTACCCCAAGGCCGTCACAATACTGTCCCTCAAGGTCTCAGCTTGGCGCTGCTGGGCCTGCTGCAGGACCTGCTGCTGGGCCTGCATCATCGCATATACCATCTGAAACATCTGTGTCCCATCCATGGGTTGCCCTACGAGGAATGGCATATAGGGCATCTGGGGAGGTAATGGTGGAGGTGGGGGCAGCTGCTGCTCGTCTTGTCTAGGGGTCCTCTGATCCTCAGGTCCTGCCTGATGCGGAGTCTGATGCCCGTCCGAAGGCACCTCTGGCTGCCCCGATGACTATCCCAGGGGATCTGGAGTCAACAGAAGAACATGCCCCAATTTTGGTTCACCGGATGATCTTGCGTCACAGGGAACATCGCCCTGCTGCGCAACGCGTCTGCTGCAGAGATTCATAACTCAGAAAAGAAGTCATGACTGTGATCAGCGTTGAGGAAATAAACAAGATGCAATTTGGTAAAAGAAATCGAGATAGAGGTGTCATATGAAGGTTTCAAACTGTATATGAGATTCCTAATATCTATTCCTAATTTTTTTTGCAGGCTCGCTTGGCACAGTCAGGTGACCAAGATGATTTAAATCGGACCTGTATGGGCTACACATAAACCTTGTCACGACCTCGCAATACCTTCCCACTACTGTCCAGAATCTCAACAGGCTCCTCTTTGTATGATAAGCTCAGGCCGACTGTGATTTCTGAATGATCAAGCACATGACTCGGGTCTGGCATGTACCTTCTCAGCTGAGATACATGGAAGACGTCATGGACTCCTTCCAAAGTTTGTGGCAAGGCTAACCTGTAAGCAACCTCTCCGATGCGTTCTAACACATCGAATGGTCCGATGTACCTCGGACTCAGCTTTTCTCTACCTCCAAATCTGATAGTCCCTCGAGTAGGTGAGATCTTTAGAAATACGTGATCTCCAAACTGGAACTCTAGGGGTCGTCGATGCGTATTCGCCCAATGCTTCTGCCTGTCCTGTGCTGTTCGCAGGTGCCTTTGGATCTTCTTTACCTTCTCCACTATACGAACAACCAATTCTGGCCCAAGAATCTGTCTCTCGCCTATATCGCTCCAAAATACTGGGGAACGACACTTCCTTACATACAACGCTTCATAAGGAGCCATCTGAATACTCGCTTGATAGCTATTATTGTAGAAAAATTCTACCAAATGCAAATGGTCCTCCCATGAACCTCCGAAATCAAGCATGCATGCTTTTAACATGTCCTCCAACGTCTGAATGGTGCGCTCCGACTGGCCATCTGTCTGTGGGTGATACGATATGCTAAACTTCAGGCGGGTACCGAGACTCTCTTGCATACTCAGCCAAAAGTAAGATGTAAACCTCGTACCCTTGTCAGACACGATACTAACTGGTACTCCATGCAGTCGCATAATTCCCCTCATGTACATCTCTACTAAGACCTCTGTAGATTGCCCAACTCTGAAGTGTAAAAAGTGTGCGGACTTGGTGAGTCTATCTACGATTACCCATACTATATTTTGACCACTAGGACTCCTCGGAAAGCCCGTAACAAAGTCCATAGTAATATGCTCCCATTTTTACTCCGGTATAGGGAGCGGTTGAAGCAATCCTGCAGATCTCTGATGCTCAGCCTTGACTTGCTGACACACCAGGCACTTTGCCACAAAGCATGCTATCTCTCTCTTCATTCCATGCTACCAGTAGTACTATCTCAAGTCTCTGTACATCTTTGTGCCTCCTGGATGAATAGAGTAGGTTGAACTGTGTGCCTTTGACATCAGCTCATGACAAAGTTCTCCATTTGGAACATAGAGACGATCTCCACATCTCAAAGTTCCATCTTCATGTATACGTAGTCCTGTCTGTATTCCAGTCTCTGTCCTCTGTCGAAGCCTCTGAAATCTGGTGTCTGTCGGCAAAGTAGCCATGATCCTCTCCACTAATGTCGATTGGAACTGAAAACTCGACAACTGTCCGTCTACTCCGGGCATAACGACCTCTATACCCATCTGCTCTAGATCTCTCAACAGATGTTGTTGAGTAGTCAAGAAGAATGCCATGGGTCTTCTGCTCAATGCGTCATCTACTACATTGGCCTTTTCCGGGTAGTAATGTAGCTCAATCTCAATGTCTGTCATCACCTCGAGCCAACGTCTCTGTCTCTGGTTTAAGTTCTTCTGGGTGTAGACGTACTTTAGGCTTTTGTGATCAGTGAATATCTCTACTCTTTCTCTATATAGGTAGTGTCTCCAAAGCTTTAAGGCAAAAATTATCGCGACAAGCTCCAAGTCGTGGGTGGGATAGTTCTTCTTATGGGTCCTCAACTACCTAGAGGTATAGGCCACAACCTTTTTATGCTGCATCAAGACACATCCTAATCCTTTCCTGGATGCATCACTATAGATCACGAATCCTCCGGGTCCAGACGGTATAGTCAAGATAGGGGCTGTAGTCAAACACTTCTTCAGCTCATCGAACGCTTCTGACACTCCTCGATCCAGGTGAACTCCTGCTCCTTACGGGTCAAGCGGGTCATCGGCTCTGCAATCTTTACGAAGTTCTCTACGAACCTCCGATAATATCCGACAAGTCCTAGGAAACTTCTTACCTCCGAGACATTGGTAGGGGTTGGTCATGTCTCTACTGATGAAATCTTCATTGGATCTACTGAAATACTATCTCCTGAGATGACGTGTCTAAGGAAATCTACACGATCTAGGAGAAACTCATACTTGCTCAGCTTGGCATAAAACCTCCCTCTCCTCAGGGTCTCTAACACTAGTCTCAAGTTCTCCTCGTGCTCCTCGTGGCTCTTCGAATACACCAAGATATCGTCGATGAAGACTACCATGAACCGGTCTAGGTATTGGTGGAAGACTCTGTTCATCAAGTTCATAAATACAGCAGGTGCATTCGTCAGTCCAAAAGGCATCACTAAGAACTCGTAGTGACCATAATGAGTCATGAATGTTGTCTTTTGAATGTCTTCTCTTCGCACCTTCACTTGATGATAATCCGATCTCAAGTCGATCCTTGTGAACACCACTGCTCCTGTCAACTGGTTGAATAAATCGTCAATCCTCGGTAAGGGGTTCTTGTTTTTGACGGTCAAAAAATTAAGGGCTCTGTAATCAATGCACATACGTACTGTCCCATCCTTCTTAGGTACAAATAACACTGGTGCTCCCTAGGGTGATATACTAGGACGGATAAATCTCTTGCTCTGCAACTCCTCTAATTGTAGTTTCAGCTTATCTAACTCCTTCTTCGCCAATCAGTATACATTAGAAGATACATATGCTGCTCTGGGTACTAGCTCAATAGTGAACTCTACGTCTCTATCTGGCGGTAAGCCTGGCAATTCTTCAGGAAAAAAATCCTCAAATTCTGCAACTATTGGTGGGGATACCATCTCCATAGTCATGTAAGTTTCAGCTGTCTGTCCTACTCCTTGCTCGATGGTCCCTCGCATGTACTCGAACTTCGATTGATCTGGTGGTCTAAAAGTGACGCTACCTTTCCGGCAATTCAATATGGCATTATACTGGCTTAACCAGTCCATGCCTAGCACAACATCAAAGTACGGCATGGGAAGTACCAAGAATCGGGCTCTCATCTCTCTACCACATACAACTACCGAACACGTTCTAATAGTGCTGGTAACCACAACGATACCTCCTCCGGTAAGAATCTTCCAACTATTAGGTAAGGGGGAAGTGGCTACACTATGCATTGCTACGAATCTACTAAATATAAAGGATAATATAGCACTAGAATCAAACAATGCAGTTGCAGGTAATGACGCAACTAAAATGGTACCTGTGATAGCTTTCCCTTATGTTTCCTCCTCAGTAGCTGCTAGTGCAAAGGCCTGTCCATGCCTCTGTCCTCCGGTCTGCTGTTGGGCTCGATCAAACTGTGCCTGCTATGGGGCCAAGGGTGGTCCCCTCTGGAATCCTCCGGGTGTTGGTGGACGTTGTCCTCTTGGTGGGGGTAGTATCCTCGAAACTGGTGCTGCTGGCCTCTGACCTGTCTGCGGTGCTATGTCTCTGCGCTGCGGGCAGTCTCGGGCATAGTGCTGGCTCGCTCCACAAATCATGCATATTCCCAGTCTCTTTCGGCAGTCCTTTTGATAATGTCCTCTCTTACCACAGTAGTTGCAAGACGGAAGCTCATTTTGTTGGTATGGTGTTATCCTCTGCTGCGTCTTCGCTCCGGGATGACGGATCGATCCTCCTTCTTTGGGCTAGCTCTGGCTGGTGTGGTCGTGCTGGAATATCTTGCTCCTCTGCCAATGGCCTCCTGGATCCTCGCCTCGGCAAGAACCTCCTCATAAGAAATCCTCGCCTATGTGGTGGTATACCTCTGTAGCTCGAAAGTGAGGCCGTGATAGAATCTTTGGGCTTTCTCTAGATCATTAGGTATCAGAACAGCACCAAATCTGCTGAGACGGCTAAACTCTGGGTCATATGCGTTAACAGTCATATTTCCTTGTTCTAGATATAGGAACTGGGAGTACAGGGCATTTCTGACTGTAGCTGGGAAATATATCGCATTGAAGTACTCTAAGAACTGTTTCCAATTCTGGTTCTTGCCTATACTATGCTCGATAGAATCCCACCAGTGATGGGCGTTGCCTTTAGTTGGGCCCTCATGGCGGTCATCCAAAGGTCTGGATGCAGTTGTGAAGCCTCTAGTAGCATCTCCGTGTTGGTGACCCAATCGGAGATCTTCTCTATAGTCTCGTTGCCGGAGAAAGTATCTGGTCCTATCTGTCGGAACCATCTTACAGTGCCACCTGTCTGGGTGGGTGGAGGTGTTGGTACTGGTGCTGTGACAGGTGTCCTCTCTAGTACTGCCATCAAACTCTGTCTCAATATCTCGGTCTGATGCCACTGTGCTTGCATCATAGTCTGGAAGAACTGAAGCATCTGTGGCTGTCCATCTGATTGTGGCATCTGCGGTGGATAAGGTGGAGGTGGTGGTAATGGAACCTCTGGTTGTGCGGTAGGTGTCTCCTCAGATGTCGGCCTCTCGGTTTACGGTATCGGTATAGCTCCCGAAGTCTGGCCCTCGAAATGCTGCGTGAGGATCGTCTGTGAGGTCTATCCTTCGTGCTGCTGTGTGTGATCGCCTTGAGAAGTCTCGCGCCAATGTATCAGTGGGGCCTGTTGAATTACCGGGGCCTATGGTGATGATTGCCTTCCAATTAGCCCCTGGGTATCTCCTCTCTCTAGGTGGTGTTGGCTGGCACCACGACACTGGGTGCTCCTCGTCCACTACGCAAGTTCATCTTGCAGCAAGAGATAGAACTTCATTAAAAAGAGTACGGAATCAAACAAACAGGATGCAGATATTTAGAAGTAACACGAAGGAAGTTCAAAGACGTAATCAGGGTGGATGAGACCTAGTAATTTTCTATCCTATTGCAAGCTCGCTGGGTATGTTACCATACCACAAGCGAATAAGATGACCTGCATGGGCCACCACTAAAACCATGTCACACCCCAGTCCCAAAAATATATGGAACTAGGCCACGTAGCAATAGCCAGCTGTCACGTCTCCGAGGATATCCCAATTTAATGGATCCAACGAAGAGTGCTACGCTGTCCTAAATAACTAACAAGTCCAATATCAATCAACAACAGGTAATCTAATCTCACCCACAATATAAACAGCAAGAATGTACTAATAATAAATGCAGGAAGATAAACGCCAGTCTCAATATATTATAGTACAACCAAGAATGTCTGGTGGGAACAAACCCACTACTAGGATGAAAATAAAGTACTGAATGACAGATAAAAAAGTAATAATTAGGGCATCGGCTGACTAGATAATGATGCTCCCAATCCTAGGCAGAAGGCCTACCAACTGATCACGAAAACTCTGACGGTAGCACCTCTAGCTCCTCAGCTGTAGCGTACCTAGTCTCCTGTCCTGGTCCATACACTGTGGGATAATATGCCTCATCCAAATCTAGAAAGGTACCAGGTCCTCAGAGGGACGTAACAAGATACATAGAAGCATGCCATATATATGAATACTCAATAAAATAAATACAATAAAGGTGTGTGCTAACCATCTAAGTGAATGCAATATGAGGACAACATTGATACGTAGGGGTAGGCATAGGCATAACGTCCATACCGCTCCGAAGAATGGGGAATCTGTAAGTATATATAACGTTCATACCGCTCCGAAGAACGGGGAATCTGCATAATATATAACGTCCATACCGCTACGAAGAACGAAGAATCTGTATAATATATAACGTCCATACCGCTCCGAAGAACGGGGAATCTGCATAAAGGGAGTCATTGGATCCGTGGCTCCTCCGGATACTACAGATTCTAATGTGTGTATCCCATGTACCTACTAGTTGTCCTCTTTCGCCCAATGTAGATAGACAAGTCGAATACTCGACGTGCATACCACGTATCTATATGCCAAGTCTCTATAAATGAAATAATCCTGAATTACGTACTAACCGTGATGCATGTCACACGTATAGCTAGTCGAGTACGCGAACCCACATCCCAATATGAATTTGTCACTGTGAAACGTATAAGAGTGTCAGGTCTCGGAAGATATCAGAGTATCCTTCCACTGGGGTGAGTCTGCTAGTGACTAGTTCAAGTATACTAAATCATCGACGCATCCGTCGACTGCACCCGAGTCAATCTCGGACGCGCACAGTCATATGAAATAAAGCAACAAGAATCATGCAACATATGCATAATTTAAATTAGACAGTAAATATGGCAAGTTATCTTGCCTGGGTCCTCAAGCTGTGAATGCTAGAAGCCGGTTCCTGCAGTATCTTCTGGCTGGTCCAGTGACCCTAAACATACAATATAATATAACAAATACTATCATCACACACTAAATAATACATATATAACTATGACGTTGCTCTTAGGTATTGTCGCAAGTTTACGGCTGATCGAATACAGCGTCACGTGTGCACGTAGCTAGGGTGTACATGTGTTCTGCCCTCGGTTATCGTGTGCCTTGAGACAATAATTGTCACGCCCCAGTCCTAAAATACGTAGGACTAGGAACACGTAAGCATGCCAGCCGCATGGATATGACAACTCCAATATATGGAAATCATAACCCATACGTACGCTGTAATATGAATATAAACTCACATGTGGTATATATAATGTCACAAGTCACAGATATGCTAATCTCATCCACACAATAAGTCATAGAAAAGAAATACTAAACTAGAATAAGGAGTCTAAAATATCCAAAATAATAGTCGGGTGGAGACAAATCCACTACCAAAGACTATATTCAAAACTAAAATGAGAGAGGAGTATAAAGTCTCCAATATAAAATAATGTGAAGACAGAAGTGTATCAGCTAAAAGAATCCATCGCTAGATAATCAACGATGCTCAGAAGGTAAGACCTCCTCGACAGAAAGAAATGCGTCAGGTCCAGGCCCGTACTCCTGCAAATACTCAAGAGCAGATACACCTGGCAGAGGACCAGGTCCTCAGAGGGACGTAACAAGATACAGAAAAGCGAGCCAACTTGAATACAGTAAACATGCATATAATTTAAAAATAAATAAGTACACTATACAAGACAATTTATATGAATGCAAATGAGGACAACTTTTCGACGTATAGGCAAGGGTAGGCTACTCGATCTACCTCACAACTCACACACACGTCAATGGACATCAGAAATCGACATACCGTGGGGGTAGCGACCAACGAGACTCTAGAAATTGACATACTATGGGGGTAGTGACCAGCGCGACACACGTCCGTAGTGCGAGCTATATACTACGGTTTACCAGAGTGGTTAAAAGCCCATACGTCTAATGATTGTCCTCTATGATACTAAGTACCATGTGTGTGTCAACATATCTAATATATAGTAATGACTGAAAGGAACTACACATGCAATAAATAAACAGAAAAGCAATAAATATAGAGAAATATACTAAGCATGCAAAATACTGTAAGCAATTTGGCAAGGTATCTTACCTGACAAGAAAGCTGCAAGATGTAGTGTCCCGATGTCAACACCAAGAGTCAGAAGCTACGGCTTCAGAATAAACGTCTCTGCATGCTGAAATAAATATCACCAACATTCTCAGAATAAGCAAAATAGCTAAAAAGCACTTCCCTTTTGTCCAATTTGGATATAGGGGCAAAATCATAATTTCGGGTAAAAATGGGGTCCACGGGTGGCCCACTTTGCACCAAAAAATGTGCCAAGGGTAACAGTCTCTAAATGGGACAAACTATAGGTCAAATAATTCTAAATGTCAATACGAACCCAACGGTATGTCCAAATGTGGATTCCGATGAGCCGAACACAATTTTGTCCAAAAAGTCAACTGTGGGGCCCGCCAATTGGCATTTTGGTCAACCATCTCAGAATGGCGTAAAAATTGGGTCATAGGACCATCGCGTTACCACGAGTCCAGTGACGCAAGTTTTGTCGTAATTTGACAAGCGTGCACAAAATACAAGCGAGTTCCCCAAAAGTTATGACACGGGATGTGTCCGCGGATACGGCCTGATTCCGGCGCGCACACGTGTCCGAATCAGTCTCCACAAATTTTTTGTATCCGGTTACGCTGCGTGCACCGTTCGGTACACTTGGTACACGGCGGCGCGGTCCCGTTTGGTGGGGCGTACTCCGTTTCATAACTTTTAGAATTTTGGAAAAAGTGGGTTCGCGTGGTTTTGTGACGAATTTAATTATGTCCACAGCAGCTAATAATCTAGGATTATTTAACAGAAAATAAACTAGGTCAAGTGTTCTACACATATAAAAAAGAATCACCGAATTCGGATCTCTGTGGTGGGAGATACGAACTCGGCAACATGGATGGTTACCGCAGTTTTTTGCGATCCCAGAATTCGGTCTGCTCGCGCCAACTTGGGCGCTATTTTCACCTATGTGTACATGTTGTTCGAGGTCTGCTATTATACAAATATGGAAGAGGGTTAAGGGTTGATCATATCGGTTAAGACGGAACAGCGTTTGGTTGAGCGAGTCGACGGAAAGTAACTCCGGAACGAAGGTACCTCGTGTGGGAATCTGCAGTGCGCGAGGTCGGGGTCGTCGGGATGGTTTGGACGGCCTGGCGGGATTCTCTGGCTGCAGTGGCGGCTCTAGATGAGAAGAGGGGGTGTGAATATTTTAGGTTAGGGTTTTATAAAATAATATATATATATATATATATATATATATATATATATATATATATATATATATATATATATATATATATATGATAGGGAGGGAGAAAGATGGGTCCGCAGGGTCCTTGGAATAGCAAGGGCGCTGGTGGAATTCTTAAGGGGAGTTTGTTGTCGTGGGTAGTATGCTAAGTGGTTTGCTTTTGGTAAGTTGGCTGTGCTTTAGGAATAGTAAGTTTATTAGTAGTTTGCTTTAAGAAGTATAGTAGTTTTATATTACTTTATTAATTATTATTATATTAATTTCTTTTCTTTTCTTTTCTTTTCCTTTCCTTTTAAATATATACATATACATATGTATATTTGTATATATATATATATATATATATATATATATATATATATATATACACACACATAAGAAAATTTATAGATTGGAATAGTGCACACCGTTAGGCTAGCAACTGCTCAAGGGGTCTCCTACATGAAATAAATTACGAAAAATTTCTGATGGTCCCATAAGTCCTCTAAATGCCCGAACACCTAAAATAAAAATTATTAAAAATCTATTTCTCCTATTTAACACATAATTATATAAATAAATTATTAATTAATAAAAAATAATAAATACGGTTTTTAGAAATAGGGGTTTTACATTCTACCCAACTTACAAAAATTTCGTCCTCGAAATTGATACTAAACCATATTCATAATGATAACTATAACTATTACACTACATTGGTATCTAGTAGGACTCCTAAAACTCATGGTCTGCCATTCTAACACTTACTCATCTATTGTCCATCCACTATTCTATCATCCTCTAACTCGTCTACACTACCCAACTTACAAGAATTCTACTAGTGGTCACCTTCTTTGAAGCTATTGTCTAGATTGTAAGGCAATTATATTTATTGGGTCGAGAATCTTGGGATACCTGTCTGGAATCTCATAACTATGACTTTTTCCCATAACCGTCAAGTATCATAGTCTAATACTGCCATGCCACCTGGCCAGTATGGCTGCAAGTAATTCGACTACTCTAGCAAAATCGTCTGGCGGCAACTGTCGCTACCTCGCCAGCGATTTGTCATAGTCATCAGTTCATAACAAGTGCCTTCAACTCTTTCCTAGGTATAGTTTAGGTTTTTAGGGAAACACTTAAGGTCTTGACTAACTATTAGGGGTATGATCTAGCTCAAAGGATCTAACAATTTCTACTAGGCTACATGGTGCTACTTAAGGGTTAAACTACTAAAGAATATAGATCTTGCTATAGTGCATATACATATTAAAAACTCATCCTTAGTTATCAAGCATTACTAACACATGTATGTTTAACTAACAAAATAGGGGTGAGGTTGATATCAAACAATTCATAATGGCACGAAAGATACGACTCTAATAGGAAGAGTTACGCACGAGATAAGGAATGAATATAAAAGGAGAAAATGAGTCACCCAAGAGGGCGAGATAAGGATAGAGGAAGAATACTACTCTTGCTACTCACGTCATCCATTAGCATCGCGTGTATGCCACCTGGGTAAAATATACATATATCCTCATAACTGCTAGACTACTATATATATAATTCTACATCTATTTGTACATCTAAGATCTTGTGTCACAATGGGGTTATGAGCATGCAAAGTCAATTATAACTAAAAGGTCGTACCTGTATCTACGGCTTCCTGTGTCTGCTCTCCCATATTTGTCATAATGAGTGCTTGGCCTTGTCCTTGGTTGTTCAACTGGGGTCTAGTCCCCTCCATTTGTGCAGACTGTAGAAGCAGTGGTGGGTCCCTTTGATCTTCTATACTTGAGGGTGTATGCGGTGTTCCTAATTCTAATACCATAGGTCTCTGGTTCTATTGAGGACATCTTCGGGTTTGATGGTGACTTGATCCACATATCATGCACAGCCCCAATCGACGATGACAGTCTCTATGAATATGACCTATCTTACCACAAAAGTGACAAGTACGGGGGTCCATGGTTGGATATGGTGCAACACTATCTGGTTGCTGGCGTGCCGAAGGGTGTCGAATGGGTCCTCCTTGCTCTATCCTTACTGGTCCTTGGTGACTTCTCTGTTGAATTCCGTTTCCCTTGCTGATGGCCTCCTGGATCATGGCCTCTGTCAATAGCTCGGCATAAGAGATCCGGGATTGGGAGCTAGTGTAGTGCTGGAGCTCCTGAGTCAGCCCGCGGTAAAACCTCTTAGCCTTCTCTAAGTCATTAGGTATTAGGACTGTGCCATACTTGCTGAGACGGCTAAACTCTGCATCATACTCATCAACCGTCTTGTCTTCTTGCTCTAGATGGAGGAACTGATCGTACAATGCGTCCCTTACTGTATTCGGGAAGTACTTCCTCTCAAAGCACTCCAAGAATTGTTCCCAAGTCTGACGCGTACCCAACTGGCGCTCCATTGATTCCTACCAGTGATGCGCATTGCCTTCTAACTGAGTCCTCACGCCTATCATCCATAGGTCAGTAGGTAGTTGTGATGCCTCTAACAACTTCTTGGTATTGGCAATCCAGTTCATGGTCTCCTCTGGACTTTTATTGCCCTTATATGGCTTAGGGCCCATCTGCACAAAGTCCTTGACTGAACCAACCCGAGCTTGTGGTACTGAAACTAGTGCCTGGGTTGGTGCAGGGGCTAGTACAGCCATTCTCTGAAGCGCTGCCAGAAATTCTAGCCTCTGCTCTGCTATTTGCTGTCTCTGTTCCTAGATTATCATCTGAAAGAATTGAAACAGCTGTATTTGGCCATCCTACGGTGTTGATGGAGATGGAAAAGTTCTATTAGGTATCGTGGAAGGGGTTGATAGGATTGGATTGCTAGTCAGTCTATCCGGTCCGGGAAGAAGAGGAGTCGTTGAGGTCACTCCTGGTGATTGGTCATCATCCCCTGGAGACGTGTTGTCCCCGGTGGCGGCATATCCGTTATGCAAATTTATCTCTCTGCAAGAGATGGACGAAGAATTAAGAAGAGTACATGAATTAAGCAGGATGCAAGCACTTAAGTAGGACATGTTGGAAGGAAGGTAAGTTATAGTCAAGTGTGGATGAGATCTAAAATTCAAATCCTAGGCACAGGCCCGCTCGGTATAGTGACGTAACCGAAACGGCTAACTCAACATGCATGGGCCACCACAAAAATATGTCACGCCCCAGTCCCAAAATACGTAGGACTAGGAACACGTAAGCATGCCAGCCGCATGGATATGACAACTCCAATATATGGAAATCATACGTACGCTGGCATGCTTACGTGTTCCTAGTCCTAGCATTACAGCCGCATGGATATGGCAACTCCAATATATGGAAACAATAACCCATACGTACGCTGTAATATGAATATAAACTCACATGTGGTATATATAATATCACAAGTCACAGATATGCTATTCTCATCCACACAACAAGTCATAGAAAATAAATACTAAACTAGAATAAGGAGTCTGAAATATCCAAAATAATAGTCGGGTGGAGACAAATCCACTACCAAAGACTATATCCAAAATTAAAATGAGAGAGGAGTATAAAGTCTCCAATATAAAATAATATGAAGACATAAGTGTATCAGCTAAAAGAATCCATCGCTAGATAATCAACGATGCTCAGAAGGTAAGACCTCCTCGGCAGAAAGGAATGCGTCAGGTCCAGGCCCATACTCCTGCAAATACTCAAGAGCAAATACACCTGGCAGAGGACCAGGTCCTCAGAGGGACGTAACAAGATACATAAAAGTGAGCCAACTTGAATACAGTAAACATGCACATAATTTGAAAATAACTAAGTACGCTGTACAAGACAATCTATATGAATGCAAATGAGGACAACTATTCGACGTATGGGCAAGGGTAGGCTACTCGATCTACCTCACAACTCACACACACGTCAATGGACATCAAAAATTGACATACCGCGAGGGTAGCGACCAGCGAGACTCCATAAATCGATATACCGCGGGGGTAGCGACCAGCGCGACACACGCCCGTAGTTCCAACTATATACTACGGTTTACCAGAGTGGTTAAAAGCTCATACGTCTAATGATTGTCCTCTGTGATACTAAGTGCCATATGTGTGTCAACATATCTAATATATAGTAATGACTGAAAGGAACTACACATATAATAAATAAACAGAAAAGCAATAAATATAGAGAAATATACTAAGCATGTAAAATACTGTAAGCAATTTGGCAAGGTATCTTGCCTGGCAAGAAAGCTGCAAGATATAGTGTCCCGATGTCAACACAAAGAGTCAGAAGCTATGGCCTCAGAATGAACGTCTCTGGATGCTGAAATAAATATCACCAACATTCCCAGAATAAGCAAAATAGCTAAAAAGTACTTCCCTTTCGTCCAATTTGGACACAGGAGCAAAACGGTAATTTCGGGTAAAAGTGGGGTCCACGGGTGGCCCACTTTGTACCAAAAAATGTGCCAAAGGTAACAGTCTCTAAATAGGACAAACTATAGGTCAAACAATTCTAAATGTCAATACGAACCCAACGGTATGTCCAAATATGGATTCCGATGAGCCGAACACAATTTTGTCCAAAAAGTCAACTGTGGGGCCCGCCAAATGGCGATTTGGTCAACCATCTCAGAATGGCATGAAAATTGGGTCACAGGACCAGCGCGTTACTACGAGTCCAGTGGCACAAGTTTCTGTCCACAGCAGCTAATAATCTAGGATTATTTAATAGAAAATAAACTAGGTCAAGTATTCTACACATATAAAAAAGAATCACCGAATTCGGATCTCTGTTGTCACGACCCAATTCCGTAGAATCAAATGAGGCATCCCCCGAATCGTGACCGCCGTGCGGGCCTGGAGTTGCGCCCGCACAAGGCTTTAACGATTTGCATAGCAAGCACAAATTCAGAGTACGCAGATAAATTGAAACACAGATTTGAAACATAAAAAAGTTCTCTTTATTGATAATAAACATCTATTACAAACTCTTGAACGAGTTAGCTAATATGCCGAACGGCTTACAAAAGAGATGACTCAAAATAAGATAGCAGTCCTGTATATTACATCCCTTTATAAACTCAAAATGATAAAGACCTCCAGGCTGGAGGATCGCTTTGCCACGGAGCTGC
This sequence comes from Iris macrosiphon, assembly GCA_036927795.1. Classification (NCBI taxonomy): domain Eukaryota; kingdom Viridiplantae; phylum Streptophyta; class Magnoliopsida; order Asparagales; family Iridaceae; genus Iris; species Iris macrosiphon. Next base: position 57,319,591 of record JAYESA010000006.1, on the reverse strand, counting down.
ATTTGTGTATGAAGAGTTGCAGCTTCTGGCTTCAAAAGGCTTCGAGGCGCGGTGAAGATGCGCCAACAGCTTGGACTGGATCGGGTAGACGACTTCGGCTCCTCACTCGGTTCGCCTTGGTGCGGAGAACCTGTTTCAACGAGGGTCAGCATATCGAAACATGCTGGTGAAGGCGAGCTAGTCTGACTATACCAATCAACACGTTTTTTAGTGAAGCATGCATATCTGTGGGTTTCTATTTTGCCTTAGTTCATTTACAAGTAAGCAGCATATTGAATTTACTGAAATAAACGTGCCACCGTTAGATGGATTTTACCTGCCGTCTGAATTACCTGCACAATACTTACCATGCCTTCCCTGCCACGAAGACACAAGTTAGTATGCAACAGGTTTAAACATACACGATGAACACACGATGCATTACAAGCTATATTCACACGATAAACACACGAGGCGTTGCAAGCATATACACACGAGGATCACTAGCTTGATGCCATAATGGACTAGTTAAGGACAAGGATAGCATGCAACGGGAAAACACGAGAAGCTCAGAAAACACGATGCGTTGCAAGTTATCCCATCCTCACATGATTGACTATAAACACGAAGTCTGCCCGGATCGAATCGGTGCCAGTGCCCCAGCGACCATCCGCAGAACTTATATCCTTGTGCACAAGTTGTCCATGATCGAACACACGATGTTTAGTTAAGTTATCATTTTACGCAGTTGAGACAACACGAGTAATGCATGTTTCCTTTGCATAGCCTCTAGGAACAGTTATGCGCATACACGATATGATTCATAAATAGCACAATTTATAGAAGAAGTTATATTCTAACTACAATTTATGCATATGATGAACATTCCGAACGAACAAGCATGTAAGTAAGTAACCGTTCACGAGTTTGATTGACAAGCAGTAATAACCAAGTCTATTCTCTTTTATCTTGGTTTCTTTTATTATTACTTGGTATCGTTTGATCGGGGCAAGGAGTGAAGCTTGGAAGCAGGGCTAGCTAATCGGGTTGGTAGCCACTCACTTAGATTTTGGAAAGAAGAAGGAAAGAGGCGCTTCACGACTCCGCTCGCAAGCCACCTACTGCTCGTTTACCTGCACACGAACAGCTCGATTAATCCTTCTTCCTCTCTTTCCAAGTCTCGGAATAGAAGTGCAAGTCAATGAACGAAAACAGTGAAAACCATCGAAACCGTTCAAGGAAAACAAGCAAATCCCAAAACCAACTCAAAGCACGAAAGCAACAAGCGATATCGAAAACCGAGGCAATAAAAGATAGCAGCGGAGAGGTCCCTCCTGACTCTGCCGCTAAGTCGATCCTTGGGGCGCAGTCCACTGAATATGGGAATCGATTCCGAAGAAACAAATCCATAACGAGGACGAGTTCTTAATTCAATCTATCCCGATCGAACGATACCGTCTTGTGTTTCTTAGCCGCGCTCTCCGCATCGGGAGAACGGGGCGCTACATCCTACCCAACCAATTGGAAGTTTTGTCCCGAAACTTAGGAATAATGCTTACCATTAGGGGTTATTACGTTGCGGGCGATGAACAGGAAGGTTCGGGCAGGAATTAATGGCATGGCCTAGATTGCCACAAGCGAGACATAACCCAAGTCTCTTACGACACTGATTGAAGGAGTGCCCATGTTTGTTGCAGTATTGACATACTTGGTTGGGATTTGCCCTGTGCTGACCACTATTGTTTCGGCGCTTTGCAGCAGTGTTTCCTCCATCGTTGCCTTGGCGTTTGTGATTGTAGGTATGCACAGCGCCGGTAGAAACGTGAGGATACTGTGGTTCTATTGATAAGGCGTGATTCATGACTTCACGCATTGTTCCATATTGATTATGGACCACGTGCGAATGGATGGCAGGGCGTAGTCCACCTTCAAACCTTCTGGCTCGGCTCGCTGCATCAGGTAAATAGGCCCAAGCGAATTTGGAGAGTCGGTTGAATTCGGCGGAGTACTGCTTCACTGTCATACTGCCCTGCCTCAGTTGCACGAAATCATTTTCCATTTGACGTTGTACTGGAGGCGGTATAAACTCCTCTTCGAACGCGGCACGAAAGGTCGTCCACGAGATCGCCTCCTCTCCGTGATCAAATTGGAGAGATCGTCGATGCACGTCCCACCAATCGTGTGCGTTGAGGTGGAGCTGTAGTTGCGCACATGAGACGCACTTCTCTTCGGGGACCTCTAGCAGAGCGAAGTGATCTTCTAGTTCTGCTAGCCAATCTAGAGCTACCACTGGGTCCTAGTCCCGTTGAACAGGGTGATACAGACTTTCTTGAAATGGCCCAAGTTGAAGGCAGTCACGTCCCTCGGCCTTGGGATTTAAGGCATCTCCACTTCAAGCACGGGCTGTCCCACCGGAGTCGTTGCTGTTGCGGCGGAATGGTTGGCAGCCAAAGTCTGAATGATCTGTTGCAGGGCATCTACCTGCTTTTGTTGGACTGAGAATCGGGTCTCTAGATTACTCTCGAGCTTGGCTTGGCGAGCATCGTCTCGTTGTCGTTGCGATTCTAACATTTGCATTACCCGCTCAAGCGGGTCAACTTGAGACATGCCTCGTTGGCTCCGAGAGCTTCCCAAAGTGCCCGAACTGCTTTCTTGTGTTTCGTTCAGTGGTTGCGCTGCAGATTGTGCTGGTTCCATTCCTTCAAAAGAAGGTAAATTATATTAGGATCATAATGTATTATGGACTTATTGCATGAACGTATCTCATTTTGGCCTAGCGAGTTCAAGAGTTTGCACAGGAATTTGATCGTTTAAAGGAACTTTTCCAGCATGAAGTCAAAGGAACTTTGAATCTGTGCTCTGATACCACTATGTCACGACCCAATTCCGTAGAATCAAATGAGGCGTCCCCCGAATCGTGACCGCCGTGCGGGCCTGGAGTTGCGCCCGCACAAGGCTTTAATGATTTGCATAGCGAGCACATATTCAGAGTACGCAGATAAATTGAAACACAGATTTGAAACATAGAAAAGTTCTCTTTATTGATAATAAACATCTATTACAAACTCTTGAACGAGTTAGCTAATATGCCGAACGGCTTACAAAAGAGATGACTCAAAATGAGATAGCAGTCTTGTACATTACATCCCTTTATAAACTCAAAATGATAAAGACCTCCAGGCTGGAGGATCGCTTTGCCACGGAGCTGCATTTGTGTATGAAGAGTTATAGCTTCTGGCTTCAAAAGGCTTCGAGGCACGGTGAAGATGCGCCAACAGCTTGGACTGGATCGGGTAGACGACTTCGGCTCCTCGCTCTGTTTACCTTGGTACGGAGAACCTGTTTCAACGAGGGTCAGCATATCGAAACATGCTGGTGAAGGCGAGCTAGCCTGACTATACCAATCAATACGTTGTTTAGTGAAGCATGCATATCTGTGGGTTTCTATTTTGCCTTAGTTCATTTACAAGTAAGCAGCATATTAAATTTACTGAAATGAACGTGCCACCGTTAGGTGGATTTTACCTGCCGTCTAAATTACCTGCACAATACTTACCATGCCTTCCCTGCCACGAAGACACAAGTTAGTATGCAACAGGTTTAAATATACATGATGAACACACGATGCATTGCAAGCCATATTCACACGATAAACACACGAGGCATTGCAAGCATATATACACGAGGATCACTGGCTTGATGCCATAATGGACTAGTCAAGGACAAGGATAGCATGCAACGAGAAAATACGAGAAGCTCAGAAAACACGATGCGTTGCAAGTTATCCCGTCCGCACACGATTGACTATAAACACGAAGTCTGCCCTGTTCGGATCGGTGCCAGTGCCCCAGTGACCGTCCGTAGAACTTATATCCTTGTGCACAAGTTGTCCATGATCGAATACACGATGTTTAGTTAAGTTATCATTTCACGCAGTTGAGGCAACACGAGTAATACATGTTTCCTTTGTATAGCCTCTAGGAACAGTTATGCGCATACACGATATGATTCATAAATAGCACAATTTATAGAAGAAGTTATATTCTAACTACAATTTATGCATATGATGAACATTCTGAACGAACAAGCATGTAAGTAAGTAACCGTTCACGAGTTTGATTGACAAGCAGTAATAACCAAGTCTATTCTCTTTTATCTTGGTTTCTTTTATTATTACTTGGTATCGTTTGATCGGGGCAAGGAGTGAAGCTTGGAAGCAGGGCTAGCTAATCGGGTTGGTAGCCACTCACTTAGATTTTGGAAAGAAGAAGGAAAGAGGCGCTTCAGGACTCCGCTCGCAAGCCACCTACTGCTTGTTCACCTGCACACGAACAGCTCGATTAATCCTTCTTCCTCTCTTTCCAAGTCTCGGAATAGAAGTGCAAGTCAATGAACGAAAACAATGAAAACCATCAAAACCGTTCAAGGAAAACAAGCAAATCCTAAAACCAACTCAAAGCACGAAAGCAACAAGCGACATCGAAAACCGAGGCAATAAAAGATAGCAGCGGAGAGGTCCCTCCTGACTCTGCCGCTAAGTCGATCCTTGGGGCGCAGTCCACTGAATATGGAAATCGATTCCGAAGAAACAAATCCATAACGAGGACGAGTTCTTAATTCAATCTATCCCGATCGAACGATACCGTCTTGTGTTTCTTAGCCGCGCTCTCCGCATCGGGAGAACGGGGTGCTACATCTGTTGTGGAAGATACGAACTCGGCAACATGGGTGGTCATAGCAGTTTTCTGCGATCCTAGAATTTGGTCTGCTCGCGCCAACTTGGGCGTTGTTTTCACCTATGGGTACACGTTGTTCGAGGTTTGCTATTATACAAATATGTAAGAGGGTTAAGGGGTGAGCATACCGATGAAGACGGAACGACGTTTGGTTAAGCGAGTGAACGGGGTCATCGGGATGGTTTGGACGGCCTGTCGGGGTTCTCTGGCTGTGGTGGCGGCTCTAGATGAGAAGAGGGGGTCTGGAGATTTTAGGTTAGGGTTTTATGAAATAATATATATATATATATATATATATATATATATATATATATATATATATATATATATATATATATATGATAGGGAGGGAGAAAGATGGGTCCGCGAGGTCTGTGGAATAGCAAGGGCGCTGGTGGAATTCTTAAGGGGAGTTTGCTGTCGTGGGTAGTATGCTATGTGGTTTGCTTTTGGTAAGTTGGCTGTGCTTTAGGAATAGTAATTTTATTAGTAGTTTGCTTTAAGAAGTATAGTAGTTTTATCATTACTTTATTAATTATTATTATATTAATTATTATTATATTAATTTCTTTTCCTTTCTTTTTAAATATATACATAAACATATATATATTTGTATATATATATATATAGATATATATAGATATATATACACATAAGAAAATTTATAGATTGGAATAGTGCACACCGTTAGGCTAGCAACTGCTCAAGGGGTCTCCTACATGAAATAAATTCCAAAAAATTTCTGATGGTCCCATAAGTCCTCTAAGTGCCCGAACACCTAAAATAAAAATTATTAAAAATCTATTTCTCCTATTTAGCACATAATTACATAATTAAATTATTAATTAATAAAAAATAATAAATATGGTTTTTAGAAATAGTGGTTTTACAATAATTACTACGTTTTTGGTTTTACGAAACTATATTACATCTAGTATAATTACTGGTCCTTATTTCCCATATTAAGCATCCTTGGCGATGTCTAAGGTTTATTGATGAATTACAAGTTCTTTATACCAGTCTTATGATTGGGATAATTTATCATCTATTAATTACTGTTTAAATATAATTAACATACATACCCACATATAGGGTTCCATATAAATTGTTTGTGTCCACGTAACGACATGCGACACAAACTCGATGACATAATGATACACTATTCATGATACAATAAAGGAAGAGGCCAAACAAAGTTACCTATTCGAGGCTGGAAATGGGGATCTGTGCTCGTACTCTGGCCATCCTCCGGCGAGAGGTGGCGCTCCGGCGTCAGCCGGCGAACAAGGCAGCAACGGCAGCGGCTGTAACAGCAATTGCAGTAAGTTGCAGCAGCGGTTGCAGCAACCTGGCACGGCGGCAGCGGGCTGGGACGGTGCTTGAGGGGCGGTCAGGTTGGGGGGGAGGTCGGGGTTGTCCTGCCAGCGATGGTTGGCGATGTTGGAGGTGGTTGGGAGCAGTCGGGATCGGTCGTCGAGTTTAATAGAGGTTATGTTGGTGACGGGGATGGTGATGGTGCGGGTGGAGGCGGTCGGTGTAGGTGGTTGGCTGCAGGTGGTGCTGAGGTGGTGGACCGACGAGTCGGGTGGCGGTGGCTGGCGGCGTCAGGCGGTGTTGGAGGTGGTGGTTTAAAAGTCGGGGTGGGGAAAGGGTCGTTGGTTCGATGGAGGATGGGTTGATGGTGAAGAGGGTGGTGATGACGGAGGGGGTCCGACGGATGCAGGCGGACTGGCAGGGTGGCCCGGCGTTGAGGTGCAGTGCCGGCGGGTTGCAGGTCGTGGAGCTGTCCGGTCGGGTAGGAGGAGGGCTCGGTTTGGAAAGAAGGAGAGTCGGCTAGGGTTTCTTCTTTGGTGGTGAAGAGAAATAGGTTTTAGGGTTTTAATGTAGGGAACATGTATATTTATATGGGATAGAGTTTATGGGCTAGCCTCGGGACTTGGGCCTTTCTGGCCTTGTTAGGGTGGGGCTGGTCCACGTGAAAGGGTGTACGTAGGCTTGGTAAGGTTCTGTTTTGGGTGAAATTGCCTCTAATTTAATTTAATTAAAAATAATGCACGTGACGCTCCTTAATGAATTGAAGACACATGGAACTAGGTTCGAGTGGAACACAAGAGTCATGGCGTAGCTGGCTCAGCGTAGGCTAATACCCTAGTTTGGGTTATAGGGAATTGGGTTGTGGTTATGCCTCAAATTCAAGTAGGAATGGACAATTAAGGGAAATCAGATTTATTGAAATAATACATAGACGTTTGTAACGAATATTGTGCAGCTCAAATGAAGCACAATATTGAGTATCTAAAAGTTATACAAGGGTCAGATGGGTAGTCTGGCACGTCTAGGAGATGAGTATTTAATTAGTTTGGGGGTATCTACTAGTGTAGCGCTCTAACCATCGAAACAACGGTAAGGTGTATTAAGTCACATGATTGCACCTTAATTCTAACTGTATCCAAATTAATCCTAGTCTCTAGATTAAATTTAAAAATAATCCCACATTGGTCGAGGGGGTTTACAAGCTCCAACCATCGTTGCTGCCTCATATTGAGCACTTTTTGTGTAAACACATACTTTAAGCTCTTATGGTCTGTGAAGATCTCTATTCTCTCTCCATACAAGTAGTGTTTCCATAATTTGAGAGCAAAGATAACCGCTGCCAACTCTAAGTCATGGGTAGGGTAATTTTTCTCATGCGGACGTAATTGCCTGGAAGCATAGGCAATCACCTTCCCGTGTTGCTGTAACACACAACCTAAATCCTTTCCTGATGCATCACTGTAAATAGAAAATCCTCCTGCTCCTGATGGTAGTGTCAAGATGGGAGTTATAGTCAATTTCCTCTTCAGCTTCTCAAATATTGACTGACAATCCTCAGTCTAGACGAATTCGACGTCCTTCCTGGTCAGTCTAGTCATCGGCTCTGCAAGTCTGGAAAAGTCCTGAACAAACCTCCGGTAGTAGCCTGCTAATCCAAGAAAATTCCTGATCTCTGCTACAGAACTCAGGGTAGACCATGATTCAACTGCTGAGATCTTTTTCGGGTCCACCGAGATTTTATCTCCTGTAATGACATGCCCATGGAATTCAACCTTATCAAGGAAGAATTCACACTTTGATAACTTGCCATATAACTTCTCCTTCCTGAGGGTCTCCAAAATAATCCTCAAGTGCTGCTCATGATCCTTTGTGGTCTTCGAATATATCAGAATATCATCTATGAAGACTACAATAAACTGGTCCAGGTACTAATGAAATACCTTGTTCATCAGGTTCATGAATAATGCCGGGACATTGGTCAGCCCAAACGATATTACCAAGAACTTAAACTGCCAATAACGAGTCCTGAAAGCTGTCTTCGGGATGTCTTCCCTCTTCACTTTCACCTGGTGGTACCATGACCTTAAGTCTATTTTTGAGAATACCTTCGCTCCGCTCAACTGGTCAAACAAGGCATCAAACTGCGGTAACGAATATTTATTCTTGATAGTGAGGTTATTAAGTGCTCTGTAGTCGATACACATACATACCGACCCATCCTTCTTTGGTACAAAAAGTACTGGAGCACCCTATGGTGATGAACTAGAACGAATAAATCCCTTGTCTTGTAACTCATCTACCTGCTTCTTCAACTCCGCCAGTTTGTTGTTGTTTACTCTATAGACGTGCTGAGATATCGGCTCTACGCCTGGCACCAAATCTATAGATAATTCCACATCTTTGTCCGGCGGCAACCCCGACAACTCCTCTGGAAAGACATCTAAGAACTCTATAATCAACGGATGTGGCGGCTCCTGCTCTCCTACCAAAGCTCCACAGAATCGCCTTTGCTCTGCTCTGCTCCTCGGACGAACTCAAACTCTGGCTCTCCTGGTGACTGAAATAAAACTCTGCCTACTCAACCAATCCATCCCGATTACTATATCATAACTCGGAAGTGGCATTACAAGTAAACATATGCTCAGCTCACGGCCTCCCAAATAAACTCTCTGGTTCTTGTAAACATCACTGACCAGGATAATGCCACTCCTGGTCGTGATCTTGCAAGTCCTCGCCAATGGTTCAGACTCAAGATGATGCCTCAAAGTAAAAGATACAGATACAGATACAAAGCTATGGAAAGTACCACAATCGAATAAAACATAAGCTGGAAATGAATCAAGATTAACTGAACCTGAGATGACATCACCAACCGACTCCTCCTCCTCCTCGATAGTCAAGACAAAAGCTCGCCCCTGTCGTTGCGCTCCTCTCTGCTGCTGATACTGGGCAAACTGTTTCTGCTACGGTGGAAGAGGTCCTCTCTGCTGGCCCGCTGGTGATCTAGCGGGTGCCCTCTGTGCATGTTCTCTACCCTGAGCTGGACGAGTTGGGACTTTAGGACAAGCCCGCAACTGATGATCTTCCGATCCACAGAATAAGCATTGGCCTAGCCTCATCCTACATGCATCCCATCCGTATCCTTGCTTCTTACAGAAAGTGCAGGGAACTGCTGCCCTCTAGATCTGATGCATCTGCTGAGCCGACGCTCTAGTTGGCCCATGATAATGCTGCCTCTGGTGCTGCTGCTGGAAGTGAGGCCTCTTCGCTGGGCCCATGTTATTGCTAGATCCTCCGGTGTCCCTCAGCCTCTTAGAGCCAAGCTCTAAGTAATCCTCCGCTCTTTGCGCCTGTCTGAGTATCTCCTCAAAGGTGGCGGTAAGATCTCCATTGGTGTGGGGTTTGACCTCCCGGTTCAGGCCCTTCCTGAACTTCCTAGCTCTGCCTCTAGGGTTCTAACCCTCTACGAAGCGACCTAGATGGCAATACTCTGCCGCATACTCGTCCACTAACATACCTCCCTGGACGAGGTATTAGAACTGACTCTCCAAAGATGTAAGAGCCATGTCTGGGAAGAACTTCTCCTTGAAAAGCTCTTTGAAGGCTTTCCAAGAGAGTCCTGGTACTACAATCCTGGGGTTTGTCTGAAACTATGTTAAAGCAATATCGAACATTATACAACTTGCTGCCTCTATCGGTAGCACCTCTGGAATCTGCACCAGCCGTAGGTTTCGCTCGATGTCCTCGATCTATTCATCCGCATAGATAATCTCCTCTGTGCCCCTGAAGTCCTTCGGGCCCATCCTCTTGAAGTCTATGATGGTACCCGGCCTCGGCTGATGCAGAATAAACTGAGCTTGTGCAGTCTGTGGCTGGGCTGTAGTAGCTCTCTCGACTGCTGCTAGTGCGATCTGGTGAGCGTTCTCCATGCTTTGTCGCATGACCTCAGACTGTCGCGGCTGTGCCTCCATCATCTGCTAGAAGAGCGTAAACATCTGCGTCTGATCAACTACTGGTGGTGGAGGTGGAAGATCCTCGGAAATAGTCTGCCATATCCTCAGCACTGGAGGTGGAGCACCTCTGAAATCTGCTACCGATACGCCCACCTGGACCGGCGAAGCTGACCTCCTGAATGTAGGTGCTGGACCATCGTCTAAGGGTGCTTCCCTCAAGGGTGATGAAGTGATTGATCGCTGGGAACGCGTCTTCGGCGGCATCCTGAAGATAGATTAAAATACAGAATAAATATTGAATGTGATACGATATTATCAAAGAAGGACATAACTTTATTCAAAGTAAAGCAAATATTCAATAGATAAGGATTTGAAAAATAGATTTTTGGAATTTTTTTAGGTGTGATTGAGTATCTCTCAGCCTAAATCATGTTTTCTAAAGCAGGCTCGTAGTAGTATTCTAGACGAGCACAACTACGATATCACACTACTTGAGAATCTAGACCAGCAAGGGCCACCACAAAAAATGTGTCACAACCCGCACCTGGATATTCGGGCACGCGTACGTGGTTACGCCCAGCCTATACCGCAAAATCGGTGATAGAACGCTGTCTGGGTCATTTCTAACTATCTAACATCTCAATAATATAATATGGTACCTGTCAATCATCTCAACTCCAAATTTAGAAGCAATATGGTATCTCACATGAATAAATAATCTCAATCACAAAATAAACTAAGGAAGAATAATGCACGAATGTAATAGCGAAGAAAAGAATAAGATGTAATCCATAATCTAAAATAATAATACAAACTATGAATCCACCAAAAGAATAGTCTAATACAATCCAATACAAGTAAGCTAGACCTCATCGGGCTCTGTAACTAAGTCCTCCTGGTCTATAGGAGTATTCTCTAAAGGTACATCGTCCTGCGGCCCGTAGAATACGGGACACTGCTCTAGAAGTGAGTCATCTGGAAAAATATATCCAATCAGGATTGGAGCGAGGTACATACCTCTGAAAGCAGTTTCAATAGCATAATCGAGCATATAAACATATATAGAAATGAAATACAAGATCACTAAACATATGAATGATGAACAATAGATATACAGGTAATGTACGAGAATATAGAACAATAATATGAATATCTATATGATGAAGTAACTACAATCTAAACTAGCTAATGTGCCTCAGAATACAAGTTCATTATGTGATCGGGTTGGGTGAACATGATCAGGTAAGACGATTACAAGTGAGATATATAACCAGAATATACACGATGTAACAATGGAGCTTTGATCACATAATCAACTCCTACTCTTTCACCCCCAACTAATACCGAAGGATCTAATCACGACACGCTACGAACACAAAATATAAGTACTAAACACGAGCTATGGGTGTACACGAATATTATAACCACCGAACACGAGCGGTGGGTATACATGAATAAGCACACTGAACACGAGCAGTGTGTGAACACAAAATATAATTAATACACAATATATACGATGAGATATAATGTACACGAGTACCCGCTGAATACGGTAAGGGATAACATCTTTTGACGGGATCCATATAGTACCCATTCGTGAAATTATTGTGTCGGGATCAAGTATACAATTCTAGAACATGTATATATACAATATTATGAATTAAAAACTATCAGAGAAATATACTCACCTGAAGTCCTAAGCAAGGTGTGTCACTCGATGTCCAAGCTGGTGTCACACAACCTATATATGGTATGTTGCATCAATACAAGGTTCAAGAATAAAAATTAGTTAAGTTGATGCAATTCTAGGTCAATACGTCATTTATAGGTTAAACCGATAAAATCTAGGTTGCAAGAGTCTAATGCTAAGTCACTAAGTCAATACACTATGAAACTATGCTATACTAGCTAAGCTAAGATACACAAAGGCATTCGAAAAGCCGTATCCTAAGATACGCAAGTTTAATTATAGGAAAATAGTTTTTAGATATATATACAAGTCATTAATTATAATACTATATCAATACAATGAAAATATGATACCTTGGCCTTGCACCAATGCGTATCACACCTATCACGATATCCAAACTCAATACCTTGGATATCGGCCCAATACTTTGGTATCCCGAGGTAACCCAACACTTAATATATAGCTAATACAATTATAATCATACCTTAATCACTAGCTATACTATGTATCTAAACTACTAAAAATAAATATATACCATAATACCTAAATACTTAATGTATATACCTACTATATAATAAGCTACTATGATAGATATTAACTTACCAAAACAAATATCTAACTAGCTAGATATAAATACTACACTAAACATAACTAACTAATTACATAGTCAATATACATATATTACTAATCATAACATACCAATTCCTCAACTACTCAATACCTTAACATTAAACCAACTATCACTAAACATTAAACCAACTATCACTAATCCTATTTACTACTAACAATATACCTATCAATAGTATACATAACTAACAATTCATAGAAACCTACTGAAAACTAACTGAAACCAAACCAAACTCAACTGAACTGAAACTCTGATACCTGCAAAGAACTGTGCATATCCTACACTGTTACTGTGCTCGGGCACAGCATAGTCGACTGAACTGACACTGTGCAGTGAGAACTGCACAGTGAATGAACTCAATTTCATGTTGTTACTGTACAGTGCTATCTACACAGTAGCTGAACCAAATACCTATCAATACTGAGCCTCTCTTCTTTGTACTGCAGCTGCCAAAGACTGCTGAAAGCTGATACATGGTGATACTGATCTGACTGAACAGTGATACCTTGCTGTTTAGATACAAATATTATTCACTGAAAGTGAATTGCCCTGTTGTTTCTGCCCAAACAGCTAGCTGCAGCTTCCCTGCTGCCCGAGTGCAGCTGCACCCTCAACAGCTAGCTGCAGCTGCTGCACATTCTGATGCACAAGCTACCCGAGCCCCTTCCATGCTGAATCTTCCTGCATACTTGGTGATGGCTCCCTCTCTATTATCACTGCCTCTCGACACCTCAGTCATTGCCCTCTCACACACATATAATCAAACACACACACATAATCATATATATATATATATATATATATATATATATATATATATATATATATATATATATATAAACCCTCTATAAACACAACACATATAACATACACATAGATATATATACAACACATATATAAACCAACACACATATATATATATATACATATACCTATATACACTATTATATACATATATATCACATAAATATGATATATATATATATATATATATATATATATATATATATATATATATATATATATATATATATATATAAATACACATGTACGTATAGTAAGAAGGACAAAACCTCAAACATGTAGAGTGCACCACACTCGTATCACACTAATTCTATGATACACTTGTGATACGGCTCCAACACACAACTAAACATATCCCGGAGGACACGAACAAGTCTAATATACTAATTGTGAACAATACGTATAGTAATTAGAATAACTAAGTATCTGTGTCATAATGTGATATGCACTAGGCCCCGTGTCGGAGGAAAACCCCCAAAATTAACCTGTTTCATCAAATTGACGAGATACGACCTACACGTACCCAATTATGGATACGACACTAGTCACAAACAAGAAATCAAATATCAATTAGATTTATTAGACCCAATGACAACCACTACATGTGCCAATCTCAAAATTCCCCTTAAAATTGATACCAAATTGGACATAACTTCCACCGTAGGTCTCCGATGAACCTAAAGCTAATTTCTGTAGGTAGTCTATGCATGTGGGTTAGTTTCTCATGGTTAAATCTCAGGTCTAGAGTCTATTAGAAGGAAAAAAAAACTAAAATGTACCTATTGGGGGATGGATTTCCAATAAAAAGTTCCCAAATACAAAGTAGCTCCTCTCCTTGTAGATCATGGCCTCCTCCTCCTTGCTCCTTGCTTCCTTCTTGTAGATCCTTGATGTAGATGCCTCAATAAATAATTTGGAAAGGAATTTGTGAATAATTGGTAGAGAATTGATGAGGGGAAGAAGGAAATTTGAAGAGAAAAATTGTAGATCTAAAGAATTTGGAAATTGAAATAAAATGAGCACTCTCTCTCTCTCTTCACTCTATTGCTGGCTATATAACCCCCCCCCCTCCAAGTAATGTAAATTGTCTCAATTACCCCTTGGGGCCTCTCATGAAGAATTTAATTAGGGAGGGAAGGTTCTAGTCAAATGGTTTCACTAATTAATCCAACCTCCTAATCCATGGGCCTAACTCATGGGCTCAAACTAAACTCATCCAAAATGTTAGTTCATGCATTCTAATAAATGGGTTAGGTCCACTACACAAGTCTAAAATAAATCTACAACTAGCAATAAATAAATAATATAATAATTAAATATTCATGCATGTACAAATATTAAATACAATTAATCCTAAAATAAATATTACCCATGTCAATTACCAAACTACCATTGAATGAAAATGTGAGGGTGATATCAGGTGCAGGCAGGATTGATTGAGGACTTCGCTATTGCTGAGGATGGTTCACTAAGGCACGGGACTAGGTTATGTGTGCCTAGTGGGGACCTACGGGAAGAGTTCATGCAGGAGGCTCATCGTTCCTATTATTCTATACATCCGGGAGCTAACAAGATGTACAAGGACCCGAGGGAATACGTGTGGTGGTATAGGATGAAGCGAGTGGTAGCATATTTTATTTTCAGGTATTTAGTGTGCCAGCAGGTCAAAGATGAGAGGAAGAGACCAGGAGGATTGCTACAGCCACTATCGATTCCTAAGTGAAAATGGCAACATATCACGATGTATTTCTTTTTTGGACTTTCACGCACTCTAGGAGGGAAGGACGCAATTTGGGTCATTGTTGACATGCTGACCAAATAATCCCATTTTTTGCCCATCAAAGTAGGATTGTCCACGGAGAAGCTCGCCGATTTATATGTGAGACAGATAGTCAGGCTACATGGAGTTCCAGTGAGCATTGTCTCCAATCGTGACAGCAAATTTACTCCCACTTTTGGAGGAGTTTGCAGGCAAGCTTGGGTACCCAACTCAAATTTAGCATTGCTTACCACCCTCGGACGGATGGACAGTCAGAGAGGACTATTCAAACGCTCGAGGATATGCTTCGGACATGTGTACTAGATTTTGGTGGCTCATGGGAGGATCATCTTCACCTGGTAGAGTTTGTATACAACAATAGCTATCAGGCCAGTATCGAGATATCTTCTTTCGAGGCTCTGTACGGTAGAAGATGTCAGACTCCATTGTCTTGGGACGACGTAGGCGAAAGATTACTATTGGAACCAGATATGGTAGTTAATGCTGCAAAAAAAGTGAAGCAGATTAGAAAGAGACTTCGTGTAGCTCAGGACAGACAGAAGCAGTAGACCGATAGCAGCCGGACACCTTTAGAGTTTGGGATATAAATTTATTTATTTAAATATCGATTACATTCTTAGATTATGCATTAAGTTCCTGTTTTGTCATAGGTTGGCGAGTTAGTTTTCTTGAGGATCTCTGCGACATGTGGTATGATTCATTTCGGTAGAGGTAGAAAGCTTAGTCCAAGATTCATCGGACCTTTTAATATTTTGGAGAAGGTCGGGGCAGTAGTCTGTCGACTAGCCTTACCGCCTACATTGGAAGGAGTATACAACATGTTCCAGGTGTCCCAACTGAGGCAATATGTGGCAGATCCTAGCCATGTAATAGATCATTCGGAGCTTGAGGTTGGACCGAGTCTTCGCTATCCAGAGCAACCGATGGAGATCTAGACCGCAGAGATAAAGTGCTTCGTAACCCAGTAATTCCCTTGGTTCGCATCGCCTGGAGGCATTACTCTCCTGGTGAATCCACGTGGGAAATAGAGGAAGAGATGCGAGAGCGTTACCCCTATCTTTTTGCACCATGAGGTATTTTCCTTCTTGTACTTATTTTGCCACAAATTTTGAAGACAAATTTTTTTAAGGGGGATAGACTTGTAACCTCCATATCTTGAAATCTATCTTAAATGTTGTAAATAGGTTAATTTGGGGCTATTGAGATTTTTCCACAATTTTTGGTTAATTAAAACTAGTAACACTAATTTTTAAGGACTTTCAACAAGTGGGGGGGTCTTTCTCTCTCTCCTTTCATTAATTTATTTCATTTAGATCCCCAATTGTGTTCTTCCATAAATTACTTCATCCTTCCACCAAATTTATCCCAATTCACTCGTATTCCCTTCCAAATTCATCATCTAAGGTGCATTGGAGCTTGGATTGCAAGTAGCTCTTAGAGAATGAGACATTGGATAAGAGCTTGTGTCATAATTGTGCCCATTTGGATTTTCTATTAGAAATTTATCTCCTAATAGGTATAATTCTAATTTTCCCTATAATTTAGACTATAATTCATGTATTTGACCATTAGAAACCCTTCTATGTCTAAGGACTACCCATAGGAAGAAAAATTAGGTTCATATGACTTGTATTATAACTTTTATACTGAGATTTGTGTCCAATTTGGAGAAATTATGAGATTGGGATTCCAAGTGTTGTCACGCCCCAGTCCCAAAATACGTAGGACTAGGAATACGTAAGCATGCCAGCCGTATGTATATGACAACTCCAATATATGGATACCATAATACACACGCACGCTGTAATATGAATAAAAACTCATATGTGGTATATATATTATCACAAGTCACAGGACATAACTAAATCTTATCCGCAGAATCAAATAGAAATAAATAACCAATCTACTATATAACTAAATCTCAATATAAAGTATCAAAGAATGGTAGTTGGGTGGAAACAAATCCACTGTCAAACTAGAATATAAGGGAAACCACATAAGAACATCTAATAAACAATGAGACTCGAAGAGAAGACCTCCTCGAAAGAGATAAGTAGCAAGTCCTAATCCGTGCTCCTGCGAATAGTCAAGATCGTTTACACCTGGAAAGGGACCGGGTCCTCAGAGGGACGTAACAAGATACATAGAAGCATGCCAATTTGAATACAGTAAACATGCATAATAGGTAGAAAATATATAAGTACGCTGTACAAGATATTCTATATGAATGCATAATAAGGACAACTTTTTGACGTATGGGCATGGGTAGGCTACTCGATCTAAATCTCATAACTCACACACACGGCAGGGACATCAGAAATCGACATACCTCGGGGGTAGCGACCAGCGTGACACCAGAAATCGACATAACTCGGGAGTAGCGACCAGCGCGACACACTACCGTAGTGCGTGCTAGATACTACAGTTTACCAGAGTGGTTATAGCCCATACGCCTACTGATTGTCCTCCCCTCCCATGATACTATGTGTCAAGTGTGTGTCAACATATATATAGTATATAATTATGACTAGAAAAAAATACACATGCAATAAACATATAAAAAAATATAATAAGTATGTAAAGTACTGTAAGCAATTTGGCAAGGTATCTTGCCTGGTCTGAAAAAAGGATGAAGTCCCAACTCAAGGCATCGTCTAATCTACCCGTCACATAAATTAAACAAGTTAGGTTACAAAAGTGGGTGATTATTTCCACAATTTTAATCTATTTTAACTTTGAATAAAATAACCTAAACTAATATTTTAATCTTATTATAATCTGATTTTTTTGTTAAATCCTAATTTTGGTCCAAAGAAAGTCAACTTTACGAATTTGTGATCTGTGACACGCAAATCGAGGCAATTCATTGACCAAAAAGTCAACTGACTCAAATCCTGGACTTGTGTGTAAAATCATATAGATTTTAGTGCTACATGAATGCCAGAATTGATGGTTTTATAAAATCACAAGTCGGTAAAGAGTTATGGCCACAAGGGCGAATAGATGACAGTTTTCGGTAGTTTCCTATTTACGTCTATGTTGCGCTAATTTTACAGTAGACTAACTTTTATGTTAAATTCTGAAAAAATAATTTTATGGAAGTTCATCATGTCAGATTTTTGGAACTTCAAACGGCTCATAATTCCAAGTTCAGGATTTCCCAAAATCTCGAAAACATAAAAATACATCTGATTTCGGACAACTGGCACTTTTAGAATTTTTGGAAAAATAGGTTCATAAATTATTAAAATAATTTATATATTCAGAAAACTAACCTTGATATGGTTCTAACAAAAAAAATTAGAATGCGTTTGGAGTCTGGAGCTAGGAGATATCGTCTTTTTAAGTCGTCACAACTACTAGAAAATGAGGCTGAATTTATGACGAATTTTGACTCTTTTTGGACAAAAAATAGAGGAATTTGGGGAAGAAAAGTTTGATGTATGAGTTTATTCCATAAGTCTAATAGATATTTATAATGGTTGAGACTACTTAATTGAATACGACTAGGATTGGCTAATTTGGATATGATTATGATCAGTTTAAATAAGAATATGATATGCATTAAGTTGCTTTCCTGGTAGGCTCAGGATTTGAATTAATTTAAAATAGAGTTTGAGTTTATCTCAATAATTTATAATCTTAAATAGAATTAAAGATAATACAAATAATTTATATATAATCTTATTAATATCTATTAACACTAAATTAGCATCTATCTAATATTAAGACTATATATATCCAAATAAATCCTAAATAATTTCAAAAATCCAAATAAATTTCTTAAATTCTAAATAAATTACAGAAAAGTATAATTAAATATTTTAACCTAAAATAAAAATTTGGTAGAAACAATATGCAAGTATGGTCTCATAGTAAATCAGGGAAGTCCTAAAAATTTACGTTTTCTATGTTTTAATTACCCAAAAATTCTAGAAAAATCTCCAAAATCTATAATTGTCTAAAAATAATTCTAAATAAATATTTATATAAGTAAATATATCAAAAATTTATTTTTTAATTAACTAAGAGAATATTCTAAAGAAATTTAATATTTAAAATAATTTATAATAAATATAATAATATAAAATATACACAAAATATCTATTTTGGGTGAGGGGGTTTACAATCTAACCAACTTACAAAAATTTCGTCCTCAAAATTAAAAAATAAGGCATGATTTGCTAAATTCTTTATATTTGTATATAAGGCAAGTCAATCGCAATCTCTTTCAAAAATTTAAATAACGAAATCTATTCAAATCCATCGCAATCACTTCAAAATTAAGATAATCACTGTTTAAATCAAAATTCAACTTATTGTAATCTCTTCTCACTTTTTCAAATTATCAACATCCAAATTTAAATTAAATCCATATAACGTCTTCAAGATTTAAATAACCCACATCAATTTTTACATCACGATCTCCAACTATCATAATCTCCTCTAGATTTTAAATAATAAAAATTATAATCAAATCTTATTCCTATTCTCAACGTATGAATTCCGTACTCTTTCAAATTTTAAATTCAATTTCTATTATCAATATTTGAAATAGGTGATCCAACAATCAAAATTTAACTTTTAATTCAAATTATCAAATCATAAAATTTTTGAACTCAATCCATCAATGTTCATGTCTACAATTCTATATTTATCCTCAAAATTTAAGTCGTTAATTTTATCTCTAATATTCAAAATTTAAATCATGTGTTCAAGGTATAAATATTTGGTCCGCAATATCATGATTTTAAAATTCATTAAATCCTCATCGTCTTAATCATTCATCTAAAAATTCTTAACATTTAAAATGACTTAAACCTCTCAATAAAATTTTACTTGATCATAATCTAAAAGAAATTTATCTCAAGTTGACAATGCAACTGCTACCCAACTTAGAATTTATCCATCTATCACATAAGACTATACACTTAAAAAAACTTCCTCAAATTATTTAATCGCGTTATTCAATCCTCAAAAGTTTTAACACCAAATATATCACATATGACATGCCCTTAATTACAAAAGATAGTCACCAAGTAATGCGATTGACCTATGGGGTATATCTAGTACTCTACGTGTATCAAACTTATACCAAGCACGAGCGTTCGTCTTTTCGAAATAGAAGAAGACAAAAAACAATAATAAAGAATTCAAGAAGGAGGTGATAGAACACAAGTACAGGGTTCAAGGCGATTTTAAGAATTCAAAAGAGAGTTGTCAAGGCAGTTGTGGATTAAAATCTTATTATTTTTTATTTTTTTATTTGGTAAATTCCTATTCACATGTTTATATCAGAACAGTTATGTACCTGATATGATATGCTCTGACTTGTCTAGAGGGCAAGTATATTCATCTAACAAGTTGAGTCAACTATATATCTCAATCCACGTAAGGTAGTCATGCGAATCGTGAACCAAGTGCACTAAGGTTGATCAGACCATAATACACTAATTCTAAATAAACAATTATATTAGTGTGTGCACCCAATAATACATATGTCATGAACAAGCTCGATAAAAGAATAAGCTTGCAAAACTAGGCTATAATAGCAGCATAAGTCGAGGTAATTCAGAAAATATAAGTACGCTAGATTATGATGAAAGAAGATACAGAATAATTTAAGTTCATCAAGAAGACCGGTGTTGTGCCTCTACAGTTGCCATACTAACTTCTGGTCTAAGTCTAAAGTCAACCAAATGGGGATATGGGCCTCTAAGTTCTATAGTCTGGATAAACACTATCTTCTTATGCAAGTCTATAGTTGGTGTCATTCAATTATAATTTATTAATAGGTTAAAAGGACTATATGATACTAGGTTATGAGACATACTACCCAACTTATAAGAATTTAACTAATAGTGTTATTGAACAATAGAGTGTATATACCTAGTATAAGTCACCTTCATAACCCCTACCAAGCAAGAAAGAAAAGATAAGATTGACGTTGTGAAAGAATCAAGCAAGATGCAATACGAACAATCAAATAAGAATGTGAAATAATATTAAGGGCGGTGATTAAATAAGTGGATGAGATCCTATACTCTAATCCTATGTGCAGGCTTGCTCGGTACAATAACGTAACCGAGATAATATGCTCTCGACCTGCATGGGCCACCACAAAAATATGTCACACCCCAGTCCCAAAATACGTAGGACTAGGAATACGTAAGCTTGTCAGTCGTATGTACATGGCAACTCCAATATATGGATACCATAATACACACGTACGATATAATATGAATAATAACTCACATGTGGTATATATATTATCACAAGTCATAGGGCATAACTAAATCTCATCCACAGAATCAAATAAAAATAAATAACCAATCTACTATATAACTGAATCTCAATATGAAGTATCAAAGAATGATAGTCGGGTGAAAACAAATCCACTACCAAACTAGAATATAAGGGAAACCACATAAGAACATTTAATGAACAATGAGACTCGAAGAGAAGACCTCCTCGAAAGAGATAAGTAGCAAGTCCTGATCCGTGCTCCTGCGAATAATCAAGATCGTCTACACCTGGAAAGGGACCAGGTACTCAGAGGGACGTAACAAGATACATAGAAGTATGCCAATTTGAATACAGTAAACATGCATAATAGGTAGAAAATATATAAGTACGCTGTACAAGACAATCTATATGAATGCATAATAAGGACAACTTTTCGACGTATTGGCATGGGTAGTCTACTCGATCTAAATCTCATAACTCACACACACGGCAGGGACATCAGAAATCAACATACCTCGGGGGTAGCGACCAGCGCGACACCAGAAATTGACATACCTCGGGGGTAGCGACCAGCGCGACACACTACCATAGTGCATGCTGGATACTACAGTTTACCAGAGTGGTTATAGCCCATACGCCTACTGATTGTCCTCCCCTCCCATGATACTATGTGTCAAGTGTGTGTTAACATAAATATAGTATATAATTATGACTAAAAGAAAAACACACATGCAATGAACATATAAAAAAATATAATAAGCATACAAAGTACTGTAAGCAATTTGGCAAGGTATCTTGCCTGGTCTGAAAAAAGGATGAAGTCAAAACTCAAGACGTCGTCCGATATACCCGTCACATAAATTAAACAAGTTAGGATACAAAAGTAGGTGAATAGTTTCTGCCATTTTAATCTATTTTAACTCTGAATAAAATAACCTAAAATAGTATTTTTAATCTTATTATAATCTGATTTTATTGTTAACCCTAATTTTGGTCCAACGATAGTTAACTTTACGAATTTATGATTCGTGATACGCAAATCGAGGCAATTTATTGACCAAAAAGTCAACCGACTCAAATCCTTGATTTGTGTATAGATTTTACCACTACATGAATACCAGAATCGATGGATTTATAAAATCACAAGTCGGTAAAGAGTTATGGCCACAAGGGCGAATAGATAAAAGTTTTCGGTGGTTTTCTATTTACGTCTATGTTGTACAAATTTTACAGTAGACTAAACTTATATGTTAAATTCTAACAAAATAATTTTATGGAATTTTATCATGTCAAATTTTTGAAACTTCAAACGGCTCGTAATTCCGAGTTCGGATATCCCAAAATCTCGAAAACACAAAAATATGTCTAATTTTGGACAGCTGGCACTTTTAGAATTTTCTAGAAAAATAGGTTAATAAATTATTTAAATAATTTATATATTCAGAAAACTAACCTTGATATGGTTCAAACAAAAAAATTGGAGCGCATTTGGAGTTTGGAGCTAGGAGATATCGTCTTTTTAAGTCGTCACAACTACTAAAAAATGAGGCTGAATTTATGACGAATTTTGACTCTTTTTGGACGAAAAAGAGGGAAATTTGGGGAAGAAAAGTATGAAGGATGAGTTTATTTCATAAGTCTAATAGATATTTATAATGGTTGAGACTACTTAATTGAATACGACTAGGATTAGCTAATTTGGATATGATTGTGATCAGTTTAAATAAGAATATAATATGCATTAAGTTGCTTTTCTAGTAGGCTCAGGATTTGAATTAATTTAAAATAGAGTTTGAGTTATCTCAATAATTTATAATCTTAAATAGAATTAATGATAATACAAATAATTTATATATAATCTTATTAATATCTATTAATACTAAATTAGCATCTATTTAATATTAAGACTATATATATCCAAATAAATCCTAAATAATTTTAAAAATCCAAATAAATTTATTAAATTCTAAATAAATTAAAGAAAATTATAATTAAATATTTTAACCTAAAATAAATATTTGTTAGGAACAATATACAAGTGTGGTCTCATAGTAAATCAGAAAAGTCCTAGAAATTTATGTTTTCTATGTTTTAATTACCCAAAAATTCTAAAAAAATCTCCAAAATCTAAAATAGTCTAAAAATAATTATAAATAAATATTTATATAAGTAAGTATATCAAAAAATTTATTTTCTAATTAACTAAGAGAATACTCTAAAGAAATTTAATATTTAAAATAATCTATAATAAATATAATAATATAAAATACACAATAAATATAATAATATAAAATACACACAAAATATCTATTTTGGGTGAGGGGGTTTACAAGTATTGTCATTAGGACAATTAGATCTAATTAGACTTAGATTAGTGGTGTGAGGGTAGCTATGTGTCCACAATTGGATACGAGTAGGCCGTATCACAATACCTTGTGATATAGGATGATATTTGGGTGTTTCCTTTTGTACACTCGTGATACACATGTTAAATACTTGACACCATATTGTAATAACTATTATTTGTGTTAATTATACTATATTATCTATTTAGATGTGTTTCTATTAGTTTGGGGTGTGTATCATATCAATGGGTGTGTGTGGCATGTTGATTCGCACCAAGTGCTTGATGTGGGGTTGGTTGTATTTAAAAGGTGAGTAGTGTCTGATATTTGGAGGCAAATATTGCCAAGTGTGGGTGCATTGCTATAGGATAAGACTGTTATAGGCTTGGGTTGAGGGGATCAGTTACTGTAGTGTCATGGCCAAATAGGAGTATTGTAGTACTAAGTAGTGTGCATGAGCTTTTGAAAGGAGATACAGATATACTAGATACCTGTCCCTGTGTGCAAATCACTACTATCAAGTGAGACTGAACACAACAGCAACTATAAAGGCAAGTACAGTAGCAATAAAGTGTGCACAAATTTTGTGTGTAAGTGTGAGCACTGCATAATTACAGTGTTGTGTACAGAACGTAAGGAGTGTATGACTGCTGTTAGTATATGCAATATTGGACATGGGGATCATGTGTAGTATGGTATCAATTAGTGATGTAGTGAGTGATGGTTATGGTTACAGATAGTAGTTGAGGCATCAGGGTTCAGAGAATAAATGATAGATGACCTTGCTGTATTGGTATTATGGAGTAAAAATGAAGTGTGAACTGGGGTTGTACTCAATAATAGGTAGCAGACAGGTAGGTCCATTCTCTGCAGGTAGGTTATTCAGATTTGGGTGTGCTAGTGTGGGTGTGTATCAGTTGTGATACAGTCAGGGGTAGCAATAGTAAGAGGACCAGCAGCAGTAGTGGACATATGGAGTATTAGTTAGGAGAGTTGGTATCAGTTACCTATTGCAAGTGAGGCTGAAAGTATGAATTAGAGATAAGTAGGTATCAATTAGGAATCATGTCAAGAATAGCAGCAGACAAGTAGGTTCACACATTTAGCTAAGGTAATTGTCTTACCTTGAAGTAGTAGCATGGTAAGTTGAGCTTGGGTAAAGGGTAAGTGATGGCTTAGTGTTAAGTTAATAGCTATTAGGATATTAAGGTATACTTCATAAATTTATGACTTATATGTATATGATAGAGATACCATATGTTTTAGTATATGCATATTAGCTATACATATTGACATAGGTATATGTGGTAACTTATTGTCTGGTTTTAGCTAGTATTGTTTGTATCCTCAAGATACAAACCTAGAAACTTGTGTGTAGACTAGTACAACCTAGAAATGGCTAGTTCGACCAAGTTTGACTATTTTGACTTAATATTGACTTTAAAATCATACTTAGTGCATTTAATTTATTTATCACCTTTATTACACCCAAGTAACATGATATTTCAATATAGGTTTGTGTGATACCAGCTTGGGCACCGAGTTAAATTATTTGCTCAGGACCAGAGGTGAATACATTCTCTGACAATTTCTCATTTATGATATCTTCTATGTTTCTTGTATTTAATATAGATATCATTGACTTCTTGATACATGGTTACACGGATTTATATTTTTTGGATCCCGTCATAAGATGTTATTCCTAGTAATTTCTGGTGTATCCTGTACATGTCCTATTGCTCTTGTACTTGTATGGACACTGATTCCTGGGGAGACTAACTACCTTCTCAGAGAATCTCGTGTAGTATCCATGCTTGGATCTACTATACTAGTCGGGGGTTGGGGAGTGTTAGTTAGATATGTGATCATATCCACCCTGTACGAGTATTCATGTACAAGTACCCTATTAGTGTTAATTATACACTTCACGTATGATTAGCTAGGCCATGATTCCTATACAAGTTCTCAAGCCGATCATATGTCGAAGCTAGTACTCACTGACTTAGTTAGTTATATTTTTTGACTCATGTATATGATGCTCATATATCTTGTACTGTTTACAGCATTTTTATATCCCGTATATTTCCTGCTCATGCTCAATTTATCTTGTATATTCTCTCTATTTACTGTTATATAGTCTTTATTATTTATTTGGAACTACTATTAGAGGTGTACTTTGCTCCAATAACCGGGTCAACTACGTGCTATTATGCAACCTAAGAAAAAGGATATCATCGTGATAGATGCGCTTTGTAAACTACCCAATCTCGTTTTTGAAAAGGTTTTCTTATCCTACTCGCACGGATTTAGAAAGGGGAGGGGAACTCTGACCTTCTTTCTCGATGTCCAGAACTGGGCCCAGTCAAAAGACTCATCAAATCGGATATTGTCAAATGTTTCGAAACCATAGATCATGAACTCCTCCTCTCCGTCCTCCTATTCATCAGGTATACACCCTTCCTTCAGGCGCGTTCTCCAGAAATTTCTCCTATAGGTACCAGTACCTCAGACCCTTCACCTCCATTCTTTTTCTTATCAATGGGCATGGGAACCTTTCTCCTAGCCGCAACCTGGCTGGACAGTGTCTAATGCAAGAGATTGTCCTGTATGAACTCCCGTAGCTCCCTGTTGAAGACATGATCGTTTGGTCTCTCAGCCCGGATGGAAATTGAAACTCCAAAACTGCCTGGAACCTCATTAGGAAGACCTATCCTAAGGTCGACTATGAAGGCATCGTTTGGAACAAATTTCATATCCCCAAGCATAGTATTATCGCCTGGATGGCCTTCAACTCTGGGCTTCTTACAGCAGATAGAGTTAGCATATTTTTTTCCAACACCATGCCTCTTTGTGGTAATTTATAATTAGCTTGACTTGTTTTCGCAGTGTGAGTGGCATCAGCTTCTTCCATTTTTTGCGGTTCTTTTAGCTTAAGTTTTTAGTTGGCTTAATAGATTGAATTGAAAATGGAGATGGTAATAAAAAAGGTAATTAGTCTAATAGTTTTCTGTTCTTAGTGAATGCCGGTCTGTCGAAGTGCAGTTGTTCTTCCTTTCTGACAAAAGTAGTGTAGCGTGCAGTGTGTGTGGTGTGGCCCATCAGGTTGTGTGTGTGTGAGTCAACTCGGCGGAAGTGAAGTTGTAAAAGGAGGATTCGAAATTCCGTGCGCGAGTAAGTTATCCGTGGATGAAAGTGGACTAATCCATTTAGTTAAAAAAAATGGGGACTAAGTCATTCTTAGATACGAAAGGCGCATAGCGGTCACTCTTTCTTAGATTAGAATATGATAGGTATTTCTATCTTCATCGAAAAGTGAAGCAAGCCGCGCTAGCGCGCTACTCTTCCTTTACGAGCGAGCCATGAGTCGCTGCCTATTGTCAAGGCTTGGAAAAGCCTGAAGGCTCCCTCACTGAACTGATTCATACAGGTCCAAACCAGCTAAGATAGCTTATTTTTCCTTTATGAGATCTCGGCTCTTCGAAATGGTTGGAGAGAGCCCCGCCTTCTCTTGGTTGGCGTCGGGCCAGAGGGTGATGGGACTACTTCCTGAAAGAGGTTTCGTTCAGGCCGGCAGGAGGGCCCCTTATCTATTAATAGAGGGAGCCAAAAAGGGGCTTTGCTCCCCTTTTTGAAAATGAATAAAGAAGGATCGAATTTTAGACCGCTCACTGTAGTTCTGCCTATAGAAAAGATTATGAAAGAG
The DNA here is from genome assembly GCA_036927795.1 of Iris macrosiphon. NCBI lineage: Eukaryota > Viridiplantae > Streptophyta > Magnoliopsida > Asparagales > Iridaceae > Iris > Iris macrosiphon. The sequence continues at coordinate 57,292,413 of JAYESA010000006.1, read as the reverse complement.
GCGATCAGAATGGTACCCGAACAATTTACGATCCCGAGTTTCCAGATACATCGCACTTCCTCTCGTGTCGATGTTAAGGAAAAGCGGTTTTGGCTTCAAAAGGGACTCATCTTCTGATGAAAAAATGGATATATAATTTTGTCAATTTATGGCAATATTATTATGGTAATATTATTTTAACTTTTGGTATCAATCGTACAAGATCCATATAAACCAATTATCAAACTATTCTTTCTATTTTCTGGGTTATCTTTCAAGTTTACTAAAAATTCTTCGACGGTAAGGAATCAAATGTTAGAGAATTCATTTCTAATAGATATTGTTACTAATAAATTTGAAACCCTAGTCCCAGTTATTTTTCTTATTGGATCCTTGTCTAAAGATCAATTTTGTACTGTATCGGGACATCCTATTAGTAAGCCAATCTGGGCAAATTTATCAGATTCTGAGATTATTGAGCAATTTGGTCGAATGTGTAGAAATCTTTCTCATTATCACAGTAGATCCCCCAAAAAATAAGGGTTGTATCGAATAAAGTATATACTTCGACTTTCTTGTGCTAGAACTTTGGCTCGTAAACATAAAAGTACAGTACGCACTTTTTTACGAAGATTAGGTTCTAGATTATTAGAAGAATTCTTTATAGAAGAAGAACAAGTTCTTTCTTTGATTTTACCAAAAACAATTCCTTTTACTTTCTATGGATCACATAAAGAACGTATTGGGTATTTGGATATTATTCGTATTAATAACCTAGTTAATCATTCATGATTCATCATGAGACCTTCTAACTAGAATAGACTCTAGAAATGATCAAGAGGGAACAACGATTCGATTGATCCGAAAAAGTCCCAATTGTTTCGAACTTTCTATTTTTGGAATGGGGTATTTATCGAGATGTATGGATCCACGAATTTATGTGTCTATATAGATCTTGTTCATGGATTAACAAAAATATGCAAAAGCTCTATTTGCCTCTGCCATTCTATGGGTCTCTTTCTTTTTGCGTATGGCATCGACACTTCCTTTGGCAGCATCTACTAATTCGAAACTTAATTTGAAAGCCATATTTTGATCTGGACATTTTCGGGATGCCCTTAATAACCAACGAATGATAAGTGCTTTTCCTTGTGTAGATCCTATTTCAATAGGAACTTGATGAGTCGATACGCCTATATGTCTTGCTTTTACTGCTATATCGAGAGTTACTCCACGTATTGCTTGACGTAAAACAGATAGTGGATTTGTTTCTGTCTTTTGTTGAATCTTTTTCACGGTTCGATATATAATTTGATAAGCCAATGATTTTTTTTCGTATTTCAGAATACGGTTAACCAACATGTTAATTAATCGATTACGATAAGTTGGATCAAATTTTTTAGTTTTTTCTTCTGTAGTACCTCGACGTGACATGAGCGTGAAAGAGGTTCCAGAATCAGTTTTCTTTTTATAAGGGCTAAAAACTAATCACTTATTTTGGCTTTTTGACCCCATATTGTAGGGTGGATCTCAAAAGATATGAAAGATCGGTATAGAAAGAAGGGCGTTTCTAAGGTTCGTGACTCAATGCCAGGTTCGGTACAGTTTGTTACAAGGGGCGCCCAAGATGCATGCATGCTTGCCTGGACGATTGAAATATGTATTCGAGACTTCGATTTCCACCCTCCTAAAGTAAAGATGGAATGGAAGCTTAAGCTCAATCCACCAGTGGGCGAACCTATTACTTCAATATTCCCAGGCTTGAGTCTCGAAGATGAATGACCTCAATATCCGATCACACACGAGGATAGAAATAAGATCAGTTACAGTCCTTTGTTGACGAACACCTGGCTGGAGTGAGGATGCCTTAGACTTGGATGAATGGCAGGCGAGCGAAGTGAGGCAAGGTTTAACACCTAGATAGATGCCTTATTCAGTCCTAAACTTCATAACCGGGGACTATTTATTTTATAACCTGGTAGAAAAGGGGCTATCTATTCCACGGCTACAGATTGTGCCAAGGACAGCACCTAACCTCAGATGGCCAAACAGGCGGGCAAACTGAGAAGGACCAACAATCTCGAACCCGACCTTTCTTCGAAGATCGGCTCAACTGGTAAGGAAATAGATTACCACTTTTACTAAGTGAAATCAACTATTATTGTTGATGCTTCATCCATTTATGAGACCCGAGGAACTACTTTCACTTGCATATCAATCATAATTGAGGCACCCGGAGGAGTGCTACCTTCTTTTTATGGCCTTCTACTTTGTCCTTAATAACCAACGAATGGCAAGTGCTTTTCCTTGTGTAGATCCTATTTCAATAAAAACATGATGAGTCAATCCGCCTACATATCTTGCTTTTACTGCTATATCGGGAGTTACTCCACATATTGCTTGACATAAAACAGATAGTGGATTTGTTTCTGTCTTTTGTTGAATCTTTTTCACGGCTTGATAAATAATTTGATAAGCCAATGATTTTTTTCGTGTTTCAGAATATGGTTAACCAACATGTTAACTAATCAATTACGATAAATTGGATCGGATTTTATAGTTTTTTCTTCTACAGTACCTCGATGTGACATGAGCGTGAAAGAGGTTCCAGAATTAGTTTTCTTTTTATATGGGCTAAAAATGAATCACTTATTTTGGCTTTTTGACCCCATATTGTAGGGTGGATCTCAAAAGATATGAAAGATCTCCCTCCAAGCCGCACATATGACTTTTATCGAATACGGCTTTCCACAGAATTCTATATGTATCTATGAGATCGAGTATGAAATTATGTTTACTCACTTGAAATTGAGTATCCGTTTCCCTCCTTTTCCTGCTAGGAATGGAAATCCTGTATTTTACATATCCATACGATCGAGTCCTTGGGTTTCCAAAATAGTGTAATGTAAAAAGAAGTGCTTCGAATCATTGCTATTTAACTTGGACCTGTTCTGAAAAAGTCGAGGTATGTCAAATTGTTTGTTGACATGGACAAAGTAAGGGAAAACCTCTAGAGATCGAATATTAACTAGCTAACTCGATGGAACGTTGAAGCTAGCCACCTTTGAAGTAATAAGAATTAGATAAGAAGCAAGGACCGATTGGATAACAAAAGCTAAGCGACAAAGAGTACGAAGAGGTTTAGGAATAAGTAAGAAAGCAGCAAATCCTTACTCGAAGAGAGGGAGAACCTCACTAGCGCTCGCCTTCAGGCGCTTCCTCCCTTTACTACCACCGACTGGAGACCGGATTGCTACTAGAGAGAGGAATGACTATAGGCACAAAACTGGCTTTTTATCCTTTCTTTGCCCCTTGGTTCGCTAGCTGACTTGCCTGCCTTAATATGCAGAGCTAAAACAAGATCGGTCGCTCCAAAGTAGCTTCCTTGGTTGCCACATAAGTCAAGACAGCTAGAAAGGCCAGGAACTGCAAGCTCTCAAGTGGCAACCACTTTTTACTATATTTAATGGAGTTTTGAACTTGCTTTCTTGGGTGCGGGACCCTGGCTCAATGACCGATTTAGTCAAAAGGCATTGTTAAGCTATATCTTCCTATGGCATATACAAGTAAGATCGTTCATTGCCTGCATCTGCCCTTCCTTGGTCAACAAATTCTTATATATAAATCGGTCCAGCTCATCTCTCATCTAAAAAAAACTCTTCTGCAAGTTAAAGGCTGGTAGTAGCAATTGCAGGTAATCCCTTCGATTCCCCTTCCTTTAGATAGAGTAGTTGCCCCGCCCTAATAAATAGATTGATTGATTTCCGTATTCCAAAAAAGCATTAGCCAAAGCTACAACTATAGAAGAAGAAAAAGGTAAAGGTTTTTGATCTTTCAAAGTTCTAAGTCAACCTGTCTGTGATGCCACTCATACAGGCCCTTCCTTTTTTTATGTGTGGTTAAAAGCCGTAAAGGTCTCTGATCCCGAGGGGGATCCACTAACCAATGCAAGCGGTAGGGCTTTTATAGAACGATAGATTACCATCTTCCTTCAGTCTTTACTTTCTTTATCTGGAAGGTCCCTTTGTGCGTCAAGTTTTGGTTGGTAGGTTCCTACTGGGACCCGTTGTGAATTAGTTGCAGAGTTGGATCAAGAAGGCCTTTCGAGCAATCAGTGAAGCTAATCTGTATTAGTGAACGCTTAAGCGATAGGGGAGGTGAGGTGAGCAAAGTGAGGTCGTGGAACGTGGGATTTCTGACCGGTTGTCCAAGTACGGATTGAACATGAGACTATAGCCGCCGAAAGCGACGTGCTTCCATACCTCGGGCACAGAGAAGAAACTATATTTTTTAGAAATTTAGATGACTGGTATCCTACGCACTATGGACCTCAGGACGTAGTGGATGTAGAGTTGGAGACGGTGGCTCAGGAGGAGCCGATATCGAGGGAAAATTAGCTAGTAACAGATAGTTAGATTATTGTTTTGGATAGTCTCAGTTTAGACATTTTGGCATGTATTATATTTGAGACTATTGTGCTAGTCTATTAGACTTAGATATGAGTTATATTTGTTACTTGTGATTCTATTTCTTCTATTTCATATCGTGCTACATCTTCCTCTAGTTTTATTATGATTGAGTATTGATTACTATTTTGTCCTCCATTTGGAGTTGAGATATCTTGACATGTATATATATATTGTGTGAGATGTTTAGATAGTATTGATGACCTAGAGAGTGTTCTACCGTCGATACTACGGCGTAGGCTGGATATACCTACGTACTCGTACCCTTGTACCGGGGGCAGGTCGTGACACATTTCTTCTAGTAGTTTCCAAATCTTATATGATGTATTACATGTAGAGATGTGAATGAACTCATGCTTGTCTAGAGCACAGTAAATAGCATACATTGTCTTAGCATCAAGGCTTGCTACATTCTTTTCTTCTTCAGTATAATCATCATCTACTTTGTCAACATTTGTGTAACCGTTAATGACGTATGACCATAAATCAGAATCAAGTGATTTCAAAAAAATATTTATCTGTATTTTCTAATAAATTTAGTCAGTGCCGTCAAATAGAGGTGGCTTATCTGGATTTTGACCTTCACCACTGCTGGTGAAAAGCGGCTGTGTAGTTTCCATGTATATTCTAAACTGTATAGTCTAAGCAAAATTAATATAACCTACTCTGATATCAATTATAGGATCGAATAAGCACCTCTAGAGGGGGGGTGAATATAGTGCGTGTATATACAGCGGAATAAACAATCACCCAATAAAAATTAACTCAGTTAGCTAACAATCTAAATATAAAATGACAGTAAGTAAATAGAGAGAGAGATCAGCAGTAGCAAACACGATAATGTATACTGGTTTCCCTCTAAGAGAACTACTCCAGTCCCGAGAACTCTCGCTCGGAGTTGAAATCCACTATCAAGTGAAACACATATTTTGATTCGAAGGCTTACAAATTCGTACAGACACGAGCTTTGATTCGAAGGGCTCGAATACTTCTCAAAGAGTTGAACTTCTTGATAAGCTTTTTTTACAACTCTTGAAAACTTCTAATCAAGACCGCACTGGCACTTAAGGCTTAGGAGTTGTAAAAAGCTTGGGATTAAAAAGTGTAAAGGATCTTACACTGAGGGAATAGAGAAGAGAAATGAAAGTGAATTGAGTGAGTAAGAATGGTGAATCTTCTCTATTTATAGTGCTTTTGCAAACCGAGTTTGGGACGAATTCGGATGCCAAACGTTCAAAATTTTGAACTGTGGAGCCAAGTCTGCAGGAAGAAATGGTTGTAAGGGTTTACTGGGTCTGGGAACCGAGTTTGGGCCGAACTCTCACCGAACTTGCACCGAGTTTGTACCGAGTTTATTTTCCAAAAATCCAGTCAGAATTAGAATGGGTTGGGTTGGTTTAGGCTAACTTGGTTTTAGAAAATAGGTTAGGTTATTTTAAAACTTGAAAATATTTTGGTTGAAAATAATCTGGGTTTAGAAATTATTTTGGGTAGCCTCTAAATGCCAAGTGCGACTCAATTTACATATTTTCTATACTCAATAAATAGAATAATTATATTAACTAAATACTGCGAACAAGTCGCATTCCCATTCTCTGAAACTGTAGTTGTAGCTATAGTACGTCCGTATCATCGACCCTCATAGGTTATATCAAGTCCAAGTTTAGACGATTATCAAAATCTGGTTCGACCATGACCAATGGGCCAACACTCTTGCCACAACATGCTTAGTTTGCACCAATATTTCTTTTCAAAAAGAGGATAAGATGCAGCAAAAGAAGCCATCCGCAGCCAGATGGCCAATCTATTTCGTGCTTGGCGCAAAGCCCGACATGATCTAAGCTCGAACATGTAAGTACACAGTAGCCCCCATAATCCATGTATGGATTGGGCTCCCTGTGTGAAGCATAAAAGAGAAACTGTCACCTCTACACTCAACTCTCCCTAAAGCACGCCCTTGCACGTACTTGTGAAGAGGATGGGTCGGAGTCAACTAGCTCGAGACAACTCTCAACATGAAATCACGCACACTAGGGAAGGTATGTCGCGCACTTATACACGCCCTAACGATGCCCCAAAACTATGCTAAAAAAATACGCACATATAATAAAGGTATGTGATTTAATCCCTTCCTTTCTTTCATTCGCTCCTTGCCCAGATCTGCGTGAGGTGATCATTCAGAAGCGTAAGGGGAAGGAAATCTCTACTATGACTATAGCATTTCTAAAAGGACACCATTTTGTGATTAACTACTACTGTTTAAACACTGTCAAGTATTCTATAAGATAGTCAGCATTTGACCGATTACGGCCTACTACTTCATCAACGCAGGGTTGTAAGTGGCAAGGTCAAGATTCGCTCATTTCTTATGTCTATACGATGCATTAACATCCCTGTAACAAAGCAGGTTCAAGATGAGGCATATCTTCAAGATGAAGAAGTCATTGAGAATCCAACCACCCAGTTGGATCCCTCGGAGGGGTTTATCGAAATACCCGTTCTCAAAGTAGGGCCACCCCTTAAAATGAAGAACTACCAGCAGGGTACTCCTCAAAATTTAGAGCAGACTTATCAGGAGGTAGTATAATCCATGAATCTGATGGCATAGATTATGGTCGGACAATCTTTTCAACCACTCCCTCAATTTATAATCGAGAAGTCGGTACATATGCAACCGGTGATGAACCGGATGAGAATATATACGCCAGCTTCGACTACCATCTCAACACTCTCAAGGTTGCTATCAACGACGTCCATTTGATGATGCAGGGCATACAACATATCTAACGAGATAGAACACTACTACCCTACCAGCAATGTACCCTGCCATGAGATATAGATAGGGTAATTTAAATATGGCAACAGGTTTCGGCAGTAGCTACATACTAGCCGCATCTTAACCAATATTTATGTCACTAATGGTCGCCCATATGATCGATTATGAAGCCATCCGTGCCCTTAGTTCCTGCTTCGACTCTATGAACAACTAGGAAAAGTTCTGCAAACTCGAGATAAGACATCCCTACCCTCTGGAATGGAACAACATTGTCTTTCCACCCAAGTACAAGCCTCAGTCGATGACCCCTTTTGATAAAAAAAAGTCACCTTATCAGTTTATAAATTACTTCGAATCCATGATGGGACATCTGCTACGAGACGATGCCTTACTCACTAAACTATTCCTTGGAGCCTTATCTGACGTGGCTTACGAATGGTTCTGCAATCTCTCCGACATCTATATCACGTTATTCGATGATCTTCGAAGACTATTCCTATCTCGGTTCTACGAAAGAGGAATGTATATGACCATGCCAACTCTTATCGATACACATTAAAAGAAGAAGGAGCTTGCACAGGACTTTATATAATGTTTCAGGCAACTAGCATTGAAGCTGCCTCCGGGCATCCCAAAGTCCGTACTTATGGACATATGTAGGTACAACTGTTTACCCATGTAGAAGTATAAAAAAATTATACAGTCCATATAAAGGTCATGCCCCCACAACAAGTCGCAGAGACTCCTCATGCGGCTAAAATAAAGAAGCCCCAGAGAAGCTACATGCAGCCGGGTCAAACCAAAGATCAAAAAGCCGCATAGTATACTATATGCGGCATGAATGACCATTGAGCAGGAAGGCTGCATAAGGACCTCCTGACACAAATTTTGATGTCTATCAGAAGCTCTGACACATTACTCATCACTCTGAAATACTTTGAGACTCGTAAAGACGGTGGCTCAGGAAAAGACAGAAAGTCACATATGTATTGATGGCCTCGACAGATGCGCCACCCCACGTGTCCTCCTATCTACGGCTTTGGCCATATGCGGCCTCGTTAACATGCGGCTGCAGTATCTATTCGACCAAGACCAGACGAGAGCACGTATGCGACCTGGATGAGCATGCGGCCACGATGCCATGCGGCCTGAGTGTCCATATGACCAAGGCAAAAAAGGATGCATATACGGCCACAATGCCCTATGCGGCCTCGCTAACATGTGGCCAGAGTGTCCATTCGACCAAGGACCAAACGAGAGCACGTATACGACTACAAAACTCATGCGGCCTCGCCATCATGCGGCCAAGTTGTTATGCGGCCTGCATCTCACAAGATCTTCCCGTTACAACTACAGAGATCTTCGTACAGTTGGTGCTAACTACGTGTTCAGCTGACCAAGTCACGTCCATAAAGGGTTGATAACAACCTTGAGATCTCTTCAACAGCATATCTCAACCAAGTATGCGGCTACAAAACCCATACGACCTCGCTAGCATTCGGCGACAGTTGCAACCGCAATCTGTTGAAGGAGCCTTATACGGCCACCATAGAGAGGCATATGCGACACCTATAGCCCATCAGCACGATGGCTTTAAATAGGAGCAACTTGAACGTCCTAAAGGTCAACTTTTTCTGTTAATACCCTTCTAGAGAGTTGCGTACGTGCACCCAAGCTCAAAAGAGAGAGAGAAGACAATATGGCACCCCTCACTCACATGTCGGATCGTCAACGGGGTAAAGGAGATGCTATAGCACTCCTTGTCCATAGTCACGCCCAGAATTAAAAAAATCTACTTAGATTGTCTGTCTAGGACCTCTCTGTACTTTTTTCTATTTGTTATTAAAGTAATCAATTTTAATGACGAACAAGATGGCGACTCTGCTCGGGTTAAACTTCATCTCTGATAAGAAGACGGTGATGTAGTCCGATGCAGCCAATCTCGGCTTAACCCAAAGGATGTTGGTGGTGCTCTTCGACCAGCAAATATTTGAGAACATGCTCTCTAGGGATAGCGCGAGCCATTCACGAAGGCAAACAAAGCCTAAGAAGACCGCAAAACTTGGGTAGCAAAGGCCGTTGTGCCTCACCCAACTGCGGAGCATGTGCTCATTGTCTCTCTCCATGATATCGAGCATGTTCGTCAAGCATCCACCCAGACTGACCATGCGGCTTCTATATCTGCCGTATAAGACGCTCAACTCATGAACTTTGGCAGATAAAAATACTACGAAGCTAGACGTTCGGGTCTTGATGTGAGTTCCACGCAGCCTAGGAGGAGGCCGTATAAGACTGAATATGTGGCATCGGTTCACTACCGCAAGCAGATGGCCGCCTGCTGCCCTCACAGCAGCCGAACCTCAGTTTTTGACCGAATCTTATGTCACTACCATATTTTCTAGGAAGGGTATCTTGGTCATTTTAATAATTTATTGTGCATGTTAATATTTATTTCTTGTATTATTTATTTATTATTAGTTGACTATATGATAATTTGGACTTGTGTTAGTGGACCTAACTAGTTTAGATTGTACTCATAGATTAACATTATTTTTAGTTAGACTTGAGCCCAACAAACAAGTCTAATTCATTATGTCACGCCCCAGTCCCAAAATATTATGGAACTAGGCCACGTGGCATTGGCCAGCTGACACGTCTTCGAGGATAACCCAATTTAATGGATCCTGGCGAAGTGTGCTACGCTGTCCTAAATCTAACAAGTCTAATATATCAACAGGCAGTGTCTAATCTCATCTCATCCACAATCAACAAGTATAATACTGAAAGAAAGACTGGAATATAAGGACATAGACGAAAGACATAGTACAACTGAAATAAGTCTGGTGGGAACAAACCCACTACAATGTACTGATAGACTGAAATAAAGTACTGAATGTCTGAAATGAAAGTACAAATAAGGAGAGACTGGAACAACATCTAACTAGGTAAGGAGCTCCAATCATAGGCGGAAGGCCTACCAATCTGATCAGGGGTACTCTGATGGAAGTACCTCCAGCTCCTCGTCAAGAGCAAACCTTGCCTCTACACCTGGCCCGTAAACTATGGGATAAAAGGCCTCGTCCAGATCTGAAAGATAACCAGGTCCTCAGAGGGACGTAACAAGATACAATATGCATGCTGGATATAGTACTGAAGGAGGGGTGTGCTAACCATCTAAGTGAATGCAATATAAGGATAACCTAGGAACGTATAAGTAGGTGTAGGCATAATGTCCAACGTCCTCTAGAGTGTGGTATCTGTAATCGTCCATCATTCCGAAGAATGAGGTATCTGTATATAAGTATAACGTCCACACTCTAAGGCGTGGTGTCTGCTATGTATACATACGTCCGTAACACTCCGTAGAGCGCAGTATCTGAATATAGGGAGTCACCGGGTCTATGGTTCCTCTGGATACCACGGAATTCGGTGGGGGTATCCCATACGTTTGTCAGTTGTCCTTCCCGTCCAATGTAGATACGCAAGTCGAATGCACGACTTGAGTGTACCGTATCTAGATGCCAAGTCTCAATTAACTATATTATTCTAGAATATAAGCTAGTCCGTGATACATGTCGTACGTACCGATAGCGAATCGGGTATGCGGACCCGTATCCCAATATGAGTGTACCATCAGGATACATGTATAGTGCCATGGTCAAGGAAGATATCAAAATATCCTCACAGTGGGTGAGTCAGCTAACAACTAGGACATGTACACTACTCATCGACGCAATGTCGACCGCACCCGAGTCATTCTCGGACACGCACAGTTCATGTATAATTAAAATATTTAAAATCTAAATTTAAAGTTGTAATCCAGCAAGGTATACTTGCCTGCCCCGGGTAGCTGCAAAATCCAAAGCCCTGCTCCTGATGCCTCGGCAGTAGTGTCCAGCAATCCTATATAGGATATAGTAATGTCCAAATTATTCGCTACAATAGCACGACTAGGACACACTGTCCGTATCTACAACTGACACAGGGTCGAGGCTGTATGTATATATAGCTAACACTATTATTTATATATATACTAAAGCATATTTAAATATATTAAATAATATATTTGTTTATTAGTACAAAAATAATATTTATGTATTATTTAGCAATACACTGGTAATTATGTTATATTCAATAAATACATATATATGTATATAATAGATAATATCCATAACATCATTTATTTATACATATTCCTATATAGTATGGTAACTTGAAATATATACATTTATATACATATATATTAATATATATACATATTAGGTATTCAAATAAAAATAGGGTATTTAAAACTCATGTATATATATACTATGTATATACATATATTTGTTATTTATAAAAATACGTACTTAGATATTTATTTTATATACAAAATATACCAAAAATAGAAATACAGTATATACACATAAATAATACTTGATTTCCAAAATGTATTTAATATTATAGATATTAGATTATTTTATATTCTTTGTATTTTAAAAATAACATACATACATACATACATACTTACATACTTACATACATACATACATACATACATACATACATACATACATACATACATACATACATACATATATAATATAAATTAAAAAGAAATGATTATAATATATAATATGGAATTTATACAGGAATATAATAAATATAAATACTGTTAAATACATAAAATATATTATATAGTATAGAATACGAATAAAAATATGATATATAAGAGACTCACATATATATAAACTCGCAACTGTAATTACATGTATAAATCTTAATAATTACACATAAAATATTGTACCTTATTGCTCGACAGGTCGAGGGGGTCGAGCTGGTCGGTCGTCGCCGGCGGGGGTGGCCGGACGGCGCTCCGGTGAGGCTCGGGGAGGTCGCAGGCAGCAGCAGCAGTTGGGTATAGGTCCTTGCTGCGGGTCCGATTTCACCTCGATGCGGCGGCGGCGGCTGAGATTTTCTGGGGTGGTGGAGGACTGGACGGGGAAGGGTTCGGCCAAGTACGGCGATCGGAGTTACGGTGGTGGCAGAGCACGAAGTCGAGGGGTGTTCGGCTGTGCTGTGCGGGCAGGAAGAGTTAGGATCGGTGCGGGCAGCTAGGGGTTGGCTGCCGGCGGCGTCGTGGCCGGGTGGCAGTGGCCGTGGGTAGGGGAGGGTCCGGCGAAGGGGTCGGGTTAGGGTGGCGGTGACTGGTGGAGGCTGGTGGCGGTGGTGGAGCTCGGGGATGAGGGGTTGGGGTCGGCTGGGTGGTTGAGCACCGTTGGGAGACTTAGGGTTTTAGTATTTGGGTTTGGGTTTTTCTCTCATTTAATGAGTAAATAAACATGTATATGTAGGAGAGAGAGTGAGGGGGGCTGCCTAGGGATTAGGGCCGGCTGGACAACCATTTTTTGGGGAGTGGGGTTGTCTATCAAGATGAGTGGAGGGCTAGGAATAGGCCATTCAAATTTGTAGGGTCAAGATGGGTTCTCATAAAGGTAATGCAAGGACATGAAAATGGAGGAAAAATTTAATGCTCACGATTGGTCAAGACCATTACTTTTCTCCATGATGGTTTGGGCCAATGAGAGGGGGGCACCTCATTGCAATTTTGCAATTAGGCCCCTGACAATTTGGTATTTGCACAATTAATTTGCATAAGGGATTTAATGTGACCAAACACCATGTTTGGTGTTCCTCATTGGACCATGATGGTGTTTGGTGTTTTGTATGAGGCTTGTGGGTATGCATGTGGGTTTGGGTTGGATTTGGGTCCAATTTAATTTAGGTTAGATCTCCACATAAATTAATTCGTAATTAATGTAACGGTGTTTCTAATTTAATTTAATTAAAAACCGAGAGTCTAAATTGGGTTGGACAAGGGTCATTGGTGTAGTAGGCTCAGTGTACAATATTATCGTGATCTGGGTTGGTCAAAACTGGTTGAGATTGGGTCTCAATTTCGATTGGAACGGGCAACGAACATAATTACACAAATTTAATAATTTGCGCACGGACGTTTGTAACGACTTTTGTGCGTCTAAAATCAGGCACGAAAATCGGTATCCGGGGTTTGTTCCTGGTTCAATATGATGGGTTTACAGGTCTAGGTCAAATATGTGGAATTCGTTTTAGGGCAACAGCTAAGGTAGTATCCTAAAACAATAAATCATTGCACAAGTATTATAATACTATATATTAAATCTTAATTAATTTAGGTTAACCCTAATTAGGCTAATTAAACTAGTAAACCCTAATTTCTGGTCGAGAGGGTTTACAACATACCCTCCTTAGAGCATTTCGTCCTCGAAATTAAAATAGACATATAACAAAACTGTTGAATGAAATAAGTACTATCACATACCTAGGCCTTCAAAGAGATGGGGAAAACGTTGCCGAATATCGTCCTCTCGTTCCCAGGTTGATTCACCTGGTGCATGATGCCTCCATGCGACACGAACTAGAGGAATAGTCTGGCCTCGCAGTACCTTCTCGCTCCGGTCTAGGATCTCTACCGGCTCCTCCTGGTATGATAAGCTTGGACCAACGGTAATCTCCGAGTGGTCAAGCACATGGCTCAGATCCGGTATGTATCTCCTCATCTGGGATATATGGAAGACGTCGTGAACTCCTTCTAGTGTCTGCGGCAAGGCCAATCTGTAAGCAACTTCTCCGACGCGCTCTAGCACATCGAAGGGTCCGATGTACCTCGGACTCAGCTTTCCTCTGCCTCCAAATCTGATGGTTCCTCTGGTAGGTGAAATCTTCAGGAATATATGTTCTCCCACCTGGAACTCAAGGGGTCGCCGATGCACATTAGCCCAATGCTTCTGCCTGTCCTGTGCTGCTCGTAGATGCCCCTGGATCTTCTTCACCTTCTCCACTGTATGGACGATCAACTCTGGCCCTAGAATCTGCCTCTCGCCTACATCGCTCCAACATACGGGGGAACGACACTTCCTACCATACAATGCCTCATAGGGAGCCTTCTGAATGCTCGCCTGATAGCTATTATTGTAGGAAAATTCGACCAAGTGCAAGTGGTCCTCCCAAGAGCCGCTGAAGTCAAGCATGCAAGCTCTCAACATATCCTCCAGCGTCTGAATGGTGCGCTCGGATTGTCCATCTGTCTGCGGGTGGTACGAAGTACTGAACATAAGGCGGGTACCAAGACTCTCTTGCATACTCCTCCAAAAGTATGATATAAACCTCGTATCCCGGTCAGACACGATACTGACTGGCACTACATGCAATCGTACAATCTCCCTCATGTACATGTCTGCCAAGACTTCCGTAGATTGCCCTACTCTAAAAGGTAAGAAGTAGGCAGACTTGGTGAGTCTATCCACGATTACCCATACGACATTGCGACCACTAGGACTCCTCGGGAAACCCGTGACGAAGTCCTTGGTGATGTGCTCCCATTTCTACTCCGGTATCGGGAGCAGTTGAAGTAATCCGGCAGACCTCTGATGCTCAGCCTTGACTTGCTGACACACCAGACACTTAGCCACGAAGCGGGCTATCTCTCTCTTCATCCCGTGCCACCAGTAGTACTGCCTCAGGTCTCTGTATATCTTCGTGCCTCCTGGATGTATAGAATAGGTCAAACTGTGTGCCTCCGTCATCAGCTCCTGGCGTAGCTCTCAATTCGGAACATAGAGACGATCTCCACATCTCAAAGTCCCGTCCTCGTGTATACGCAGTCCCGTCTGTATTCCAGCCTCTGTCCTCTGTCGAAGCCTCTGAAATCTGGCGTCTGTCGGCAAAGCAGCCTTGATTCTCTCTACCAATGTCGATTGCACCTGGAAACTCGATATTTGGCCGTCTACTCCGGGCATGACGACTTCGATACCCAACTGTTCTAAATCTCTCAACAGATGCTGTTGGGTAGTCAGGAAAAATGCTATGGGATTCCTGCTTAAAGCATCGGCTACCACATTAGCCTTTCCCGGATGGTACTGTAGCTCAATCTCAAAGTCTGCCATCACTTCGAGCCAACGTCTCTGCCTCTGGTTCAGATCCTTCTATGTGTAGACGTACTTCAGGCTCTTGTGATCTGTGAATATCTCCACGCGCTCTCCGTAAAGGTAGTGCCTCCAAAGCTTCAAAGCAAAGATCACTGCGGCAAGCTCCAAGTCATGGGTAGGATAGTTCTTCTCATGGGTCCTCAACTGTCTAGAGGCATAGGCCACAACCTTCCCATGCTGCATCAAAACACATCCTAATCCTTTCCCGGACGCATCGCTATAGATCACAAATCCTCCGGGTCCAGAAGGTATGGTCAAGATGGGTGCTGTAGTCAGACGCTTCTTCAGCTCGTCAAACGCCGTCTGACACTCCTCTGTCCAGGAGAACTCCTGATCCTTGCGGGTCAAGCGGGTCATCGGCTCTGCGATCCTTGCGAAGTTCTCTACGAACCTCCGGTAATATCCGGCAAGTCCTAGGAAACTTCTCAACTCCATGACGTTGGTAAGGGTCGGCCACGTCTCTACAGATGATATCTTCGCGGGGTCTACTGAAATGCCATCTCCTGAGATAACGTGTCCAAGGAATGCGACACGATCTAGAAGAAACTCGTACTTGCTCAGCTTGGCATAAAGCCTCTTTCGTCTCAGCGTCTCTAGCACTAGCCTCAAATGCTCCCCGTGCTCCTCGTGGCTCTTCGAATACACTAAGATGTCATCGATGAAGACTACCACGAACTGGTCCAGATACTCATGGAAAACTTGGTTCATCAGGTTCATAAACACAGCAGGCACATTTGTCAATCCGAAAGGCATCACTAAGAACTCGTAGTGACCGTAACGAGTCCTAAATGCTGTCTTTGGAATGTCCTCCCTTTGCACCTTCACCTGATGGTAGCCTGATCTCAAGTCAATCTTCGTGAACACCACTGCTCCTGTCAGCTGGTCGAACAGATCGTCGATTCGCGGTAGAGGGTACTTGTTCTTGATAGTCAGAGCATTAAGGGCTCTGTAATCAATGCACATCCGGAACGTCGCATCCTTCTTTGGCACAAACAACACTGGTGCTCCCCAGGGTGATGCACTAGGACGAACGAATCCCTTGATTTGCAACTCCTCTAGCTGTAGCTTCAGCTCGTTAAGCTCCTTCTTCGCCAACCGGTACACATTTGATGATACCGGTGCTGCTCCAGGTATTAGCTCGATGGTGAACTCCACCTCTCTATCAGGCGGTAGGCCTGGCAACTCCTCCGAGAAAACATCCTCGAACTCTGCAACGATTTCTGGGGGTGCCGTCTCCATCGCCATGTAAGCTCCAACTGCATGTCCTACTCCTCGCTCGATGGTGCCTCGCATGAATTCGAACTCCGGTTGTCTTGGCAGTCTAAAAGTAATGCTACCCTTCCGGCAATCTAGCATGGCATTGTACTGGCTCAACCAGTCCATACCCAGAACTACGTCGAAAGCTGGCATTGGGAGTACCAACAATCATGCTCTCATCTCCCTACCATAAACTACTACTGAGCACGTTCTAATGGTGTTGGTAACCGGTACGATGCCTCATCTGGTAAGTATTCTCCAACTCTTAGGTAAGGGGGAGGTTGCTACTCTATGCATTGCTATGAATCTACTAGATGAAAATGACAGTGTAGCTCCAGAATCAAACAGTGCAGTTGCAGGTAATGATGCAACTAAAATTGTACCTGCTATAGCCTCTCCTTCTGGTTCCTCCTCAATAGATGCTAAAGCAAAGGCTTGCCCGCGCCTCTGCCCTCCTGCCTGCTGGCGGGCCTGGTTGAAGTGTGCCTCCTGTGGAACCAAGGGTGGTCCTCTCTGCTGTCCTCCGGTAGCTGGTGGACGCTGTCCTCCTGCTGGGGGTGGTATCCTCAGTGGTGCTGCTGGTAGCCTCTGTCCAGTCTGGGGTGCTGCGTCTCTGTGCTGGGGGCAGTCTCTAGCAAGGTGATGGCTGGCTCCACAGACCATGCAGAGCCCGAGCTTCTTCATGCAGTCTCGGATGACGTGTCCCCTCTTGCCACAGAAGTGACAGGTCAGAAGCTCCCTCTGCTGGTATGGCGCTGTCCTTTGCTATGCCTGTGCTCCTGGACGACGGATCGGTCCTCCGGCTCCTTGCTGGGTCCTGGCTGGTACGTTCACGCTGGAACGTCTCGCTCCTCCTCCTCCTATAGCCTCCTGGATCCTCACCTATGATAGGACCTCTTCATAAGAGATCCTCGCCTGGGTAGTAGTGTACCTCTGCATCTTGTTAGAGAGCCCATGGTGGAATCTCCTGGCTTTCTCCAGGTCATTGGGGATCAGGGCTGCACCAAATCGGCTGAGTCTGCTGAACTCTCCGTCGTAGGCGTCCACAGTCAGGTTTTCTTGCTCCAGGTGCAGGAACTGAGAGTACAGGGCGTTCCTCACCGTAGCTGGGAAGTACTTCGCGTTGAAGTGCTCTAGGAATTCCTCCCAAGTCTGCTGTCGGCCAATGCTGTGCTCCATAGAGTCCCACCAGTGATGGGCGTTGCCTATGAGTTGGGCCCTCACCGCGGTCATCCAGAGATCGGGGTGTAGCTGCGAACCCTCTAGAAGCATCTCGGTGTTGGAGACCCAGTCTGAGATCTCCTCTGCCGTCTCCTTGCCCGAGAAGGTATCCGAGCCCATCATTCTGAAACCTCGTACAGTGCCGGCTCGCTGGACAGGTGTAAGTGCTGGTGCTTGGGCAGGTGCCCTCTCCAATACTGCCATCAATCCCTGTCTAAGGGTCTTCGTCTACTTCATCTGGGCCTGCATCATCATCTGGAAGAACTGCATCATCTGGGGCTGTCCTTTCGCTGGTGGCATCTGAGGAGGAAACAGTGGAGGGGGTGGAAGCGGTACTTCCTGCTGTCTCCCTTGTGTCTCCTCGGGTGCCGACCTCTCGTACTGCGGCATCGGTGTTGCCCTCGAGGTCTGCCCCTCGTAGTACTGCCTCGGAATCATCTGTGATGCCTGGCCCTCTGGCTGCTGTGTCTCCTCGTCGGGAGAGACCTGATGCCAGTGCATCATCGGGGCCTGGGGGATCACCTCTGCCTCTAGCTGAGGCTGAACTCTGGGTGGTCCCTGAGTCATATCCTCTCTCGGTGCTGCAGGTGGTGCTATGGCACCGAGTATCTCACGTCGGCTCTGAAGGTTCATCTCGCTGTAAGAGATATAACTTCATTAGAGAGAGTACAGAATAAATCAAACAGGATACAATTATTTAAAAGTACGGAAAAGGTTCAAAGGCGTAATCAAGTGGATGAGACCTACTAATTTCTATCCTATTGCAGGCTCGTTGGGCACGTTTCTATACCACAAGCGATAAACATTTGATGTTCAGACCTGCATGGGCCACCACTAAAACCATGTCACGCCCCAGTCCCAAAATATTATAGAACTAGGCCACGTGGCATTGGCCAGCTGACACGTCTTCGAGGATATCCCAATTTAATGGATCCTGGCGAAGTGTGCTACGCTGTCCTAAATCTAACAAGTCTAATATATCAACAGGCAGTGTCTAATCTCATCTCATCCACAATAAACAAGTATAATACTGAAAGAAAGACTGGAATATAAGGACATAGACGAAAGACATAGTACAACTGAAATAAGTCTGGTGGGAACAAACCCACTACAATGTACTGATAGACTGAAATAAAGTACTGAATGTCTGAAATGAAAGTACAGATAAGGAGACACTGGAACAACATCTAACTAGGTAAGGAGCTCCAGTCATAGGCGGAAGGCCTACCAATCTGATCAGGGGTACTCTGATGGAAGTACCTCCAGCTCCTCGTCAAGAGCAAACCTCGCCTCTACACCTGGCCCATAAACTGTGGGATAAAAGGCCTCGTCCAGATCTGGAAGATAACCAGGTCCTCAGAGGGACGTAACAAGATACAATATGCATGCTGGATATAGTACTGAAATAAAAGTAAAGAGGAGGGTTGTGCTAACCATCTAAGTGAATACAATATAAGGACAACCTAGGAACGTATAAGTAGGTGTAGGCATAACGTCCAACGTCCTCTAGAGTGTAGTATCTGTAATCGTCCATCATTCCGAAGAATGAGGTATCTGTATATAAGTATAACGTCCACACTCTAAGGCGTGGTGTCTGCTATGTATACATACGTCCGTAACACTCCGTAGAGCGCGGTGTCTGAATATAGGGAGTCACCGGGTCTATGGTTCCTCTGGATACCACGAAATCCGGTGGGGGTATCCCATACGTTTGTCAGTTGTCCTTCCCGCCCAATGTAGATACGCAAGTCGAATGCACGACTTGAGTGTACCGTATCTAGATGCCAAGTCTCAATTAACTATATTATTCTAGAATACAAGCTAGTCTGTGATGCATGTCGTACGTACCGATAGCGAATCGGGTATGCGGACCCGCATCCCAATATGAGTGTACCATCACGATACGTGTATAGTGCCATGGTCAAGGAAGATATCAAAATATCCTCACAGTGGGTGAGTCAGCTAGCAACTAGGACATGTACACTACTCATCGACGCAATGTCGACCGCACCCGAGTCATTCTCGGACACGCACAGTTCATATATAATTGAAATATTTAACATCTAAATTTAAAGCAGTAATCCAGCAAGGTATACTTGCCTGCCCCGGGTAACTGCGAAATCCAAAGCCCTGCTCCTGATGCCTCGGCAGTAGTGTCCAGCAATCCTATATAGGATATAGTAATGTCCAAATTATTAGCTACAATAGCACGACTAGGACACACTGTCCGTATCTACAACTGACACAGGGTCGGGGCTGTATGTATATATAGCTAACACTATTATTTATATATACACTAAAGCATATTTAAATATATTAAATAATATATTTGTTTATTAGTACAAAAATAATATTTATGTATTATTTAGCAATACACTGGTAATTATGTTATATTCAATAAATACATATATATGTATATAATAGATAATATCCATAACATCATTTATTTATACATATTCCTATATAGTATGGTAACATGAAATATATACATTTATATACATATATATTAATATATATACATATTAGGTATTCAAATAAAAATAGGGTATTTAAAACTCATGTATATATATACTATGTATATACATACATTTGTTATTTATAAAAATACGTACTTAGATATTTATTTTATATACAAAATATACCAAAAATAGAAATACAGTATATACACAAAAATAATACTTGATTTCCAAAATGTATTTAATATTATAGATATTAGATTATTTTATATTCTTTGTATTTTAAAAATAACATACATACATACATACATACATACATACATACATACATACATACATACTTACATACATACATACATACATACATACATATATAATATAAATTAAAAAGAAATAATTATAATATATAATATGGAATTTATACAGGAATATAATAAATATAAATACTGTTAAATACATAAAATATATTATATAGTATAGAATACGTATAAAAATACGATATATAAGAGACTCACATATATATAAACTCGCAACTGTAATTACATGTATAAATCTTAATAATTACACATAAAATATTGTACCTTATTGCTCGATAGGTCGAGGGGGTCGAGCTGGTCGGTCGTCGCCAGCGGGGGTGGCCGGACGGCGCTACGGCGAGGCTCGGGGAGATCACGGGCAGCAGCAGCAGTTGGGTATAGGTCCTTGCTGCGGGTCTGATTTCACCTCGATGCGGCGGCGGCGGCGGCTGAGATTTTGTGGGGTGGTGGAGGACTGGACGGGGAAGGGTTCGGCCAAGTACGGCGGTCGGAGTTGCGGTGGTGGCGGAGCACGAAGTCGAGGGGTGTTCGGCTGTGCTGTGCGGGCAGGAAGAGTTAGGATCGGTACGGGCAGCTGGGGGGTGGCTGCCGACGGCGTCGTGGCCGGGTGGCGCTGACCGTGGGTAGGGGAGGGTCCGACGAAGGGGTCGGGTTAGGGTGGCGGTGACTGGTGGAGGCTGGTGGCGGTGGTGGAGCCCGGGGATGAGGGGTTGGGGTCGGCTGGGTGGTTGAGCTTGGTTGGGAGACTTAGGGTTTTACTATTTGGGTTTGGGTTTTTCTCTCATTTAATGAGTAAATAAACATGTATATATAGGAGAGAGAGTGAGGGGGGCTGCCTAGGGATTAGGGCCGACTAGACAACCATTTTATGGGGAGTGGGGTTGTCCATCAAGATGAGTGGAGGGCTAGGAATAGGCCATTCAAATTTGTAGGGTCAAGATGGGTTCTCATAAAGGTAATGCAAGGACATGAAAATGGGGGGAAATTTAATGCTCACGATTGGTCATGACCATTACTTTTCTCCATGATGGTTTGGGCCAATGAGAGGGGGGCACCTCATTGCAATTTTGCAATTAGGCCCCTGACAATTTGGTATTTGCACAATTAATTTGCATAAGGGATTTAATGTGACCAAACACCATGTTTGGTGTTCCTCATTGGACCATGATGGTGTTTGGTGTTTTGTATGAGGCTTGTGGGTGTGCATGTGGGTTTGGATTGGATTTGGGTCCAATTTAATTTAGGTTAGGTCTCCACATTAATTAATTCGTAATTAATGTAACGGTGTTTCTAATTTAATTTAATTAAAAACCGGGAGTCTAAATTGGGTTGGACAAGGGTCATTGGTGTAGTAGGCTCAGTGTACAATATTATCGTGATCTGGGTTGGTCAAAACTGGTTGAGGTTGGGTCTCAATTTCGATTGGAACGGACAACGAACGTAATTACGCAAATTTAATAATTTGCGCACGGACGTTTGTAACGACTTTTGTGCGTCTAAAATCAGGCACGAAAATCGGTATCTGGGGTTTGTTCCTGGTTCAATATGATGGGTTTACAGGTCTAGGTCAAATATGTGGAATTCGTTTTAGGGCAACAGCTAAGGTAGTATCCTAAAACAATAAATCATTGAACAAGTATTATAATACTATATATTAAATCTTAATTAATTTAGGTTAACCCTAATTAGGCTAATTAAACTAGTAAACCCTAATTTCTGGTCGAGGGGGTTTACACATTAAGTTGATGATTTATATAGTCAAACCCTTAGGAATAAAAGCTTTCCTCCTTAATCATTTTCTTCATGACAAGCCCAAAGGATAATTTGGACCTTGTACATTTTTTGGAAAAGGGGGAAGGGGCCGGCCATAGGGGGAATATGAGAGACTCTCTCTCTCTCTCTCTCTCTCTCTCTCTCTCTCTCTCTCTCTCTCTCTCTCTCTCTTCATTCATTTTATTTCAATTCTAGATCTAGAATTTTTACTTCCAAATTCCTTCACCCCTACACTAATACCTACCCAAAGTTGAAGGCTATTAGAATAAGGAGGAGGAAGGAGCACAAGTTGAAGGCTCTTGACAGTCATTTGGAGAATTGCATTAGGAATCCATCTCCTAATAGGTATAATTCAGAATTTTCCTTCTAATTAGACTATATTTCTATAATTAAATCATTAAGAACCCTCTCATGTACTAAGGCTACCCATAGGAAGAAGAATTAGGTTCATAGGAGACCCATGAAGAAAGTTATGATGTATTTTGTACCAATTTTAGGGAAATTTTGAGATTGGCATATCATATGTTTGTCAATAGATCATTTAGACCAAATTGACATGTGTTTGGTTATGTGAGACTAGTGTCATGCCCACAAATGGATACGTGTAGGCCATATCACGATAATTTGATAATACAGGTTGATTTGTGGGTTTTTCCTTTGACACGGGTGATACACATGTCATATTTTGACACAGACACATAGATGAGTAGCTAACTCTTTGTAGTACTTCTAATTATGATTCTAGACTTGCTCGTGTTCTTCAGGATACGTTGGGTGGTATGGTGGAGCCGTATCGCAAGCGTATCATAGATTAAGTGTGATACGGGTGTGGTGTAATCCACGTGTTTGATACTATGCTTTCTAATTCTTTAAGACTTGTGTATAGCTAATTGGATATTGACTTGAGTTATATATATGTTATATATATGTTATTTATATACATATATGTTATATATATATATATATATATATATATATATATATATATATATATATATATATATATATATATATATATATATATATATATATATATATATATATATATATATGATATAGCTTGTTAATTATAGAGTTAGTTAGATGTATTAGTTGTATACAGACTGATTTGGATGTGTGGGTTGATGGTGGGTATACCAACTATTTTGGAGTTTATTGTGGATTGTTTTACAATGTGTTGCAGTATGTTTGGGTCACTTTAAATGATAGGTATTATGGAGGAGGGGACTGTGCACAGAGTGCACAGTCGAGTGCTGCAGGTTTAGTGATCGGGCTGAGCACACAAGAGTGCACAGCTAGGAAGCAGGGAGCTGCCACTGCTTAGCAGCAGCGAGGAGAGGGTAAGGCTGTGCACTCAAGTGCACATCAGTAGGAGTGAGCACAGCAGCAGCAGTGCTGCTAGGGGCAGCAGCAGCATCAAGGCTGCTAGTAGTAGCAGCAACTATGGTAAGGGGGTCGGGTTTTGTAGGTTGGAGTTTGTGTAGTTAGTATTTAAGTTAGTTGTTAGTTGGTGATAAGTGAATGTTAGTTAGAGTTTATGTTAGATATGTTTATGTATGTTAGTGATTGGAGTTAGATATTAGTAAGAAGTTAGTATTTGATATATGGTTATATGTTGTTGTGTAAGTTATATATTAGATGAGGGTATGTGTTAGTTATTAGTAATATATGTTAAGTGATATATTTGATATGAGTTAGTTATAGGTAAGTGTGTTATGTATCTATAGATTAACTCTAAGATGTGAGCTATGATATATTAGATATTGGTGTAGTGTATAGTACATGTTATGATACTTAGTTAGTATTATATTTTGAGCATGTGTAGGTTAGAATTACCTTGTGTTACCAACGTAAAGTAAGGTAAGGTAAGGTAATGGAGTTGACTCAAGGTATTGGGTGAAGATGGATTAGATAGTGTGATACCGGGTTGACTCAAAGCCAAGGTATCCATTAGTACTAGTTTACCTAGGAATACTAGTATGTAGTATATTTGTATAACTTATATATATATATATATATATATACATATCTTATGAAACGATATAGTACTGGTATCCTAACATAGCTAGTATAGCTTAGTTACATACCATATGGACCCAATATCCTATAGATGGACTCATACAACCTAAACATAGCTAGTTTGACCAAGTTTGACTAATTTGACCTAGTATTGACCTAGTTTGACTGTTTTGACCTAGAATTGACTTTATGACCTAGATTTGAACTAGTTTGACTTGTTTTATTCCAAAACCTTGTATTGATATAATATTCTATATTTAGGTCTTTGAGGCACTATTTCGGACATCTTCGGTACTGTTTACTGTATTTTAGGTGAGTATATTCTCTGATAGTATCTCATATATGATATCCTTTATATTTCTTGTATTTAATGCAGATATCCTTGATTCCTAACACTTGGTTACATGGATTGGTATTTTTGGATCCCGTCATGAGATGTTATTATTCCTGTGATTTTTGTGCATGTCCTGTAATTCCTGAGCATGGATGATACACTATTCCTGAGTAGGTTGGTCCCCTGCTCTGTGATTCATGTGTCGTAGCGTATCATGGTTGGATTCACTATACCAGTCGGGGGCGGGGAGTGTTAGTGTAGATACTGATCATACCCTCCCTGTGTGTCTCATGTATTTCATATGAGTGTTAATCATACACCTCACATATGATTAACCAGGACATATTCCTGTGCAAGTTCCTAAGCCGATCACATGTTGTCACTGGTACTCACTCACTTAGATAGTTGTATCTCTATATCCCATATATGATGTTTATATTTTCTGTACGTATTTCCTGTATTTTCTTATTCCTATATATTCCTGCCATGCTCTATATATCTTGTATATACTCTCTATTTACTGATACATAGTTTTTATCATTTATTGGAACTGTTGTTAGAGGTGTACTATGCTCCAATCCTGACTAAATATATTTTTCCCAGATGACTCTGAGAAGTGGTCTTCCCTCTTTACGGGCCTCAAGACGTAGTTGGTTTAGAGATAGAGACTGTAGCTCAGGAGAGACTCCTTCCAGTTGAGACATAGGATACCTTACCTATAACTTAGTAGATAGGTTATTTATTTTTGTACTGGATTTGTCTCCAGCTTTGACTGCTAGCATTATATTTTTGGTGACTCTTTGGATATTATTTTGTCTTATGAGATGTATCTTGACTCTTTCGTCCCTTATATCATATTCGTGCGTTGTTCCATCTTATAGTTCTGTGATTAAATATTTATATTTTATTGGTGGAATTAAATGTCTTGATGATCATTATTACTAGATAGCATGGTTTACACAAACAACGTTCTACTGCCGATGCTGCGGTGTAGGTTGGACGTTGTTCACTACTCGTGCCCCTACACCGGGTGCGGGTCATGACACATTTTTAGTGGTGGCCCATGCAGGTCTTCGAGGTCACAAATAGTGCGATTCATATTGGTGCTCTGAATTGAGTGCTATTACGAGCCTGTTTCAGGATA
Organism: Iris macrosiphon; assembly: GCA_036927795.1. Lineage (NCBI taxonomy): Eukaryota > Viridiplantae > Streptophyta > Magnoliopsida > Asparagales > Iridaceae > Iris > Iris macrosiphon. The sequence goes on along the minus strand of JAYESA010000006.1, from coordinate 57,266,665 downwards.
TAAGATATAGGCTATAGGCTGTGAATACTCAATCACAACTAGAAAAAACTCTATTATTCAATTTAATTGTTCTTACTTGATATTGATAAACTGAGCTTTAACTGTCCTTCTTTGAAAATATTATATCTTGTGCCATATTGATTCTTTTCTTTTGCTTTGCCTCAGGATGCCGCCCAGGACTCGATCACAGCGTGGAGGAGCACCTTCTGAGAGATCTACGACTTTTTGGGAGCCTGCACTAGTTACTTCTCCGGTGATTGGCGTATCAGCTGTATTCGGGCGTCCACCTCCAGTACAAAGGACTGTTCCAGCTGTGTCCGAAGGACTTCCGCCTCCACCTTCCATGCCGACAGATGTGACTCAGGTGTTCGTATTATTTCATGAGATAATGGAGGCTTAGAGGGCCCAGTCAGAGACTCACTAGAGGCAGACCGACGTGTTATGACAGGGTATTGAGAGTGCTCATCATCTTGCCCTTGCTGCAGTAGAGAGAGGAGCTCCGGTCCAGCAGCAGGTTGCTCCGTTGGTTGCCCAGCTTCGGTCGGGTAACATCAAGGACTTCAAGAAGCTGGAACCTTGAGTCTTCATAGGGATCGAGGGCATCGTTTATGTTGATGATTGGCTCGAGGATATCGAGCATCTTATGAGGCTGTCCTATCTTGCTGAGGATCTGAAGGATGAGGTAGTGAGACTTCAGCTGTTCGACATCACCCATACTTGTTTCAGGAATAAGCCACTTCTTGCTAATGGGGGACAGTCTTGGGAGGTGTTCAAAGACCTCTTAAAGAGAAAGTTTTTTTCTCGGACAGACATATTAGACTTAGGAAGGCATTTTGAGGGCCATACTCAGGGGATCATGTCCGTGGAGGAGTATGCTACAGAATTTAGTAGGCTGAGCCAATTCACGGAGTATTTGGCAGGGGAGCCAGAGGTTCGGGCTGTCCGCTTTCATCATTCCATATTTCTATAAGACGTATTCGGAGATACTTGTGGAGGCACGCAAGGTTGAATAGGAGTTAAACTTGCAGCCCAAGAGAGACCGTAATTCTTTTGTGGGAGCTAGTAGCAATGCAGTGCCTGTTAAACATCCTCATTTCCAGTTTAGGCCTTTTCAGTAACCATAATAGCACCAGACTCTAGCTAGAACACTGATTCACCAGGCACCACAGCAATAGCAAAGACAGTCAGCTTCCTGCCACTTCTGCAAGAAGCCCAACCACATCTTGGAAGTTTGCAGGAAGTGGTTAGGAGTTTGTCTGTATTATGGCGCAAAGGGGCATCAGATGAGAGATTATCCCATTTCTCCTCGTCGTGCAGATCAAGGAGCAGCTCCTGCTCAGATAGCACAGGCGAGGCCACCTGTAGTACAGCCGAGGGGACCGCCGCTTCTGACCCAGCAGCAGTATTACGCCCAGAACCAACATCAGGGAGGTTGATCTCAGGGATGACCGTTCGATATGACGGTCGAGGAGGCCAAGCCCATGGAGATGTCATCGTATGTTCTATTCTCCTTGATTATATTCGTGCTTTAGCATTGTTTGATAGTGGTGCTTTCTATTATTTTGTATCTGTTTCTTTTGCTCTGAAGCATCATTTGGTAGCTGAGCCTTTGCTTAGGACTTGCAAGATCATGATCGGGGGAGGCATTATCCTGGTTAGTGATATTTTCAAGGATCATAGTTACTTTGGGAGGCCGGGAGCTGAGTGCATGTCTACTTGTAATGCTATTTCCGAGTTAGGATATTATACTCGGGATGGATTGGTTTAGTAGACACCATACTAGTATAGATTACAGAGAAGATAGAGTTTTATTTAGCCCGCCAGGAGAGCCAGAGTTTGAGTTTGCTAGAGGAGCTTTAGAGTAGAGAGAAGGTATTATCTGTGGAGCTATGGTAGAAGACAAGAAGTTGTCGCATCCTTTGATAGCAGAGTTCTTAGATGTGTTTCCTCCAAAATTGCCAGGGTTACCACTAAATCGAGATATTGAGTTCTCTATAAACTTGGTGCCAGGTGCGGAGCCAATTTTATAGTATGTCTATAGAGTGAACAACAGCGAGTTGGTCGAGCTGAAGAAGCAAGTGGATAAACTGCAAGATAAGGGATTTATCAGATCCAGTTCTTCACCGTGGGAAGCCCCGGTATTGTTTGTACTGAAGAATGATGGATCGGTGAGCATGTGCATCGATTACAAGACATTGAATAATCTCACTATTAAAATAAATATCCGTTGCCACAGATTAATGATTTGTTTAATCAGTTGAGTAGCGCCAAGGTGTTCTCCAAGATAGAATTGAGATCAAACTATCACTAGATGAAAGTAAAGTCGGAGGACATTCCGAAGACTACTTTTCAGACTCGGTATGGCTAGTACAAGTTCGTAGTGATGTCGTTTGGGTTGAATAATACCCCGGCGGTATTTATGAATTTGATGAACAAGGTGTTCCACCAGTACCTTGACAAGTTCATGGTAGTGCTCATCGATGACATTCTCATATAGTAGATGATGATAGAGGAGCACAAGGAGCATCTGCAAATTATGTTGGATGTATTGAGGAATGATAAGTTATATAGGAAGCTGTCCAAGTGTGAGTTCTTCCTGGAAAAGGTTGAGTTCTTGAGGCATGTTGTGACAGGTGATGGGATTTTAGTGGACCCGAAGAAGATCGCAGCAGTGGAGTCTTGGAAGACCCCGAGTTCACTGGCAGAGATCAGAAGTTTTTTGGGTCTGGCAGGCTACTATAGGAAGTTTGTGAAAGATTTTTCGAGGATTGCTGAGCCGATGACTAGACTCACCAGGAAGGACGCAGAGTTTGTTTGGACAGAGGAGTGTCGGGCTGCTTTTGAGGAATTGAAGACGAGGTTGACGTCTGCCCCTATTTTGACATTGCCATCAGGATCTGGAGGTTTCACTATCTATAGTGATGCATCGGGGAAAGGACTTGGTTGTGTTGTTCAGCAGAATGAGAAAGTGATTGCCTATGCATCAAGATAATTATATCCTCATGGGAAGAACTATCCTACCCACGATTTGGAGTTGGCAGTGGTCATCTTTGCCTTGAAGTTATGGAAATACTATTTGTACGAAGAGCGTGTGGAGATCTTTACGGACCACAAAAGTGAAGTATATTTTCACTCAGAAAGAGCTGAACATGAGGTAGCGTCGGTAGCTGGAACTGATGAAGAATTTTGATATATCCTTACAGTATCACCCATGGAAGGCCAATGTGGTTGCTGATGCCTTGAGCAGGTATCCGGTAGCTATGTTTTTGACGAGGGACCGACATTTGTTGGAGGATCTGGAGAGCCTGGGCATTCAGGTGATAGTTCCGAGTTTTGTGATGCAAATGTGGGGTATGCAGATACATTCAGAATTGATGGACATGATCAAGGCAGCCGAGTATGAGGATGTGTCTCTCAGGAGCATCAGAGCTCAGGTGAGAGCGGGATTGGAGGATGACTTCACCATTGCTGAGGATGGTTCTTTGAGGCATAGAACCAGATTATGTGTGCCTAGTAGAGAGCTGTGTGAGGAGGTATTGCATGAGCGCATCACTCTCAGTATTCCATACATCCATGTGCTAACAAGATGTATCGGGATATGCGAGAAAGTGTGTGGTGGTATGGCATAAAAAGGGAGGTATCACAGTTTTTATCCAGATGCTTGGTGTGCCAGCAGGTAAAAGCCGAGAGACAGAGGCCAGGTGGTTTACTTCAGCCATTACCCATTCCAGAGTGGAAGTGGAAGCACATTACTATAGATTTTGTGTCCGAACTTTCACGATCTCCAGAAGGGAAAGACACAATTTGGGTCATCGTTGACAAGTTGACCAAGTCATCCCATTTTTTGCCTTTCAAGGTGGATTTGTCTACGGAGAAGCTGACAGAGTTGTATGTAAGACAGATCATCAGGATACATGGGATTTCCATCAGTATAGTCTCGGATTGGATAATCGTTTCACTTCTCATTTCTGGAGGAGTTTGCAGGCGAGCTTGGGCACCCAGATCAAGTTCAGTACTGCATATCACCCCCAGACGGATGGGAAATCAAAGAGGACCATTCAGACTCTTGAGGATATGATGCGCACCTGTATACTAGATTTCAGGGGTTCTTGGGAGGATCATCTCCATTTGGTAGAGTTTGCTTACAACAACAGCTACTCGACCAGTATAGAGATGTTACTATTTGAGGCTCTGTACGGTCGGAGATGTCGTACTCCCTTGTCATGGGACGATGTTAGAAAGAGAGCTTTGCTAGGGCCAGAGATGGTGGTGGATGCAGCGGAGAAGATTAAGCTGATTAGAGATAGACTTCGAGTGGCGCAGGACAGATATCGGCATTGGGCCGATAGCCACCGAAGGCCTTTAGAGTTTGAGGTATAGTTTTAGATTCTTATTTTCTGCTTGATGTTGGTTGTTTGTTATAGATTAAGTTCTTAAGGTTTTATTTTGCTCTAGGTTGGAGGTCTGGTATGTTTGAGGATTTCTCTGATATGAGGTACGATTAACTTCGGGGGAGGCAGAAAGCTTAGTCCGCGATTCATCGGACCCTTCAGTATTCTCGAGAGGGTCGGTGTAGTTGCTTACAGACAAGACTTCCTACCTGCATTGGAGGGGGTGCACAACGTATTTCACGTGTCGCAGTTAAGACAGTACGTAGCGAATCCTAGTCACGTATTGGATCACTCGGAGATAGAGTTGGGCCCTACACTTAGCTATCCAGAGCAGCCAGTTGATATTCTGGATCGGAGAGAGAAGGTACTGAGGAACCATACTATTTTCTTGGTATATGTCACATGGAGGCATCACTCTCCGGGTGAGTCTACCTGTGAGAGGAAGATAAAATGTGAGAGCGGTACCCGTATATATTTTTGCCTTGATGTATGTTGTTCCTTTTTCTGTTTTGCTTTCCTAGGGGTAGTTTTATCTTTGAATTTCGAGGACAAAATTATTTTAAGGGGGGTAGACTTGTCACTACCATATTTTATTGGAAGGATATCTTGGTTATTTTTATAATTTAATAATTTATTGTGCATGTTAATATTTATTTCTAGTATTATTTATTTATTGTTAGTAGTTTACATGATAATTTGGACTTGTGTTAGTGGACCTAACTAGTTTAAATTGGACTCATAGACCAACATTATTTCTTGTTAGACTTGAGCCCAACAAACAAGTCGAATTCATTAAGTTGATAATTTACTTAGTCAAACCATTAGGAAAAGAAGCTTCCCTCCTTAATTATTTTCTTCATGACAAGCCTAAGGGGTAATTTGGACCTTGTACATTTCTTGGAAGAGAGGGAAGGGACCGGCCATAGGGGGAAGATGAGAGACTCTCTCTCTTCATTTATTTTATTTCAATTATATATTTAGAATTTCCCTCTTCCAAATTCCTTCAGTCCTACACCAATTCCTATCCAAATTCACTTCCAATTTCTTCTTTACTCACTATTGGAGGCTATTGGAACAAGGAGGAGGAAGAAGCACAAGTCGAAGGCTCTTGACACTCAATTGGAGACTTGCATTGAGAATCTATCTCCTAATAGGTACAATTTAGAATTTTCCTTCTAATTAGACTCTATTTCTATAATTAAATCATTAGGAACCCTCTCATATACTAGGGCTACCCATAGGAAGAAGAATTAGGTTCATAGGAGGCCCATGAAGAAAGTTATGATGTATTTTGTGCCAATTTTGGAAGAATTCCGAGATTGGCACATCATGTGTTTGTCAATAGGTCATTTAGACCAAATTGATATGTGTTTAGTTGTGTGAGCCTAGTGTTGTATCCACAAATGGATACGTGTAGGCCGTATCACGATAATTTAGAAATACGGGTTGATTTGAGGGTTTTTTTCTTTGACACGGGTGATACACATGTCACATTTTGACACGAACACGTAGATGAGTAGCTAGATCTTTGTAGTACTTCTAATTGTGATTCTAGACTTGTTCGTGTTCTTCGGGATACGTTTGGTGGTATAGTGGAGCCGTATCCTAAGTGTATCATAGATTGAGTGTAATACGGGTGCGGTGCAATCCACGTGTTTGATACTATGCTTTCTAATTCTTTTAGACTTGTGTATAGCTAATTGGATATTGACTTGAGTTATATATATGTTTTATATATATACATATATGTATTATATATATATATATATATATATATATATATATATATATATACATATATATATATACATATATATATATATATATATATATATATATATATATATATATATATATATATAGCTTAAGCTAATTGTAGTGTTAGCTAGATGTATTAGTTGTATACAGACTGATTTGGTTGTGTAGGTTGATAGCGGGTGTACCAACTATTTTAGAGTTTACTGTGGACTATTTTAAAATTTATTGCAATATGTTTGGGTCACTGTGAGTGATATGTATGATGGAGGAGGGGACAATGCACAAAGTGCACAGTCGAGTGCTGCAGGTTTAGTGATCGGGCTGAGCACACAAGTGTGCATAGCTAAGCATCAGGGAGATACCACTACTTGGCAGTAGTGAGGGGAGGGTAAGGTTGTACACTCAAGTGCACATCAGTTGGAGTGAGCACAGCAGCAACAGTGCTGCTAGGGGCTACAACAGCAGCTGCAATGCTGCTAGTAGTAGCAACAACCATGGTAAGGGGGTCGAGTTTTATAGGTTGGAGTTTGTGTAGTTAGTATTTATGTTAGTTATTAGTTGGTGATAAGCGTATGTTAGTTAGAGTTTATGTTAGATAAATGTGTGTTAGTGATTGGAGTTAGATATTAGTAAGAAGTTAGTATTTGATATATGGTTTTATGTTGTTGTGTAAGTTATATGTCAGATGAGGGTATGTGTTAGTTATTGGTAATATATGTTAAGTGGTATATTTGATATGAGTTAGTTATAGGTAAGTATGTTATGTATCTGTAGGTTAACTATTAGATGTGAGCTATGATATATTAGATATTGGTGTAATGTATAGTGCATGTTATGATACTTAGTTAGAATTATATTTTTAGCATGTGTAGGTTTGAATTACCTTGTGTTACCAAGGTAAAGAAAGGTAAGGTAATGGAGTTGACTCAAGGTATTGGGTGAAGATGGGTTAGATAGTGTGATACCGGGTTGGCTCAAAGCCAAGGTATCCATTAGTACTAGTTTAACTAGGAATACTAGTATGTAGAATATTTGTATAAATTATATAGTATTTTCATATATATATATTTACGTATCTTACGATACGATATAGTACTAGTATCCCAACATAGCTAGTATAGCCTAGATATATACTGTATGGACCCAATATCCTAGAGATAGGCTCATACAACCTAAAAAATAGCTAGTTTGACCATATTTGACTAGTTTGACCTAGTGTTGACCGTTTTGACCTAGAATTGACTTTATGACCTAGATTTGAACTAGTTTGACTTGTTTCATTCCAAAACCTTATATTGATGTAATATTCCATATTTAGGTCTTCGAGGTACTGTTCCGGATATCTGCGGTACTGTTTACTGGATTCCAGGCGAGTACATTATCTAATAGTATCTCGTATATGATATCCTCTATTTTTCTTCTATTTTGTGCAAATATCCGTAATTCCTGACACTTGGTTACACAGATTGGTATTTTCGGATTCCGTCTTGAGATATTATTATTCCTGTGATTCTTGTACATGTCATGTGATTCCTGTGCTTGGATGAGACACTGTTCCTGAGAAGGTTACCCCCTGTCCTGTGATTCATGTATCGTAGCGTGTCATATTTGGATCCACTATATCAGTCGGGGTCGGGGAGTGTTAGTGTAGATATGTGAACATACCCTCCTTGTGTGTTTCATGTATTTCCTGTGAGTGTTAATCATACACCTCATGTATGATTAACCAGGCCATATTCCTGTTCAATTTCCTAAGCCGATCACATGTTGTCACTGGTACTCACTCACTTAGATAGTCGTATCTCTTTATCCCATATAGGATGTTCATATTTTCTGTATATATTTCCTGTATTTCCTTATTCGTATATATTCATGTCATGCTCTATCCATCTTGTATATGCTTTATATTTACTAATACATAATTTTTATCATTTATTAGAACTACTGTTAGAGGTGTACTTTCCTCCAATCCTGACTATATATAATTTTCTCAGATGACACTGAGGATTGGTATCCCACTCATTACGGGCCTCAGGACGTAGTTGGTTTAGAGCTAGAGACTGTAGCTCAGGAGGGACTCCTTCCAGTTGAGACAGAGGACAACTTACCTATAGCTCAGTAGATAGGTTATTTATTTTTGTACTGGATTTGTCTCCATCTTTGACTGCTAGCATTATATTTTTAGTGACTCTTTGGATATTATTTATGTCTTTTGAGATGTATCTTGACTCTTCAGCTCCTTATATCATATTCGTGCGTTATTCCATCTTATAGTTCATTGATTAAATATTTATATTTTATTGGTGGCATTAGATGTCTTGATGATCATTATTGCTAGATAGCATAGTTTACCCAAATAATGTTCTACCGCCGATGCTGCAGCGTAGGATGGATGTTTTTCACTACTTGTGCCCCTATACCGGGTGTGGGTTATGACATCTCATGCAGCGCTGATCATATACGCCATGTTGAGAATGGTAAAAATCAAAACTTGGACTCTTCGTACTATGCGCCTGAGCATGCTAATTTGAAGAAGTCTAGGGCAGTGCGAGCTCGCCAAGCTCAGGCAAATGCGTATTCAACTGACTGTGGGTTGGTGCTGCTAACTGTTATGCATGCCCCTAATGTAAAGTTGTATAAGACTGACCCACGTGTCCAGCCTGCAGCGGCAAATGGACAACCGAGTCTCAAGAGCCTTCCACTAACCGCTTGGGAGAAGTTCCTAAACAAACACCAGGTCAGAGAGCAAAAAAAACACCCACGCACCTGTGTGCTCGGTCTACCTATGCTCACAAAAAGGGTGCAAAGGTGAGTCAACCCTCGCTTGACTTTTACAATTTGATCAATCACAAGCGCAAGGCGAGGGAGGTAACGACGACATATGAAGTATCCTCCCCAGGACATCACTGTGCCAAGATCACCATTAACTGCTGCTGCAACAAAGTGGCAGTACCTACAAGCAGGCCGTCGGTATTCCAACGACTACACCCGATGGTACCTATTCGGCAACAATCCAAGGATCAGGTGCAAACACCCGAGGAGGATGAGATATTATTTGCCTCATGTTACTCTGCTCGGAAGGTCCCTTCCACCAAAGGAGAAAGGAAATCCAGTACCTCCAGTCCGTTACTCTCAACCAGCAAATTGAGAAGGCGACTACCAGTTACACCAGCAGCAGGACCTACAAAAGGTGTTTTCCAAGGCACCCGCTCAAAGAAGAAGCTCCCATCCACTGAGGGTAGTTCTTCCTCAGAACTACTTGGGGTTGCACAAGCTCTGGGTAGCAATCCTCCGGACTTAACAATTTGGCATTCTGAGGAGATAGTGATTCTTAAAAACAAAAACTGGGTGTAGCCACCCTTACCAAGGAGACACAACCTCCTACGCTGTGGGTAGTATTCTATCAATGTCTGAATATGATGCAATACTACCAGCTCTCCCCGACGACTATTTATTGTAAGAGTCCAAAGCAGAAAGTGCTTCGTCAACTATCCTTTCCTACTCGCCTCATGTAAGAACGACGTATAACAGAGGACGACCATGAAGGCCCCAGTGACCTGTGGTACCTCAAAACCCTTGAGGCAATAATATAGACCATGAGCGAATCAATGCAAGCCTTGACCTAAGATGTGCTAGCCATCAAGGCAAGTGTAGCCTCCCAACTAGGGAGGGCCTCAGGACAAGTAAGCTTGAACCCGGGGACCAATGTGAATTCTGACACAACCGCTCCACCCGTAGGCAGAAACCACCCTCTGCCCGGTTCATCTACCCCTTCCGTGGGAGACGAAGCCAAAGACGCAATGAGAAAAATCTAGAAACTCCGGGCTCGCCTAGATTCTATGGGAAACCAGGATTCACTGTGCAAGCTCGGGATACGACAACCGTATCCCCGCGAGTGGAGAGACGTTCCGTACCCGCCAAAGTTCAAGCCCTTCAACCTGAACCTATTCGACGAAAAGATTTTTTTCCTTCAATATATGAGCTATTTTAAGACTGCAATGGGGCACCTACCTCATAGTGATGCACTCCTCACCAAGCTCTTTATGGGGGCATTGTCCGGGGTCGCATTCGACTAGTTTTTTAGCCTACCAGACAACTACATCTCATTGTTTGACGACTTCAAAAGTCTTTTCCTCAAACGATTCTATGATGGAGGAAGCGACATGAAGATGTCTTCCCTGATGGATGTCACCCAAGGGGAAAGGAAAGTCACCCAAAATTATATTGAGCATTTCTGCCAAGCAGCACTGAGGTTACCTCCAACCAATCATCAGTCCACACTCATGGACATGTGCCGCAGGAACCTAATTCCGGCAGTCAGCCTTTAGATGGACGAAAGTCAATTCAAAGACTGGACATTATTCATCATCAACATTGTCGGCGCTGAAAAGAAGGTCAAGGACGCCCATCTCTTGGGAATATAGATCTATGTCGCTGAGGATAGGGGAAAATGCCCTAATAATAGAAATAACGACAATAATAACAACGGTAATAATAGCCGTGACGGCAAGTGTCATACCCAGTCCCAAAATATGTAGGACTAGAAATACGTAGCATGTCAACTGTATGTACCTGAAAGTAGACCAGGTCCTCAGAGCGACTTAACAAGATACAAAAAGTATATGCCATAATATACTGAAAATAACATCCAAAGGGTCGCCTAACTGTCTATGTGAAAAGTACTTTTGACCATGCATCTCCGACGTAGCGTACGGGTTACAAAAGGGAAAATATAAAGGAGCCCATATGCCTACTTGTTGTTCTCTCCACCATATGATCTATCCATGTTATATCCATGCCACGGTGATACCATCTAGTAACTGCCAGGTCTCCTAGTATACATTTCTATCAACAGTTATTTTCTATCGGTCGCACGTCCCATACGTACATGTGGCCAGCCTATCACGCAAGTCTGTGTCCTACATGAGACTCACAATCATATCAAAAATGTGTTACGATCAATGAAATATAAGAATGTCTCAACATCATAGGATGGTTTCGTAATACTAGGTCGTCATGCAAAATATTAAATAAGTGACAAAAGGTGACACAACCGTTGTTGCACCCAAGTTATTCTTAGACGTACAATTTTATATAGCAAAATAAATGGAAATAAACAATAAAAAATAAATATTCAGCAATTGAATATAACTAAACAGTATTATGGCAAGGTATACTTGCCTGACAAGCAATCTGTGCAATGTAGGCATCCAGACGACGATTCCAAGGGACTGGAAAGTAGGGGCTCTGAATGAACATCTCTGGATGCTGAAATAAACATCCCCAATATCTCCGGAATCAATATGATAGCCAAAAAACTCTACCCTTTAGTTTAATTTGGACACATGGGCAAAACGATAATTTCGGGTAATAGCGGGGTCCACAAACGATCCACTTTGTACCAAAATACGTGTCAGGGGTAAAAGTCTCTAAATAGGACATATTATAGGGCAAACAAATCCTAAACGATGATACGAACTCAATAGTATATCCAGTTATAGATTTTAGTAAGCTGATCACAAAATCACCCGTTAAGTCAAACTATTGGGCCCGCGAATAGGCGATTGGGTCAACTGTCTCAGAATTACGTGAAACTTGGGTCACAGGGCCAACGTGATACTACTGATCCAATGACGCAAGTTTTGTCACATTTCGACGAGCGTGCACCAACTAATGGAAAAATTTGTAAATGACGATATGAGAGAACTTTTACGGATACGGGTTGATTCTGACGTACTCACACGTCCGAATCATCTTTCGCAAAATCCTCCACATCTGAAAATATCATATGCTTCTTTTGGTGCAACAGGTACATGTAGTGGTGGTCCAGTTTGTCGGGACGCTCTCCGTATCGCAATTTTTTTTTATTTTTGAAGGCTATTTTTCTTGATTTTTAATAAACAATTTAGCACAGAATTTTTGATCAAATATATGCAAATAATAGGTCATTTCAATCCTGGTTATATTAACATTGTATCAGAAAAGGAAAATTGAATTTTGGTTGGTCGATTGGGAGAAAATTGCCTTTCAAAACAATATGTTGGTTTTAAAAACTATCAATTCACATATATACAAAACAATTATTTTTTGGAAAGTTTCGGATAAATTTATATCAGAAAATGGTGGTTCGAATGAAAATACTTGAAGAAATTAGAAGGTGTTCTTGTTGTGGTTGAATCTAAACAACTGGATCAAAATTCAGTCGCGTATGTATGAAGAAATTCAGTAGGAAAGATGGGTACCTGGGGTTCATTTTTATCGCGGTTTACGCGCGCGCGTGTCTGTCAACTGCGTAGGCGGCGGCCAAGGGAGGCATAGTGGAGTTAGCGACGAGGAGGAGAGGAGTAATAAGATTAGGGTTAGGGTTAGGGTGATTTAATAGCTATATATATTGGTCTTCATTGCGCACTAGCTGGTCGGTGTGTGACTCACGAGGCGATTCGACTTACGTTGTTCATGGAACTACTATTGAGATTATTCGGACCATATTTCCTCATTCTGATTTTGGTTTTCGTATCACGAATATATATATATAGAGAGAGAGAGATCGGGGAATAGGCGGCTCTGGGCTGGGTCTTGGTCGTATGCCGCGGAAGAAAAAGGGGGTCGGATGGGTTGGCTTGCTGCTGCTGTGGTTCGTTTGTGGTGTAAGTGGTTATGGTGGTGGTTGTGTTTGCTTATTACTTCTTCTCTTTTTTTTTCTTTTTTTCTCTTTATATCTAATTTTTCTATATCTATATATATTTGAATATATATATATATATATATATATATATATATATATATATCTCATTTATTAATTATTATAATTACCATTATTTTTATAGAATAATTGTTTGATTTTGATTTTGATTTGATTTTGATTATTATTTTTTTTATTAATTATTGGTGTATCGACGTTATACATATTATTATTTCTATTATTATATTAAAAATTCTAGAAAATTAGGGAAGGTTATATTCTACCTAACTTACAAAAATTTTGTCCTCGAAATTAAAACTAAAGTACGATAAGGAAACGAGAATTTTATACGGTAGGAAAGAACAAAGTAAGATCATACCCTGATCTTCGAACAGATACTGAAAGTGGTTGTGTACATCATCCTATTGCTCCCAAGTGGATTCTTCTGGCGAGTGATGTCTCTATGCTACACGAACCAAAGGAATAGACTGATTCTGTAATACCTTCTCTCGACGATCAAGAATCTCCACGGGTTGCTCTTGGTATGACAAGCTCGCCCCAATGGTGATCTCAGAGTGGTCGAGAACGTGACTGCTATCTGCCACATATCGCCTTAGTTGTGACACATGGAATACATCATGCACTCCCTCAAGCGAAGGTGGTAGTGCCAGTCAATACGCAACTTCTCCAACTCGCTCCAACACATCAAACGGTCCAATATACCTTGGACTCAACTTTCCCCATCCCCCGAAATGAATAGTGCCTCTAGTCGTTGATATCCTCAAGAAGATATGATCTCTTTTCTTGAACTCCAAAGGACGACGATGAAGATCTGCCCACTGCTTCTGTCTATCTTGCGCTGCTCACAAGTGCCCATGTATCCTCTTCACCTTCTCCACAGTGCTGACATCCAACTATGGCCCCAAGATCTAACGTTCTCCCACGTCACTCCAACACATGGGAGACCTACACTTCTTACCGTACAAAGCTTCAAATAGAACCATATGGATGCTTGCTTGATTGCTATTATTGTAGAAAAATTCCACAAGGTGTAGGTGGTCCTCCCATAATCCCCCAAAGTCCAGCATACATGCTCTCAACATATCCTCCAACATTTGAATAGTACGCTCAGACTGCCCATCTGTCTACGGATGATAAGATGTACTAAACTTCAGACGAGTCCCAAGACTCTCCTGCATGCTCCTCCAAAAGTGAGATATGAAATGCAAGTCCCTGTCTGACATAATGCTAACCAAAATATCGTATAATCTCATAATATACCTCATGTATAAGTCAGCCAATGCTTTTATAGACTGGCCAACTCAAAAAAAAATGAGCGAACTTAGTGAGTCGATCTACGATCACCCAATCAATATCTTGCCTACTTGGACTCTTCAGAAAACCCTTGACGAAGTCCATAGTGATGTTCTCCCACTTCCACTCAGGAATCAGAAGTGGTTGCAGTAATCCTGCTATCCTTCGGTATTCAGCCTTGACCTGTTGATACACCAAATATTTGGCCATAAAGCAAGCTATCTCCCTCTTTATCCCATGCCACCAAAAGTGCTGTCATAAGTCGCGGTACATCTTGGTGCCTCTAGGATGAATAAAATATATCGAACTATGAGCATCTTCCATCAGCTCCAGCCGAAGCTCTCCATTGGGAATATATAGACGATCACTATATCTTAATATCCCATTAGCATGAATGTGCAATCCCGTCTGCTCTCCGGCCTCGGTCCTCTCTCTCAACCTCCTGAATCTAGCATCCAAAGGTAAATTTGTCCCAATCCTCTAAACTAGCGATTACTACACTTACAAGTTGGCTAATATTTTGTCTGATCTGGGTAATACAATCTCTATACCAAGCTCCTACAAGTCTTCTAGTAATTCCCTTTGCGTCATAAAGAATAATGCCATAGGCTTGAGTCTTAATGCATCTGCTTCCACGTTAGCCTTGCCCGGGTGATAATACAGCTCTATCTCGATGTCCTTCATTAACTCAAGCCACTGACATTGCCTCATATTTAGTTCCTCTTGCGTGAAGACATACTTGAGGCTCTTGTGGTCAGTATAGGTCTCCACTCGTTCCCCATATAAGTAATGTCTCCATAGCTTTAAGGCAAAAATAATGGCTGCAAGCCCTAAGTCATGAGTTGGATAATTCTTCTTATGTACTCTCAATTGTCTAGATGTATATGCAATCACCTTGCCATGCTGCATCAATACGCATCCCAAGCCTTTTCCTAACGCGTCGCTGTAGATGACATATCCTCCTGATCTTGATGGAATGGTCAACACTGGTGTTGTGGTCAATAGCTTCTTCAACTCCTCAAAAGTGGCTTGATACTCATCCGTCCATATGAACTATCGGTCCTTGCAAGTCAAATGAGTCATAGGCTCTGCTATACTTGAGAAGTTTTCCATGAACCGTCGATAATATCCGGCAAGTCCAAGGAAACTTCTTACCTCCGATGCTGATGTAGGAACGGGCCATGTCTCAACTGCAGAGATTTTCTCACGATCGACCAAAATACCATCTACAGTGACGACATGCCAAAGAAATAAGACCTTGTCCAGAAAGAACTCATATTTGCTGAGCTTCGCATACAACCGCTCTCTCCTTAATATCTTTAAGGTAATCTGCAAGTGCTTCTCATGCTCCTCGTGGCTTTTTGAATAGACAAGGATGTCATCTATGCAAACAACTATGAACTGGTCCAGATACTGATGGAAAACTTGATTCATCAAGTCCATAAAGACCACTGGAGCATTGGTCAACATGAATGGCACGACCATAAACTCTTAGAGTCCATATCTCATCCTGAATGTGGTCTTCTAAATGTCCTGCTTCCGTACCTTCACCTAGTAATATCCTGATCTCAAGTCTATCTCCAAGAATACCTTGGATCCACTAAGATGACCAAATAAGTCATCAATGCATGGCAGAGGGTACTTATTCTTCACATTCACAATATTCAAGGCCCTGTAGTCAATGCACATGTGTACTGAACCATCCTTCTTGGGTAAAAATAATATTGGGGCTCCCCAGGGTGGTACACTCGGTCGGATGAAGCCTTTCTCCTTTAACTCCTTCAACAGCGCCTTTAGCTCATCCATCTCCTTCTTCGCCAATCTGTAAACTTATGATGCGATGGATGATTTTCCTGGTGTCAACTCAATCGATAACTCTACATCTCGGTCCGGAGGTAGCCCTGGCAAATCCTCTGGAAAGACGTCCTCAAACTCTAAAATGATAGGATAATAAATGACGTCATGCAATGCCATCTGAACACCGTTAAGAACCTCTATGGATCCTTGTGCAAACTCGAGCTCCGGTTGGCCTGGTACCTTAAAGAGAATGCTTCCTCCGTAGCATTCGAAGAAAGAGTGGTACTTGCTTAGCTAGTCCATCCCAAGGACAACATCAAAGTTTAGAATGGTAAAGACTAAGATTCGAGCCTTCATCTCTCTATCGCGAATCACTATAAAGCAAAATCTGCAAACACGGCTAACAAGTACAAATCCTCCCCCGATGAGAATTCTAACACAACTAGGCAAAGGGGTAGTGGCAATATTATGCTTGGCAATAAAACTAGAAGATATAAACGAGTGTTTGGCTACCGTATCAAACAATTTCTTAGCAGGAAAAGCAGAAACAAGGGTAATACCTGCTATAACATTAATCTCCTGCTCCGTGTCATCCATCTCCAAAGCAAAAGCCTGTCCAGTCCTTTGAGGTAGTCCCTATGACCTGTCCTTGCGAACTGGTCCTCCTGAGTAGGTAGCGGTAGTCCCCACGGGAATCCTCCTCCTGCTGGAGGCCGAGGTATTCCCGCTCCTGGTTCTCCTAGCCTTGTCATCTGCTAAGCTGGCTTCGGTGTTGGAAGTGTTGGCATCTACGTTGGCTGTTGAAGGGATAAGGTCAGCTGCATCGGACAGTCTCTAGCCATATCCTTCCCAGAACCACATCTTATACACTGCCTTAAGCGAAGCCGACAATCCCTCATAATGTGTCCGCGCTTCCTGCAGTAACTACAGTGGGGCTTCTCCTAAATTTGGCATGGTCTCTCTCTTTCTGCTGTTGTTGTGGCTGCTGATGTACCAAAGGGCGTTTGATAGGCCCTCCTTGTTGCGTCTTTGCTGGTCCTTGCTAAATTCTTTGGTGATTCCTTTTTCCCTTGCTGATGGTCTCTTGGATCCTGGCATCTGTAAATAACTTGGCATAAGAGATCCGGGACTGTGAGCTGGTATAGTGCTAGAGTTCTTGAGTCAGCCCGTGATAAAATCTCTTAGCTTTTTCTAAGTCATTGGGTATCAGAACAGTGCCATGTCTACTGAGGTTGCTGAACTTCACATTGTACTCATCGACCGTCTTGTTTCCCTACTCTAGATGGAGGAACTGATTGTACAATGCATCCTTCATGATGGCCGCAAAGTATTTTTTTCTCAAAGTACTTTAAGAACTGCTCCTAAGTATGGCATGTACCCAATTGGCTTCCCATTGATTCCTACCAGTAATGAGCATTTTCTTCTAGCTGGGTCCTCACGTCTGTTATCCATAAATCTGTAGGAAGCTGTGACGCCTCTAATATCTTTTTGGTACAGGTTATCTAGGTTGTGGTCTCCTCTGGGCTCTCATTGCCCTTATATGGCTTAGGACCCATCTGCACAAAATTCTTTACTGAACCAATATGCGCTTGTGGCACTGGAACTAGTGCTTGAGCTAGTGTGGGTGCTGGTGCAGCAAACCTGTCAAGTGCTGCCAGGAATCCCTATCTTATTTTGGTAGCTTTCCGTCTCTGCTCTGACGTTTGCTGCCTTTACTCGGTATCCAGTATGACAGTCTGCAGTCTCTGTTCCTGCATCATCATCTGAAAGAATTGGAACAACTGGGTCTGGCCGTCCTGTGGTTATGGTGGAGCTGGAAAAGCCCCATTTGGTACCGTGGAAGGAGCTGGTGGAACCGGATTGTTAGTATGTCCATCCGGTCCTGAAAGTCGAGAGTCGTTGAGGCCTCTCCAGGCGATTGGCTGTTGACCCCTGGAGACGTGTCATCCTCGGTGGTGGCACGTCTGCTATGCAAATTTATCTCTCTGCAAGAGAAGGACGAAAGATTAGGAAGAGTACATGAATCAAGCAGGATGCAAGCATTTTGATAGGACAGGTTGAAAGGAAGGTGAGTTATAGTCAAGTGTGGATGAGATCCTATTTTTTAATCCTATTTGCAGGCTTGCTCGATACAGTAACATAACTGAGACATTATACTCTTGACCTGCATGGGCTACCACAAAAATATGTCACGTCACAGTCCCAAAATACGTAGAACTATGATGTTGCAGATTTTGCTTTATAGTAATTCGCGGCCGAGAGATGAAGGCTCGACTCTTAGTCTTTCCCTTTCTGAACTTTGATGTTGTCCTTGGGATGGACTAGCATACGGCTAACAAGTACAAATCCTCCTCCGATGAGAATTCTAACACAACTAGGCAAAGGGGTAGTGGCAATATTGTGCTTGGCAACAAAACTAGAAGATATAAATGAGTGTTTGGCTCCCGTATCAAACAATTTCACAGCAGGAAAAGCAGACACAAGGGTAATACCTGCTATAACATCAATCTCCTCCTCTGTGTCATCCATCTCCAAAGCAAAAGCTTGTCCAGTCCTTTAAGGTAGTCCCTGTGACCTGCCATCGCGAACTGGTCCTCCTGAGTAGGTAGCAGTGGTCCCCACTGGAATCCTCCTCCTGCTGGAGGTCGAGGTGTTCCCGCTCCTGGTTCTCCTGGCCTTGTCATCTGCTGAGCTGGCTTCGATGTTGGAAGTGTTGGCATCTACATCGGCTGTTGAAGCGATAAGGTCAGCTGCATCGGACAGTCTCTAGCCATATCCTTCCCAGAACCACATCTTATACACTGCCTTAAGCGAACCCGACAATCCCTCATAATGTGTCCGCGCTTCCTACAATAACTACAGTGGGGCTTCTCCTAAATTTTGTACGATCTCTCTCTCTGCTGTTGCTGTGGCTGCTGATGTGCCAAAGGGCGTTTAATGGACCCTCCTTGTTGCGTCTTTTCTGGTCCTTGCTAAATTCTTTGTTGATTCCCTTTTCCCTTGATGATGGTCTCCTGGATCCTGGCCTCTGTAAATAACTTGGCATAAGAGATCCGGGACTGTGAGCTGGCATAGTGCTAGAGTTCTTGAGTCAGCCCGTGATAAAATCTCTTAGATTTTTTCAAGTCATTGGGTATCAGAATAGTGTCATATCTACAGAGGTTGCTGAACTTCACATTGTACTCATCGACCGTCTTATTTGCTTGCTCTAGATGGAGGAACTGATTGTACAATGCATCCTTCACGATGGCCGCAAAGTATTTTTTCTTAAAGTACTTTAAGAACTGCTCCTAAGTATGGCATATACCTAATTGGCTCTCCATTGATTCCCACTAGTAATGAGCATTTTCTTCTAGCTGGGTCCTCACGTTTGTCATCCATAAATCCATAGGAAGATGTGACGCCTCTAATATCTTCTTGGTACTGGTTATCTAGGTTTTGGTCTTCTTTGGGCTCTTATTGCCCTTATATGGCTTGGGACCCATCTGCACAAAATTATTTACTAAACCAATACGCGCTTGTGGCACTGGAACTACTGCTTGAGCTGGTGTGGGTGCTGGTGCAGCAAACCTGTCAAGTGCTGCCGGGAATCCCTGTCTTATTTCGGTAGCTTTCCGCCTATGCTCTGCCGTTTGCTGCCTCTGCTCGGTAGCCAATACGGCACTCTGCTGTCTCTGTTCCTGCATCATCATCTGAAAGAATTGGAATAACTGTGTCTGGCCATCCTGCGGTGCTGGTGGAGCTAGAAAAGCCCCATTTGGCACCATGGAAGGAGCTAGTAGAACTGGATTGTTAGTATGTCCATCCGGTCCTGGAAGTCGAGGAGTCGTTGAGGCCTCTCCAGTCGATTTGTCGTTGACCCCTGGAGACGTGTCATCCCCGGTGGTGGCACGTCTGCTATGCAAATTTATCTCTCTACAAGAGATGGACGAAAGATTAGGAAGAGTACATGAATCAAGCAGGATGCAAGCATTTAGATAGGACAGGTTGGAAGGAAGGTGAGTTATAGTCAAGTGTGGATGAGATCCTATTTTCTAATTCTATTTGCAGGCTTGCTCGATACAGTAACGTAACTAAGACATTATACTCTTGACCTACATGGGCCACCACAAAAATATGTTATGCCACAGTCCCAAAATACGTAGAACTATAAATATGTAGCATGCCAGCCATATGTATATGACAATTCCAATATATTAGAAAAATTATAACACATATGTACGTTGTAATATGAATATTAATTCACAAGTGGAACATATATTGTCAACACAAGTCACATGCATCTATATCTCATCCATAAGCATAAGTAAAGGAATAGCAAAATAAATAGCTAAATGTCTCAAGTACAAAGTATCAAAAAACTAATAGTCTGGTGGAGACAAATCCACTACCCATCGACTATATCAAAAACTAAAATGATAGAGGAGATAAAAACCCCAATATAAAATAAATGTCAATAAAGAAACAACAGCTAAGGATCCATCAGCAATGAAGTAATCACTGGTACTCAGAAGATAAGACCTCCTCAACTAAGAATGATGCATCAGGCCCGGGTCCATACTCCTGCGGATAATCCTGCTCGTCTATACCTGAAAGTGGACTAGGTCCTCAGAGCGACGTAACAAGATATAAAAAGTATATGCCATAATGTACTGAAAATAACATCCAAAGGATCGCCACCGTCTATGTGAAATATACTTTTGAGAACAACTTTCCAACGTATGGGCTATCTGGCTAAAAATAGGATTGGCGTGACACTCTTGGAGAATCAGTGGCCTAAAAAGCGTAACATCTTTCGATCGTCAGAGGACTGGTCACTACCACATTTCTAGATTAGGACATTATTGTAATTTTCCTATTTAATTTATTGTATAAATAAATATGTGTGATGAGTTTATTAAATAATTTGTAGGGTGTTCTTAAAGTATAAGTTTTTGGGCTTGACCTAAAGACCTATTAGGTTTGACCTTGTGACCAAACCCTAATTAACATTTTAGTTTTTAGTTAAACCCTAGAAATGACTAAACCCTTATTAATTTAAGTTCTTCATGACTAATCATGAAGGGCTAATTAAACCACTTGGAATTAGAAACCCTAACCCTCGTCCTATATAATGAGGGGAAGCCTCCCTCAATCTTCTTTATTCATGAAGAAAGCCCTAAACCTAGCCTCCACTTAGAAATCCCTTCCTTCCCAAAAAATTTCAGAATTTATAAACCCTAGAAACCCATTTCCTCCTCTATCAAGAGAAATCTAGGAGCTTGGACCAAGAAGACTTGAAGAAAGAGGACCTACATTGGGAAACCCTCTCCCAATATGTGAGTATCCGATTTAAACCCTATTTAATTCTGTTTTTAATTGTTGTTTGGCCTTTAGGATCCCACCATTTGATTTAGAATTCGTTCTTGGGGTTTTTTCATGAAGACCTTGGTGATTCTAGGGTTTGGTGTTCCAATGGGAGGGTTTTTCCCCAATTTTGTGAACCCTAATCATGGGGGTATGCATTTGTACATGATTACATCTCCTACCTGTAGTATTGATCTTGATTTAGGGTTTGGATTTGGGTATTCAGGAGTTTTTGATGTAGAATCCGTTTTTGCACATCATGTGTTTGTTGAAATGCTCCCGGGAGGGAATACCTAATTTTTGACCTAGTTCTAAGGTACCCTGATATGTATATATACATATATGTATATGTAGTTGTGTACCTATGTATATGTGCTGTTGTGTATGCAAATCGATGGGGGGATTCACTGTACAGTCGAGTTTTTGAGGTTACTGTGTGTATCAGCAGTGAGAGCAGGGGGTTGGGTCGAAACTGTACAGTTTTGTGACTGTGGGCTCGTGTAGGTAGTGGCATTTGGTTTTTTAGTGTTAGTTGTTAGGATTTAGTCAAGTATCAGTATTTGGGGTTTTATTACTTGTGTTGTGTCGTGTCTGTGGAGAGTTCCCTGTATCAGTCGATTTCTGTGTCTTAGTTTGAGTGAGCAGTGGGTGTAAAGTGTCTAAGGGTTGTGCAGTTTTGGGACTGTATGTCAGTTCAGCTAGAGGGTGTGTCGAGTTAGATGTTGTATCAGTGAGCATCTGCTACTGTGTGGGTTATATCTGTGTATCAGGCATTTTAGGGTGAAATGGGCTTTGGGCACAACAGTTAGGGTTGTGGTTGGTGTGACTGAGAATTCTCAGTGAGAGTGTCCGGGTTTGAGTGTCTCAATGAACTGTGGTTCAGTAACAGGTGATAGTATATAAAGTTTCTGTGTGTATCAGCAAGGCTAGCTGTGAAATTCTTCAGGTGTGTATGTGTGTGCCTGTGTGTGTGTATCAGTGAGTTGCAACTATAAGAGTATCAGTGTGTTAAGTATCAGTCATCCCAGGTTGTTGTTAAGTATCAGTCATCCCAGGTTGTGTGAGTTCACTGTATCAGTCGGGTTCCCCCCTGAAACTGTGCACTGTGTAGTGAATATAGAGGGATATATCAGTAGGTAGCTATCCTCTGTGTAGTGAGTATTAGAATAACCTGTGTGACTAGATGTGTGTGAGTGCATTAGTGAAATGTCTTAGTCGGGTTTCAGTTCCCTGTGTGTCTAGTATATCAGTGAATAGCATATAGAGAATCAGTGAGATGTTTCAGTTCAGTGTATCAGTGTATGTAGTGAATCACTTGTGTTTTGGCACTGTAGGGGTTCGTAGCAGCAGCAGCAGATGTAGCAAAGTAGTGGCAGTCAGTGAGGGTAGTAGGTAATAGGTTTTAGTTGGTATCAGCAGGGTATACCAGTATTGGGAAAGTGTTGGTTAGTAGCTGAACTAAGTGTTCAGTTTTAGTTTGTATCCAGGAATTTTAATGGTGGAGATGTTTTGCTACCTTGAGTATCCTATTCACTTGTGTCTGAGTATCCTGGAAATTTTGTGTTTCCCTGTTATTGCTTCCTAATTCGAATTGTTGCTACCTTTATTCAGTTCAGGGCCTTCAGGCTACCTGTATAAATGCCTGTGTAAGTTGAACAAGTTTAGATACCTGTGTAGTTGTCTCAAGATTTAAGCCATGAATGTGAAGACCTAAACAATTTCAGGCTGTGAAACTACGTTTGTATACACAGTAACAGTTTCCATTCCAAGAACTGAACTATGGCTATACTTTTGAGCTCTGATACTCTTTAGGTATCAGTGTCAATGCTAGTGTATCAGAGTATTATAGGTGAGTTGAGTTATTAGGTATTGGTTTGGGATTAAGTATAGATATTGAGATACCAAGGTAAGGAGTTACTTGAGTATTAGTTAAGGAACTAAGTGTATATTATATATCTATGATACGTAGTATAAGGTATTGTCTAAATAGTCTAGTATTGGCTAGGTATTAATAATATAGTCAGAATACCTTAGTACGACCTAGCAAAACCTAGTATAACCAAGTGTTGAACAAGACAACCTAGTATGGACTTAGATATGACCTAGAGGCCTCGCATTTATTTAGTTAAACATGTTTATCCCTTTAATTCAGTATTTTGACATTTATATTCCATAATTAGGTCAATGTGATCTCGCCTCGGACTTTGATCCTTGCACCTTCCTCGGGACCACAGGCGAGTACATTCTCTGACAGTTTTTGTTTTGTTGATTATTTCTATAATTCCAGTTGTATACTATACCTGACTCGGACACTGTGGATACACGGGTTAGCACCTTAGATACCTGTCATGAGGAGTCATGATTGGAATCCATCGTGCTAGCTGGGGATGGGGAAATATTAGCAGATTATGTGATCATACCCCACCTTACATGCATCATAGCTTACCCCACACATCACGTCGGGTGTAGCCTGACCATTTACATACGTCATAGCCTGATATATATGATTATCCTGACTATTGCTCGCATCATAGCTAACCAGATGGTTAGCCTGACCTCACATGTATCATAGCCAATCATATATATCAAGCCTGATCTCGTCCCAAGCCGATCACATAATAAACTGATATTTCAAACACATAGCCAGATATTTATTTCTTTATTTCAGATTACTTGTTCTAGTATTTACTTATATTTTTGTTCATTGCTAGATGTTCTATTGCTTATTTTATATTCTCTAGTATTCCATATTTCCAGTATTTTTTCCATCTTGTATTCCTTACACTGTTTTATAGTTTTTGTCAACTTAAATGAAACTGCTGTTTAGTGTCTATGCTTCGCTCCAATCCTGACTGGATAACATTTTCAGAGGACTTGGAGGACTTATGTCCTACCCACTACGGCCCAGGAGCAGAGGGAGATTTCATACCAAAAATTCCAGAGGAGTTACCTATCTTAGAGGAGATTCTACCCACAGGCATTTAGACTGTCTTATTTATGTACCATTGTTCTAGAACTGAGATCTGGATTATATTATTATGGTGACTTTTGGTGGACATCTGGACTCTAGACTTGTGATGTATTTATATTTGTGTATGACTTATGTCAGAACTCTTTATCCTTATTACTTATCGTGCCATTGACTTTCCAATAGTCTTGTGATTGAGTATATTATAAACTGTTGATTCATGTATTATTATTGTCCTCCTTATGGAGTTGAGACCATTGACAGGATGAGTTATGTTTGAGACCTAGACAACGTTCTACCGCCGATGCTGCGGCGTAGACTGGACGTACCCACGACTCATGCCCAATTTCTGGGTGCGGGTCGTGACACATTTTTAGTGGTGACCCATGCAGGTCTAGATTAGCATTTAGATCAATATCGTAGTGGTGCTCGCTTAGAGTATTGCTACGAGCCTGTTTTAGGAAATAGGATTTAGGCCGAGGATATGCTCAATCACAATTAGGAAATTTCTGATTCTTATAATGCAACTCTTAATGATTATTTCCTTTAGAACTTTTTACTATCCTTCCTTGATGATATCGTGTCTATTACCTTAATTGATTCTTTTAATCTGTCTTCAGGATGCCGCCGAAGACCAGGTCCTTGAGACTCGGAGCAGCAGCTTCAAAGAGGTCTGCCACCTCTCGCCCTGTTGGACAGACACCCGCAGTACATCCTACATCTCATGTGCACGTGGGAGTATATACACTTTTTGGGGGTCCTTCTCCCCCACCTGTTTAGAGGGTTCCCATAGCTGTGACAGAGCCTTTTCCACCACCACCGACTCAGTTTCTAGGAGGTGTGCCCGTTGATGGGGCACAGATGTTAGTGCTGATCCAGGGCATAATTGATGCCCAGAGGACGTCAGCAGAGGCTCAGAGGGTGCAGACGGAGGTGCACCAGGCCCAGACCGAGATGATGAGAGTGAACATAGAGAATGCTCATCAGGTGGCTCTCCAGGCTGTGGAGAGAGTTGCACAGCAGCAGCATCCTGGCCAGCACCACCAGAGGTCGGGCACTATTATGGACTTCAAGAGGATGATGCCTCGGGAGTTCAAAGGTACTGAGGGGATACTCTACGCCGACGATTGGATAGAGGACATAGAGAGAAACTTGCGCTTGGCGCAGCTTCCGGAGGCTCTTCAGATCGAGGCCGCCGACATCCAGATGTTCGATATCGCCCTGACGTGGTTTCGCACGGAGCAGAGAGTTGTTGGGGGACTTACTTGGGAGGCATTTAGGGAGCTCTTCAAGGAGAAGTTCTTTCCTAATGTTGCCCTGGGAGCCTTGGAGAGTCAGTTCTATGACTTGGTCCAAGGGAGCTTGTCCGTTGATGAGTACGTCATGGAGTTTTGTCGCCTGAGTCGTTTTGCGTCGTCGATGATTCGAGATCCAGGAGACAGGGCCCGGAAGTTCAGAAAGGGGCTGGCAAGGGAGATCAAGTCTCACACGTCGGGATGCCGTACTGCTACCTTCGAGGGCATTTTGATGGATGCCCAGATAGCTGAGGATGACTTGGAACTCAGGCCCAAGAGGGGACACGACACTTCAGGAGGAGCAAACAGTAGTGCGGGAGTGGGCAAGCATCCACACTTCCAGCAGCAACAAAGGCCATATCAGTAGCAGCATCAGCAGCACCAGGCACCAGCCCGAGGATAGGCCTAGCACCAACAGCAGAGGCAGACTCAACCCGTCATCCAGTATGCATACTGCGGGAAGGCAGGACACACTAGAAAGATCTGTAGGAAGAGGTTGGGCACATGTTTGTCCTACGGATCGATAGCACATCAGCTGAGGGATTGCCTGACCATTCAGACTCGTCCAGGTCAGGGTGGAGCAGCCATCCAGAGGGGACCAGCCAGGGTACCTACCGTACCAGGAGGCCAGCAGTGGGGACCTCCTCTTCCATCGCAGCAGCAGAGGTTTGCTCAGCACCAGCAGCAGAGAGGTGCACCCCAGGGGCGAGCATACGCCATTACGGTCGAGGAGGCCGAGCCAGCAGGAGAAGTGATTACAGGTTCAGTTCTTCTCGATTGCATTCCAGTATTTACATTATTCGACTCTGGCGCTTCCCATAGTTTCGTGTCTGTATCTTATGCACTTTAACATCATTTAGAGATAGAACCATTAGATAGGACTTACAAGATCACGACTGACGGAGGTATTATCCTAGTCTGTGATTATTGCAAGGACCGGAGAGTATTATTGGGAGGCCGAGAGTTGAGCGTGTGCTTACTCGTCATGCCACTTCCGGGATATGATATTGTACTCTGAATGGACTGGTTGAGTAGGCACCATGCTACTATAGATTGTCATGGAGGAAGAGTGTTATTTCGACCACCAGAAGAGCCGGAGTTCGAGGTCGCCAGAGGAGCAGCGGAGCAGAGCAAAAGAATATTTTGTGGAGCCAGGATGGAAAAAGAGGAGTTGCCACATCCTCTGATAGCGGAGTTCCTGGATGTATTTTCAGAGGAGTTGCCAGGCTTGCCGCCAGACAGAGATGTTGAATTCTCTATAGACTTGGTGCCAGGAGTGGAGCCCATTTCACAATATGTCTATAGAGTCAACAACAGCGAGCTGACAGAACTTAAGAAGCAAGTTGAGGAGCTGCAGGACAAAGGCTTCATCAAATCCAGTTCATCACCATGGGGAGCTCCGGTATTGTTCGTACTGAAGAAGGACGACACGATACGTGTCACGTCCCAATTCCGCGGAATCGATAGTCGTCCCCCGGGCGTGACCGTCGTACGGGCCTAGGTTGCGCACCGCACAAGGCTAAGTATTTTTGTTTCGCATAGCGAGCACATATTCAGAGTACGCAGATAATTGAAACACATATTGAAACATGGAAAAGTTCTCTTTTATTGATAATATGAACATCTATTACAAACTCCTTGAACTGAGTCATAAGGATTGCCTCTATGGGCTTACAAAAGTGTTGATACAAAATGAGATAGCAGTCCTTTACATTACATCCTTTACTAAACTCAAAATATAAGACCTTGCGTCGGAACGACTGCTTTGCCACGAAGTTGCATGGTTGCTTGGTGGCTAGCTTCTAACTTCAAAATGCTTCTTCTTCTTCAAAATGCTTCAAAGGTTGGCACGGTCGAGGCGTGCCTACAGCTGGACTGGATTGGGGGTTTGTCTCCTGCTCCTCGCTCGGCTCTCCTTAGCGCGGGGAACCTGTTTCAACGAGGGTCAGTACATCGAAACGTACTGGTGAAGGCAAGCTATCCCAACTATACCAATCAATACGTTGTTTTAATGAAGTATGCATATTTGTAGGTTTCTATCTTGCCTTAGTTCATTTTACAGCAAGACATATATATAGAATCATTGAAATAACTCACCACCGTTCGGTGACATTTACCTGCCCGTCTGAACCACCTGCATAATACTTACCTTGCCTTCCCTGCCAAGAAGACACAAGTTAGTAGCAACAGGTTTAAATATACGAGGGGATCACTGGCACGTTGCCATAATGGACAGGCTAGTCTCGGGACAAAATGGCGTGCGGCACAGAGAACAGGAGGCGCCACAAGCCACTCGATCCGAAGCAGGCGACTATCGTGAGTTCCGTCCGGATCGGATCGGTGCCAGTGCCCCAGCGACCGTCCGTAGGAACTAAGACCTTGTGCACAAGTTGTCCGTGATCAACGCAGTATACTAAGTTAACATTTGAGGCAAATCAGGCACAGGGCAATAACAGGGCAAGATCTACTTTTGCATAGTCTTCCTGTTGAGTTATTGCATTGAAAATGAGTTCTATACATAGCACAGTTTTTAAGAAGAAATATACATTCTAACTTATATTTATGCATATGATGAACATTCCAAATGAGCAAGCATATAAGTAAGTAACCGTTCACAAGTTTCATTTGACAAGCAATATTTCCCAAGTCTATTCCCTTATTATCTTGATATCTTTTAGTTATTTACTTGGTATCGTTTGATCGAGCAAAGCACGAACACAAGATTTAGATGTGAAGACTAGAAAGTAGGGCTAGCTAATCGGGTTGGTAGCCACTCACTTTGGTAGTTGGAAGAAAAAAGGAAAGAAGTGCTTTAGGAGTCCGCTCGAGCGACGCCTACAGCTGGTTCACCTGTATTGACACGAACAGCTGATCAGTACTTCTTCCTCTCTTTCCCTTATCAGAATTAAAGTGCAGTCCTAAGAACGAAAGCAATAAAATCCATCTAAACCGTTCAAGAAAATCCAAGCAAATCCGAAAACCAACTCAAGGCATGAAAGCAACAAGCGACAGCGAAAACTAGGCAACAAAGAATGCAGCAGAGAGGTCCCTCCTGACTCTGCCGCTAAGTCGATCCTTGGGGCACGGTCCACTGAATATGGGAATCAATTCCGAAGAGACAAATCCATAACGAGGATGAGTTCTTGATTCAATCTATCCCGATCGAACGATACCGTCTAGTATTTCTTAGCCGCGCTCCCCGAATAGGGGGGACGGGGCAGCACATCCTACCCAACTAATTGGAAGTTTCGTCCCGAAACTTAAGGAATAAAACCTACCACTAGGAAATAATGAGGGGAACCGTTCCCTCATATCGGATTCGAGCTCCCAAGTAGATTCTTCGACAGTGTGATTCCGCCAAAGCACGTGCACTAGAGGAACCGAACGGGTCTGAAGCAGCTTTTCTTTTCTATCCAAAATTTGTACCGGCTGTTCTACATACGTCAAGTCGGGCTGAAGGTTCAGTTATCCCAGGTCTACCACGTGGCTTGGATCCTACACATATTTTCTAAGTTGGGAAACATGGAATATATCATGTACGTCAGCTAGGGATGGTGGTAGAGCGATCTGATAAGCAACTGAAGCAACCCTCTTTAGTATTTTGAACGGGCCGACAAATCGTGGACTTAGCTTTCCCTTCGCTCCGAACCTGCTGACCCCTCGCATGGGCGAGACCTTGAGGAATACTCGGTCACCTACTTAAAACTCTAGCGGTCTCCGATGAACATCCGCATAGCTCTTCTGACGACTTTGAGCTATCTTTAATCTGTCCCGAATCAGCCGAACCTTCTGGATGGTCTGCTCCACGAGCTCAGGGCCAAGTACTTGCCGCTCCCCGACTTCATCCCAACAGATAGGAGATCTACACTTCTGCCCGTATAACGCCTCATACGGCGCCATTTGAATGCTTGATTGATAACTATTGTTGTAAGCAAATTCGGCTAGAGGTAGATGAAGGTCCCAACTAGTCTTCGTGTCCAAGGCGTAGAGTCGCAGCATGTCTTCGAGGATCTGGTTGACGCGCTCTGTTTGGCCATCGGTCTGTGGATGGTAGGCGGAGATGAATTTCAACTTCGTCCCCATTGCTGACTGCAGGCTTCCCCAGAAACGTGATATAAATCGACCATCTCGATCGGAGACTATGGTTACGGGCACGCCGTGGATTCAGACGATTTTGTTGAGATATATCTGAGCCAGGCGGTCGGCACTCCAAGTAGATTTGATAGGCAGAAAGTGAGCTGACTTGGTGAGTCGATCGACGATAACCCAGACTGCATCATGTCCCCGTTGCGTCCTCGGCAAGCCAACAATAAAGTCCATCGTTATATCATCCCATTTCCACTCTGGAATAGCAAGGTTCTGTAGCTCTCCGCCTGGTTTCTGGTGTTCGGCCTTTACTCGTTGACAAGCCATACAATACGACACAAACTGTGCCATATCCCGTTTCAAGCCGTGCCACCAAAATGTCATACGAAGATCCCGATACATCTTAGTGCTACCCGGATGAGAAGTATAACTAGCATAGTGAGCTTCCGTGAGTATCTCTTGTCTGAGGGCCGCGTCGTTCGGAACACATAGTCTTCCCTTTACTCGAAGCATCCCATCCGTGCTTACCGTAAAGTCGGACGCCTTTCCTGCCAAGATAAGGGCATGTATCTTCTGCAGGAACGGGTCATCCTTCTGAGCGGCCTTCACTTTGTGTAACAAGTCGGGCTCGAGGCGCAGTTGAGCTACTTGCGCCTACTTCTTATATCTTATTTTCAGTGTAATACCCAGTGATTCAAGATCTCGGCACAGCCTATCATCAATAACCAAACTCCCTATAAACACTCGACTCAACGCGTCAGCTACTACGTTTCCCTTTCCAGGCGTGTATCTGATCGTGAGATCGAAGTCGCTCAGGAGTTCAAGCCATCGCCGCTGCCGAAGATTTAAATCCTTTTGAGTGTACAAATATTTCAAACTCTTATGGTCCGTATAAATCTCACACGGCACGCCATAAAGATAGTGACGCCACAGCTTCAATGCAAACACTACCGCGGCAAGTTCGAGATCATGCGTTGGGTAATTCTGCTCGTGTGGCTTTAGCTGTCTAGAAGCGTAGGCTATCACCTTGTCGCGCTGCATTAGGACACATCCTAGACCCTTTCCTGAGGCATCACTATATATTTTAAAGTCATTCGGTCCGTTCGGCAGAGTGAGAATTAGGGCAGAGATGAGGCGCTGCTTTAACTCCGTAAACAAAGCTTCACAGTCCTCTATCCAAGTAAACTTCGCACCCTTTCGTGTCAACTGAGTCAAGGGCGAAGCAATCCTAGCAAAATTTTGTATAAATCTCCGGTAGTACCCTGCCAGATCAAGGAAACTTCGGATGTCGCTAGCTGACTCCGGTCGTTTCTACTGCGTGATTGCTTTTATCTTCTTCGGATCAACTGAGATGCCTTCCGAGGAGATGATATGCCACAAAAACGAGATACTGTCCAGCCAAAATTCTGATTTGCTTAATTTGGCATACAACTTGTGGTCTCGAAGGGTTTGCAGCACCATCCGCAGGTGTCCTGCGTGCTCATCCCTAGTCTTCGAGTA
This sequence comes from Iris macrosiphon, assembly GCA_036927795.1. Taxonomy (NCBI): domain Eukaryota; kingdom Viridiplantae; phylum Streptophyta; class Magnoliopsida; order Asparagales; family Iridaceae; genus Iris; species Iris macrosiphon. Next base: position 57,235,528 of record JAYESA010000006.1, on the reverse strand, counting down.
CACTAAGATGTCATCGATAAACACCACCATGAATTTATCGATGAAGGGCCTAAAGACACGATTCATCATATCTATGAATGTAGCAGGAGCATTCATCAGTCCAAACGGCATCACGGAAAACTCGTAATAGCCGTAGCGGGTTCTGAAAGCAGTCTTGGGCACGTCTTCTGGCTTAATCTTCAGCTGGTGGTAACCCGAGCGAAGATCAATCTTAGAAAATACCGTTGCCCCTTGTAACTGATCAAACAAGTCATCTATCCGTGGCAGAGGATATTTGTTCCTGATTGTGACCTTGTTTAATTCCCTATAATCTATACAGAGGCGTAGAGTTCCGTCCTTTTTCTTTACAAATAGCACATGAGTGCCCCAAGGAGACACGCTCGGACGGATGAACCCGCCATCAAGTAATTCCTGGAGTTGGCGCTTTAATTCATTCAGCTCTGTAGGTGCCATTCTGTACGGAGGCTTGAAAATTGGCTGTGTATTTGGAAATGTGTCGATAGTGAATTCAATCTCTCGGTCTGGCGGCATACCGGGTAGTTCGCTCGGGAACACATCGGGGAACTCTGCCTCAACGGAAGTTGACTCGACGTTTGCGTAGTCCTGCCGTGTGTCTCGAACCGATGCTAGGAATCCCTCGCAGCCTGTATAGAGCATTCGCCGAGCAGATTTTGCCGAAATCACCATGCAGGCCCTGGTCGCATTGTTCGCTGGACTACTGGTGTAACAGAACACGGCTTCTCCGGGCAGACGGAAAATGACTCGCTTCTCTGCACACTCAATAGTTGCCGCACACGCGCCTAGCCAGTCCATTCCCAAAATGATAACATAGTCCCGTACATCAAGAACTAAAACATCAAGTGACAGCTTTCTCTCCCCAATACAGATATAACCGCCTAGGCATGCTGAACAGACAGGAATTTTTGTACCAGATGGGATGCTAACGCTTAAATCTAAATACAACAGAGTCATTTTAACATTGTTCTCCGTGGCAAAGTTTGTAGAAATAAAGCTATGGGTTGCACCTGAATCAAATAGAACGCGAGCAGGTATATTATTGAAAAGTAAGGTACCTGACACGACGGTATCCGAAGCTAGAGCTTCTTCCCGTGTCATGGTGTAGACTCGTCCTTGAGCTTGATTACGCCCTGGCTGAGGCGCCGCTCGATTTGCCTGAGGAGCCGGAGTCTGATCTGGTTGTTGCGATGGACGAAGCGGACAGCTGCTAATCTGATGGCCAGGATTGCCGCATCTGAGGCAAGTGCCGAGCCGCTTGCGACAGACATTCTCGGTGTGCCCTCTTCTGTTGCAGTAGGTGCAACGCTGCCCCTGGTTTTCTCGCTGACGACCGTCGTTATTTTGACGCTTTGCAGCATTGTTTCCTCTATCGTTGCCTTGGCGTTTGTGATTGGAAGGTTGCACAGCGCCGGCGGCAACGTGAGGATACTGCGGTTTGAGCGAAAGGGCATGGTTTAATACTTCCCGCATCGTCTGATACTGCAGAACGGCTACGTGCCCGTGAATGTCAGGACGTAGCCCCCCTTCGAATCGTCTGGCACGACTCGCTGCATCCGGTAGATAAGCGGTAGCAAATTTGGCCAGTTTATTGAATTCTGCCGAATATTGCTTCACCGTCATGCTGCCCTGCCGGAGTTGAACGAAATCATTTTCCCGTTGACGTCGTAGTGGTGGGGGTATAAACTCCTCCTCGAACGCGACACGAAAAGTCGTCCACGCGATCGCCTCCTCTCCATGGCCAAGTTGAAGAGATCGTCGATGCACGTCCCACCAGTCGTGCGCATTGAGGCGAAGCAATAGTTGGGCACAGGTGACGCGCTTGTCTTCCGGCACTTCTAGGAGAGAAAAATGATCTTCAAGCTCGGCGAGCCAATCTAGGGCCACGATCGGGTCCTCAGTCCCATTAAACGGCGTGTTACAGACCTTCTTAAAGTTGCCAAAGGGGAAGGCAGTCACTTCCCTCGTCCTTGGCGCTAGCGGTGGTTCGACTTCAAGCACTGGCTGCTCCACTGGTGTAGCTGTCGTTGCGACAAAATGGTTGGAGGCCAGGGTCTGAACAAGCTGCTGCAGGGTATCTACCTGCTTTTGTTGGACTGAGAGCCGGGCCTCTAGGTTGCTCTCGAACTTGGCTTGGCGGGCATCATCCCTCTGTCGTTGCTTCGTGAATATTTGCATCACCTGCTGAAGGGAATCTGATCGAGACATGCCCCGTTGGCTCCGAGAGCTTCCTGAAGTTCCGAAACTGCTCTCCTGAGTCCTTGTCTCGCCTGGCGCCAGCGCTGATGGTTGCGCTTGCGTCGTTCCTTGAAAGGAAGGTAAATTACATCAGGATCATAATGTATTATGGACTTATTGCATGAACGTATCTCATTTTGGCCTTAACGAGTTTAGGAGTTCGCACAGGGATTTATCGTTAAGGAAACTTTTCCAGTTCAAGTCAAAGGAACTTTGAAGCTGTGCTCTGATACCAACATGTCACGCTCCGATTCCGCAGAATCGATAGTCGTCCCCCGGGCGTGACCGCCGTGCGGGCCTAGGTTGCGCACTGCATAAGGCTAAGTATTTTTGTTTCGCATAGCGAGCACTTATTCAGAGTACGCAGATAATTGAAACACATATTGAAACATAAAAAAGTTCTCTTTTATTGATAATATGAACATCTATTACAAACTCCTTGAACTGAGTCATAAGGATTGCCTCTATGGGCTTACAAAAGTGTTAACACAAAATAAGATAGCAGTCCTTTACATTACATCCTTTACTAAACTCAAAATATAAGACCTTGCGTCGGAACGACTGCTTTGCCACGAAGTTGCATGGTTGCTTAGTGGCTAGCTTCTAACTTCAAAATGCTTCTTCTTCTTCAAAATGCTTCAAAGGTTGGCACGGTCTAGGCGTGCCTACAGCTGGACTGGATTGGGGGTTTGTCTCCTGCTCCTCGCTCGGCTCTCCTTAGCGCGGGGAACCTGTTTCAACGAGGGTCAGTACATCGAAACGTACTGGTGAAGGCAAGCTATCCCAACTATACCAATCAACACGTTGTTTTAATGAAGCATGCATATTTGTGGGTTTCTATCTTGCCTTAGTTTATTTTACAGCAAGACATATATATAGAATCATTGAAATAACTCGCCACCGTTCGGTGACATTTACCTGCCCGTCTGAACCACCTGCATAATACTTACCTTGCCTTCCCTACCAAGAAGACACAAGTTAGTAGCAACATGTTTAAATATACGAGGGGATCACTGGCACGTTGCCATAATGGACGGGCTAGTCTCGGGACGGAATGGCGTGCGGCGCAGAGAACAGGAGGCGCCACAAGCCACTCGATCCGAAGCAGGCGACTATCGTGAGTTCCGTCCGGATCGGATCGGTGCCAGTGCCCCAGCGACCGTCCGCAGGAACTAAGACCTTGTGCACAAGTTGTCCATGATCAATGCAGTATACTAAGTTAACATTTGAGGCAAATCAGGCACAGGGCAATAACAGGGCAAGATCTACTTTTGCATAGTCTTCCTGTTGAGTTATTGCATTGAAAATGAGTTCTATACATAGCACAGTTTTTAAGAAGAAATATACATTCTAACTTAAATTTATGCATATGATGAACATTCCAAACAAGCAAGCATATAAGTAAGTAACCGTTCACAAGTTTCATTTGACAAGCAATATTTTCCAAGTCTATTCCCTTATTATCTTGATATCTTTTAGTTATTTACTTGGTATCGTTTGATCGGGCAAAGCACGAACACAAGAGTTAGATGTGAAGACTAGCAAGTAGGGCTAGCTAATCGGGTTGGTAGCCACTCACTTTGGTAGTTGGAAGGAAAAAGGAAAGAAGTGCTTTAGGAGTCCGCTCGAGCGACGCCTACAACTGGTTCACCTGTATTGACACGAACAGCTGATCAGTACTTCTTCCTCTCTTTCCCTTATCGGAATTGAAGTGCAGTCCTAAGAACGAAAGCAATAAAATCCATCGAAACCGTTCAAGAAAACCCAAGCAAATCCGAAAATCAACTCAAGGCACGAAAGCAACAAGCGACAGCGAAAACTAGGCAACAAAGAATGCAGCGGAGAGGTCCCTCCTGACTCTGCCGCTAAGTCGATCCTTGGGGCACGGTCCACTGAATATGGGAATCGATTCCGAAGAGACAAATCCATAACGAGGATGATTTCTTGATTCAATCTATCCCGATCGAACGATATCGTCTAGTATTTCTTAGCCGCGCTCCCCGAATAGGGGGAACGGGGCACCACAATACGTATGTGCATCAATTATAGAACTCTGAACAACCTCACTATCAAGAACAAATACCTGCTGCCGAGGATAGATGATCTTTTCGATCAGTTGAGCGGGGCGAAGGTATTTTCAAAGATAGATTTGAGGTCAGGCTACCACCAGGTAAAGGTGGAGAGAGAAGACACACCGAAGACAGCCTTTCGGACCAGATACGGCCAATTTGAGTTCATGGTAATGCTATTTGGTTTAACCAATGCACCGGCAGTATTCATGAACTTGATGAACAAGGTGTTCCACCAGTACCTTGACAAGTTCTTGGTGGTATTCATCGACGATATTATTGTGTATTCCAAGACCCCGGAGGAGCACGAAGAGCACCTGAGGTTGGACTTAGAGACTCTCATGAAGGAGGAGCTGTACGGGAAACTCTCAAAGTGTGAATTCTTCCTTGACAAGGTTGAATTTCTTGGGCATGTAGTAACCGGTGACGGAATCTCAGTTAACCCAAAAAATATTGAGGCAGTGGAGTCGTGGGCTACCCCCAGTTCGGTAGCTGAGATCAGAAGTTTTCTCGGGCTAGCAGGATACTACAAGAGGTTTATACAAGACTTCTCCAGGATTGCAGCGACGATGACCAGGTTGACCAGGAAAGATGTAGATTTTGTTTGGATGGAGGATTGCCAGGCCGCATTTAATGGACTGAAGAAGAGATTGACGACAGCTCTAGTTTTGACGTTGCCAGCGGGGACAGGTGGATTCACTATCTATAGTGATGCTTCAGGGAAGGGTTTGGGTTGCGTTCTTCAGCAGCACAGGAAGGTGATTGCCTATGCTTCCAGGCAATTATGCCCTCATGAAAAGAATTACCCCACCCATGATTTAGAGTTGGCAGCGGTTATCTTTTCTCTAAAGTTGTGGAAACATTACTTGTACGGAGAGCGTATGGAGATCTTCATGGACCACAAGAGCTTGAAGTACATGTTCACACAAAAGGAGCTGAACATGAGGCAAAGGTGGTTGGAGTTGATGAAGGACTTTGATATCTCATTGCAGTACCACCCAGGAAAGGCTAACGTAGTCGCCGATGCCTTGAGCAGGTATCCGATGGCTATGTACTTGACGACAGTTAGACATTTGTTGGCTGATCTAGAAAGCTGGGAATCGAGGTGCTAGTTCCCGGTATTGAGATTCAGATATGGAGATTGCAGATACAGTCCAAGCTGATGGATAGAATTAGAGCTGCGCAGTATAATGATGAGGCTCTGAGGAGTATCAGGGCACAGGTTCGGACATGATTGTCAGACGACTTTACTATTGCGGATGATGGGTCTTTACGGCATGGCACGAGGATGTGTGTGCCGAGCGAGGAGCTGCGCGAGAAGGTTTTGCAGGAGGCACACCGCTCTCAGTACTTGATGCATCCCAGTGCCAATAAGATGTATCGTGACTTGAGGGAGCATGTATGGTGGTATGGAATAAAGCGCGAGGTAGCACGCTTCGTATTCCGGTGTCTAGTGTGCCAGCAGGTAAAGACGGATCGACAGAGGCCTGGTGGATTGCTTCAACCTTTACCTATCCCAGAGTGGAAGTAGGAGCACGTGACCATGGATTTCGTTTCAGGGCTTCCGCGTTCTCAGGAGGGATGGACGCGATTTGGGTCATCGTGGATAGGTTGACCAAATCAGCCCACTTCTTACCCTTCAAGGTGGGTACATCGACAGAGAGGCTAGCAGAGATGTACGTACGGCAGATTGTCAGACTATATGTGGTTCCTGTGAGCATCGTCTCGGATCAAGATAGTCGTTTCACTTCCCACATATGGAGGAGTCTGCAGGCTAGCTTGGGCACTCAGCTCAAGTTCAGTACGCATACCACCCCCAGACAGACGGGCAGTCTGAAAGGACTATTCAGACTCTCGAGGATATGCTACGCACTTGCGTTCTAGATCTTGGAGGTTCTTAGGAGGCTCATCTACACCTGGTAGAGTTTGCTTACAACAACAGCTACCAGGCCAGCATTGAGATGTCGCCATTCGAGGCTCTATATAGACGAAGGTATCGTACACCGTTATCTTGGGATGATGTCTGAGAGAGAGCATTGCTAGGACCAGAAATGGTCGTGGATGCAGCAGAAAAAGTAAAACTCAACAGAGACAGACTGCGAGTGGCGCAGGACAAACAGCGGCATTGGGCCGATAGCCATCGTAGACCCCTTGAGTTTCAGGTATAGGTTGTTATTTTTCTGGCTTATGATTATTTTGTTTTAGACTGTGTGTTGAGATTATTTTATTCTAGGTTGGCGATCTAGTGTTCCTACGGATTTCTTCGACACGGGGCATAATTCGTTTTGGTGGAGGCAGGAAGCTTAGTCCACGCTATATCGGACCTTTCTGTATTCTTGCGAGGATTGGTGCAGTGGCGTATAGACTAGACTTGCCACCTGCTATAAAGGGAGTGCATGACGTGTTCCATGTGTCGCAGCTGAGGCGGTACGTGGCAGACCCTAGTCACATACTAGATCACTCAGAGATCGAGGTTGCATGGAGACATCACTCTCCAGGGGAGTCGACCTAGGAGAGAGAGGACGAAATGCGCGAGCAATACCCGTATCTCTTCGAGACTTGAGGTATAATTCCTTATTTGATTTCGTTCTTGTTCTAGTTCAATCCAATTTCGAGGACAAATTTTTTTTTTAGGAGGGTAGACTTATCACTACCACATATCTAGATTAGGACATTATTATAATTTTCCTGTTTAATTTATTATATAAATAAATATGTGTGATGAGTTTATTAAATAATTTGTAGGGTGTTCTTAATATATAAGTTTTTGGGCTTGACCTAATGACTCATTAGGTTTGACCTTGTGACCAAACCCTAATTAGCATTTTAGTTTTTAGTTAAACCCTAGAAATGACTAAACCCTTATTAATTTAAGTTCTTCATGACTAATCATGAAGGGCTAATTAAACCACTTGGCATTAGAAACCCTAACCCTAGTCCTATATAATGAGGGGAAGCCTCCCTCAAGCTTCTTCATTCATGAAGAAAGCCCTAAACCTAGCCTCCACTTAGAAAACTCTTCCTTCCCCAGAAAGTTTAGAATTTATAAACCCTAGAAACCCATTTCCTCCTCCATCAAGAGAAATCTAGGAGCTTGGACCAAGATGACTTGAAGAAAGAGGACCTACATTGGGAAACCCTCTCCTAATAGGTGAGAATCCAATTTAAACCCCATTTAATTCTGTTTTTAATTGGTGTTTGGCCTTTAGGAGCCCACCATTTGATTTAGAATTCGTTCTTGGGGTTTTTCCATGAAGACCTAGGTGATTCTAGGATTTGGTGTTCCAACGGGAGGGTTTTCCCCAATTTTGTGAACCCTAATCATGGGGGTATGCATTTATACATGATTACATCTCCTACCTATTGTATTAATCTTGATTTAGGGTTTAGATTTTGCTATTCAGGAGTTTTTGATGTGGAATCCACTTTTGCACATTATGTGTTTGTTGAAATGCTCCCGGGAGGGAATACCTAATTTTTGACCTAGTTCTTAGGAACCCTGATATGTATATATACATATATATGTATGTGTAGTTGTGTACCTAAGTATATGTGCTGCTGTATATGCAAATCGATAGGGGGATTCACTGTATAGTCGGGTTTTTGAGGTTACTGTGTGTATCAGCAGTGAGAGCAGGGGGTTGGGTCAAAACTGTGCAGTTTTGTCACTGTGGGCTCGTGTAGGTAGTAGCATTTGGGTTTTTAGTGTCAGTTGTTAGGGTTTAGACGAGTATCAATATTTGGGGTTTTATTACTTATGTTGTGTCGTGTCTGTGGAGAGTTCCCTATATCAGTCGATTTTTGTGTCTTAGTTTGAATGAGCAGTGGGTGTAAAGTGTCTAAGGGTTGTGCAGTTTTGGGACTGTATGTCTGTTCAGCTAGAGGGTGTGTCGGGTTAGATGTTTTATCAGTGAGCATCTGTTACTGTGTGGGTTGTATCTGTGTATCAGACATTTTAGGGTAAAATAGGCTTTGGGTACAACAGTTAGGGTTGTGGTTGGTGTGACTGAGAATTCTCAGTGAGAGTGTCCGTGTTTAAGTGTCTCAATGAACTGTGGTTCAGTAATAGGTGATAGTATAGGAAGTATCTATGTGTATCAGCAATGCTAGCTGTGAAATTCTTCAGGGGTGTGTGTGTGTGCCTGTGTGTGTGTATCAGTGAGTTGAAACTGTAAGAGTATCAGTGTGTTAAGTATCAGTCAGCCCAGGTTGTGTGAGTTCACTGTATCAGTCGGGTTCCCCCCTGAAACTGTGCACTGTGTAGTAAATATAGAGGGATATATCAGTAGGTAGCTAGCCTCTGCGTAGTGAGTATTAGAGTAACCTGTGTGACTGGAAGTGTGTGAGTGCATCAGTGAAATGTATTAGTCGGGTTCCAGTTCCCTGTGTGTCTAGTGTATCAGTAAATAGGGTATAGAGATTCAGTAAGATATTTCAGTTCAGTGTATCAGTGTATGTAGTGAACCACTTGTGTTTTGGCACTGCAGGGGTTCGTAGCAACAACAGTAGCTGTAGCATAGTAGTAGCAGTCAGTGAGGGTAGTAGGTAATAGGTTTTAGTTGGTATCAGCAGGGTATACCAGTATTGGGGAAGTGTTGGTTAGTAGCTGAACTTAGTGTTCAGTTTCAGTTAGTATCCAGGAATTTTAATGGTAGAGATGTTTTGCTACCTTGAGTATCCTATTCACTTGTGTCTGAGTATCCTGGAAATTTTGTGTTTCCCTTTTATTGATTCCTAAGTCTAATTGTTGCTGCCTTTATTCAGTTCAGGGCCTTCAGGCTACCTGTACAAATGCTTGTGTAAGTTGAACAAGTTTAGATACCTGTGTAGTTGTCTCAAGATTTAAGCCATGAATGTGAAGACCAGAACAATTTCAGGCTGTGAAACTATGTTTGTATACACAGTAACAGTTTCCATTCCAAGAACTGAACTATGGCTATACTTTTGAGCTCTGATACTCTTTAGGTATCAGTGTCAATGCTAGTGTATCAGAGTATTATAGGTGAGTTGAGTTATTAGGTATTAGTTTGGGATTACTATAGGTATTGAGATACCAAGGTAAGGAGTTACTTGAGTATTGGTTAAGGAACTAAGTATATATTATATATCTATGATACGTAATATAAGGTATTGTCTAAATAGTCTAGTATTGGCTAGGTATTAACTAATATAGCTAGAATACCTTAGTACGACCTAGCAAATCCTAGTATAACCAAGTGTGGACCAAGACAACCTAGTATGGACTTAGATATGGCCTAGAGGCCTCGTATTTATTTAGTTAAACATGTTTATCCCTTCAATTCAGTATTTTGACATTGATATTCCATAATTAGGTCATTGTAATCTCGCCTCAGACTTTGATCCTCGCACCTTTCTCGGGACCACAGGCGAGTACATTCTCTGACAGTTTTCGTTTTGTTGATTAATTCTATAATTCCAGTTGTATACTATACTTGACTCTGATACTGTGGATACACGGGTTAGCACCCTAGATACCTGTCATGGGGAGTCGTGATTGGAATCCATCATGCTAGCTGGGGATGGGGAAATATTAGCAGATTATGTGATCATACCCCACCTTACATGCATCATAGCTCACCCCTCACATCACGTCGGGTGTAGCCTGACCATTTACGTGCCTCATAGCCTGATATATATGATTAGCCTGACTATTGCTCGCATCATAGCTAACCAGATGGTTAGCCTGACCTCACATGTATCATAGCCAATCATATATATCAAGCCTGATCTCGTCCCAAGCTGATCACATAATAAACTGATATTTCAAACTCATAGCCAGATATTTATTTCTTTATTTCAGATTACTTGTTCTAGCATTTACTTATATTTTTTTATTGCTAGATGTTCTATTGCTTATTTTATATTCTCTAGTATTCCATATTTCCACTATTACTTCCATCTTGTATTCCTTACACTATTTTATAGTTTTTGTCAACATAAATGAAACTGTTGTTTAGTGTCTGTGCTTCGCTCCAATCCTGACTGGACAACATTTTCAGAGGACTTGGAGGACTTTTATCCTACCCACTACGGCCCGGGAGCAGAAGGAGATTTTATACCAGAAAATCAAGAGGAGTAATCCATCTTAGAGGAGATTCTACCCACAGGCATTTAGACTGTCTTATTTATGTACCATTGTTCTAGAACTGAGATCTGGATTGTATTATTAGGGTAACTTTTGGTGGACATCTAGACTCTAGACTTGTGATGTATTTATATTTGTGTATGACTTATGTTAGAACTCTTTATCCTTATTTCTTATCGTACCATTTACTTTCCAATAGTCTTGTGATTGAGTATATTATAAACTGTTGATTCATGTATTATCATTGTCCTCCTTATGGAGTTGAGACCATTGACAGGATGAGTTATGCTGAAGACCTAGACAGCGTTCTACCACCGATGCTGCGACGTAGGCTGGACATACCCACGACTCATTCCCAATTTCTGGGTGCGGGTCGTGACAGGCCTCTTATAAATAACATAATATATGGGTCATCTGACCACGCATCTCCGCCGGAGCGTACAAGTTACAAAAGGGAAAGTGTAAATGAGCCCATATGCCTACTAGTTGTTCTCCCCTCCCTATGCTCTATCCATGTCATATCCATGCCATGGTGATACCTTCTAGTAACTGCTAGGTCTCCTAGCATGTATTTCAATCAGCAGTTATTTTCAATCCATCGCACGTCCCATACATACATGTGGCCAGCCTATCACGCAAGTTCGTATCCTACATATGACTCACACCCATATAACAAATGTGTCACAGCCAATAAAATATAAGAATGCCTCAACATCATGGGGTGGTCTCTTAACACTAGGTCGTCATGCAAAATATTAAATAAGGGACAAAAGACGACGCAACCATCGTTGCACCCAAGTTATTCTTGGACACACAATTTTATATAGCAAAATAAATAGAAATAAACAACAGAAAATAAATATGCAGCAATTGAATGTAACTAAACAATATTATGGCAAGGTATACTTGCTTGGCAAGCAATCTGTGCAATGTAGGCGTCCGAACAATGATCCCAAGGAACTGGAAAGTAGGGGTTCTGAATGAACGTCTCTGGATGCTAAAATAAACATTACCAACATCTCCGAAATCAGTGTGATAGCCAAAAAATTCTACCATTTCGTCCAATTTGGACACAGGGGCAAAGCGGTAATTTTGGGTCAAAGCGGGTCAACATGTGGCCCACTTTGCACCAAAATACATGTTAGGGGTAAAAGTCTTTAAATTGGACAGATTATAAGTCAAACAAATTCTAAACGACAATACGAACTCAACGGTATGTCCAGTTATGGATTTTGGTGAGACGATCTCAAAATCACTCGTTAAGTCAAACCGTGGGACCCGCGGATAGGCGGTTAGGTTAATTATCCCAAAATTGCGTGAAACTTGGGTCACGGGACCAGCGTGATACCACGGATCCAATGTCGTAAGTTTTGTCATGTTTCGACATGCGAGCACCAACTAATAAGAAAATTTACAAACGTCGATATGGGAGAACTTTTACGGATACGGATTGATTTCGACGTGCATATACGTCCGAATCAACTTCCGTGAAAGCACGCACATTAAGAAATACTATACGCTCCTTTCGGTGCAACATGTATGTCACTACCACATTCCAAAAACAGGGGTATTTTTAACATTTTATAATATTTAATATTATGGTAGTTACAATTAATTAATTTTATGATAGTATATTTGATTTAAAAATTAAGTGTGATGTGTAATTAAATATAGTATTATATGCAGTGTTCATTTGTGTTTGTGCTGGTAGACTTGACCTAGAAGCCAGTAGATGAAAACATGTCCGAATTATAGAATTCTGGATTTAATTGTTTTATTTAAAATTTATTTATTAGCGATTGTAATTATTTACCTTAATTTATTTAATTATTGTGCATTTCCTTTGCTTCGACATTTGGAGCGCTACCCTGACTTTTGTCTTCCAACAACATTCACCATCTTGCCCTAGACGTGCCCGCCTTCAATTCTGCTATTTTTTTTGCAACTCATAATTTTGCTCCCTGTGCATTATTTCTGGCCGCACAAAAAAAAATCATCGCGGACGTTATTTAATAAATCCCTATTTTATATCGTTGTGCGTTCTAATCGAAAATTGGAGGCCATCTTGACCTATTTTTCGTGCGACCCAAATTAGGGTAATATTCTGTTATGAGTCTTCTTCATTATTGGTATTGATGACCTGACCTGATTTTGATCCCATGTACTTCTAATTAATTTTAGAACACAACTTGCATTTAATTCTAATTAAATTGGGGATACTATTTAAACCAATTCTGAAAATCCTAATTTAATTCCAGTGTCCTGCAAATTGAGCCCATACTGATCATACAGCGCCCCTGACCCTACAAAACACCGAATCGCCCGCCAAATTTTTGTCATTTTATGTGTTTGTGCAATTTCTTAAATTTAAGGGGGCTAAATTACAAATTTGCATTTTGTGGCCTCACCCAATTGTTTGAACAATGAGGGAACCTAATATTTTTATTTAAACTCTCACCCTCATTTCCCCACATGAACATTTCTTCATGTCCAATCTGGACCACTCATTTAAAGTGGGTCCATCCTCACCCTTGACTCCATACACCCTCTCCCCTATATAATATTATGTCTACATCAACCCTAATCCCTAGACAACCTAGGTTTTCCCCCACCTCACAAGCCTCCAAAATTCCTCAAGCCTCCAACGTAGGAAGAAATCCTTCCTCCTTTCTTCTTCTCTTTTCTTTCTCCTTCTCTTTCCTTTCTTCTTCTTCTTCTTCTCCTTCTTCTTCTTCTTTTATTTTTTAAATTCAAATTCATATAGGGGGGAACACTGTTCATTCCCCCTTACTGTGCAGCTGCTGCCCGACTCAGTCCGGCGGTCCTTCGGCGGACCCTCCGCACTCCAGCACGATGGCGCTGCCGATCTCCCTCACGATCTCCTCCATCACCAATCATACCACCACCCCGCTATTCCCATCCCCGACTCCGGTGGATATCCCTCCGCCGGCAAGCCCTATCCCCGCAGCCGGCTGCTCCTCTGCCCATTCCCGCCGACCTGCCACTGCTTCCCCCTCCCGAGCATCTTCCTTCGGCGGCCCACGTTCAGCACCCCGGCGGCCCCTTCAGTCTCCGGCGGGCCAGCCTACCTCCGGTCCCGCTCCTCCAGCCCGACCGCTGGCCTGCTGTTTTTCTCTACTATCCATCCGTTCCGGCCAGTTCGTCGAGGCCGACCCGCTACAGCTTCCTCCAGCCGGCCACCAGTGCAACCCCCACCACCTCCATCTACATCCACTGCCACCACCACCATCGGTCCAGTCCGGCCGTACTCCGGCCGGCCCGACCCCACTGTAAGCTTCTCCTCTTCCTTCTTCCTTCTTCCTTCTTCTTTCTCACTGTGCATATATATATATATATATATATATATATATATATATATAAATGTGTTAATATAATTATGTATAAGTAATTGTATATAAATTAATTAATGTATATAATTAAGGATGATATGTATATATATGTATGCATATATATCTAATGTAATATATATGTGATGGTATATATTTAAACAATGTGTAGGTATGTGTATATAGTATATTTTGAATTAGTAAGTGTATGTATTTAATTAATTTGTATATATATATGTATATATACATTGGTTTATTTTATGGCATCTATTTAATAAAAGTATACTAATGTAATTTAAATTAGTATATGTATAATTATTTATTTATTAATATTTAACATGTATGTTAACATATAATGTATGTATGATAAATGATTTATATATGTAATACGTATCCTAGTATATGTATGTATGTATTATTATTATTTGTATTCATATATATATATGTATGTATTTTGGTATTTTCATATAATTGTACTTAATAAAATATACCCTATGATATTAGTATAAATCAAACTAATGTATTAGTGCTCATATATTCATATATATATATATACATGTATTTACTATGTAGAACAGGTATATATATATATTATGTATATACTTAAAATATATTTCTATATGTAAATTGGTATAGTATAATATAAATACGTATTGTATCCCTTTTCAACGAGCTATGTTTATATAGATATACATTCAAGTATTATTTATTATGTTTATATATATACAAGTATTCTTTATTTTAAAGTATATATATATACTAGTATAAATTAAATTCATGTATTAGCATAGTCATTGTACTTTGGAATTTAGTATATATATAGTAAAATTCTAACTTGGCTTATTTTATGAATATACCTTGTATAACGTATTATCCTAGTAGCTATTGTAATTAAAACATACAGTATTAATATTACTTAAGGTATATATAAATACACTTATCTATTTTCGTACCAAATATATTTGATGTATATGTGTACACTTCTATGTCTCTAATAGACGACCCTAGTTGACTGAGTCCCATGCCGGACATAGCCCCTGAGTTAGTATTTGCTTGTGTGTTTAGTATAGCTTCTGATGCAAATATTGTATTGTTTATTATATGTCTTTAGGACTGTTGGTTCCTCCAGGCGATATTCTGGAACAGGACCTCGGTATTAACCAGCTAAGGACCCAAGGCGAGTATATTCTCTGATTAGTTTCTAATTTATGATATCTCCTATGTTCACTGTATCTAGTGTAAATATCCATGCTCTTGACACGCTGGTTACACGGATTGGTATACACGAATCTCGTCATGAGATGTTATTCCTTATTCATGGTGTAGCTTGTACAAGACTTGTTTTTCTTGTTATCTTGTGCATGTATAGACACTGATTTCCGGGGAGATTTGCTACCTTCCTAGGGAATTCCGTGCCATAGCGTACCATAATTGGATCTACTATACCAGTCGGGGGTGGAGAGTATTTTAGTGTAGATATGTGATCATACCCAACTTTTTATGCATCATAGCTCACTCCACATCTCACGTCGGGTGCGGCCTGACCATCTCCATGCTTCATAGCTGTTACATGTGATTAGCCTGACCTCTCCATGCATCATATCTAACCAACGGTTAGCCTGACCTTCCATGAATTATAGCTAATCACATGTAACCAGCCTGATCAAGTTCCCAAGCCGATCACATGTTAAAGCTAGTACTCACACACTTAGTCATAGGTTTCTTGCTCATGGACATATTGTTTCTTCTCCTGCAATTACTTACAGTATTTCTAGCATTTCTTTTATTTCTCGTACCTATACATGCTTCTGGTATATTTCCATCTAGAACTGCTACATAGTTTATATCATTAATATAGAACTGCTATTTAGAGATGTACTTTGCTCCTTCCTGACTGAAAAATATTTTTCCAGACTGTGACCTTAGTAGACTGGTTTCTGGCACACTTGGAGATTGGAAGTTAATGATTGCAGGTATGATTATTGTGTCATTAGATTTGTGTTGTATTCTTTTACTTCTTCATTTCCTATCGTGCTGTAGTTGTGATTGAGTATTTCTAGATTTATTTTATGATATCCACATCTCCTTATGAAGTTGGATACTAGCGTGAGATTGTTTAGATAGTACTTGACCTAGACAGCGTTCTACCGCCGATGCTGCGGCGTAGGCTGGACGTACCCATGCTCTCGTGCCCCTAAACCGGGTGCGGGTTGTGACAATGTACGTGACATGGTGGTCCAGTTTATCGGTATACACTCCATATCTCGAATTTTCTTAGTTTTTGAAGGCTATTTTTCATGATTTTTAACGAACAATTTAGCACAGAATTATTGATCAAATATATGAAAATAATAGGTCGTTTCAATCCTGGTTACATTGATGTCGTTTTGGAAAAAGAAAAACAAATTTTGGTTGGTTCGATTGGGAGAAAATTACCTTACAAAACGAATTATTGGTTAAAAAACTGTCAATTCACATATATCTAAAATAGTGGTTTTTCGAAAAGTTTTGGATAAATTTATATCAGAAATATGGTGGTTCGAATGAAACTACTTAAAGACATTAGAAGGTGTTCATGTTGTGGTTGAATCTAAAAAACTAGATCAAAATTTGTTAGCGTATGTAGGAAAAAATTCAACGGTAAAGATGGGTACCTGGGGTTCATTTTTGTCGCGGTTTACGCGCATGCATGTCTGTCAACGGCGGCGGCCAAGGGCGGCGTAGTGGCATGGTCGACGAGGAGAAGAGAAGGAATAAGATTAGGGTTAGGGTTAGGGTGATATAATAGCTATATATATAGAGAGAGAGAGATCGGGGAATAGGCAGCTCTGGGCCTGGTCTTGGTCATGGGTCGGATGGGTTGGCTTTCTGCTGCTGCTGTGGTTTTTTTATGGTGTAAGTGGTTATGGTGGTGGTTGTGTTTGCTTATTACTTATTTTTTCTCTTTATATCCAATTTCTATATATATATATATATATATATATATATATATATATATATTCATTCATTAATTATTATAATTACCATTATTTCTATAGAATAATTATTTTATTTTGATTTTGATTATTTTTATTTTTATTAATTATTGGTATATCGATGTTATACATATTATGATTCCTATTATTATATAAAAAAAATTTAGAAAATTACGGGAGGTTACAACAAGGGAAACCAGGCCCTTGTCGCTAACTTGACTAAGAAGCCTTCAACAAATGGATGAAGAAGAGGACTTACCAAGTGGGTGACCTCGTCCTGACCATGAGAAGATCAATGGTCATGACCCATAAGACGGCCGACAAGTTTCAACCCAAATGGGAGGGCCCGTTTGTCATCGAATTTGTATTCTCCAGCGGCGCCTACCGACTGGCGAAATCCAATGGCGACTTGCTCTTGATGCCCACCAACGGCAAGTTCCTGAAAAAGTACTACATCTAAGGCTAGGCCGATACTTCCCTATCCGCATCAAAGATAACCAGGATATACAATATTTACACTTTTGGTTCTTCATCCCATGTGATTGCCTAGGTACAAATATCCCCTTCTATATTAAGCCATTATCTGTATTCAGGAGTCCTGGATACGCAACAGATGATGGATCCTCAAAGTCTTTCCAGTGGAGTACTCCTTAGGTCCACTTGCACACTCCTGTAGTGACCACTCAAAAACTAATTTTGTCAGACACTAGCCATGTTCATATTGCCTCTGAGCTATCATCCCACTAATCTCCCCAGCGGAGCAATCCTCAGGTCTATCCATACTCCCGGATAGATCACACTCAGCAAATCACTCCTCAGCGAATTTTTCGGACATTGGTTCACATCCATATTACCTCTGAACTATCGTCCTAAATATTTCTTCCTGACTGAGTTTGCCATGTCCATATTACCTTTGAGCAAATCTCCTGGGTTTTGGCTATCTGTAACCTACCCTAATTTTCTAGGATATAATAATAATAATAATAATAATAATAATAATAATAATAATAATAGGAATAATAGTACGTATACGAACGACGTACCAATAATTCATAATAATAATAGTAATAGTAATTAAAATATAATAGGATAACTATTTTATAATAATAATAAAAAAATTATAAAAAGAAAAAAAAGAAAAAAAAGAAAAGAAAAGAAAAGATAAATAAATAAAATATATAATACAAACCAAAACACAAAATACTACAACAATAATAACCTATAGCAGCAAACAAACGACCCCCCTTAACGTGACCCGACACAGACTACTACTCCAACCTCGATCTCTCTCTCTCTCTCTCTCTTTCTATATATATATATATATATATATATATATATATATATATATATATATATATATATATATATATATACGTATGACAATCGAAAATGAAACCCTAACTTTAATCAACATGCACCGCCTCGAGACTAACCCTCGCCAACGCCTCGCGACCGTCGCGTGACCCTGCGACCGCCGCCAGAACCGCCACGGATGACGATAGCAGAAACCGCCCGCTATGACCCCGGTTCGCTCGTCAGAACCAACAGTCCAGGTACCCATATTTCCCCTGCTAATTCTCTGTACATGTTTCACCAATTTTTGATCAAATTGCTTAGGTTTAATCAAAACATAAACATCTTTGAATGACTTCAAGTAGTTTTATTCGAACAATCCTATTTTTGTTTTAAATTCAACCAAATTTTTTTGAAAAGTTTGGGTTTTCATGTAAAGCAGAACACCTGTAAATCGATCGATTAGGCCATATTGGAAGGCTAGTTTCTTCCAAAATATTTGACGAACCTGGAATCTAATTGCGCAGAGCTAGAGACAACCTATACGGCATCAAAATGATATATTTTTTATACCTATATGCTCGTTATTCTGTGCTTAAATTTAGCTTAAAAATTATGAAAAATAGTCTTCAAAAACTTAGAAAATTTTTGATATAGAGTGCGTCCCAACAAACTGGACCACCATGTCATGTACCAGTTATGCTAAAAGGCACGTATGGTATTTCCTGTCGTGCGGGCTTTCGCGAAAGTTGATTCAGACTTGTGTGCGTATCAGAATCAACCAGTATCCGTAAAAGTTCTCCCGTATCGATGTTTTGTAAATTTTCCTATTAGTTGGTGCACGCTCGTCGGAAGGCGATAAAACTTACGCCATTGGATTCATGGTATCATGCTGGTTCTGTGACCCAAGTTTTACGCGATTCTGTGACAGTTGTCTGAGCCGCCTATTCGCGGGACCCACGGTTGACTTGACGGGTAAAATTGTGATCGGCTCACAAGAATCCAAAATTGGATATACCATTGAGTTCGTATCATTATTTTGGATTTGTTTGACCTATAATTTGTCCAATTTTAAGACCTTTGACCCTAACATGCATTTTGTGCAAAGTGGGCCACCTGTGGACCCCGCTTTGACCCAAAATTACCTTTTTACCCCTGTGTCCAAATTAGACGAAAGGGTAGAGTATTCTGGCAATCATACTGATTCCGGAGATGTTGGTGATATTTATTTCAGCACTTGGAGACGTTCATTCAGAGCCCCTACTTTCTGGTTCCTTGGGATCATCGTCTGGACATCTACATTACACAGCTTGCTTGTCAGGAAAGTATACCTTGCCATAGTATTGTTTAGTTACATTCCTTTGCTGTATATTTAATTTCTGTTGTTTATTTCTATTTATTTTGCTACATAAAGCTGCGTGTCCAAGAATAACTTGGGTGCAATGACTGTTGTGTCATCTTTTGTCTCTTATTATATTATGTATGTCGACCTAGTTTTACGAGACCACCCGATGATATTGAGGCGTTCTTATATTTCATTGGCCGTGACACATTTTTTATATGAGTGTGGGTCGCATGTAGGACACGAACTTGTGTGATAGGCTGGCCACTTGTACGTATGGGACATGCGACTGATAGAAAATAACTGCTGATAGAAATGCATGTTAGGAGGCTTGGCAGTTATTAGAGGTATCATCCTGGCATGGATATAACATGAATAGAGCATGGGGTGGGGAGAACAACAAGTAGGCATATGGGCACCTTTACACTTTTTCTTTTGTAACCCCTACGCTCCGCCGGAGATGCGTGGTCAGATGACCCTTGTATTATATTATTTACAGGAGGTCTCTGATGATCGAAAGACGTTAAGCTTTTTAGACCCTGACTCTCTAAAAGAGTCATGCCAATCCTATTTTTAGCAAGATAGCCCATACGCTGGAAAGTTGTTCTCAAAAGTGCATTTCACATAGACGGTTAGGCGACCATGTTTGATGTTTATTTTTAGTACTATATTGGCATGCTTTTATGTATCTTGTTACATCCTTCTGATGACCTGGTCCCTTTTCAGGTATTGACGAGCAAAATTATTCGCAGGTGTACGGACCGGGACCTAACGCTTTATTCTCTGTTGAGGAGGTCTTACCTTCTGAGTACCAGTGATTACTTCATTGCTGATGGATATATTAGTTGCAGTTTCTTTTATTTGAGATTTATCTTATATTGGAGTTTTGAACTCCTCTATCATTTTAGTTTTTGATATAGTCGATGGGTAGTGGATTTGTCTCCACCCGACTATTATTCTTTGATACTCCGTACTTGAGACATTTAGATATCTATTTTTATATTCCTTTACTTGTGCTTGTGGATGAGATATAGATGCCTATGACTTGTGTTGACAATACATGTTCCACTTTTGAATTAATATTCATATTACAACGTACGTATGTGTTATAATTTTTTAATATATTAGAGTTTTTATATACATACGGCTAGCATGCTACGTATTCCTAGTCTTACATATTTGAGACTAGGGCATGACATATTTTTGTGGTGGCCCATGCAGGTCGAGAGTATATTGTCTTAGTTACGTTACTGTACCGATCAAGCCTGCAAATAGGATTAGAGTATAGGATCTCATCCACTTATTTAATCACTTCCTTTGAATTCCAATTTTGTACTCTCCTTGACTGCTTGATTTGCATCTACCTTGAATCTATTCCAATTCTCTCCTCCCCCATGAGACGTGTTGTTGCCCTCGCCATCACTGCAGACGACTCGGCAACTCATGAGGAGTTATACATGTTAGTCGTGTTTTTAGATTTTGCTCTGTAGTGATTCGTGGCAGAGAGATGAAGGCTCGACTCTTAGTCTATCTCATGCCAAACTTTGATGTTGTACTTAGGATGGATTGGCTAAGCAAGTACCATGCTTTCTTCGACTTCTATGGAGGAAGAATTCTCTTTAAGGTACCAGGCCAGTTGGAGCTCGAGTTTGCACGAGGATCCACAAAGGCTCTTGAGGGTGTTCAGATGGCATTAAACGATATTATTTATCACCCTATCATTTTTGAGAGTTTAAGGACGTCTTTCCAGAGGAGCTTCCAGGGCTACCTTTAGACAGAGATGTGGAGTTTTCGATTAAGTTGACACCAGGAGTAGCACCCTAACATCGCATATTTACAGATTGGCGAAGAAGGAGATGGATGAGATGAAGGCACAGTTAAAGGAGTTGGAGGAGAAAGGCTTCAACCGACCGAGTATATCACCCTGGGAAGCCCCAGTATTGTTTGTACCTAAGAAGGATGGATCAGTGCACATGGGCATTGACTACAGGGCCTTGAATTATGTGACTGTGAAGAATAAGTACCCTCTGCCACACATTAATGACTTATTTGATCAGCTTAGTCGAGCCAAGGTGTTCTCGAAGATAGACTTGAGATCAGGATATCAACAGGTGAAGGTACAAAATTAGGACATTCCGAAGACCGCATTCAGGATGAGATACGGATACTATAAGTTTTTGATCATGCCATTCAGATTGACCAATGCTCCAACTGTCTTTATGGACTTAATGAATCGAGTCTTCCATCAGTATTTGGACCAGTTCCTGGTAGTCTTCATAGATGATATCCTCGTCTATTCGAAGAGCCACGAGGAGCATGAGAAGAACTTGCAGATTATCTTAGAGACCTTGAGGAGAGAGAAGTTATATGCGAAGCTTAACAAATATTATTTCTTCTTGGATAAGGTCTATTTTCTTGGGCATGTCGTCACTGGACATGGTATTTTAGTAGATCCGAAGAAAATCTTGGCAGTTGAGACATGGCTCGTTCCTAAGTCGGCATCAGTGCTAAGGAGTTTTCTTGGACTTGCAGGATATTCTCGTCGGTTCATGAAAAACTTCTCAAGGATAGCAGATCCTATGAGTCAGTTGACGTGCAAGGACCGATAGTTCACATGGACAGATGAGTATCAAGCCGCTTTTGAGGAGTTAAAGAAGCGATTGACCACAACGCTAGTATTGACCATTCCATCAGGATCAGGAGGCTATATGATCTACAATGACGCATCAGAAAAAGGACTAGGATACGTATTGATGCAGCATGACAAGGTGATTGCGTATGCATCTAGACAATTGAGAGTAAATGAGAAGAATTATCCAACTTATGACTTGGAGCTTGCAGCCGTTATTTTTGCCTTGAAGCTATAGAGATATTACTTATATGGGAAATGAGTGGAGATCTATACTAACCATAAGAGCCTCAAGTATGTCTTCAAGCAGAAGGAGCTGAATATAAGGCAACGCCTATGGCTTGAGTTGATGAAGGACTTCGAGATAGAGCTATATTATCACCCAGACAAGGTTAACGTGGTAGCAGATGCGTTAAGCCAAAATCCTATAACGTTATTCGTGACAACGCAGAGGAAGTTACTGGAGGACTTTCAAGATCTTGGCATAGAGGTTGTATTACCCGGATCAGACGGGACACTAGCCAACTTGCAAGTGCAGTCATCGCTAGTAAATAGGATCAGGGCAGCTTTGCCTACGAATGCTAGATTCAGGAGTTTGAGAGAGAGGACCGAGGCTAGAGAGCTGTCAGGATTGCATATTCATGATGACAGGACATTACGATATGGTGATCATCTATATGTTTCTAATGGAGAGCTTCGACAGGAGCTGATAACAGAGGCTCATAGATCGATATATTCCATTCATCCTAGAGGCACCAAGATGTATCGCCACTTGTGACAATATTTTTGTTGGCATGGGATAAAGATGGAGATAGCTCGCTTTGTGGCCAAATGCTTATTGTGTCAGCAGGTGAAGACTGAACACCAGAGGACATCGAGTTTATTACAACCACTTCTGATTCCTGAATAGAAGTGGGAGCACATCACCATAGACTTTGTCACGGGCTTTCCGAATAGTCCAAGTGGGTGAGATGCTGTTTGGGTAATTGTGGATCGACTTAGCAAGTCCTCCTATTTCTTGCCTTTTCTAGTTGGCCAGTCTATAGAAGCATTGGAGGACTTATATATGAGGAAGATCATGCGATTACACGGCGTTCCTGTTAGCATTATATTAAACTAGGACTCGCGTTTCACATCTCATTTTTGGAGGAGCAAGCAGAAGAGTCTTGGGACTCGTCTGAAGTTCAGTACGTTTTATCATTCGCAGATAGATGGTCAGTCAGAGTGTAATATTCAGACGCTGGAAGATATGCCGAGAGCATGCATATTGGACTTTGGAGGATCATGGGAGGACCACCTACATCTTGTGAAATTTTCCTACAATAATAGGTATCAAGCGAGCATCCAAATGGCTCCGTTTAAAGCTTTGTATGAAAGAAAGTGTATGTCTCCCATATGTTGGAGTGACATGGGAGAACGTCAGATCTTGGGGACAGAATTGGTTTTCAGCACTGTAGAGAAGGTGAAGAGGAAACAAGGGCACTTGCGAGCATCGCAAGACAGACAGAAGCAGTGGGCAGATCTTCATCGTCGTCCTTTGGAGTTCAAGGAAGGTGATCATGTCTTCTTGAGGATATCACCCACTAGAGGCACTATTTACTTCGGGGGACTGGGCAAGTTAAGTCCAAGGTATATTGGACCGTTTGATGTGTTGGAGCGAGTTGGAAAAGTTGCATATCGACTGGCACTACCACCTCCATTTGAGGGAGTACATGATGTATTCCATGTATCGTAACTCAGGCGATATATGGCAGACAGAAGTCATGTACTCGATCACTCCGAGATCACCATTGGGCCGAGATTCTCACACCAAGAGCAACCCGTGGATATTCTTGATCGTCGGAAGAAGGTGTTGAGAAATCAGTCTAATCCCTTGGTCCGCGTGGCATGGAAACATCACTCGCCAGGAGAATCCATTTGGAAGCGCGAGGATGACATGCGCAAACATTTTCTGTATCTGTTCAAAGGTCAAGGTATGATCTTACTTTGTTCTTTCCTACCGTATAATATTCTCATTTCTTCATCGTGCGTTAGCTTTAATTTCGAGGGCAAAATTCTTGTTAGTTGGGTAGATATAACCTCCCCTAATTTTCTCGAATTTATATATATATATAATAATAGGAATAATTGTACGTATATGGACGACGTACCAATAATTCATAATAATAATAATAGTAATTAAAATATAATAAGACAATTATTTTATCGTAGTAATAATAATAATAATAATAATAATAATAATAATAATAATAAAGAAATAAAAGAAAAAGAAAAGAAACAGAAAAGAAAACAAAAGAAAAATAAAATAAAATATATAATACAAACTAATACACAAAATACTACAACAACAATGACCTACAGCAGCAAACAAACGACCCCCCTTAATGTGACCCGACCCGGACTACTACTCCCCCTCGATCTCTCTCTCTCTCTCTCTCTCTCTCTCTCTATATATATATATATATATATATATATATATATATACACGTATGACAACCGAAAATGAAACCATAACTTTAATCAACAAGTACCGCCTCCAGACCAACCTCTCGCCAAAGCCTCGCGACCGACGCGCGACCCTGAGACCGCCACCGGACCCGCCACCTTTGACGACTGCGAAAATTGCCCTCTACGACCCCGGTTTGCTCGTAAAAACCAACTGTCCAGGTACCCATATTTCTCCTCCTAATTCTCCGTACCTGCTTCACCAATTTTTGATCCAATTGCTTAGGTTAATCACTGTCACCCTCATATTTTCAATCAAGGATAGTTTGGTAATTGACATAGGTATTTTTATTTTTGGAAGTATTGTATTTAAATATTGTGCATGTGTATTAATTATTTGTATTATTTATTTACTTTTAGTGTTAGATTTATTTGGACTTGTGTAGTGGACCTAACTAATTTAATTAGATGCATAAACCCAACATTTATTTTGGTTTAGATTGAGCCCATTAATTAGGCCCATTGATTTGGATGATGGATTAATTAGTGAAACCATTAGAATAAAACCTTTCCTCCTTAATTAATTTCTTTATGAGAGACGCCAAGGGGTGTTTTGGATATTTCATATTGCTTGGAAAAGGGGTTTATGACCAGCCATTGGAGGAGGAGAGAGAGTCTCTCTCATTTTATTTTTTTTATTCCAATTAGATCTACATTTTTCTCCCTTTCTAATTCCTTCATTCCCTCACTATTCCTTCACAAATTTCTCCCCAAATTCCTTTTATATTCATCAATTGAGGCTACTACATCAAGGATCTACAAAAAGGAAGCAAGGATCTAGAAGGAGAAGACCAAGACCTAGAAGGAGGAGCTACTTTCCACATTTAGAGATTTTTCATTGGGAATCCATCTCCCAATAGGTACATTTTAGTTTTCTCTCTTATAGTAGACTCTAAATATGAGATTTAACCATGAAAAACTAACCCACATGCATAGGCTATCCATAGTAATTGGTTTTAGGTTCATAGGACACCTATGGTAGAAGTTATGTGTGTTTTGGTACCAATTTTGGGAGAATTCCGAGATTGGCACATGTGGTATTTGTCAAATGGTCAAATAGATTAATACGACATGTGAATAATTGTTTGTGGCTAGTGTCGTATCCATAATTGGATATGTGTAGGCCGTATCTCGTCAATTTGACGAAACAGGTTAATTTTTGGGGGGGGGGGTTTCTGACACGGGGTCTTGTGCATATCACATTGTGACACAGACATGTAGTTAATCTAATTACTATATGTATTGTTCATATTTAGTGAATTAGGCTTGCTCGTGTCCTCCAGAATGCGTTTGGTTGTCTGTTGGAGCCGTATCACAAGCGTATCATAGAGTTAGTGTGATACGGGTGCGGTGCACTCCACGTGTTTGATGTTTTGCCTTTAATTCTATATGTACATGTATATTTATATATCTATATGATATTTATGTGATATTTATATGTATATAATAGCGTATATGAGTTAGTGTATATGTGTGTGTTTATATGTGTATATATAATAGAATATATAGTTATATATATATATATATATATATATATATATATATATATATATATATATATATATATATATATATATATATATATATATATATGTACTTGTATATAGGTATGTGAGTGTGTGAGTTATGTATGTGTGTAGTGTTTATGGTTATGTATGTGTAAGAGTGTGAGCAACAATAAGTCAGCAGGCTCGGGCAACTGCACAGTGCACTTGTGCACAGTTTCAAGCAGTAGCAGATTTGGCAGTATCGTACACAACATAGTGCAGTGCAACAGAGCTCGTACAGCCTCAGGTGTTCAGCAGGTTCAGTAGTGCTGCATCTGTAGCAAGGATGCAACGACAATGAGCAGTTCATTGTAAAATCAAGCATTCTCTAGCAGCAACAGCAGCTCTGAAGATTCTGCAGCAATACAGCTAAGCATGGAGGCAGGATCGGGCATTCAGCAAAATATGCAGCTGCACAGTACAACAGTACAGTTTCTTTATGCACAAGAGGGAGAGCACTGTATAGTTTCAGCAGAGGTAGCAACCATGTGTGCATGTAGTACACAATATTGAGTCAACTGCAGTGGAGGGAACACTATAGTGCAATAACGTTTCAATCGAGCTAGGCTGGCAGCAAGTCAAGGACACAACAGCAATCAACTGAACAATATCGAGAGAGCAGCAAGCAATCAACTGAGCAATGTCGAGAGTGCAGCAGCAATCAACAGAACAATATCGAGAGAGCAGCAGCAATCAACTAAGCAATATCGAGAGAGCAGCAGCAATCAACTGAACAATGTCGAGAGAGCAACAAGCAATTAACTGAGTAATGTCGAGAGAGAAGCAGCAATCAACTGAGCAATATCGTAAGGCAGTAGCAAATGCAACACCAGATTTAGAAGTGTACACGAACTTGTGCACAGCTAGGGGACACCATAGCAAGTGTATCACTGCACTTAAGAGGAAGCAGCTGCAGCCAAGAGGTACAGTCCTCAACACTACAGTGCATCCACTGCTCGATTGAGCTGCAGAGGAAGGCTAGCAGTTTCAGCAGGGAGGCAGTGCTCGTATATTGAGCCACTGCAAGCTGCATCGATGCAGCAAGGAGAGAAGCAGTGGCAGTTCTTCAACTGCAGGAAGTTTACCTCGAGCAAGGAGGCTCGACCCCAGCAAGTTCTGCACAGTGCAGTCCCACAGGTATTAGTATCAGGTATCCACAACAAGTATCAGTAGGTAGATGCATCGGCAGCAAAGGGGACTCGGGCATACTCACTAGGGTGTTCAACAATAACAGGGAGGCAGTGCTCGTGCATAGTGGCAGTGAGGGAAAGCTGTAGCTCATGCACAGCAGGAAGTGTGCAGTACATCTCGTACACAAATTAGCAGGGAATTTGGTTCAGCAGTTAGTATACTGCAATGAGAACCACTGCAGTTTTAACCAACTGCATAGCACTTGAAGAAGCAGTACCAGTTCAGTAAAGTATCAGGTAATGGATTGGGTAGTAAAACACAGTATCAGACAGGTTCAGTTCAAGTATCAGGAGATACCTTGAAACTGTGCAACTGCACACAAAGGGGAATGGCAGTATCAGTACAAGGGAGGCTCAGCAACCAACTGCAGTGGAGGAACGAACATAACACAACAGCTCAGGCTAAGAAGACTGAAGGTATACAGCAAAGGAAGTTTTTGCACAGTGCAATAAAGGAGAGTGCACTGGTATCATGTATTTGGTTCAGTATAGTTTCAGTCAGGTATCAGTGAGCTTGGGTTTATCAAGGTCTTGATGTTTTGGGTAGCAATGAGTTAAATGTTGTTTAATTGGTTTGTTAGTTATCAAGGTAATTGGTTATAGTTAGTATTTCAGTGAGGTTAGTATGTTTTGGATTGGTAGTCTAGTGTTAAGTTAGTATAGCTAGATAACTAGTTATATATTTATTTAGTAAATAGTTAGCTACATATATATATGATGATTGGTAGTCTAGTTAGTTGTGGTTTTGTAATGATTAGTGGTTAGTAGGTAGTATATTGTTCATCAATCTTATGTTGTAGTTTAGATACCTTATATAGTTAGTACTTGGGGTATTATATTTATGTATTAGGTATATATTAAGAGGTTTTGGGTTACCTCGGGATACCAAGGTAATACTAAGGTATTGGGTCGATACCCAAGGTATTGAGTTTGAGTATCGAGATAGGTGTGATACGTATTGGTCCAAGACCAAGGTATCCTAAATTACTTGTTTTGATATAGATATTATATGTTTGACTTGTATATATATATAAACTACTATTTTTATATATTTAAACTTGCGTATCTTAGGATACAGCATTTTGTGTGGTTCTTAGTATCTTAGATTTAGACTCTTGCAACCTAGAATTGGACGAATTGACTTAGAAATAGCTTTGTGACCTAGAATTGCATCAACTTAATTTATTTCTATTCCAGAACCTTGTATTGATACAACATACTATATAAAGGTTGTATGATACCAGCTTGGGCATCGAGAGACACACCTTGCTTAGGACTTCAGGCGAGTACATTTTTCTGTTAGTTTTTAATTTATAATAGTGTATATATGAATATTCTAGAATTGTATACTTGATCCCGATACAATAATTTCACGGACTGGTACTACATGTGTAATCCCCTAATTTTTTAGAAATTTTTAATTTGGATTTTTCATAATTTTCTGTAATTTTCTAGGATTTTCAAGAATTTATTTTAGATTCAAATATAATTAAAAATATTCCAAACTTTTATTTTAGGTTCTAAATAATAAAATATATTTTTTAGAAGTTTTTGGGAATTTTCTGAGTATTTTTAGTATTTATTAGGAGTTATTTAGGCTAATAACTAATTTTTAGGACTTGTAGAATTTATGGTGCAAGCCCAGGAATATAGAATGGACACATATTATTTTCTAAGATTTATAATATTATTATATATTTTTTGGAATTATTTCAGAATTTTTGGAATAATGTTATTATTTATTTTTAATTTTATGGCAAAACTAATTTTTAGAGCTTCTCCTAACTATAGTAGGAAATCTATGAATATATAATTATTCCAAATATTTTTCTAGGGTTTTTTGGTTCAAAATATATTTTCTGTAATTTTTCCAGATTTTTATGATTATTTTTAATGTTTATTTTGAGTTATTTAGATTTAAAATGACTTAAATAATGTTTTGATAAAGGCAAATCAAAAATAAATAATATAAATAAAACCATCCAATCAGATTCTAACACATGTCAGCCTATAAATATCCATTCAGCTGTAGGTACATCTATATATATATATATAATATAATAACCCTAATTACCTCATTATTTTAGAGAGAGAGAGAGATTTGGGAGAATTGTCATCTAGGGTTTCTTCATCTTTCAAAAGCCACTGCGCATAGCTCCGGACTCCAAACGAGGCCTAGTTTATTGCGTTAGAAAGATATTGAGGTTAGCTTTCTGATTATATAAATTGTTTTTCGAAATTATTAGTATTAAATTCTAGAAAATTCGTAGAACACAGTATGTCCGAAAATAGACGTGTTTCGATGTTTTCATAATTCTGGGAGAACCCGAAATCAGAATCATGAACCGTTTAAAGTTTTGGAAAGTTAATGTCGAGATAATCGACATATATTTTTCTCAGAATTTAATTCGAAGTATTTTCATACTGTTAATTCTGTAGAACTTTTAGGTTAGAATTTAACCATCGGTGCACAATACAAAATTTGTATGTGCCATAATTCCCAAACGAATTTGAATTCGGATGAGCCATAAATTCCAATATATTTTTTGATGCTGAAATCTACAGAAAATCATGCATGAAAGTCGAGTTTGTGTCGGTTGACTTTTTGGTCAACAGATCGTCTCGATTTGCGTGCCATGATTCTTGAGTTGATAAAATTTAGTTTCTTTGGACAAAAATTAGGATTTGACCTAAAAATTAGAATAATAATATTAAAATAGGATTTTAGATTAATTATTCCAGAATTAAATAAATTAAAATAAATTATCTTTTGATATGGTAAGTTTGTAATACATAGGCTATTGGACTGTGACTTGGACTCTGATTCATACCAGCAGCAGGATCCCAGGCGAGTATATTCTCTGACAGTTTCCATTATGTTGATTATCTCTATAATTTTTGTTGTATAGTGTACATGACTCTGACACTGTTCTTTACACGAGTTGGCATCATCGAGACCTATCACGAGGAGTCGTGATTGGGATCCATCGTGCTAGTTGGGGGAAATAGGGAAGTATTAGTAGTTATGTGATCATACCCCTTACATGCAGCATTAGCTCACCCACATCTCACGCCGGTGCAGCCTTACCCTTACATGCCTCATCACTGTTACATTCCGGTTAGCCTGACCTTTGGGGATGATCGCTAATCCATGTAATGAGTCATATAACCCAAGCCGATCACATGATATACTAATGTTTCACACACTTAGATAATTCTTGACATGCATCTTTAGTATATTGATCTAGCATCTCTACATATTCTAGTTATTGATCTTGTACACACTTATATACCAGTTCATTGTTCTTGCGTGTACTTGGATTCCTATTTTATTGCTAGATGTACATTGATGATGACATGCTCCAGTACTTTATTATTCCAGTATTTCTCTATTCCAGTATTTCTTATTGTCAGTATTTCCTATCTGTCTTGTATTTCTTTACACTGTGTTATAGTTTTTATCAATATGCATGGAACTGCTGTTAGAGGTGTATTTCGTTCCAATCCTGACTGGATATTTTTTTCCAGACTGTGACATAGAGGACTTGTTTCCAGCATACTTGGAGACTGGATGTTATTGATTGCAGGTTAGATTATTATTGTTGTTTAGACTTGTCTCATATTTTATTGCTTGCTTTGATATCTTATCGTGCCTTAGCTTATGTGATTGAGTATATTTCCATATTATTTTGTGATATCTGCATCTTCTTATGTAGTTGGATATTCATGTGAGATTGATTAGATAGTTACATGACATAGACAGCGTTCTACCGCCGATGCTGCGGCGTAGGCTGGACGTACCCACGCTCTCGTGCCCCTATACCGGGTGCGGGTCGTGACAACATGGATCCCGTCAGGAGATGTTATCCCCTACCGTATTCAGCGGGTACTCGTGTACATGTATCCCATCGTGTATATTGGGTATTGATTATATTTTGTTTTCACACACTGCTCGTGTTCAGTGTGCTTATTCGTGTACACCTACTGCTTTTGTTCAGTGGATATTATATTTGTGTACACCCACTGCTCTAGTTCAGTGGTTATATTTCATGTTTGTAGCATGTCGTGATTGGATCCATCAGTATTAGTTGGGGGTGGGAGAGTAGGAGTTGATTATGTGATCAAAGCCCCATTGTTACATCGTGTACATTCTGATTACATACCTCACTTGGAATCGTCTTACTTGATTATGTTCACCCAACCGGATCACATAATAAACTTGTATTCTGAGGCATATTAGTTTAGATTGCAGTTACTTTATCATATTGCAGATATTCATATGGTTGATCTATATTCTTGTACATTACATGTATATCTATTGTTCATTCATTCATATGTTAGTGATCTTGTATTCCACTTCTATTATTTATTTTATATGCTCGATTATGTTATTAAAACTGCTTTCAGAGGTATGTACTTCGCTCCAATCCTGACTGGATATATTTTTCCAGATAATTGGTTTATAGAGCAGTGTCCTACATTCTACGGACCACAGGACGGTGTATCTTTAGAGGATCCTTTGGTAGACCAAGAGGACTTAGTTGCAGAGCCCGAGAAGGTCTAGTTTATTTGTGTTGGACTTTTATTAGATTCTATTGTTGAGATTCTTTGGGTTGTATATTATTTCATATTGTGGATTATATCTTATTTTTTCCTTCGCTATTTCCATTCATGCTTATTCTTCCTTAGTTGCTTTGTGATTGAGTTTAGTTATATTTTGAGATACTATATTGTTCCTCCGTTTGGAGTTGAGATGATTGACAAGTACCATATTACATTATTGAGATATTAGATAGTTTATAATAACCCAGACAATGTTCTACCGCCGATTCTGTGGCATAGGCTGGACGTACTCACGTACTCATGCCCGAATATTCGGGTACAAGTTGTGACATATTTTAGTGGTGGTCCATGCAGGTCAAGCTTCGCAAGTTGTGCGATATCGTGGTAGTGCAATGGCTTAGTTGTACTACTGTGAGCTTGTGATAGGATATAGGACATAGGACACTAGGATGAGAGAGGATACTCAATAAAAAATTTCTTGAGAGATTCCTGGGACGACCCTTGAGATTCTTATTATAATTTCCAATTCAAATCTTTTTCCTTATTTCCGTCTGTTCTCACTTGTTGTTATTGAATTTGATTCTTGGTGGCCGGTTGTTGAATTTAATTCTTGATGTTCATTGTTGAGTTTGATTTCATATCGAGATAAATTTTATGGACTAAATTATGGTATCATCTGATGACATATGTTGATGAGGACAATAAGAAAGGTAAAATGTTTGCTTTGGTTATGGAGCCTAGAGTTTATCGTAGCCATATTAGCTGGTGTGGCAGAAACATAGGGACCTGACTTCGGATGTACATATCTTAGTTATAAAATTTAGAATTTCTCGCAGCCATACTAGTCGACACAGCGAGAATTCTAGATGACATAATTATAGAGGTGCATACCTAAGTTATGGAATCTATCATTTATCGCAGCTATGCTTATTGGCGTGGCGAGGATTCTGAGTGTCATGATTTCAGATAGACGTATGTGATTATCAGGTTATATCTTAAATTGGTTCTTAAAGTATTATCTTAATACTTATTCACTCATGTTATTATAGGATCTTGTCCCATCATTCTTTATCTTGGCAGTAGAGATACCTTCAGTTCTTTAGTCCAGTTCCTTATAAAGCTTTATTCCATTAGAGTCCTTATTAGTATGATAATTGGTGACTTGTAATTAGTTTTGTATCTTGAGTATCAATATTGACTATTGGGAGTGTGGCTTATGAGTCTGTAAATGGTTCTTGGTTGGACATGTGAGCAATAGGCATCAATCTAGAGATAACTCATACCGTGGTACCTTGTAGCAATAGTTCTATAATAGGTGTCATTATAGTTAGTATTGGTACTATAGGTAGAAGGGGGAGTAGAGAGTATCAGTGGTGGTTCCATGAGTTAGTACCAGAGTCAGCATGCCAGTTCTGGATAAGTCATAAATTCATGTAGTTGAGTGATCAATGTAAACAATTAAGTATCAAGAAAATTGTGTTGGAAATTAATGGAGCATGATATTCAATTTGGTGGTTGATACTTGGGTGTGTCAAAGGTAAAGAAATATATATATGAATAAAGGATATTAGTGAGTGTGCCATAGTAGGAGGGTACCCATAAGTATATAGGAGAGTGTGAGGGAATAAGAATACATTGTGCTAAGGTAGTAGGACTTGTGTTACAGGTAAAAGTAGAACATTGATGTGAGCAGATATGAGTGTACCAGAAGATGACTAATAATGGGTATATCACCTGATATTAAGGTTAGTGATGTGTTAGAAGCAATATGTGGAAGAGTATCTAGAAATTGTGTGCAGGATTAGTGGGTGATGAGTGTCAGTGTGAGTTCATGAGTATCAGAAAGTAGAAGCCTGAGTATTAAAATTTTTAGTATATCATGGGTTGAGAAATATTAAGATTGGTCATGGAAGATATATAGTGTATCACTGATTAGTGTATTTGTTTATAAAAAGTTCAAGGAGAGATGCATATATATTAATAGAGATATGGAACCATGTGCCTGCCTTTGAGAGTGAAGTGAAACATGTGCATTATAGAAGTTAATAACTAGTACAAGTGATCATGAGTTCTAGTGAATGTGATAAGGTGATCTAATGATGAAGCTAGTATCCTAGAAAATTAAGGGCATATGATATGTTGTTAGGAAGCTAGTGTTACTATATCAAGAGTGCTAGTATTTCTATATCAGGAATTAGTTGAGTAATGTGCTAGTAACAGTAAGTACTTTGTGTGATAATATTGGATTGGTGTATCAGTTAATAAGGATAAAAAATTATTTGAAAGTAATAGTACAAGTAATCCAGGCAGTAGAGGAGATACATGAGTAACTTGGTATGAGGATGTTATCTAAAATGCATATGAGAGCTGGTGCCTTGTGTAGACAGTAACAAGATTTGAGTAGGCATCATATTGACGGATATTCAAGATTGGACAAGGGTGTGCTAATAGAACGCATGATTAAAAAAGTATATAAGTGTTCCTTGCAAGAAAATGGTTGAGAAATTTTGGTGATTACAAGAACTAAAGCAGAACAAGGAGATAGTATCTTAGCTGTAAAGTATCCTAGGTAGCAAGTGCCAGTGAGTGAGTATGTCCATGACCTAGAATTATAGTATACCACCAATATTTGGTAACCCTCAATATTAAGAATATTTTGACTAGGTTGATGATTAGTGAATGCTTAGTGTATGATGGAATATGCCACAGGTGGTATAGCAGATTATCCTGCACCAGTAGAGAGAGAGAGAGAGAGAGAGACCCCAGCGGGGCGGGGCATTCGGAGAGGTTGGCACTTCAAGTGATGAGTTAGCTTGTTCTTTCCTATTCTGTTCCTTTTTTTCCATCTGTTGTTTGTGTGTTTAGTTAGTACCTTATAGACTGCTTGTGTGTTATTGTATAGTTAGTATACCCTGATGGAGACTACAAAACTATGATGGACGGAGACCATAGTTAGTGATTTCCTCTAAAGTGCATGATGTATGTTTTAGTTTAGACTGGGGTTGACCTAGAAGGGGGTTACGAACATCTTTAATTTTGAGGACAAAATTTTTCTAAGGTGGGTAGGATCGTCACCCTCATATTTTCAATCAAGGGTAGTTTCGTAATTGACATGGGTATTTTATTTTTAGAAGTATTATATTTAAATATTGTGCATGTGTATTAATTATTTGTTGTATTATTTATTTATTATTAGTGTTATATTTATTTGGACTTGTGTAGTGGACCTAACTAATTTAATTAGATGCATGAACCCAACATTTATTTTGGTTTAGATTGAGCCCATTAATTAGGCCCATTGATTAGGAGGATGGATTAATTAGAAAAACCATTAGACAAGAACCTTCCCTCCTTAATAAATTTCTTCATGAGAGGCCCCAAGGGGTGTTTTGGATATTTCATATTGCTTGGAAAAGGGGTTTATGACCAGCCATTAGAGGAGAAGAGAGAGTGTCTCATATTTCATTTTTTTATTCCAATTAGATCTACATTTTTTTCCCTTTCCAAATTCCTTCATTCCCTAACCATTCCTTCATAAATTTCTTCCCAAATTGCTTCCTTATTCATCAATTGAGGCTACTATATCAAGGATCTACAAGAAGGAAGCAAGGATCTAGAATGAGGAGACCAAGACCTAGAAGGAGGATCTACTATCCACATTTGGAGAATTTTTATTGGGAATTCATCTCCCAATAGGTACATTTTAATTTTCTCTCTTCTACTAGACTCTAAATCTAAGATTTAACTATGAGAAACGAACCCATATGCATAGGCTACCCATAGAAATTAATTTTAGGTTCATAGGACACCTATGGTGGAAGTTATGTATGTTTTGGTGCCAATTTTAGGAGAATTCCGAGATTGGCACATGTGGTGTTTGTCAAATGGTCAAATAGATCAATACGACATATGAATGATTGTTTGTAGCTAGTGTCGTATCCATAATTGGATATGTGTAGGCTGTATCTCGTCAATTTGATAAAACGGGTTAATTTTGGGAGTTTTTCTCCGACATGGGGCCTTGTGCATATCACATTGTGACACAGACACGTAGTTAATCTAATTACTATACGTATTATTTATATTTAGTATATTAGGCTTGCTCGTATCCTCCGGGATGTGTTTGGTTTTGTGTTGGAGCCGTATCATACGCGTATCATAGAGTTAGTGTGATACGGGTGCGGTGCACTCCACGTGTTTGATGTTTTACCTTTAATTTTATACATACATACATATGTATTTATATATCTATATGATATTTATATGATATATATAGGTATATAATAGTGTTTATGAGTTTGTGTATATGTGTGTGTCTATATGTGTGAGTGATATATATATATATACTTGTATATAGGTATATGAGTGTGTGAGTTATGTATGTGTATAGTGTTTGTGTGTGTGTGAGAGTGTGACCAGCAATGAGTCAGCAGGCTCGGGCAACTGTATAGTGCACTTATGCACAAGATCTGCACAGTACACTTGTGCACAGTTTTAGTTAGTAGCAGATTTGGCAGTATCATGCACAGCATAGTGTAGTACAACTGAGCTAGTGCAGCCTCAGGTTTTCAGCAGGTTCAGCAGTGCTGCATCTACAGCAGGGATACAACGGTAATGAGCAGTTTATTGTGAAATCAAGCAGTCTCTAGCAGCAACAGCAGCTCTGAAGATTCTGCAACAATGCAGCCAAGCATGGAGGCAGGATCGGGCATTCAGCAAAATGTGCAGCTGCACAGTACAGTAGTACAGTTTCTTCATGCACATGAGGGAAAGCACTTTGTAGTTTCAGCAGAGGTAGCAACCATATGTGCATGCAGTGCACAGCATCGAGTCAACTGCAGAGGAGGGAACACTGCAATACAGCAAGGTTTTAATCGAGCAAGGCTGGTAGCAAGTCAAGGATACGGCAGCAATCAACTTAACAATGTCGAGAGAGCAGCAAGCAATCAACTGAGCAATATCGAGAATGCAACAGCAATCAACTGAACAATATCGAAAGAGCAGCAGCAATTAACTGAATAATGTCGAGAGAGCAGCAAGCAATCAACTGAGCAATATCGAGAGAGCAGCAGCAATCAACTGAATAATATCGAGAGAGCAGCAAGCAATCAATTGAGCAATGTCGAGAGAGCGGCAGTAATCAACTGAGCAATATCGAGAGACAGTAGCATAAGCAATAGCAGATTTAGCAGTGTGTACGAGCTTGTGCACAGCTAGGGACACCGTAGCAATTGTATCACTGCACTGAAGAGGCAGCAGCTGCAGCCAAAAGGTGCAGTCCTCAACATTGCAGTGCACCCACTGCTCGAGTGAGCTGCAGAAGAAGGCTAGCAGTTTTAGCAGGGAGGCAGTGCCCGTGCATTGAGCCACTGTAAGCTGTATCGATGCAGCTGGGAGAGAAGCAGTGACAGTTCTTCAACTGCAGGAAGTTTACCTCGAGCAAGGAGACTTGGGCCCAGCAAGTTTTGCATAGTATAGTCCTACAGGTATCAGTATCAGGTATCTATAACAAGTATCAGTAGTTAGCTGCATCAGCAGCAAGGAGGACTCGGGCATACTCAACAGGGAATTCAGCAACAATAGGGAGGTAGTGCTCGTGCACAGTAGTAGTGAGGGAAAGCTGCAGCTCGTGCCCAGCAGGGAGTATGCAGTGCATCTCGTGCACAAATCAGCAGAGAATTTGGTTCAGCAGTTAGTACACTGTAATAAGAACCACTACAGTTTTAACCAACTGTACAGCACTTGAATAAGCAGTACCAGTTCAACAAAGTATCAGGTAATGGATTGGGTAGCAGACCATAGTATCCGATAGGTTCAGTTCAAGTATCAGCAGATACCTTGAAACTGTACAACTGCACACAAAGCGGAATGGCAGTATCAGTGCAAGGGAGGCTCAGCAACCAACCAAAGTGGAGGCTCATACATAACACAGCAGCTCAAGCTAAGAAGACTGAAGGTATACAACAAAGGTAGTTTTTGTACAGTGCAAACCAAGGGGAGTGCACAGGTATCAGGTATTTGGTTCAGTATAGTTTCAGTCAGGTATCAGTGAGTTTGGGTTTATCAAGGTATTGATGTTTTGGGTAGCAATGAGTTAAATATCGTTTAATTAGGTTAGTTAGTTATCAAGGTTATTGGTTATAGTTAGTATTTCAATGATGTTAGTATGTTATGGATTGGTAGTCTAGTGTTAAGTTAGTGTAGCTAGATAACTAGTTATATACTTATTTAGTAAATAGTTAGCTACATATATATATATGATGACTGGTAGTCTAGTAAGTTGTGGTTTTGCAATGATTAGTGGTTAGTAGGTAGTATATTGTTCATTAATCTTATGTTGTAGTTTAGATACCTTATATAGTTAGTACTTGGGGTATTATATTTATGTATTAGCTATATATTAAGAGGTTTTGGGTTACCTCGGGATACCAAGGTAATACCAAGGTATTGGGTCGATACCCAAGGTATTGGGTTTGAGTATCGAGATAGGTGTGATACGTATTGGTGCAAGACCAAGGTATCCTAAATTCCTTGTTTTGATATAGATATTATATGTTTGACTTGTATATATATATATATATATATATATATATATATATATATATATATATATATATATATAAACTACTATTTTTATATATTTAAACTTGCATATCTTAGGATACAACATTTTGTGTGGCTCTTAGTATCTTAGTGTTAGACTCTTGCAACCTAAAATTAGACGGATTGGCTTAGAAATGGCTTTGTGACCTAGAATTGCATCAAAATAATTTATTTCTATTCCAGAACTTTGTATTGATGCAACATACCATATATAGGTTGTTTGACACCAGCTTGGGCATCGGGAGGCATACCTTGCTCAGGACTTCAGGCGAGTACATGTCTCTGTTAGTTTTTAATTCATAATAGTGTATATATGCATGTTCTAGTATTGTATACTTGATCCCGACACAGTGATTTCTTGGACTGGTACTACATGGATCTCGTCAGGAGATGTTATCCCCTACCGTGTTCAGCGGGTACTCGTGTACATGTATCTCATCGTGTATATTGGGTATTGATTATATTTTGTGTTCATACACTGCTCGTATTCAGTATGCTTATTCGTATACACCCACTGCTCTTATTCATTGGCTATTATATTCGTGTACACCCACTGCTCGTGTTCATTGGTTATATTTCGTGTTCATAGTGTGTCATGATTGGATCCATCGGTATTAGTTGGGGGTAGAAGAGTAGGAGTTGATTATGTGATCAAAGTCCCATTGTTACATCGTGTATATTTTGGTTATATATCTCACTTGTAATCGTCTTACCTGATCATATTCACCCAACCCGATCATATAATAAACTTGTATTCTGAGGCAGATTAGTTTAGATTATAGTTACTTCATCATATTGTAGATATTCATATGGTTGATCTATATTCTCGTACATTACCTGTATATCTATTGTTTATTCATTCATATATTAGTGATCTTGTATTCCACTTCTATTATCTGTTTTATATGCTCGATTATGTTTTTGAAATTGCTTTCATAGGTATGTACTTCACTCCAATCCTAACCGGATATATTTTTTCAGATAATTGGCTTATAGAGCAGTGTCCCACATTCTACGGACCACAGGACGATGTATCTTTAGAGGATCCTTTTCTAGACCAAGAGGACTTAGTTGCAGAGCCCGAGGAGGTCTAGTTCATTTGTGTTGGACTTGTATTAGATTCTATTGTTGAGATTCTTTGGGTTATATATTATTTCAGATTATGGATTATATCTTATTCTTTCCTTCGCTATTTCCATTCGTGCTTATTCTTCCTTAGTTTCTTTGTGATTGAGTTTAGTTATATTGTGAGATACAATATTGTTCCTTCGTTTGGAGTTGAGATGATTGACAGGTACCATATTACATTGTTGAGATATTAAATAGCTAGAAATAACCCAGACAATGTTCTCTGCGACGTAGGCTGGACGTACCCACGTACTCGCATCCGAATATCCGGGTGCGGGTAGTGACAATCACAACATAAACATATTTGAATGAATTTAATTTTTTTATTCAAACAATCCTATTTCTGTTTTAAATTCAATAGAAACTTTTCGAAAAGTCGGCTTACCGGAATCCAAAATTGGATATACCGTTGAGTTCGTATCGTTGTTTAGGATTTGTTTGACCTATAATTTGTCCAATTTAGATATCTTTGACACTGACACGCATTTTGGTGCAAAGTGGGCCACAAGTAGACCCTGTTTTGACCCAAAATTACTATTTTGCCCCTGTGTCCAAATTGGACAAAATGGTAGAGTTTTTTTTGGCTATTACACTAATTTCGAAGACGTTGGTGACGTTTATTTCAGCATCTAGAGACGTTTATTTAGAACCCCTACTTTCCGATTCCTTGGCATCATCGTATGCACATATATATTACATAGCTTGCTTGCCCGACAAGTATACCTTACCATAGTACTGTTTAGTTACATTCCTTTGCTGTATATTTAATTTTTGCTGTTTATTTCCATTTTTTACATAAAAATGTGCGTCCAAGAATAACTTGGGTACAACGACGATTGCATCATTTTTTGCCTCTTATTATATTATGCATGTCGACCTAGTTTTACGAGACCACCCCATGATGTTGAAGCATTCTTATATTTCATTGGCCGTAAAACATTTGTTATACGAGTGTGAGTTTCATATAGGACACGGACTTGCGTGATAGGCTGGCCACCTGTACGTATAGATAGTATAACGGATATAAAATAACTGCTAATAGAAATACATGCTAGAAGGCTTGGCAGTTATTAGATGTATCACTATGGCAGTGATATGACATGGATAGAGCATGGGTGGAGAGAACAACAAGTAGGCATATAGGATCCTTTAAAATTTCCCTTTTGTAATCCGTACGCTCCGCCGAAGATGCGTGGTCAGATGACCCTTATAATATATTATTTATAGGCGGCCTCTGACGATCGAAAGACGTTACACTTTTTAGGCCCCTGACTCTCCGAGAGAGTCATACCAATACTATTTTTAGCCAGATAGCCCATGCGTTGGAAAGTTGTTCTCAAAGGTGCATTTCACGTAGACGGTTAGGCGACCATATTTGATATTTATTTTTAGTACTATATTGGCATGCTTTTATGTATCTTGTTACATACCTCTGAGGACCTGGTCCCTTTCCAGGTATAGACGAGCAGGATTATCCGTAGGAGTACGGACTGTTACCTGACGCTTCATTCTCTATTGAGGAGGTCTTACCTTCTGAGTACTAGTAATTGCTTCATTGTTAATGGATATCTTAGTAACAGCTTCTTTTATTTGAGATTTATCTTATATTGGAGTTTTGATCTCCTCTATCATTTTAGTTTTTGATATAGTCGATGGTTAGTGGATTTGTCTTCACTCGACTATTATTCTTTGATACTTCCTACTTGAGACATTTAGCTATCTATTTTGATATTCCTTTAC
Organism: Iris macrosiphon; assembly: GCA_036927795.1. Lineage (NCBI taxonomy): Eukaryota > Viridiplantae > Streptophyta > Magnoliopsida > Asparagales > Iridaceae > Iris > Iris macrosiphon. Next base: position 57,194,238 of record JAYESA010000006.1, on the reverse strand, counting down.
TTGTGCTTGTGGATGAGATATAGATGCATGTGACTTGTGGTGACAATATATGTTCCACTTGTGAATTAATATTCATATTATAGCGTACGTATGTGTTATAATTTTCTAACATATTAGAGTTATCATATACATACGACTGGCATGCTACGTATTCCTAGTCCTACGTATTTGGGACTGGGGCATGACACTATCGATCATCACATCCATATTACCTCTGATATCGGTGGTCATCCCTACTTATCACCCATACTCACCAAGGTACACCAGCGATATTAAGTCTACAAAAACTGCCACGTCCATATTACCTCTGGCAGGGTTTATTCCAAAATCTATTACTTGCTCTAACATGCGCAAAAAGTAAGGGGTCCTCAAAAACTGCCACGTCCATATCACCTCTGGCAGGGTTTGTTCCAAAATATATTACTTGCACTAACATGCGCAAAAAGTAATGGGTCCACAAAAACTGTAACGTCCATATCACCTCTGTCTAGGCTTGTTCCAAAATCTATTACTTGCACTAACAAGCATAAAAATAATGGGTCCATGAAATCTATCACATCCATATTACCTCTAATAGGAATTATTTTTGAATTTATTATTTGCACTCAACATGCGCAACAAATAATAAGTCTACCAAGAGTCCCCAGTGGGATTTTCTCAAATGGAAGAAAACAGCCACGTCCATACTACCTCTGGTACGCTTCCTTCTCCTTCCACAAAAATACCAGGATCGTACTTAACCTCTTGGTATGGCTATTGATTAGCTCACGTCTACGTCACCTCTGAGCTATCATTCCCACGTCCTTCCCCGAGAGTGTGCCATCTCCAAGTGACCTCTGAGCAAACCTCTTCCTACGACTATCACTAGTCGTCATCTCAACTTATCACATGCTCTTAACTTTAAGTGTGTCAACGGTGTTAAGTCCACCAAACTTGCCACGTCCATACCACCTCTGGCAAGGCCTGTTTCAAACTTTTTACTTGCACCCTAGTGCACAAAAAGTAATAAGTCCACCAAAGTTCACCTAGTGGGAGATCCTTAAAAAGCTACGGTATTGTACTACGTTAATATTACCTCTAGTACAATACCCAAAAGTCCACAACATACAAAATTCTGAAAAAGGAGAGACTTTTTTATTAATACTCAAGATCATGAGTACATATGATGGAAATTGATTACATTCAAGGGTTTTTCATTAGTATTCATGGTCGTAAGTACATATAATGGAAACCTATTTTAAGGGCTTCCATGAAGTCTCGCTGATACGAACCTTTTTCATTAGAAGCGTCCCTCCGTGTTATCGTCGCTACTGAAACAAGTCGAGCCCGTAACAGAACTCAATGCTTTCTGGATCATCCCTCCATAGTGAAAACCTCAGTATATAGAAAAGAATCTATATCGATGGATAGCAAGGGAGGAGCAGAAGCATGCACTCTATAATCATGCGGGATGACCAACGACAGGAATGGCAATTAATCAAAATCCTCTCATCGATCCCGCAGTCTCCCGGCCGATAGAAAATCGCATAAAAGGGAGAAACACAGCTGGCACGCTGCATGAATAAGGACAGCTCAACGCACGACGCGTGATGTTCTTTCTCGTCTCCTGGATTAGTTCTTGCCAAACTATCCCCGTCTCCTGGATCAGTTCTTGGTGAACCGTTACATAAAGTTGTTCTTCACCCCGAACAATGGGTGTTATGCTATCCTTCTATGCTTTATTATGAGTTGTGTGGGGAGGAATAAAGCCTACACAAGGAAAACATATGACATCAGCATACAAAGACAAAGTTGATGTCTATGCGGCAAAGCCATAGTGGTCACATGTCCAGATCAAACCTCCATCCATGTGACAGTCATGGTTGTCTCATGTCCAGGTCGAGCCTTTATCTAGGCGATAGGATCTTAGTTGCCGCATGATGGTTCTTCATCCTTGCGACAGACTAATGAAGAAAGCCTGCACATATTCGTGATGATTCTCTCATCCATGCGACAAGGCAGTGTAAATAGTCTGCACGTATTCTAGACGATTTCTCGTCCACGAAGCAAGATTGTGCATGGGTATCTCTGTGTCCATGGAAGCCCGACACGAAGAACGCGGTACTCTCCTACCTCTCAGTAAAGCACCAGAATCAGGGGGCCAAGGATCAAGACCGCCACTGACAAACTCCTCGGCGAGAAGGGTCGCAGCCTGTGGCATCCTTCACAGGAAAAGAAGGAAGAAAGCAAAGAGATAAAAGTTCCCTCTCTCCCCTTGACTGCCTATTTATAGGCTCCAAAACTGCGTGAAGGGATCGAGGTAATAAATTGAACGGTTAATGAGATAAACTTGACACCTCGATTCGCGTAATCCTTTGTAACCCCCTCAAAAATTGATGCCTCGAGCCCCGTGTCAAGAGAAGGCACAAAAATCCAAGAGACAACTATGCGACAACGGGGCTATGCAGCATAACCTGCATATGTGTCTAATGTCCATGCTTCTTTCAAAGTATTCCAAACTTATCATTTTGGAAACTTTGAAGGGGGTCTTATAGAAGCATAAAAAATTATGCAAGCTACATAAAAGTTATGCCCACAAAGATGCCACATGCAACTAGAAAAAAGAAGCCGCAGAGAAGCTACATGCGACCGGGTCAAACCAAAGATCAAAAAGCCGCATAGTATACTATATGCGGCCTGAACGATCACAGAGCAGGGAGGCCGCATAAGGACCCCTTGACACAGATTTTGATTTCTGTCAAAAGCTTCGACACATCATTCATCACTCTGAGATACTTCAAGACTCGTGAAGACGATAACTCAGGAAAAGACAGAAAGTCACATCTGCGTTGATGGCCTCGACAGACGTGTCATACCACGTGTCCTCCCATATGTGGATTCAGACATATACGACCTCGTCAATATGTGGCTGCAATATCCACGCGAACAAAGCCAGACATGAGCACGTATGCGGCGTGGATGAGCATGCAGCCACGATGCCATACGACCAGAGTGTCCATCTAAACAAGGCCAAAAAGGGCACATATACGGCCGAAACGCCTTATGTGGCCTTGCTAATATGCGACCAGAGTGTCCATTCGAACAAGGCCCAAATGAGAGCACGTATGTGGCTACAAAACCCATATGGCCTCGCCATCATGCGGCCAAGTTGTTATGCGACCTCCAGCTCACAAGATCTTTCTGTTACAACTACAGAGATCTTCGCACAGTTGGTACTGACTACGTGTCCAGCTGACCAAGTCATGTCCATAACGGGTTGATAACAACTCCGATATCTCTTCAACATCATATCTCAACCAAGACCATATGGCAATCGGTCCATGGCATGCGGTGACAATTGCAACGCATTCTGTTGATGGAGCCTTATGTGGCCAACATACAGAGGCATATGTGGCACCCATAGCCTATCAACACGATGGCTATAAATAGGAGCAACTTGAACGTTCTAAAGGTCTAGTTTTTTTGCTTCAGAGAGAGAGAGACCATACCCTCCCAGAAAGCTGCGTATGTGCACCCATGCTCAAAGGAGAGAGAGAAGAAAAGAGAGCACCCCTTACTCACGTGTCGGATCGTCAACAGAGTAAAGGAGCCGCCATAACACTCCTTGTCCATCGTCACGCCCCAGGATCGTCAACATAGTAAAGCAATCAATTTTAATGACGAACAACCCAGAGTAAAATTTTGTATGGGGACAACACAATTCAATCAGTGGTTCACATTCATTTTAAACATGGATCTGGCCAAAAAAATATGGGCAATATCCCGCTGCTCGGGCTCAAGTTATCTGGCGCTGATGACAGGGGCAAGTGTCCCCAAAATAATAGTATCAGCAACCCCAACCTCGGCAGCAAAGGGAAAGAGTCTCTCACAGTAGACCTTTCTAAGAATGCCTCTCCGTCTAGATAAAAAGCTCCGGACGATCAAAGACCGAAGGAAGAATATTCCTTTAATGACGACGACATGGTTAATATCTTTAATATGCTGATGTAGGGCAATAAATTGAAACTACCTGATGTTAAGAGGCTGGATGAAGTAGGTCGCGCCAATGACCCAAGGTATTTTATGTTCCATCAATACATACATCATCCAACCAGGGACTGCTATATACTAAAAAGAAGAATACAACAACTAGTGGATGTTAAAGCCATTACACTCTATATTGATGAAAATACGATCACTACAAACATGATATCATTATATTTCGACGATTTCCTTGCTCAAGAAGTCTTATGCGACATTATCCTGATACTAAAGGAAGCGATGGAGATTATCAACCTGTTGTCCACTCCAAACGAAGGATTGTTCACTCTCACCACCCCGGAAGGTAAAATCATTTGGGTCTATCCTGACATTTGTAGAGATTGGAAATAATAGGGTATTCCTCTTACTTCTAAAACTCTAAAGGTAAAGAAGAAGAAGAACTAGCCATATCATATGGTCCATGCCTCTGACACAGACGAAGCCATGTCCGGAGAAACTAAGTCTGGTAAGACCTATTTACGAACCTACGAGCTAGCCTAAGATGACATTGCTCTAACATCTTTCACGATCGCTACACCAGTTCCTCGTGAAGCAGGCCCGTTAGAGCCTATGGCGGCAGTCAAGGAAACATATAAAGAAGTTCGATTCTATAAGCCCTCAAAGAAGGATCCTCCTCCAAGACTTAACAAACCATATAACTTTGACATACTGGCCCATCTCACCAATACCCCGACATTGCTCTCTATCTTAGAACTCCTTTGCCTCTCAAAAGAAACTCGTGATGTCTTGAGTAAGGCGTTGTTATATGTCAACGCATATCTGACGTAAATTAAAGAGCCAGAGGACAACCCCACAGAATGTCCCCATTGCCACAACGTCATGAAAGTGATCCCCAATATTACCTTCTTCAAGAAGATATGTTATTGAAAGATAATGGCCATGACCGACCATTATACTACACAGGCTACATTGGTTCAGGTAGGGTAGATTGTATACATATCGATCTAGTTTCATCGCTCAGTATCATTCCCAGAAGCCTTCTAAAAGCTCTGAGAATCCCGATGAATGATCTATCGATGACAAAGACGATGATTTACGGATTCAAAGCAGAAAGGAGCCACCCCTGGGTAAGATACGCCTCAGGTGTCAGATATGTGACATTCAAACAGAAGTCACATGCTATGTGATCGACTCCGAAGTATCCTACAACGTCTTGTTAGGAGACCGTAGATACATGAAAAAGCTGATAGTGCCCTCTACTCTATATCAATGTTTCAAATATATAGACAGCTAGGGTAGTCAAGATTGAGGTTACTGACCTTAATCCATTCAAAGTCGTCAAGGCCTACTATTCTGACTTAATAATGTATGTACCAGAATATCTCAGTATAAAGTACGACAAAGATGATGAGGAGGCTGCATCCATCCCAACCATCGAGGGTTCGCTTGTCATCTATGTCAAAAGTTGAGTCACCGATGTCTAGCGGCCTCTCATAACCGACCTCCGCAAATTAACGCACAGAGGGCAAGTTAAGAACCCACAGACAATAAATGCCAACAAAGCTGCTCAGAAGGTAGAGCCTCAAGTTATCAATCTCTGCCGTCGAAGTCATTTTGTCAATAATAGCAATCCTCGGGTCATAAACTTGATCGAGGCAACGATTAAAGCAAAGACCAATGTCAATTCTCTCTCGAAGAAGAGATTTTCTACTGCATTAATGAAAAAGGCATGCCTTTGCACTATCACAATGTCAGTTACTTTGCTGAGGAGTTCTTGGAGGCTCTCGATACCCATAAACCCCTTTTACCGGTCGTAGCACACTCCATGACAGTAGCGTCTTTACATTCCTGCGAAGCGTCCAACTTTACAATCCTAGCAAAAAAAATCAAAGATAAGCCAATAATCTTCGACAAGCCTCATAGAAGAACAAATTCATATTCTTATTGCTCCGAAAGCGACACAGGGACAATACAACTCCATCATTATAGTCAAACAACCAAAGAAATCATTTGCAAGATGGGCTACAACTGGAAGACTAACAAAGGCCTCAACTACGACAAAGGCTGATGCCTTTCTCTATGCCACTCAGCCCTAAAAGGTAAACCAAAGAACTATTATCAGCAAACGTGTAGCAGTTTGGGATATATCAATCCTCCAACAACTCCCGAAAGCTTAGAAGCCGAGGGAAATACGCTGTCTCATTCTTCTGACTCTTTATTTTGGGATTCTGAATAAAGAATTGGTGATGTCTTTAAGCAAGTACTGTCTATTGACATGGGGTAAAATAATAAATTCAAGGACAACAACCAACCATTGGAGCCCCTTGAAGATGACCTATGGGTACAATGGATGTAATCGCAATAGGAGTCAACATTCGAACAATGCAAACCTTCCACTGAAGACAAAATCATCCAAGTCAATTTAGGAGATCAGACATCCCCCAAACCTATATCTATCAGCCAAAGTCTTTCTAACGAAGATATGCAAGCTCTTATACAACTTATAAGAGATTACCTCGATATTTTTGCCTGGGATTATGAGGACATGCTCGGTCTAGACCCAAGCATAGCCACACACCGCCTGAATATACTTCCAAAGGTGAACCCGGTGAAACATAATCAGCGACAATTTTGACCTGATGGCATGGATACCATTGAAGCTGAAGTTAAAAAATTGATAGCGTGCAGCTTCATTCGTGAAGAACAGCACCCCTATTGGGTTGTAAACATTATTCCAGTTATAAAGAAGACAGGAAATATTCGGATCTGCATAGATTACCGAGACCTAAATAAGGGTTGCCAGAAGGATAAATTTTACTCCCAATTACAGACATCATGATTAACAACACATGCGGCTTAGAGCATATTTCTTTCATGGAAAGATTCTCAGGTTATAATCAAATAAAGATGTCACCTAATGATGAAAAGCACACATCCTTCACAACACCACTGGGGGTATACTGCTAAACACTAATGCCTTTCAGTCTAAAAAATGCAGGCACGACGTACTAGTCAGCCATGAGCACAATCTTTCATCAGTATCTGTACAAAATGGTAGAATGCTACATGGATGACATTGCGGTCCAGAGTCACCACAAAGACAATCACCCCCAGGATCTAAAAATAATGTTTGAATTAATGCACAAACACCAGCTCAAAATGAATCCATCTAAGTCTTTCCAAGGATTTTCTAGCGGAATATTTCTCGGTTTTGTGATAACCTCCAAAGGTATCCGGCTTGACCCCGATAAAGTCAAAACCGTCATTGAAATTAATCCCCTGTAGAATCTCAGGGAGCTACAAGGATTCCAAGCCCGCTTAGCATATATCAGAAGGTTTATATCAAACCTCTCAGGATTATGTCAACCGTTCACACAACTCATGAAGTAAAGAGTAACTTTCGTCTGGGATGAGATGTGCCAGCAAGTGTTCGACGATATTAAATGATATCTCACAGAACCCCCAGTCCTGGTGGCCCCAATCATGGGAAATCATTTTTTGATGTACATATAGGAAATAGACCACTCTTTGGGGGGGCCTACTCACGCAAAAGAATAGCAAGAGTCACGAACAGGCCATCTACTATCTCATCCGCATCATGATCGGTGTCGAACACAAGTACAACCCGGTGGAAAAGGAATGCCTCGGCTTGGTGTTTGCCATGCAAAATATGCGCCATTATATGACTGGACAGATGATCCACGTCATATCGAGGGTTAATCCTCTTTGTCTGCTAATGACCAAGCCCAGCACAGTCAATTCTAGCATGGCTACATGGGCAATGTTGTTATGTTCGTAGGACATGGTATACGTTCCTCAGAAGGCAGTCAAGGGCAAACTACTAGCCGACTTCCGAGATGGTCACCTAGTGCCTAAAACTTCCAAACTATACCAAGACATTCCGGATGAAGTGTTGGAATCCAACACAACAATGGAAAGAAAAACTTAGCAGGTATTCTTTGATGGCGCATCAAGAATAAGACCCAAGGGCCATATCATCGCAGGAGTAGAAGTGGCCCTCGTCTCTCCCGACAAACTGGTGATACATCGTGCATATTCTCGTACAATGTCATTCTCAAATAATGTAGTAGAATACAACGCTCTACTCATGGCCCATTAGATAGCAAAATAGCTGGGGATAGAGCACCTCGAAGCCTATGGCGACTCTCAGTTTATAGTACGATAAGTCAGAGGGGAATACAAAGTCCACTATGAAGACCTTATTCCCTACCACCTAGACGCAATCGAGTTGGCTTCTACTTTCTATGAGTTCTTCATCGACCACGTACCCCAATTATGGAATATGGCTGATGCTCTAACCGGGTTGGCGGCTTCCCTAGCTATCCCAATCAGAAAATAATATCCAATCACAGTGATGGGTCGAGAGTTAGCCTGCGTTAGGAATAACCTACATGTTCAGTACAGTCATGTTGCAGGAACGAACCTTGATTCCAAGGACTGGAGACCCCATTTTTAGACTACACTGTCTATGGAATCCTCCCAGAGGATCCAAAGAAGGCTACCTCTGTAAAAAGATGATCCCTCTGATTCTATTATGATACCTCGACAGAGATGTTATACCGTCGCTTATATAATGGACTGCTGCTCCAATATTTATCCGAGGCAGAAGCTAAACAAGCACTATATAAAGTTCACGATGGTACTTGTGGAGCACACCAACCTAGCCCCAAGTTACAGGATAGCCTCAGGTGTACAGGTTACTATTGGCCAACTATGGTAGCTGACGTTGTAGATTACGCTTGAAGATGTAGAGCATGTCAAATACACATAAAATTTGTCCACCATCCTTTAGAGTGTTTACATCCGACAACTGGGTCTTGGCCATTCAAAGCCTGGGGTTTGGACGTAATCGGTCCTATCAACCCTTTCACCTCCAGAGACCATAAGTTTATCCTAACTATAACCGACTACTTCTCCAAATGGGCAGAGGCGGTGCCGCACGTTAAAGTAAAGACGTTAATCCTGATTAGCTTTGTCAAAAATTATATCATCCATCACTTCGGCCTCCCTTGTAGGGTCATTCACTACAATGGACCCTAATTCATAAGTCAGACGTTTTATCGATTCTGCGTCAAAAACAAGATCCAGAACATTGCTTCTATGGCATACAACCTCGTAGAAAATGGTTTAGCAGAAGCATTCAATAAAACGATAATCAAACTGCTCAAAAAATTTGTCTCGTCTAACAAACGTGACTGGGATGAAAAGCTCGGGGAGTGTCTATGGGCCTACCGAACTACGGTATGGAACCCAAATAGTAGCACACCTTATTCTCTAACTTATGGATGTGAGGCAGTCTTTCCCCTCGAGATTCAGATTGCTTCTCTCAGGATAGCCCTGGCCAATGGGTTGATTTTAGAGAATAACGATCGCCTACGGTTACAAGAGCTAGAAGCGTTGGATAAAAAGCGCCTTCAGGCGCAACAATGAATCAAGCTATACCAAGCACGCATCTCTAAAGCTTTTAAAAAATAAGTAAAAGAGAGAGTATTCCAAGCTTATGATCTTATCTTAGCAGTAAGAAGATTGATGGCCATGACGCACAGAAGCAAAAGAAAATTTTAAGCCAAATGGGAAGGCCCCTTCGTTGAGGAAACAGTTTATTCCAACGCAACTTATAGGCTTGCAAAGCCTAACGGAGACTTGCTCATAATGCCCATCAACATCAAGTTCTATAAAAAATTACTACGCCTAACTACTAGACAGATAAGCGCGAAGCATGCTAGCTGGGTGGCCGCGTTATCCGGAGGAAGTATAGTCGGCGCTCAGAAAACCCCATTTGAGCTAGTATACCCGCACTCTCAAACTTATTATCCATACATAGTCTTAGGTACACAACGGATAATAGGCCCACCATGTAACCCCCATACTGGGGTATTTCATAACCATGTTTGCCACGTTCCTACCACCTCTGAGCAAAAAACTATTTTAGTCTATCACGTCCATATTACCTCTGATAGCGTCACATTCTCAAACTTGTTACATGTACTTAAGTATGAGTATGCCACGGGTTAACAAGTCCACAAAAACTTCCATAGTGGAATTATTTGAGTCTATCACTTCCATATTACCTCTAATAGCTTCACATTCTTAAACTTGTTACCTGTACTCAGTACAAGTATGCCACCGGTTAGCAAGTTCATAAAAAAAACTCTCCTAGTAGAACCAGTTTAGTATATATCATCCATATTATCTCTAATAGTATTACATTCTCAAACTTCTTACCTGTACTAGATACGAGTACGCCACAGGTTAGCAAGTCCATAGAAAAACTCCTATAGTGGAACCATTTTAGTCTATCGCATCCATATTACCTCTGATAGCATCATATTCTCAAACTTGTAACATGTACTCTGTAGGAGTATGCCACGGGTTAACAAGTCCATAGAAAAACTCCCTTAGTGGAACCGTTTTAGTCTATCACATACATATTACCTCTGATAGAGTCACATTCTTAAACTTTTTACCTGTACTCTATACGGGTATGCCACGGGTTAGCAAGGCCACAAAAAAACTCCCCTAGTTGAACCATTTTAGTCTATCATGTCCATATTACCTCTGATAGCATAATATTATCAAACTTGTTACCTATACTCTGTACGAGTACGCCACGGGTTAACAAGTCCACAGGAAAACTCTTCTAGTGGAACTATTTTAGTCTATCACATCCATATTACCTCTGATAGCATCACATTCTTAAACTTGTTACCTGTACTTTGTACGAGTATGCCATGGATTAACAAGTCCACAAAAAAATACCCCTAGTAGATCCATTTTCTGTCTATCATCTCTGATAGCATCCCCTTTTCAACTTATCGTTCGTGCTTATTCCAAGTGCACCATGGACGGTAAGTTTACAATAACTCCCCTAGTGGAGTTATTTAGGCCTATCAGATCCATGGTAGCCTGGTTCACTACTCATGTCGCTGTGTTTCGTACATGATCTAGCTATTTGAATCCCCAGTACATTCATAGCATCAGTTCTAGCTATCACTTTCATCTACTTTAAATGTCCACAAATTACCAGAAAGGAACGAACTTAGCAATGCAACACATATTTCCTCTCACGGGATTATTGTATTTCGTACACACACAAATGTTGACCCAATAAAAGGAGATTGTCATTAATAATCATGATTACATACGATGGAAATCTACTATATATGGATATTGATTTAATCATGGTTAAATATGATGGAAATCTACCATAGATTTTTATTGATATTCGTGCAATCTCAACGCACTTTGGGTCATCCCTCCATCAAGCTCCTCGGTAAAAACCTCAGTATGAGGTGGAAACCATAACTGATATAGGAGGGCAAGGCGGATGATTCATTTTGCATAACGCCCTCGTGCACCATCGATAGAATTTTGATAGGGACTCGTTCCTAATTCCATAGTCGATGTTGCTACCATATTTTATGAGTACGTACGACAGACCAGGGCTGAAGACGGTCGTAGTCTTCAAATAATATGCTCACTCAGGATAAACAAGGAGGGTTATGATATCCTTCCATGCTCCATTGAAGTTGTAGCAACCCGAGGAATTCTCTGCATAAAAAAGAGCATATGGTCAACACCTAGCAAAGGAAATGTATGTATGCAACTACGCCCAGTTAAGTCATGCAAACTCAGGCGTAATATGTAGAGAAACAAACACGCGGAGAGGCACTAGCATCCTGGCATGTGCATAAGTGTTAGTATTTTGACAAGACGACCGTTCTGTGGTCACACACACACTCATGTTCATACTCACAATAGGTGGCCGAGGACCGCTGCATACACACAGAGTCCTCCCCACCAGCACATGTCCACAATAAGGACCGTATGTATCAACATAAGTTTTTGTTGGCGGATACTCATACATGAGGCCATGTGTTTATGGCCAGGGAAGATAGACGAATAGGGTTCACCGTTCACCTCTTGGCGTCGGGATCAAAAAGCGACAAAAGAGAGAAAAGTAAGAGAGGCAGAATATTTATTTACCTCTAAGACAGATGTTTCTGCAAGGATGCTTAGTCTGTAGTCGCGAAGGAACAATGACACACTTACGCATATCGTCCCCTCTGTAGGAGGTGAATGAGAAGTCTTGACGGTCATGGGGAGAAACTAGTTGTGAAGAAAACTCTCCCTCTCCCTGCCTATTTATAGGCATGACGACATTTAATGATCCCCGCACACATGACGTTTCAGTACTGATGAACGCATTAATGATGGCATGGCTTCCGAAAGGGTGCATTAATTGAACACGAAAGGGATGTATAAAATTTTATACTCATGACCAGATCAAAACTGCTGACGGCACAAAGATCGAGGAAGATTTGGCAGATAGGCAACATAAGCCAAGCTTTTGCATATCATGAGACAATTCGCGCACAGACGATAAAATTGACATAGTAGGGCTCTTCAAAACCCAACAGTCCAAACAAGTAATACTCTTACACAGTCGAGGGCAACGTGCAGAACCTACTATAAATATAGCAATACCTCGCTCAAATAATGATTACTGGGAAAAATGAGATGCCCTCCACATGGGTAGAGCAGGCCACGTCTCAAGCACATGGTAAGTATAAAAAGACCCTAAAAGAGCACTATGTCGATGTATTCTCTACATAGGGCATCACGTACGCGGTGCCAGTCTCCCCCTTGCAGTCCGGTGTGTGCATCGTGTCAATGCACTCCTCCAGATTCACTTCTCATTGTAGAAGCATAAAAAATACGCCGGATGGCTATACGCAGCATATTGATGCAGAGCAGCGTAAACAGAGGCCTTAAGAGCCATCAAACGTGCAACAGAGCTTTTTTTGCTAAACACAGCGTGAAATATTAAAAGCTCAAAGGACCATCCACGTAAGTGCAGTATGTCCAGGATGCTTCAGCGTAAAATAGGGTGCTTCATCGACTCCTGGACGTAAAACCCATCCTCTTTCAATGCAGCATTGAAGTGTACGAGAGATGCTTCGTATTCTCCGAAGTAAACCTGTCAGATCCTGCAATAAACCTGTCAGATCCTGCAATAAACCTGACATCTGGACTTCTGACAAAGGGATACTGCTCGACTACCCAGACGACGGCTATAATGATGGCACAACACTGCAACCCAGGCTGTCATTTATCGCCATCTCCTTTGAGTAAACTGCTTTTACGTGCACAAAGGGATACGCTGTCTTGTTTTACACAGGCAGACATGAGTTGTTTACGCTCCGCAGTAGACAAACCGCCTGCCACATCAAAATCTGTACTTCATATGGGACTCAAGGCACGTCTCTACGTCTAAAGCACAGAGCGGTGACAGTTTCTCGAGGCACGTCTTTACGTCTAATGCACAGAGCGGTGACAGTTTCTCAAGGCACGTCTCTGCAACTGATGCACAGAAGGGCTGCAGACCTTCAAAAATATGCCTCCGTATTTAATGCACAGGATGGTGGCAAATCTCGGCATTTAATGCAAGAGATTTGATTATATCTTTAAAAGCCGTAATTTCGGCTAAGACGTCCATATCAGCATTCTGGCACGGTACGCAGCGGCTGCTACGCCCATTCAGCTCCTGTGCTCACTCGACTTCTACGCCCATTTGGCTTCTCCGCCCACTCGGCCTCTATAACTACTCGGCTTCTATACCTATTTCGGCTTCTATGCCTACTTGGCTTCTACGCCATGGTGACAGACATTGGCTTCTACGCCCACCTCTTCTACACAAGGGATACCTACCTACGTGGCTTCTACGCCGTGATCTTCGTAGCGATTATACACGTTTTGTCCCTTAGTTGGACCCGCGTCACACGCTCATTCAAAGGATCATCTATACGCAGGTATTGGTTATTTTAACCGTTGTGTAAAAGGGTGTTGTACTTTCCACTCATCGATTTCTACACCGACGGAGTGGTCACTGTCACTAAAACTCTATAAATAGAGACCTCTATCAATGAGGAACAAGGTCGACAAATTGGAAGGTCAAAAATTGGTCAAGAAAACTAATATCAGATCCACGGTAGAAAGATCGAACCAGAGGTCAAGAGAGAGAGAGAGAGAGAGAATTCGGAGCTCAGGCAAAGAGTAGGGATCGACGACTTTGGCATCGTGCATCCACCCTCTTCTGCAACCTTCGAAGCTGCTTCTTGTCTTCTACGGCACTTCTTTATCATCGTGTGGTCCAAGGGCTAAAGTGATCGACTGCAGATCAGACACCTATAGCAATATTTATCCAGATTAAATAAATTGTACTCCCACATCCTCGTATAGGATCAAATTGTACAAGTTTGTTTATAAACCAAAGAAGGCGGGTTTCGTGTAAACCCCATCTTGAATACATTTTCATTCTTTCGTTTAATACCACAAACAAGATGGCGACTCTGCTGGGGACGTCTTTCTCTTCTGATGAGGAAGTAATTGCTCAATACGATGCGGTATCTGTAGGAACCGTAAAGAAGACACTGGTCGTCCAATTCGACCAGTCTGCCTACGAAGACATGCTTCGAACCGGGGGTAGCTCTCACCCTCTCTCCGTCCAAGACAACAGGAAGTTATGCAAGGTCTGGATGCCCAAGACCTCCTCTACCATTCCTGTGGACTCTCCGATCTCTCCGACCAATGAGGTTGTAGCATTGCTCCCTCCGTGCCCCGCACGTAAAATTTAGTCTCCCGCTACGCGTGGTACAGACGAAACTTTGGGCAAAGCCGCAGCGCTAACCCAGAAGTATCCACTATGCTCAACGCGTAGAAACCAGTCTCCCGCTACGCGCGGTACAGACAAAACTTCGGGCAAAGCCTCAGCGCTAACCCAGAAGTATCCACTATGCTCTATGCGTAAAAACCAGTCTCCCGCTACGCACGGTACAGACAAAACTTCTGATGATGCCTCATCGCCAAATCGGAAGTACAAATCACGCTCCGTGCGCAAAATAACATCTGACCTCTATGAGGAACCAGATGAGTGCTGTGATCTCCGCAAGGAAAATCAAGCGACAGAGTACTCAACTTCTCGGCCTTTACACCAGCGAGGGAGCAATCTGCCTACCCTCCGGATTATGCGGGAAGCCGATGGCCGACTGAGGACCTCTTCAGCTTCATGCCAGTCTGAGCAAATCTCTAAATTATGCTAGGCGAAGTCCCACGGCATAAAGCAAGCTCAGGTTGCGGAAAGACACCCTCCCCGGGGATTATCCGCCACCCAGATGGCCAACCTGTTGTACACAGGTGGCACAGGGAAAACCATGGTGCCCAATCTCCGCATGCCCACTGATGGGAACAGAAGGAACAAGCCATCATCTTCTTCTTGTACTCCTCCTGACTTGCACAAATATCTAATCCAGAAGCGTAAGGAGAGGGGACCTTCCAACATGTCTATTACGCCCCCTGGTGAGCAATGTTGTAATAGTCATAAGATTGTGATTGACTGCTGCTGTTCTAAAGCAAAACGGTCAGTTTTTGACCGGTTGAGCTACTCTCTGTCTTTCCAGGAAGAAGAGCCCGCGCATGCATCCGTGAACATGGCTTCACATATACCTAGAGGAGGGTCGAGCTCAAGACGTTATCCCTTTAGGCCTCCGAGCCGAAGGAGATTCGAAGACCTCCTCAGGAACGCTGAAACTGGGGTATTCCAAAACACCCGTGCAAGGTCACAGCAACCAGCTTCGTACTCGTCTGATTTCGACGCTGGGGTCGCCAGTCTCCCGGATCAGATGCTGAGAGTATAGAGTCGACTTCTGCAGCGACCGATACTAATCCTTCAATGACGCCCAGGGAAATAGGAGTTTATGTCGTTGAAGATGAATGCGAGGAAGCTTCGCCATCAGGAAACGTGGAACAACGCATCACTATACTGGAGACATATATGAAATAAATACAATCCATAATGAAGAACATGCACCAGATGATGCTAACTCAGCACGCAACTGCCATGGCTCAAGCATCGGTCCCGCCAACTCAGATAGGTGTGGGGGTGGACTTACCACCATCCAACCCGAGCCAAGAGCCTGCTCTAGATCAAGAGTCAGCAGTTCCTCCGCTTTCTCACTCGGAGAATATATTACCTCCCGTTGGAGTTACGATACAACCAACTCCGTACTACACCGTAGTCTCGCTTCCAACTGAAAATCCGATGCAGGCAGTACGGGAGTTGAAAGCCCAGTTTGACACCTTGAAGCACAAAGATCAGCTCAAGAAACTGGAAATCAACCAGCCTTACCCAGTTATCTGGGAAGAGGTCCCTTTCCCTCCGAGGTACAAACCTCAGACTATGGCTCTGTTTGAAGGAAAAATATCACCAAGTCAGTACATGAACTATTTTAGTATGATGACGGTGTTGCTACAAGGGAACGACGCCCTCCTCACTCGGGTGTTCAAGGGCTGCCTCTCAGGAGTAGCCTATCAGTGGTACCGTAGCTTGGCGGACAACTGCATTACTTCCTTCGAGGACTTCAAAGATTTATTCTTCACGCGATTCTACGAGGGAGGAATAGACATGTCTATGTCCTCTCTCATCGAAGTCAAGCAGAGGAAAAAGGAGGACGTTTGCACCTTCGTCGAACGTTTTCATCAGGCCACCTTACAGATGCCTCCAGGAGTTCCAGACTCTGTGTTAGTAGACATCTGCAGAAAGAACCTCCTTCCCGTAGTCTCGGTGTTTACAGGAACATATCAGTTCCATGATTGGCCCTCGTTCATCATCTCGGCAGTAGCCGCCGAAGACAACAGTCGCAAGGCGCGCGATAATGGCATCATGATCTCCGCCTCTGACAGAGGCAAGAGGTCATCTCCCAGCAGCGACGATCCTCGCAGCTCCAAAGGAAAGGAAGCTCTAGCGATCAATACGGCCAGGCAAAAGACTGCGGCAACCGCACAAGCGAGACCCGGGACTTCCAGGCCCGTCGAAGTCTACACTTTCGACGACAATGATATCCCAAGTATATTCGAGTGTCTCGTCAAAAGTGGCAAGATCACCCTTCCGGAGCTGAGGCAGCCCCAAGAAGTCGGCAGTACTAACGACCCCAAATACTGCATCTTCCACAGATACGTGCACCACCCGACAAAGGCGTGTTACATACTGAAAAGGAAGATCCAGGATTTGATCGATGCTAAGGCCATCACTCTGTACAACACCGAGAAGACGGTCACGGCCAACATGATCTCTCTACGGTTTGGCAATCTGCCTACCCAAGAAGTCTCGGATGGTGTCACACCCATTTCTCGGACCACGATGAACATCGTCAATCATCCTCCAGTTAGTGGTCAAAATCATAACCTGGTACCCCTAACTACCCGGCAGGGCGAGATTATGTGGGTTTATCCGGATTTGGTGTCAGAGCTCGAGGAGGAGACTAAAGCTACTAAGGCTACATCTAGAAAGAGCTCCAAATGTAAACCATGCCATATGGTCGCAACTTCTTCGCCATCAGACAAAGACGAGGTATTTGCTGCAACTCATTCAGGAAAAGCCTACCTCAACGACTACAGAGTAAGTCAGAAAGATGCACCGACGGACGCTTCAGCTGCCAAACCTTCAAGACCAGGCCCCGTCGTACCAGATGTCGGTCCTTCAAAACTAACTCCGGCGGACAAGGGGAAGCAAAAAGAAGTGCGCTTTGATAAACCTGTGAAAAATATTCCAAATAAAGGTTTAGAGAAGCCATATAACTTCGACATACTGGCCCAACTGGCTAATACACCAGCCAGGCTGTCCATCTTCGAGCTACTCAGGCTCTCCCAAGACACTCGCCTAGCCCTGAGTGAAGCACTGATACAGGCGGAGGCATGCTTGACCCAGCTTAAGTCCCCCGACGAAGAACCGGTAGCATGTCCTCAATGCCACAGTGTAATGGAAGTGGTCCCAAATATCACTTTCACTCAAGACGACATGTTGTTAAAACATAACAGGCATGACAGGCCCCTCTATTATACTGGGTACGTCGATTCCATGGAGGTCGATCGGATTTACATAGATCCGGGATCGTCGATCAGCATCATTCCTCACAGTCTGCTCAGACCGCTGAGGATTCCTACCAGCGAATTGGCTTACACCTCCACTACAATCGTGGGTTTCAACGCCGGAAGAAGTAAGCAGTTGGGGAAAATTTACTTGAGGATCCAGATTGGCAACCTCAGATCGGTGGCCACATGATACGTCATCGATTCAGAGGTGTCCTACAATATTTTGCTGGGAAGACCATGGATCCACGACTACAACATCGTTCCTTCAACTCTATATCAATGTCTTAAATATGTAGACCCCCAAGGAACAGTACAAACGGAGGTTGCTGACCTAAACCCGTTTAAAGGAGTAGAATCCTACTATTCTGATGCTGTGTTGTACTCTCAAGACCACACGGGAGAAGTGTCGGGCGAGGCAGAGAAGGAATCCCACCGGGAGCCAGAAGAACCCTCTGCCATACTACCGCTGTCAATCAGAGTGAAAGGACGAACCACTCGTCCAAAAGCCAGGGAGCCTATGGCTATTCACCTGAACAAGACCAAGCCAAGAAAAGGGAGTGATCCTCTAGTGATCACTTTGAACCAGAAGCCTCCACCCTTGGTCATCAACCTTCGACGCAACAGGCAGCCGACCGATGTAAATGCAACCAGGAACGGAATTCAAGATGATAATAAACATCCTCTTTTCCAGTATATTGACGCTCAAATTCCAAATCAGGAATCCACTCCCGTGACGAGGTAGAACCCATAGCACAAAACTTCTTAGAAGTTATGAACTTCTACCGTCCATATGTCTGGGAAGTAGCTTCATCATCCAACGTCGTCACGACGTATGGACCACATGAGGATTCTATCTTCATTATCCCGCCTACCTGCAGCAGCCAGCGTTCAATAGTCTTCGGACGCATGCGCAATCAATCGGCTATCCAGGAAGATTCTTTTAATGACGATGCTGGAAAAATACAAGTTCACCGATACAGCCCGCAAGCGTTGAGGATCATGCAAAACATGGGCTACGACTTGAAGCGGAAGCCAGGCCTCAACTATGGAAGAGGCAGATGAACGCCGCTGCACGGCGACCCCTACTATCAACGAACTCATTTCGGGTTGGGGTATGCCACCTCCTCTAAGTCGGACGAGGATATCTTCTCCTCTTCTCAGAACGGCTCATCGCCCTCTGACTCACCTGATGCTCTCGAACAAACATTATCAGTGAATATGGTTGTGACAGATTCCTTCAAATCAGATGAACAAGAATCTGAACTGTTTGAGAATGACTCTTGGGCCCAACAGATGGATACGCAGTAGGAATTCTGCTTCGAGCAAAGGGAACCTCCTACCAAAGACGAAGTTATCCAGGTTGATGTTGGGGTTGAACTTTCGCAAAAGTCGATATTTATCAGTAATAATCTTTCTCCAGCTGAAATAGAAGAAGTTATCCAGCTGATAAAAGAGTATATCGACATCTTTGCATGGGATTATGAGGACATGCCGGGCCTTGACCCAAAGGTGGCTACTCACAAACTCAACATATTGATCGATTCAAAGCCTGTGAAGCAGCACCAACGCCGGTTCCGCCCGGATATGATGGACGCCATCGAAGCTGAAGTCAAGAAGTTGATAGCCTGTGGTTTCATCCGGGAAGAACAACATTCCGACTGGGTCGCCAATGTTGTCCCAGTTATAAAGAAAAATGGAAAAATATGTATCTGCATCGATTACCGAGATCTGAATATGGCCTGCCCCAAGGATGAGTTCCCTCTTCCCATCACGGACATCATGATCGACAACACCTACGGTTTTGAACGCATGTCTTTCATGGACGGATTCTCAGGATATAATCAGATCAAGATGCATCCTGAAGACGAGAAGTACACTGCCTTCCGGACCCCGTTGGGGTTATATTGCTATACGTTCATGCCCTTCGGATTGAAGAACGCCGGGGCTACATACCAACGGGCTATGAGTAACATATTCTATGAGCATTTATGCAAAATAGTAGAATGTTACGTGGACGACATAGCCGTCAAGAGCCGCCTCAAAGATGATCACATTCAAGACTTGAGGACGGTATTCGAGTTAATGCGCCAACATCAACTCAAGATGAACCCTATGAAGTCCTTTCTGGGTGTATCTAGTGGCAAATTCCTGGGATTTGTCATTACCGCCAAAGGCATCCAAGTGGACCCTGACAAAGTCCAGGCCATCGTAGAAATGCGACCGCCCCATAATCTGAGGGAACTCCGGGAATTTTAAGGCCGTTTGGCTTATATCCGGAGATTCATATCCAACCTCTCGGGAAGATATCAGCCCTTTTCGCATATCATGAAGAAAGGTGTATCCTTCATATGGGACGAAACCTGTCAGCAAGCGTTCGAAGATATCAAGCACTATCTCACCAGTCCGCCAGTTCTGGTGCCTCCCGTCATGGTAAGACCATTCTTGCTGTACGTTCGAGCGATGGATCATTCGCTAGGAGCTCTTCTCACACAGAAGAACAATATAGGTCATGAACAGGCTATCTACTACCTCAGCAGGATGATGGTCGGAGCCGAACACCGGTACAACCCAGAGGAGAAAGAATGCTTGGCTCTGATGTTCGCTATCCAGAAGATGCGGTACTATGTCACTGGCAAGACTATTCATATCATCTCCAGGATCAACCATCTTCGAGTACTGATGAGCAAGCCAAGTGCTCTTAATTCTCGACTTGCGACTTGGGCGATGATGTTAACACCATATGATATGGTATACATTCCGCAGAAGTCCATCAAAGGCCAAGCGCTGGCCGACTTCCTAGCTGCTCATCCGATCCCAGAGGCCTCTAAATTATACAAGGACATTCTCGACGAAGTTGCAGAATATAATTCCGCAATGGAAAGTGACGCATGGCAACTATTCTTCGATGGAGCCTCCAGAACTGGTCCCATGGGAAACGTGGTTTCAGGGGTAGGAATCGTCCTGGTAACTCCTGATAAACTCGTCATCTACTGAGCATATTCTCTTAGCGAGCCATGCTCCAATAATGTGGCAGAGTACAATGCTCTGCTAATCGGGCTCCAAGTCGCCAAAGAGCTGGGGGTCGAGTTCCTGGAAGCTTTTGGTGATTCTCTGCTTATCGTCAATCAAGTCAGGGAAATATATGAAGTCCGAAATCTAGACCTCATCCCCTATCACCAAGCAGCGGCCGAGATAGCCATGACATTCAAAGGGTTCTTCCTAGAGCATGTACCTCAATCTCAGAATCTGGAAGCTGATGCCCTAGCCAGTCTAGCTGCAGATTTAGCCACTCCTATAAGAAGGCAGAATTCGATAATCCATCTTAACAGAGATTTATTCTGTGTGAAGAACAACCTTCACATAGAACGCAACTACGCTGTGAACACAGATCCCCCTAGAAGAGACTGGAGAAGTCCCTTCATAGATTTCGTGGCATACGGAATCTTGCCGGAGGACCCCAAAGAAGCAGTATCCGTCAAAAGACGATCATTACGCTTCTACTTCGATGCATCTTCACAAGGCCTATATCGCCGGACCTACGACGGACTGCTATTGAGATGTCTCTCTGACGACGAAATTAGATAGACACCCTCTAGGTTGAGTATAAGAAATAATCTCATTTACTGAGTGAAATTAGATAGACACCCTCTACTAGTGACACAAAAGAAATATCTTCACTGAAGTTGAGTTTGGATGATTCTCTAGAGTGCATTAAGAAGAAAACACAAGAGTATACAAAACTCAATGAAGATTATGAGATAGAAAAGACGAAGTCTAACATTGTTGTACAAAAAAAATATGTACTTACTGCTAAGCAAAATAAAGTGTATGCAATCTCTAAAAATCTAGAGATTAGATTGGGGAAACATGTAGTACAACCTACAACTCAGTCTAATACGAGGCACATGGTTACTCACAACATGACATAAGTAAGCAAAGCAATACTTCACACAATCACGTATTCTATTACAAGTATCTACACAAGACACAATATACTTCTCCATATACTCATGTCTATACTGTTGTACCTAGCACTATCACTTTTGCCACCTACCACTATTGTGGAAAGAAAGGACACATCTTACGATAGTGTAAGGTTAGAAAATTGGTAGATATGAATATATATGTATGGGTTCCAAAACCTAACATATTAGGACACTCAAAAAAGTGGGTACCAAAGGTTCTATCTTCAACTTGTATTATAGGTTGACCAACCCTAGTATGCTAGAAGAAAGTGGATACTCAATAGTGGTTGCTCACGACATATGACTGGTGTTGTTACCCTCTTTGTAATGCTGTCGATGAAGAAAGAATGATACGTCTCATTCGATAATAATCTTAAAGGTTATATCATAGGTAATAGTAATATTGATATTCCTCATTTTTTGTGATAAAAGATGTATGTTTAGTAATAGAATTAAAATATAACCTACTCAGGATCAGTCACCTGGCTGACCATGGTTATGACATTAATTTTGTGAAAGACAAATGCTCTATATATGATAGATCAACTAGTAAGATTACTATAATAGTATTAGAGAAGATAACATATATATTTTCTATCTATCGGAGGATACTAACAATACATGTAGATGTCTTTATGCTAACAAAGATAAAAGATGGCTATGGCTTATGCGTCTAGGACACAAGAACATGGACACAATTGTAAGGCTGTCTACAAAGATACTGGTAAGAGGCTTATCCAAAATCACTTTTAAAAAGGACATTGTCTGTGTTGATTGTGAAAAAAATAATACAACCAGATCTTCTTTAAATCAATAAATATTGTAAGTACCTCTAGACCCCTTCAACTATTACATATAGATTTATTTGGACCTAGCAGAGTCGTCAATCTTGGCGGTTAGCTCTATGCTTTTGTAACTGTTGATAATTTTTTAAGATTTACTTGGGTTTACTTTCTTGCAAATAAAAATGAAGCATTTTCTGAATTTATAAAATTTTGCAAAAATGTTCAAAACGAAAAAGGCATCATGATTACTCATATCCGAAGTGATTATGGAGGCAAATTCAAAAATACAGAGTTCAAAAGTTATTGAAATAATTTTTTGCAGGAATCTTTTGTCCTAGAACTCCTCAATAAAATGGTGTTATGGAACAGAAAAATAGAACTCTTGGATATGACTAGAGTTATGTTGAATCAATTCAATCTTCCAAAATATTTTGGGATGAGGTTCTAAATACATCATGTCATGTTTTGAATAGGATTTTAATTCGACCTAGATCGAAGAAGACTCCCTGTAGGCTTTAGTTTGGTATAACTTATATATTAGTTATTTCAAAAAAATTGGATACAGATGTTTTATTTTCAACACCAAGGATAACTTGGAAATTTTTTATTCCAAAGCTGATGAAGTTATTTTTCTTGGTTATGCTACTAAAAGCAAAAGTTTTAGAGTTTTCAATAAGCGTTATTTGACAGTTGAGGAATATATAAATGTTAATTTTGATGAGTTTAACAGTCAAGTACCCAGTGACAGTGATGATGATGTTTGAATAAAATCCAACAAAGCTCCTAAAGATACAACAACTAGTACAAGTTATCTTGAGAGTTTTCCCAAGAAGATGTGATTCACGATCAATCATCCTAAAAATTTGGTCATTGGTGATATATCCAAGAGAGTAAGCACTCATTCTGCAAATAAAGATATTGTTGCAAATATAGCTTTTATTTCACAAATAGAACCTAAAAATATTGTACAAGCTTTGACTAATGAATTTTGGATTTTTGTTATGAAAGAGAAATTGAACCAATTCGAGAGAAATTAAGTTTGGAACTTGTTCCTAGACCTAATTATTACTCTGTAATTGGCACCAAATGGGTATTTTAAAATAACTCATTGAGGATGGACAAGTCACACGTAACAAAGTATGTCTCATAGCTCAAGGCTAAAATCAAGAAGAGGGCATTGACTATGACGAGACTTATGCTCCTAGTGTAGAGACTTGAGTCCATTCACATGCTTTTTGTTTTTGCTAGTTTTTACAATTTCAAACTATTTCAAATGGATGTTAAAAGTGCTTTTCGAAATAATTTTATAAAAGAAGTAGTTTTCTTGGAATAACCTCCTGGTTTTGAAGATTTTAAATTTCTAAATAATGTTTTCAAGTTACTAAAGGCTCTTTATGGACTCAAACAAGCCCATCGTGCTTGATTTGAGTGTCTTAGTTCATTTCTACTTGAAAATAGTTTTTCAAAAGGACAATTTGACATGACACTTTTCATGAAAGCATATGATGACTCTTTTTTATTGGTACAAATTTATGTTGACGATATCATATTTGGTTCTACCAATGAGATACTTTGTGAAGAATTTTCTAAGTGTATCAGAGTGAATTCAAAATGAGCATGATGGGAGAACTGAACTTCTTTCTCGGATTACAAATTAAGCAAAATTTACAGGAAACTTTCATCAGTCAAGCCAAGTACACGAAGAATTTGCTAAAGAAGTTTGACATGGACAACACAAAACCTATCAGCACTCCAAATATCTACAAAGCTTGACCATGATAAAAATGGTAAACCGGTTGACACACGTAAGTATCGAGGTATGATTGTTAGTTTACTTTATTTAACTGTAGTCGCCCTGATATAATATTTAGTGTTTGCATATGTACTAGATATCGGGCTAACCCTAAGGAATCGCACTTGTGCACAAGCGTACATTTCGATACCTTAAAGAAACTTTGACAGTCGGCTTATGGTATCCCAAAACTACATCCTTTGACATTATAGGTTATTCAGATGCAAATTTTGACGTATGCAAAGTTGATCATAAAAGTACTAGTGGCACGTGTCATTTTCTAGGCAAAGTATTAGTCTCTTGGTTTAGTAAGAAATAGAATTATGTCGCATTATCAACTACTAAGCTGAGTACATAGCTTCATGACGTTGTTATGCACAAATTTTACGGATGAAACAAACCCTAGAAGACTATAATTTATGCTATAAGAACATTCTCATATATTGTGACAACCTATATGTTACTCATGCACTAAAAATATAGAAATTTGATACCACTTTTGAAGAGATCATCAGTTACACGGAGATATTTATTTAGAGTTTGTTAACACTGACCATCAACAGGCAGACATCTTTACTAAACCCCTTGCTGAGGTTCGTTTCAACTTTATTCGTCGAGAATTAGGGATTTTGGATTCCAATGCTATATAATTTTCCTATATATCCTATTAATCTAAGTTCTTAAAAGTAAAGATTATTTTGGGTACATGCCGAAAGGACTCTTTTGTCAAAGAGGTGTAAATAGCCTTAAGTGATGTGGTACTTAAGCAATATATACAAACTCAAGAATTTTTTACTCCTAAAAATTATTCAATATAGTAAATAATACTTTAAAAAATATATAATTTATTTTAATAATATAAGTTTTTATGTAGGATTTTTTTATCTAAAATTCTCTCTAAGCATACCAACTATGTGAAAATTTGTTGGAGAAGTCCAACTCGACTGTCCTTCTAACATTTCCAATAATTTTTTAAGTCTAACAGGAAAACACCAAACCTTCTGGCATTTTTAACAAAAACACCAATGCCATTTTCATAATTTCTTCTACGAAAAAAAATTGTAGTAAAAAATAAACTTGCCCTTATGCAAATTTAAAACATATTTTATGACAGCTTTACTTTTTGTTCTAGGTAAGTTTATCTGTGTTTTATTTATTCTTTTTTTTCTCATTTTGATTCTATAAATGACATGTTCCTTTTTCAATTTAAGAAAATATCCTTAAAAAAATTACATGACAAACACTTATTTGTATGTCATTTTTAATTTATATTTTATGGTATACACTTGGTCTCCATCATTGTTTAAACTATATATGACCCTTAATATCACTGTGTCATTGTTAGTCTCACATCTTCTTTTTCACACATAAAATATGACATCCGTATATTTAATCATCTTCTTAGAGTATTTATCATGACATTATCTTTTTTTAATGTCATTGAAAAAGTTATTAATGACAACCATTGAATAAGCCGATATTAGAAGTATCATTAATGACATTTTGATATGAGTGTCATCTGTATATAAAGTGTTATTGTCAACAATTTTTGTAGTAGTGAGTCGAGGGTTTACCAATGGCAGATTTCACAGGATATGACTTGGAAGAGACAGATGAGTACTGGAAAAGCACTTTGGTCCTGTACATTTTAGGAGACAAGTCGTTCTATGGGCAAATAAAATCTTACGCCAATCATATATGGCATCCTCGGGCAAGTATGGAATCTTTCTCTAGCGAGAATGGGTTCTACTTCGTCCATTCTGGATTGGAAGAAGACGTTGAGCGTATCCTCTAAACTGGTCCTTGGACATTCAATGGTAGGCTCATCATTCTAAAGAAATGTTAACGGGTACGCAATATAAACTGGATATTCTCCCTGCGGTTCCTGTTTGGGTTATATTTACTTAATTGCCAATCTAATACTAGAGCATCCCCATGCTTATGAAACTTACTGCCCTAATCGAATTGCCTATTAAAGCCGACGAAGCCACATCTTAGAAGTCTAAACTGTCCTACGCTTGAGTATTTTTCAAAATTGAGGCACACACTGAGCTGCCATGTTCGGTTGAATAGGCCGTGCCATCGGGTAAATTCTATTACGAGTGGAGTATGAATGGATTCTACCAACGTATACAGCCTCACTGCTTTGACCATCTCCTACAAGCTTATCAAGAGACTCCACATCATACCATTCCAAATTGGGACAATGTTCGAACATAGAATGATGTTCAAGATAGGGAACTAAATAAATAAGACCATTATATGGCATAAAGTGAAGCCACATAAGTAACAAATGAAGTTTCAGATCTAGACTCCAATAAACAAAATAAAGAAGCCCATCATGAGAAATACCAAAATGAGCCAGAAACAGAGAAGCACAGATGCAAACTTTAACCATGCGAGGTATGAGGCAAGAAAAAGGAGACAACACAAAAGTTAGGCATTTTGACGCAGATCATCCTAACCAGATTAATCTCTTTGTAGGCAATGCCCAATGTAAACACCCACCTGCTAAATAAGGACTTCCCCCTTCACTAGTACTAATGCCAACAAGCACAAAAAAAGCTCCATCATCCAATGCAGACTCCATATGAAACCAAGTAGCCAGACATGAAGATGGTAGTAAATATACCAAAGACAACCCCCAATGGACAGTAGTGTCATAAAATTTTGTTGAAGGCCAAAAAGATGATAGACGATCAAATGCACAAAGAGAGGAAGATGCAACCGCGTCCCTATGTATGAGTATGAGAGCTACATAGGGTATCCCACATAGTAGTTAATGTCGATCATCGCCTGGAATGTTAGGGGAACCAACTTGATAGGTAGATGGAGGAGTATTCGCCACCACATGAGAAGACACCAGTGCTCTATCTCCATTGTGCTCGAATCCAATATCAAGCCGAATGTGAAATTTGATCGTAGAATCCCAGACAATTGGAAATGCGTTCATAATCTACAGCTTCGTGATATGGCAAACCTTGGAAAGTTAAACTCTGTTTTGAATCTTAACAACTCATGGCGATTAATTTTTCTAACCGTGACAGACTTAATCTAGTTATTGGAGTTGTTTATGGCTCTAACGACAGAAAACTCAGACACAAGCTTTGGAGGGACATCTATATTGTTAACAAGTGCATTGGGCCTACCAAACCATTATTGTTCATTCGAGACTTCAACGCGATAATATTCAGACATAAAAAAAGATGTGGAATGTGTGTGCCCAACCCTAGCTTGGATGACTTCCAGAACTACTTGCTCAGATCGGGCATATCTCTTGTATAAAATTTCGGTTTTGTCTGGACCTGGAATAATCAATCTACAACAAATTGTATTGAGTGTCAGTTGGATCGTGCCCTTGGCAATTTGACTTATTTTGATAATTTCCTAAATATCAATGTGGAGAGGCTTTCTGCAGCCATGAGTGACAATTTACCTCTGCTCATTTATTTCCCTGTTGAGAATAGAAAGAGACATGCCACTTTTAGAAACAATAATGCTTGGTCCTTGATGGTGTGATACCAACAAGCAGTTTTTAAAGGGTTGAGTACTCGATTCAACGGCTTTAGCCAATTTTGACTGACCAAAAGCTTAAATATATGAATATGTGTCTTAAAGCTTAGAATAAATGAAGGCACATCTCTTTTTACAATATGAGCCTAATAGCACTGATCTTGAGAAGGAGAAGTTGCTCAAAGAGGAAGTGAGAAAGCTTCAAATGATAAAAGAAAATCAACTTAAAAAAAGAGTGAAATGTAACTGGTTGAATGACGGGGATAGATGCACCAAATTATTTTATAACAAAACCAGCCTAGACAAAACCACAATAACATCTCAGAATTGATCTCTGTCGATGGTGGTCAGTTGTTAAAACCCAAGAAGTCCAGAATGAAGCTAGCAGGTTCTTTAAGACTTGTACAATCAAGAGAATGTTAACTCTATGTTCCCGCGAGCAACCTGCAAGAGATTTGTGACTGACATAGGAAATGCATTGCTGAAGCAACCGGTATCTCTGAAGGAGGTCAAAGACATGGTTATACAGTGCAATCTAAACAAGTCGACTAGCCCCTATAGGTTTTCGTCCAAGTTTTTAAGCTTTATTGGGACGTTCTTAAATCGCTCGTTCTTGAAGTAGTTAGGGACTTCTTCTGTACCAGTAAGATCCTTCGACAAGTGAACCATACATTCATTACTCTTATCCCAAAAAAAGAAGGTGCATCTTCCATGTCCTATTTTAGACCTATTACTTGTTGTAATTTCATATACAAGATGATAACACACTTGATGTGTTAGCGTATGAAGAGGATATTCCCTGGCTTCATATCTATCAATTAGTTGAATTTATCAAGGAAAGAAGTATCTCAGAGAACTGTCTACATGTGCATAAGATGGTGATATATTTTAATAAAGTGGGTAGCAACAAATCATGTGTCAAAATGGATCTCAAAAAGGCGTACGATACAGTTAACCGGGGTTTTGTTCGTCATATGATGAGAACCATGGGTTTCGCTGAATGGTGGGTTAGCAGAATATTTTAATGCATCTACCCCAACATTTTTTATCCTGATCAAGGGCCAACCGGTTAGGTTTATCAAAAGCAATAGGGCTTCGTCAGGGAGGCCCTTTGGCCTCATATCTTTTCACAAATGTTATGGAGCACTTTACATGTATGAAGGACCTCGATATTCTCTTTCGATGAATAGAGCTATTATTAAGGTTTGTCTCTCCTACCATTTCTTATCTTATTTATGCTGATGAATGTTTGGTATCGTCATGACCCGCACCCAAAATTTGGGCATAATCGTGGGCGCGCCTAGCTTACACCGCAGAGTCGGTGGTAGAACGTTGTATAATATCCACAAATATAATCTACAACTCACGTAATAATATATCTCAACTCCTCTTGGGAGGACAATAATCAATATCCATAACAATACTCAATCACAGGATCGAAGAAAGATAAATGCACGATAGGATTAAAACGAATAAAAATGATAGTTCCAAATCATAGTTCAAGTGATCTCCAAACCAATAAGTACTGGATCCAATACATGGTATCGACTATAAAATAGGAAATAGTAATAAAATATATTATGGAGCAAGTAAAACTAAAATTGTGACATGGAAAGTAGTGTGAAACAAGTAAATATGAGCAGTAAGGTATATGTTAACAATATGGAGTGAAACAAGAAGGACTGTAACTATCTAAGTATTTTGAAGTACCATTTTTGATATATGATAGTCTTGGGTGATTCGATGTCTAAATAAACCTGTGACTCAATCATACGTGAAGTATATGATTGGCTATCCACAATGTCTAAATAAGGTCTGATCACATATCTTACTAGAACTTTCCCGCCCCCGACTAATACACATGGATCCGAGTCACGAACATTAGATCATAATACAAAAAAAATAGGAGTACAATATCCATAAGCTATATGATAACAATGAAAAAGTAATATATCATGACTAGAGATCCATATAATACTAATTCGAGTAACAAGCATGTCGAAAATCAAGTAAACATCTCTAGATATGCATTATAGAAACTATCAAGTACTAAAAACAATCAGCGAATGTACTTACATGTCGTCCTGAGCTAGTGGCACGGAATTGGTACCACGTCTAAGTTCAAGTAACCTATTTTATGAATTTGTAATGTCAATCGGTGAATGAAACATAATAATCATATCTACTTGGTTATTAGGTCTCTAGGTTTACTTCCTATTTCGATTAGTATTTTAACTAAGTAAGTTTATCTTGGTTCTCATTACCTATTTGAATAACTTAAATCTTAACTTATATATATATATATATATATATATAGAATAAGGGAGGTGAGATGGCACATCACTCTATAAACAAGGGTGGCAGTGACGTGGCACAATCTCAACCACACAAACGAGTGGAGGGGGTTAAGTGCAAATTGTTAATTATGAAATGTGTGGTTGAGATTGTGCCACATCACCGCCACCCTTGTTTTTAGAGTGAGGTGCCATCTCACCTCCCTTATTCTCTATATATATATATATATTAAGAAGGTAATTGTATACTATTAAAAAATTATATTATATGTCGTCTCCACTTATGGAGATATTTTTATCTGTCATCATTGTTATTTTTATCTGTCATCATTGTCATTACATCAAATTCTATATTATATATCACTCCAGCCCAAGTAGTAGACAACCCTCGAATATGTATCTATTGCGTTCCTTCCAAACATATCATATTCTTGACTCCAGTCGAGTTCGAGCCTTTTTACCCCATTTAGCGGGTTTATGTCTTGAACTGGAGATCAGCTCCATAATCCTCTCAAGGGCATATGATCTCCTATGGTTCATATGAAGCTTGGTTAGCTGAGCATGCCAAACTTGCCACGAGTAATCGCAGTAGAAGAATAAATGACTCTGAATCTCATTATGACCATGGCAAAGGGTGCATCCCATGCCTCCCGTCTGAATACCCAGTCTCTCCAATCGGTCCAGGGTCAGCAAGCGCCCATGATCTCTCTATACATATATAGCTACATTTTTCGGGCAACTTAGTAGGCCTATACGAAATCCATCCATGCTAGAACTGGATGGTGCTCTTTGATCGCATCATATGTATGAGCACCCTAATTTTTATATAAGGTTATTTTGGTAATTAGCAATTAATTTTATTTATTTAATTAATTTAAATATTTATTTGATAATTTATTGAACTATAGACACTTTTTGCTATGGTCTTGAGATTTTAGTACAACACTAGCCCTTACCTTCAAACCAACTTTGCATAATAGACTTACATGAGCCAATTAGGTTCATGGATTGAATTTCACTCATAAATTCGTATTGCTATGCTTTCGCACAACTTCACGACGTAAAATCTAGATATTGACAATTTAGCACTTTGTCGTTGCGTATAATTTTAATGCGCAACATCAACCATTTTCATCTAACCAACTTCACATCCATAAGCCTAACAAGACCTAACATGTTCATATTAAGGGTTTCACATTCATTTAAATCCCTACATACTTCATAAACATCACATGGTTCAATTCCTAGTTTAAATATCCAATTTTTTATTTTAGGAAACCGCATCTTGCTTATCTTTTGTGCACTTTATTTAAATTAAAATAATTAATTATATAATATGCCAAGGATAATTAGAAGCCTAATAAACCCTCATGGACCCTTAAACACAAGCCCTTTTGGGACCAACACAATACCAAGAAACCAACACCCAAAAGCCCAACCAACAAGTATATATAAACATGCAACCCTCTCCTCTACCTAGCCCTAGCCGCCTCTCCTCTCTTATGAATGACCACAATAGTAGCCGCCTCCCTTTTTAACATCTCCTCTTCCTCCTATCCCTTTCCCATACCTTCACGAACCCCCATGAGCACCCCAAGGCCGACCCTAAGGCCAACCCTTCACCCGAACACCCCCATATTAGGTCGGCTGCTACTGCTGGTTATTGCTACTTTAAACAGAGACCAAAACCCTACAGAACCCTATTTTCTTCATCTATTTGAAGTCTCCTAGCATCCCTTCAAGTGGCACAAAATTTGGAGTTCTTTTGATACTACGTTTGGCCGTAGTGGAGAAGAAGGTCCCCGCCATAATTGCGTACACGTAAGTTTTCCAACGTCAAATCTCCTACATATTTTTTATGAAATTAAACTCATTTAGAACCATGTTAATATTAGGTAGTTATTAGAAATATTTTAAAGCATGTGAAACCATATTTTTATGTACAAAACTACCCCAAGTTGTTGAATAATCTAGACACGGACACAGTACATCAATACTAGTTGTAGTTCTTTGAAGGTTGCCATATTTTGAATATGTAAATAAATTCTAAAATTTAATATATTATAATTATAGAATATTTAATGTGTTATTTTATTATTTATTGATTTTTTTGATACAAATAGGGTAGTTGCATGCATAAACT
The DNA here is from genome assembly GCA_036927795.1 of Iris macrosiphon. Lineage (NCBI taxonomy): Eukaryota > Viridiplantae > Streptophyta > Magnoliopsida > Asparagales > Iridaceae > Iris > Iris macrosiphon. The sequence goes on along the minus strand of JAYESA010000006.1, from coordinate 57,161,815 downwards.
ACGTTGCGTAGTTGCTAGAAATCACTAGTTGTCGCCCGTAGAGACTTTTTGCATGCAATTGTATTGGGTTGGTTATTTTCATATAATTATAAATAATTTTAGAATTAATAGTTTTTAATAATTAATGATTTAAAAATAGTTTTAAAAATTGTTAATGACTCATAATATTCTGGTGTGTAGCAATTTGCATGTACAACTAATATAGAATTAATAACTAGATAATAACCTAATTTAACTAGAAAATTAGATTCTAATTAGTGTAATAATTAATTGGTAGGTGTTTGATACATTTTTGTGGAGAGCTCCAGACCAGACTTGTTGTGCTCGCAGTTTGGCTCGGAAGGCATGTACACCTTGCTTAATTGTATTGTTCAGTTATATTATGCCTAGTTTTTATTTGTTAGTTGTGTGCACGCTTCTTAAAGTAGTTGACTTACCTGGTATATTGTAAAGGTACATGGTATCTTCTGACCTGACACTTGTTCAATACGTTCACTGAGTGAGAGAGTGCATAGACTAGCGTATTGAGTTAGTAGTTGATGTTAGTTTAGTTTCTAGATTTTTATTGACGTCGTTGCATTATGCCTGCACCGCATATACTGTTCAGATAGTACATTGGGAGGAAAGAATCTACTAGTGAGCGTATGAAATTTCTGTTTCTTACTGTATAAATGGTGTAAATGGTGTACCCCCGAGTTCTATTGAACGCTTGGTGGGATAACAGGTTCTTCTATTTCTGTTCTCTCATGCGCCACTAGAGATGTCTCGAGTGCATATCACATAGATGGTTTAGTTACTCTATTTATTGTTTACTACTTTACTTTTATGCATGTCGATTTTTTGTGTACTTGTTATGTCCCTCTGAGGACCTGGCACCTTTTTCAGATCCAGACGAGCACTTGTACCCGACGGACAATGGAGTTGGAGATTTTGCTGACGAGGACCTTGAGGTGGAACCACAGGAGTTTCCTTAAGATTATGGATGATAGTTGCTTTGTGTCTTGGGTGTACTTATCTAGTTAGCTGGCACCTGGACTATTTTATTATTGTCGAGTTATATTTTCTTTTAGTATTCTTTCATACTTATATTTTGTGGATTATTCTCCACTAGACTTTATTTTGTAGTGGATTCTGAGACTTTATCTATTCATTCAGTTTCTAATTCAGTGATATTTATGGATGAGACTAGATTATTATCTGCCTGTGATATTGTGACTTAGTTATATTCTACAACATAGTACGACTGGTTAGTTCGATTAAATTGGGTTCCTATACTTGTTCGTACAGCTGGCATGAGTACATATACCTGATCTTACATATTTTGGGACTGGGGCGTGACAATATGCACGACCATACTCGAATTTCCTGTTAGGGGAGTCCCAGACCCATGTGTCCGTTGGAAGTGTGTCATCAATCTATATCTAAGAAATAATAACACTATACGGGGGGTCTAGATGTGTGTCTCTAGTCACCAGATTCCCTGTTGTAGGATGCAGCTGAACTGTTGCCTCCTAGGCCCAGCCCTATACGCTACCCAACAGGTTTTATCAAGCAAACTTTGGTGCTGGAACAAAGGGTTTAACCATAAGTCCGTATTATTTCCATCCCTCATGATCATGAAGATCTTCTGCTTCACCACATTTTTATTCCCCAGGATAGTCTTCATCATGACTGAATAGTTGTTGTCCTGTCTGTGTATCCAAAAGTTACCCCCTTTTAAGTACCTGCCTTTTATCCACCTAGTCCATAATGAATCATGTGACAGAAACTTCCAGGTGAGCTTCATGCTTGCAATTTCACACAAAGCACGTAACATCCTCAAACCCACCCTTCCCTCTTTGCAAAGTTGGCATAGTGTGTCCCAAATGATCGTGTGCATGCTCCCTTGCCAAATAAAATTGGCACAAATCTTCTTAATCTTATTAATAGTAGAGGTATGAAGCATAATCGTTTGTAACCAAAATAAAGAAATAGTCGTGATCATTGATCTAACTAACTCAATGCACCCACCGAAAGGCAAACTCTGTGCATGTCAGCCCTCCACACGTTGTTGTGTGTACTCAACCAAGCTCCTACACTCTGCTTCCTTGGCATAATTAACCGATAGGGAGATACCTAAATACTTTACTTGCAGCTCTCCCACATCAACCCTAAGCAACGATACACGATCCTGTCTATCAGTGCAGTGAGCGTCAAAACAGGCTTTGCTCTTGTTTTTATTCAAGTGAAGCCCCGTATCCACCACAAACACCTCCATAATCCTACCTAATTCTGTGAACCGAACCACCAACAGGTGTAAGAAGACTAAAAGATCATATTTATAAATTAGATAAAAGATATGAGGTTACCATTTGGTACAATTGGACAATCTGCTACATGTCCACGCTAGATCCATGAGACATGTAAAGTGCCCCATCACTAGAGTAAATAAATAAGGAAAAAGAGGGTCTCCCTATCGTAAGTCTCGATTACTGCTAATGTATATGTACGACTTCCCTTGAATTAGTACCAAAATGTAGGCGTAGAGATGCACTCCCAAACCATATCAACCCATGCATGATCAAAACCCTTGGCCAACAATATGGCAGACGAATTCCCTTTTGACAGTGTCATAAGCCTTACGCAGATCCATCTCCACGTATGTTTTCACCATCCCAACCTTGGAAACCCATGTACCATCTCATGCATCAAGCGACTGTGGTTCGCAATTGCCCTACCTTTAATAAATATGTCCTGATTGAATGAGACCAAGTCTTACATCATACCCTCCATACGTTGACACATAAGATGCATAACTAATTTATATAAGTAATTAAAGAATTCAATAGGTCGGAAGTCTTCTAGCCGTGTCGTTCCTTCCTTCTTTGGGATGAGAGTCAGATAAGTGATTCAACTCCTTAAGAAGTCTGCCATGAAAGAAGAAGTCCTATATCACCTCCAATACCCTATCTTTAATCGCATCCTAGTGCACCCTGTAGAATTTGTTACCAAAGCCATCAGGCCCCGGAGCCTTATTTGGATCAACTTTAAGATGATATCCTCAACCTCCTCCATCCTTACTGGGGCCATCATCGTCTGGTTACCATGATTGGTGACTAAACATTTATAATTAATAGCAGGAAAATTAGTCGAATAATTATTCTGGTTAAATAGCTCAGACTAGTAGCTAGCTGCTTCCATTTGAAGATCACTATGCGAGGCGTTCTCCTTACAATTCAGACCAATGAGCGTGCTGATATAGTTTGGATGTTGCCGTATTTTAACCATATTATGTAAAATTTTGGAGCAACGGTCACCTTCCCATAGCCAAGTGCATTTGGCCTTTTGCACCATCTCGATTTCTTCTTGTAGACGGAGTACTTCTTTGATGAGCCATTTCTCCTTATTTGCAAGCTTTTGTTTAAGCAAATCTGTCACAGATTTCCTTCTTCTACATATAGTTGGCACCTTGGGGAAGCCATTTTCCAAGCCTTTAGACTAGCTTTGACCCTCTTTAAATTTTGTACCATCCAAAATTGGGGGAAGCCCATGATCAGATACTACAAGCCCGCCAAGACTCTTGCCTCATACCTAATCATACTCAACTATTTATTATTATAACAAAAAGTACTGGCTTTAGTGCAAGTGTCCTGCAAGAGTCGGACGCAAATAGGTGAATGATCACTGGTGCCCACCGCGAGACCCCATGCCACTATGTCCGAGAATTGTTGAAACATACATAACTACCCACCGCCCTATCAAGTTGAAAAATGACACGCTTTCAGACTGATTTGTTATTCCAAGTCCAAATGTGACTGACACGCTCATGAGGCTGCATCACCGCTCCCATCATGCACTGCTGAAACTCCCGAAGAATAACATCATCCACCCCCCCCCCAAACTTCTTGTAGCGATACAACATAGCATTAAAGTCCCCTATCAACAACAAAGGGAGCTGCCACTGGTTTCCAGCAACCACACTGATGTGTATGATGTCCTGCCACAGTCTCTCCCATCCCCGTCTATCATTCTTACCATATACAACACCAAAAATGAACCGAAGACCTCCTTTATTTGTGAATTCCATTGCAGTCAATTGATCAGAGATGTGAACCCTCTGCCCTGACCATACACATGTATCCCATCGTAATCATATCCTAGCCATATTGCATAGATGGAAGTTATGCGCCTGCTTCCAATGACATACAGTACATTTAGTCAGTATCTGATCGGATTTGATTTTGGTTTCCAGAAGAGCAAAATTAGTGCAGTGAGACTCCCTAACCACATTATATCTTCCCAGTGAGCAAATCTGGCGCATATTCCAGGCTATCATTGACATTGATTGATGGTTAGGTCCCCAACATCATCGACTGCATGATCACATGAGGGGTTGACAGGCACCTCCAACTTGGTTATGCCCATATCAGACTCCTCATTACTATTAGGATTCTGGTCATGTAGCAGCTCCAACCACTTCAGATTATCTATGCATAATGACAAGTCCATAACCTGCCTAGATGTAATCGTATAATCTGTATCATCTTGAGTAGATACTGCTTGTCGCTTCCTGCTTTTAGTCCCACTTGTAGCTTTGGGATCTCCCTCCTTCTTCTGTCCGGTGACTCTTTCCCCTCCCCCTGTGCCTCCTCGTATATATCCGATGACTCCAGGCTGACTTCTCATGGTCGTGCCTTGTCCAACCTAAAAGACTACGAGCACCTTAGAGGCCGAAAGAGTCCTTGGGGTGGGTCAGTCTGGGTTATGCCATCAGCCTCCGTACCCTCACTCTTTGCATGCCGCCAACCACCTCCCTGGATGTTCCCAAGCCCAATGTCGCTCTCTAGCTCTATTTCTCTATGACTCTCCGCTGAGTCATATGTGGTCGTTGCACCGAACCTCCCTTATCATGTGGTGAGACATTCCTACCAAGACTCGTTGCTAGGGCCACTGGTGCATCATCGTCGTAGATAGCTTCCCTCGTGATTTTGCATTCTTTGGTGGGATAGCCGAAATACTTACAATGTTTGCAAACTAGCGACACCTACTCATACTCAACCTTCTGATATAAAACTTCCCCGGACGGAATATCATATTTAATTGGCAAAAGGGGATCCTTACCTGCCTCGATCTCCACAAAAACTCTAGCATATCTCATCATTGCCCGTGTCATCATAATAGTGTCTACTTTGATGGGTCATCTGATTATACTTCTAAATTGCATCATCAGTGGGATACTCCAATACATAATCAGAAATTCTAAAAAATGGATCCATATGAGGATATTGTGCAATATATCACGTTCATACTTGGTATCTGGCATCCACTCCTTCATGGTAATAAGCCTGCCATCGAATGTCCTAGGACCACCCTGCAAAATCTGTTTCATGTCCTCCTTTAACCCAAACTGCAAATAGTAGAACCTATTTTCTCTTGCGAAGAACTCCAAACTACCTTTTGGCCTATATACCCGAGCGGTATATGCTCGAATATGGCAATAAAATGGGAGGTTACTGACCACATATAGCACCATCATGTTCCGCCAATACTCTAATATCTCATCCAGTTCCTCCTTGGGTAATGAGGCACGTAATCCTGCCCTCACCCTCTTTGTCTCGACATACCAAATTTGTCCAGTAGCATTAGAAGTTGAGGATCGGCATAGGTCCACCCATGACTTACTATTTGCATTAACACCCATTGGCGCCTTCCCTTTCTCTGCATACGAAGAATGAGGAAGCAATAGCCTAGGCTGAAGTGCACCATGCACAACCTCTATCGTGTTCGACGTCCTCGCAGATGACTCTTCCCCGACCATCGACCTTCGTGTTGGACCTGTTGTACCGCTCCCTGTCATGCCTCAGTCCCAAAATATGCGGGACCAGACACGTGGCAATGGCCAACTTGTACATCTCTGAAGCATTTTCCAATTTTATGGACCCGTCGTAGAGTACTTACGCTATCCAGAAAGGGGTCACTATCTAAATAATAAAATAAATACTTCTATCTCGATCCACAAGAAAATGAAATAAAATAATGGACAACTGATCTCATGATGTGCACCTCATACTACCCTTGTCCGAATAGACTCGAAATGAACAATATTAGTCTATAAACACTAGGCTATAAAAGAAGATAATATAAAAGATAGTGCGTAACTGTAAAGTATGAATGGTAGAGTAATATTTGAAAGAGGTCTAACGCTCCACTAGAAGCTCAACTCAATTCAATTTATAGGAGAAATACATGTAATAAAGTATAGCATAAACCTCTATTCAATCCAAAGAATATATATATATATATATATATATATATATATATATATATATATATATATATATATATATATATATATATTATATAATAAATATCTATTCAATATTCTAAATACCCTAGATAAAATATAACCCATAAAAATACGATTAGCAGAAAAATCTATCAACCAGTGAGAATTAAATATAGGTTTCCATATAATCTCTAACTACTAAGGAATAGGTCCAGCAAGTTCATACCAAAAAAAAATCTAAATCTTTGGCCTTAAGCAGTTTATGTGTAAACCCCAATATTTAGTTATCATTCCTATAAGACTTTTATATTCTAATTACACTCTTCATCTAACCTACACGGGTTCCATTTTGTTACCACTTGCCATCCATTATAGGCAATTCACTGTATCTAACTTAAGACTATAACATCTATCAAAACTCTCATCCTTCAACCCATTTGCTCTATCTTAGATACTAGCTTATCTACCCAAGTTATCAATGGAAGAACTCACGAGTCCAATTAACACTAGCAATCCAAATAATTAAGTACATCTAATCTGATTTTGAAATCTATACCGTAGTACTCGAGTTATCAAATTATTCAAATATTAGGTCAAGCAATCTACCTATCTATTTAATCTGGTCCTGTAGTCAACAATAATTTAAGTTAGTAGTAAGATCTAGGTTTGATACTAAAAGTCATAAGACAACTAAAGATTTAACCACTATAGCCTGCTACGTAAAGTTCTATTTTTATAAGATCATAGTACCATTCCCTGTATCACCACCATGTGCCACAACTAATCCCTAACATCTAGCTATGTATTCCATAAATTATTTCAGAGCATTAGAATTAGATAATCTTTCTAGCTTCTAATACATCCAAATCACTGCTACCTTTAGTAAGGATAAGGTTTTATTAGTTCTAGGCCTCTAATACAATTCTTATACTAACAATCTACACTAGCTCTAGCATATATAAATAACATATCTACCTACCCTACTAAGGATAACCATCTTCTCAAAATTTTATATCAAGCATACCTTCTTCCGTCATGACGAGGATCTACTTTTGGAGGAAACATTGGGCACGAGCATACATCTCTCTGAAATAAGTGGAGATAAGAAACAATAATAAAGATATCGAGGGAAATAAACATATACAATTATGAAGTCCAAGGACGATGTCGATATCGTAAAAATACGGAAAAGTTAAACAAACTTTTTGTATTAATTGGAATAGAACAAAAAAAGTACAAAAGAAACTAACGCGTAGAGTTCTGAGTAAAAAATAGATCTGGGCAAGTATGAATGGCAAGGCCTCCAAAAACTTGAGTATGTGACTCAATGAACGTTTCTTCCTCCTTCTGTCTCTGCCTCCTCCTCTTTTTTATGTGTGGAAGACGCCCACTATTTATAGCCTTCAAAAGATCATGCGTGCATGCGGATTTTACACTACCGTATATCAACTTCCAAGAATGGAGATTGCAGATTTATAAGCGTATACGGTGTTGTGGCTGCCATGTGACAATTTGAGATCTGGGATTGCTAATGCCCATAATTTATACGATACATCGCTCGAGGATATTGGTATTAATAACAGAAAGATTTGGTTGCATGAAGCTTTTGAGGGAATACTGCTGTGTGAAAACTCCAGCAAATGGGAATACTGAAACATAGGACCTTCGTTGTGCTGAAGTTAGTGCATGATGCTCCAAAGTAGTTTGTCGGTTGATTGGCACATGACTGTATTTGGCGCATGTCTACCTTTAGAGCAAGATTTTGGATGCCTTTTATGTATTGCCTTTGATGACTGTTGTCACTACCACATTTTCCAGATAAGGGCATTTATGTAATTTCACTATTTGGAATAATTATGTATTTAATTAATCTGCTGAGTTTTATAAACTATTTATATATGGTTAGTGATATTTGGTTTTAGGTCAAACCCTAGAACTCATTAGGACAAACCCTAATGACTAAACCCTAATTTGAAGACCAATTCTAGAGAAACCCTAGAATTCTAATTTTAAATTGGACCTCAAACCCTAGACTGACTAAACCTTAGTTAATTAGGTTCTACATGACCTAACATAGGGAGTTTAACCTAAACTTATGCATTGAAACCCTAACCTAGTTTAATATAAAAGGGAACCCTATTTTCCTTCATGGAGAAAGGAAACCCTAGCCTCCATTAGAAAAACCACTTTCCCACCCCAAATTCGAAATCAAACCTTAGGATTCCATCTTCCTCCTCCAAAGAAAAGGGAAGCAAGGAGCTTGGGTCAAGGAACCTTGGGGAAGAAGAACTTGCATAGGGAAACCATCTCCCTATAGGTAAAACCCTATTTTTATTCAATTATATTCTGTTTTCTGTTGATTATTGCCATTAGGAAAACCTACCTTGTTGTGTAGATCTCGGTTCTAGGGATCCTACAGGAAGACCTAGGGGAGATTTGTGTTTTGATGACCTGTGGGTGTTTTCCCCAAATTTTTTGAAACCCTAAACCTAGGGATTTTGTGTAGACATGATTTTACCTCCAACAATTGAGTTTAGATCTCGATTTCTTAGGTTTTCGAATTGAGGATTCAGGGGTACTTGTGTGAATCTGTTTCTGCACTTCTTGTGTTCGTAGAAATGCCCTTAAGGTTTTACCTATCTAATGTATTTGTATTTCTGCATATTTTGACATATAATCTATATACATAAATATATTTGTGTGTACATGGGAGGGTAGAGTTTTCTCAGTGTGCCATAGAGTTTAATACCTGTACAGTGAGTTGAGTTGAGTTAAATTGAGTATCAGTATACATTTTAGAGCAGTGTGTGAGTGTAGGTCCGTATGTGACTGTGTAGCAGTACTTCTATGTGATGTACATTAGGACCTTGAGAGGCTGAGGATGGCAGTAGGATATTAAGTGCAGTGAGTAGTTAACTGTGCTGTGCTGTGTGTTAGTGTTGTCTAGTGTGTGTGAATACTGATAGTTTTAGTGTTGTGTGGTTGAGGAGTGACTGTGAGTAGCAATGTGTATCTGAGTATCAGCACTGTGTCAACCTAGGTGAGTGTAGGATTTTGTATCAGTATATGCCTGTGAGTGAGGGTAAGTCAGAAGTTATCTAGGTGTGCACTGTGACAGGGGTGTTTTTCTGTGTATTAGTTTAGAGGGGTAGACTGATACTTAGTATCAGTAAGGTAGTTTGTATTGGTGTATTGGAAGTATACCTGTGTGTATGTGTTAGTTAAATCTATTAATTTCTGTAGGGAGAGCAGTGAGTTGTGCAGTTTCTATTGTAGCAGTAGCTAGTATAATCATGTGTGTCAGTTATTATCTCTCTGTGTGTGTTAAGTGCATACCTCAGTGTAAATGTTTACCTATGTATTAATATGTGTACTGTGTGTGTTCCTGTGTAAATATCAGGATGCGTGTGCTGTACAGTGAACTAGTGTATCAATAACTAGTTGTTTACCTGGATGTGTATAAGTTGGGAATTAGTATCAGTAGCTAGATTGTATAGTGTGTGTTAGCTGGGAGTGTAGCTCAGTCTGTGTAGGTGTGTGTAAGTCTGAGTGTCCATATCTGTGTGTTGAGGTGTAGTTAGAAACTTATGTGTGAATACCTACATTAAATCTGTGAGTACCTGTGTCAGTATTTTAAATCCTGTGTGAGTTATCTGTGTATGAGTGAGTGATTTTCCGAGGTTCAGTGTAACACTGAGAGTGAGGGACCAATGAGTGAATGTGTCTCATATATCCCCAGGTCAGTGTGTCTCATATATCCCCAAACCAGTGTGTCTATGTGACAGTGTGTGTGTGTATTTATGTGAGAAGAGAGAGTATACTTGTGCAAGTATCTGTGAGTGGCACCAGTGAGAATAATGGAAGGTATAGGTCTGTTGGTGTAGGTACTAGGATTTTATGTCATCTAAGCCAAGTAACTGAAACATCTTAGAATACAATTTAGTTAAGGCAATGTTAAACTATTTTGTAAGTATCTAGGTAGCTTTCAGTGGTTGCAATTTATGATGCTTGCAAATTAATAACCTATAGTATATAATAGTAGCTAGATTATACTAGATACCTTAATATGATATAGAATTTGATTAGTGGGCCTAGTTAACCTAGTATAGCCTGAGCCATGACCTAGAAGCCTCATTTCTTAATTAGTTAACATGTTATTTCCTTTAAATTCAGTATCTAACATTAATATTCCATAAATAGGTCATTGTGATCCCACCTTGGACATCGATCCTCACTCATTGCTCAGGACCACAGGCGAGTACATTCTCTGACAGTTTTTATTTTGTTGATTACTTCTATAATCTAGTTGTATTACATACTTGATTCCGACACTATGGATACACGGGTTAGCACCCTATATCCCCATCATGAGGAGTCGTGATTGGAATCCATCGTGCTAGCTGGGGGATGGGGAACTATTAGTAGATTATGTGATCATATCCAAACATTTACATGCATCATAGCTCACCCCACTTCTCACGTTGGGTGCGGCCTGACCATTTTACATACATCATAGCTGTTATATATGATTAGCCTGACCACTACATGCATCATAGCTAACCATATGGTTAGCCTGACCTACAAGAATTATAGCTAATCATATATAACCAGCCTGATCTAGTCCCAAGCCGATCACATAATAAACTGATAATTCAAACACTTAGCTAGATGTCTATTCTTTATTCAGATTCACTTGTTCTAGCATTCACTACTTATTGCTCTAGCATTCACTATTTACTGTTCATTGCTAGATGCTCTATATTGTCTATTTCATTTCTCCAGTACTTTATATTTCTTGTATTTCTTCTCATCTTGTATTCTTACATTGTTTATAGTTTTTATCAATTTAATGAAACTGCTGTTAGTGCTTGTGCTTCGCTCCAATCCTGACTGGATAACATTTTTCAGAGGACCTGGAGAACCTTTGCCCCACTCATTACGGCCCAGGTTCAGAGGGAGATTTCACTCCAGAAATCCCAGAAGAGTTGCCTATCCTAGAGGAGATCCTTCTTAGACTATTTTTCTGCATTTATTGTGTTAGACTGAGACTGAGTTGTATTTATTATTTTGTGACTTTGTGAGGTTATCTAGACCCAGGTTTTGAGTTAGATTATTGTGGTTGGTTTTTTTTAGAACTCTTTTCTATTCCCATTGTGCCATTATTTCCTTATAGCTTGTGATTGAGTATATTATAGAACTATGGATTTTTATTTTTGTCCTCCGTACGGAGTTGAGACTATTGACAGGATATATTATATGTTGAGACCTAGACAGCGTTCTACCGCCGATGCTGCGGCGTAGGATGGACGTATCCACGACTCATGCCCAATTTTCGGGTGCGGGTCATGACACGTTTTTAGTGGTGGCCCATGCAGGTCAGTCCTAGATTCGCATTAGAGCGATATCGTAGTGGTGCTCGCTTAGAGTATTACTACGAGCCTGTTTTAGGAAATAGGGATTTAGGCCGAGGATATGTTCAATCACAATTAGGAATTCCTGATTCTTATAATACTACTCTTAATGATTTTTCCTTTAGAAATTACTGTCCTTCTTTGATGATATCGTGTCTATTACCTTGATTAAATTCTTCGATCTGTCTTCAGGATGCCGCCGAGAACCAGATCCCGGAGAACCGGAGCAGCAGAGTCAGAGAGGTCTGCCACCTCTCACCTTGCCGGACAGACATCCGCAGCACCTCCTACATCTCCAGTACATGTGGGAGTGTCTGCAGCATTCGGGGGTCCTCCACCACCTGTTCAGAGGGTCCCCATAGCTACGACGACGCCTCCACCACCACCACCCCCACCACCAGTTCAGCATCCAGGAGGTGTGCCCGTCGATAGAGCACAGATGTTCGCTTTAATTCAGGACATGGTCGATGCCCAGAGGACGTCGGCAGAGGCCCAGAGGGTGCAGGCTGAGGCACACCAGGCCCAGACAGAGATGATGAGGGTGAACATGGAGAATGCTCATCAGGTGGCTCTCCAGGCTGTGGAGAGAGTCACTTAACAGCAGCAGCGTCCTGATCAACACCACCAGAGGCCGGGCACCATTGTGGATTTCAAGAGGATGATGCCTCGGGAGTTCAAGGGGACAGAAGGGATACTCTACGTCGATGATTGGCTAGAGGACATCGAGAGGAACTTGCGCTTGGCGCAGCTTCCGGAGGCTCTTCAGATCGAGGCCGCCGGCAGCCAGATGTTCGACATCGCCTTGACATGGTTTCGCACAGAGCCGAGACTCCTTGACAGGGGACTCACTTGGGAAGCTTTCAAGGAGCTCTTCAAAGAGAAGTTCTTTCCTCATGTTGCCCTGGGAGCTTTGGAGAGTCAGTTCCATGACTTAGCCCAGGGGAGCTCGTCCGTCGATGAGTATGCCGCAGAGTTTTCCCGCCTGAGCCACTTCGCACCGTCGATGATTAGAGATCCGGGAGACAGGGCCCAGAAGTTCAGAAAGGGGCTGACAAGGGAGATCAAGTCTCGCACGTCGGGATGTCGCACAGCTACCTACGAGGGCATATTGATGGATGCCCAGATAGACGAGAACGACTTGGACCTCAGGCCCAAGAGGGGAAGCGATGGTTCCGGAGGAGCAAACAGTAGTGCGGGACCGGGCAAGCGTCCACACTATCAGCAGCAGAGGCCCTTTTCGCAGCAGCACCAGCAGCACCAGGCACCAGCCCGAGGGCAGGTCCAGCAGCAGCAACAGAGACAGACTCAGGCCGCCATCCAGTGTGCGTACTGCGGGAAGACAGGACATACTAGAGATATCTGCAGGAAGAGATTGGGCTCATGCCTGTCCTGCGGATCGACGACACACCAGCTGAGGGATTGCCCTACCATTCGTCCAGGTCAGGGTGGAGCAGCCGCCCAGAGAGGACCAGACAGGGTACCTACCATACCAGGAGGCCAATAACAGAGGGCACCACTTCCACCGCAATATCAGAAGTTTGCCCAGCACCAGCAGCAGAGAGGTGTACCCCAGGGGCGAGCGTACGCTATGGCAGTCGAGGAGATCGAGCCAGCAGAAGACTTGATCACAGGTTCGGTTCTTCTCGATTGTATTCCCGCATTTACCTTATTCGACTCTGGCGCTTCCCATAGTTTTGTGTCTGTATCTTATGCACTTCGACATTATTTAGACACAGAACTATTAGCTAGAACTTACAAGATCATGATCGATGGAGGTATTATCCTAGTCCGTGATTACTGCAAGGACCGGAGGGTGTCAGTAGGAGGCCGAGAGTTGAGCGTGAGCTTACTCGTCATGCCACTTCCGGGGTATGATATTGTACTCGGAATGGACTGGTTGAGTAGGCATCATGCTACTATAGATTGTTATAGAGGCAGAGTATTATTTAGACCACCAGGAGAGCCGGAGTTTGAGGTCGTCAGAGGAGCAGCGAAACAGAGGAAGAGCACATTTTGCGGAGCCAGGACGGAAAAAAAGGAACTGCCACATCCTCTGATAGCGGAGTTCCTGGATGTATTTCCAGAGGAGTTGCCAGGCTTGCCGCCAGACAGAGATGTTGAATTCTCTATAGACTTGGTTCCAGGAGCGGAGCCCATTTCATAACATGTCTATAGGGTCAACAACAGCGAGCTGGCAGAACTGAAGAAGCAAGTTGAGGAGCTGCAGGACAAAGGCTTCATCAAATCTAGTTCATCACCATGGGGAACTCCGGTATTGTTCGTACCGAAGAAGGACGGCACGGTGCGCATGTGCATTGATTATAGAGATTTGAATAATATCACTATCAAGAACAAGTACCCGCTGTCGAGGATAGATGATCTTTTCGATCAGTTGAGCGGGGCGAGGGTGTTTTCAAAGATAGATTTGAGGTCAGGCTATCACCAGGTGAAGGTGAAGAGAGAAGACACGCCGAAGACAGCTTTTCGGACCAGATACGGTCAGTTTGAATTCATGGTGATGCCATTTGGTTTAACCAATACACCGACAGTATTCATGAACCTGATGAACAAGGTGTTCCACCAGTACCTTGACAAGTTCGTAGTGGTGTTCATAGACGATATTCTTGTGTATTCCAAGACCCCGGAGGAGCACGAAGAGCACCTGAGGTTGGTCTTAGAGACTCTCAGGAGGGAGAAGCTGTATGGGAAACTCTCTAAGTGTGAATTCTTCCTTGACAAGGTTGAATTTCTTGGACATGTGGTATCGGGTGACGGAATCTCGGTTAACCCACAGAAGATCGAGGCAGTGAAGTCGTGGGCTACCCCCAGTTCGGTAGCTGAGATCAGGAGTTTTCTCGGGCTAGCAGGATACTACAGGAGGTTTGTACAAGACTTCTCCAGGATTGCAGCGCCAATGACCAGATTGACTAGGAAGGATGTGGATTTTGTCTGGACGGAGGAGTGCCAGGCTGCATTTGATGAGCTGAAGAAGAGGTTGACGACAGCTCCAGTTTTGACGTTGCCAGCAGGGACGGGTGGTTTCACCATCTACAGTGATGCTTCAGGTAAGGGTCTGGGATGTGTTCTTCAGCAGCACGAAAAGGTAATTGCCTATGCTTCCAGGCAGTTACGCCCTCATGAAGAGAACTACCCCACCCACAATTTGGAGTTGGCAGCAGTTATCTTCGCTCTAAAGCTGTGGAAACATTACCTGTAAGGAGAGCGTATTGAGATCTTCACAGACCACAAGAGCTTGAAGTACGTGTTCACACAGAAGGAGCTGAACATGAGGCAGAGAAGGTGGTTGGAGTTGATGAAGGACTTCGACATCTTATTACAGTACCACCCAGGGAAGGCCAACGTAGTCGCCGATGCCTTGAGCAGATATCCGATGGCGATGTACTTGACGACAGATAGACATTTGTTGGCTGATTTGGAGAGCTTGGAGATTGAGGTGTTAGTTCCCGGTACAAAGATTCAGATATGGGGATTGCAGATACAGTCTGAGCTGAAGGACAGGATCAGAGCTACGCAGTATGATGATGAGGCTTTGAGGAGTATCAGAGCACATGTTCGGGCAGAATTGTCGGACGACTTTACTATCGCAGAGGATGGTTCCTTACGGTACGGCACGAGGATATGTGTTCCGAGCGGGGAGCTGCGCGAGGAGGTTTTGCAGGAGGCACACCGCTCTCAGTACTCGATGCATCCCGGTGCCAACAAGATGTATCGGGACTTGAGAGAGCACGTATGGTGGTATGGAATGAAGCACGAGGTAGCACGCTTCGTATCCCGGTGTCTAGTGTGATAGCAGGTAAAGACAGACCGATAAAGGCCAGGTGGTTTGCTTCAACCTTTACCGATCCTAGAGTAGAAATGGGAGCACGTGACCATAGATTTTGTTTCAGGGCTTTCACATTCTCCAGGAGGGAAGGACGCGATTTGGGTCATCGTGGACAGGTTGACTAAATCAGCCCATTTATTACCTTTCAAGGTGGGCACGTCAACAGAGAGGCTAGCAGAGATGTACGTGCGACAGATCGTTAGACTTCATGGAGTTCCTGTAAGCATCGTCTCGGATCGGGATAGCCGTTTCACTTCCCACTTCTGGAGGAGTCTGCAGGCTAGCTTGGGCACTCAGCTCAAGTTCAGTACCGCATATCACCCCCAGACAGACGGGCAGTCCGAACGGACTATTCAGACTCTCGAGGATATGCTACGCACTTGTGTTCTAGATCTCAGAGGTTCTTGGGAGGATCATCTGCACCTGGTAGAGTTCGCTTACAACAACAGCTACCAGGCCAGCATCGAGATGTCACCATTTGAGGCTCTTTATGGACGGAGGTATCGTACACCGTTATCTTGGGACGATGTTAGAGAGAGAGCCTTGCTAGGACCAGAAATGGTCGTGGATACAGCAGAAAAGGTGAAACTCATCAGAGACAGACTGC
The DNA here is from genome assembly GCA_036927795.1 of Iris macrosiphon. NCBI lineage: Eukaryota > Viridiplantae > Streptophyta > Magnoliopsida > Asparagales > Iridaceae > Iris > Iris macrosiphon. Next base: position 57,145,688 of record JAYESA010000006.1, on the reverse strand, counting down.
GAGTGGCGCAGGACAGACAGCGGCATTGGGCCGACAGCCACCGTAGACCCCTTGAGTTTCAGGTATAGGTTGTTATTTTCTGGTTGTGTTGTTTGTTTAGACTGCGTATTGAGACTGTTTTGTTTTAGGTTGGCGATCTAGTATTCCTACGAATTTCTCCGACGCGTGGTACGATTCGTTTTGGTCGAGACGGGAAGCTTAGCCCACGCTACATCGGACCCTTTGGCATTCTTGCGAGGGTAGGTGCAGTGGCGTATAGACTGGACTTGCCGCCTGTATTAGAGGGAGTGCATGATGTGTTCCATGTGTCACAGCTGAGACGGTATATGGCAGACCCTAGTCACGTACTTGACCACTCGGAGATTGAGGTTGGTCCGACACTCAGCTACCCCGAGCAGCCCGTAGAGATCTTGGACCGCAGAGAGAAGGTGTTGCGGAACCAAACTATTCCTTTGGTTCGTGTTGCATGGAGATATCACTCTCCAGGGAAATCGACCTGGGAGAGGGAAGACGAAATGCGCGAGCAATACCCGTATCTCTTCTAGACTTGAGGTATATTTCCTTTTCTGATTTCATTCTTGTTCTAGTTCAGTCTAATTTCGAGGACAAAATTTCTTTTAGGAGGGTAGACTTGTCACTACCATATTTTTCAGATAAGGGCATTTGTGTAATTTTACTATTTGGAATAATTATGTATTTAATTAATCTGCTGAGTTTTATAAACTATTTATATATGGTTAGTGATATTTGGTTTTAGGTCAAACCCTAGAACTCATTAGGACAAACCCTAATGACTAAACCCTAATTTGAAGACCAATTCTAGAGAAACCCTAGAATTCAAATTTTAAGTTGGACCTCAAACCCTAGACTGACTAAACCTTAGTTAATTAGGTTCTACATGACCTAACATAGGGAGTTTAACCTAAACTTATGCATTGAAACCCTAACCTAGTTTAATATAAAAGGGAACCCTCTTTTCCTTCATGGAGAAAGGAAACCCTAGCCTCCATTAGAAAAACCACTTCCCCACCCCAAATTCGGAATCAAACCCTAGGATTCCATCTTCCTCCTCCAAAGAAAAGGGAAGCAAGGAGCTTGGGTCAAGGAACCTTGGGAAAGAAGAACTTGCATAGGGAAACCATCTCCCTATAGGTAAAACCCTATTTTTATTCAATTATATTCTGTTTTCTGTTGATTATTGCCATTAGAAAAACCTACCTTGTTGTGTAGATCTCGGTTCTAGGGATCCTACAGGAAGACCTAGGGGAAATTTGTGTTTTGATGACCTGTGGGTGTTTTCCCCAAATTTTTTGAAACCCTAAACCTAGGGATTTTGTGTAGACACGATTTTACCTCCAACAATTGAGTTTAGATCTCGATTTCTTAGGTTTTCGAATTGAGGATTCAGGGGTACTTGTGTGAATCCGTTTCTGTACTTCTTGTGTTTGTAGAAATGCCCTTAAGGTTTTACCTATCTAATGTATTCGTATTTCTGTATATTTTGACATATAATCTATATACATAAATATATTTGTGTGTACATGGGAGGGTAGAGTTTTCTCAGTGTGCCATAGAGTTTAATACCTGTACAGTGAGTTGAGTTGAGTTGAGTTGAGTATCAGTATACATTTTAGAGCAGTGTGTGAGTGTAGGTCCGTATGTGACTGTGTAGCAGTACTTCTATGTGATGTACATTAGGACCTTGAGAGGCTGAGGATGGCAGTAGGATATTAAGTGCAGTGAGTAGTTAACTGTGCTATGCTGTGTGTTAGTGTTGTCTAGTGTGTGTGAATACTGATAGTTTTAGTGTTGTGTGGTTGAGGAGTGACTGTGAGTAGCAATGTGTATCTGAGTATCAGCACTGTGTCAACCTAGGTGAGTGTAGGATTTTGTATCAGTATATGCCTGTGAGTGAGGGTAAGTCAGAAGTTATCTAGGTGTGCACTGTGACAGGGGTGTTTTTCTGTGTATTGGTTTAGAGGGGTAGACTGATACTTAGTATCAGTAAGGTAGTTTGTATTGGTGTATTGGAAGTATACCTCTGTGTATGTATCTGTTAAATCTATTAATTTCTGTAGGGAGAGCAGTGAGTTGTGCAGTTTCTATTATAGCAGTAGCTAGTGTAATCATGTGTGTCAGTTATTATCTCTCTGTGTGTGTTAAGTGCATACCTCAGTGTAAATGTTTACCTATATATTAATATGTGTATTGTGTGTGTTCCTGTGTAAATATCAGTATGTGTGTGCTGTACAGTGAACTAGTATATCAGTAACTAGTTGTTTACCTGGATGTGTATGAGTTGGGAATTAGTATCAGTAGCTAGATTATATAGTGTGTGTTAGCTGGGAGTGTAGCTCAGTCTGTGTAGGTGTGTGTAGGTCTGAGTGTCCATATCTGTGTGTTGAGGTGTAGTTAGAAACTTATGTGTGAATACCTATATTAAATCTTTGAGTACCTGTGTCAGTATTTTAAATCCTGTGTGAGTTATCTGTGTGTGAGTGAGTGATTTTCCGAGGTTCAGTGTAACACTGAGAGTGAGGGACCAATGAGTGAATGTGTCTCATATATCCCCAGGTCAGTGTGTCTCATATATCCCCAAACCAGTGTGTCTATGTGACAGTGTGTGTGTGTATTTCTGTGAGAAGAGAGAGTATACTTGTGCAAGTATCTGTGAGTGGCACCAGTGAGAATAATGGAAGGTATAGGTCTGTTGGTGTAGGTACTAGGATTTTATGTCATCTAAGCCAAGTAACTGAAACATCTTAGAATACAATTTAGTTAAGGCAATGTTAAACTATTTTGTAAGTATCAAGGTAGCTTTCAGTGGTTGCAATTTATGATGCTTGCAAATTAATAACCTATTGTATATAATAGTAGCTAGATTATACTAGATACCTTAATATGATATAGAATTTGATTAGTGGGCCTAGTTAACCTAGTATAGCCTGAGCCATGACTTAGAAGCCTCATTTCTTAATTAATTAACATGTTATTTCCTTTAAATTCAGTATCTGACATTAATATTCCATAAATAGGTCATTGTGATCCCACCTTGGACATCGATCCTCACTCATTGCTCAGGACCACAGGCGAGTACATTCTCTGACAGTTTTCATTTTGTTGATTACTTCTATAATCTAGTTGTATTACTACTTGATTCCGACACTATGGATACACGGGTTAGCACCCTAGATCCCCATCATGAGGAGTCATGATTGGAATCCATCGTGCTAGCTGGAGGATGGGGAACTATTAGTAGATTATGTGATCATATCCAAATATTTACATGCATCATAGCTCACCCCACTTCTCACGTTGGGTACGGCCTGACCATTTTACATGCATCATAGCTGTTATATATGATTAGCCTGACCACTACATGCATCATAGCTAACCATATGGTTAGCCTGACCTACAAGAATCATAGCTAATCATATATAACCAGCCTGATCTAGTCCCAAGCCGATCACATAATAAACTGATAATTCAAACACTTAGCTAGATGTCTATTCTTTATTCAGATTCACTTGTTCTAGCATTCACTATTTATTGCTCTAGCATTCACTATTTACTGTTCATTGCTAGATGCTCTATATTGCCTATTTTATTTCTCCAGTACTTTATATTTCCTGTATTTCTTCTCATCTTGTATTCTTACACTGTTTATAGTTTTTGTCTATTTAATGAAACTGCTGTTAGTGCTTGTGCTTCGCTCCAATCCTGACTGGATAACATTTTTCAGAGGACCTGGAGAACCTTTGCCCCACTCATTACGGTCCAGGTTCAGAGGGAGATTTCACTCCGAAAATCCTAGAAGAGTTGCCTATCCTAGAGGAGATCCTACCTGGCTGTTCTTAGACTATTTTTCTGCATTTATTGTGTTAGACTGAGACTGAGTTGTATTTATTATTTTGTGACTTTGTGAGGTTATCTAGACCCAGGTTTTGAGTTGGATTATTGTGGTTGATTTTTATTAGAACTCTTTTATATTCCCATCGTGCCATTATTTCCTTATAGCTTGTGATTGAGTATATTATAGAACTATGGATTTTTATCTTTGTCCTCCGTACGGAGTTGAGACTATTGACAAGATATATTTTATGTTGAGACCTAGACAGCGTTCTTCCGCCGATGCTGCGGCGTAGGCTGGACGTACCCACGACTCATGCCAAATTTCCGGGTGCGGGTCGTGACAACTGCATTTGGCGCATGACTACAAATGGCATGGCCTTTGACTGCATTTGGTGCATGACTGCGCATGGTTTTGCCTGCTCTTAGCACATGATTGTGCATAGCTTAGGGCTTCATTTGGTGCATGGTACAGATTTTTTTCTTTACTACAAGTAACAAATTCTTCCTACAAGTATCCATCAAGTAGCTATCAAGAATGCCCAGAGGCTGTTTTAGTGCTGCCGCCTGAATCATTCTATCTACTCTCGTCCTTGTTTCTTTTCTTTTTAAACAATGTCTATGAGAGAGCTCATAGTCATGTCTATTCCACCATCGTAGAATCAAGAAAGGAAGAGGCATCAGAGATCTTCATATGATGAAATACAGTTATCTGGGAGACTACAAAACCAGTCGTAAGCTACTCCCGTCAAAGTTTCGACAAAAATCTTGGTAAGGAGGGCGTCATCGCGAGGTAGATATCCGTTGTTGAATCAAATTAATTCATGTAATGATGAGGAGATATCATTTCGTTGAATAGAATCATCGAATGTGGTTTGTACTTGGGCGATATACCATATTTTTCTACTCGGGAGGATGTACTTGGGCGGGTATACCACAATTTCCCACTCGGGAGGATAAGGTTGTCATATCCTGAGTTTCTGAAGCGTGTCTCGATTATTCATCGAATCAAAATAAGCTTTCAACTCCTTGACCTCCCAGATTATATCTTGAGCAGTGTCCAAACAACAGGGAAGATGATCGCAGCAAGGTATGATTAGCCCCAGTAGTTATAGCAGGAGCGGTTATGCTCAACTCGCCATCATTTCCCGGTTCTTGGCTTGCTTGCCCAGAGATCTTTGGTGGTTGTGGGACTATACTCGCCTTGAGATACAGTATATTTTAATTCTGAGTCTGTATCGAGGCACTCATGGTTTGCATCATGGCTTCAAGTTACATTATTGATCACTAGAGGCTTGATCATCCCCTGCTATGTATACAAGCATTATTGGGAAGAAATATATGGGTTTATGGAAGTTTTTATTTTTGCCTCTGACTCCTGAGTCTCGATATCTTTAGGGAATGAAGGCATTATAGTGTCATCTTCGGAGTCTAGGGGATGACTACCCCTAGCCCTGGTGACTATACTGTCCTGGCGAGCTTGGCTACCCCAAGGTAGGTCGTTATCCGTTTCTTGAGATTCACCGTCTTCTTGGAATTATGGGTTGGTATGGAACACCAGAGGATTGCTACCCCCATCTTTTGTTCTCGAGCGGGTGCCTTGGACCACCCCCACAGTAGGTACTAGCTTACTACCCCACGGTCGATTCTTTGATGTACTGGTAGAGACTGTCAGGTTGGACTAGTTTCTCTTTCCTGAGATCTTCTTAGAAGGAGACCTCCATGTTGAGCAGCATGGGGGAAATAAGCAATTCCTCCCCTTCCTCTTGCACTTGTTTCTTGCGATGCTGTCGGACTGTTGTCGTAGGTTGCAGTCGCTGGAATACTAATTATTTGGTTGGAGGGGATACTTCATGTGCATGAGTTGTTTCTTTCGTCTTGCACTTGTGAATTATCACATTACGCAGATAAGACGATGGAGACTTCACTTTTACACCAATTTTATGCGCGCAGCGAAGCTTTGTGCAAGAGTGTGAAAGTGGAAGGTTTACTCCCTGACCAAATTTTTGTGCAGAAATTGTACCCAGGTCATTTATGAAAGGCTTAATATAAGACGGCCCACTTTATGTGCCAGCCAAGCTATACGCATGGGTCTATTAGTTCATTTTTTGCTCCCTGACCTGGTTCCTGCATAAAAACTGCACCCAGGTCATTTATGGAAGACTTAGTGTGAGACGGACCCACTTTATGCGCTCAGCCAATCTGGGTGAATGGGTTTGTCAATACAGTTTTTTCTCCCTGACCTGGTTTATGCGGAGAAATTATACCCAGGTCATTTGTGGAAGACTTAGTATGACATAAAACTACTTTATGCACGCAGCGAAGTTGGATGCATGGGTCTGTCAACACAGTTTTTGCTCCCCGACTTGGTTCCTGCACAAAGATTGCACCCAAGTTATTTTGAGAAGTCTTGGAGGGTTGGCCTATATCGGCACAAAGAGTGCATGTCACGACCCGCACCCGGTATAGGGGGCACGAGAGCGTGGGTACGTCCAGCCTACGCCGCAGCATCGGCGGTAGAACGCTGTCTAGGTCATGATACTATCTAAACAATCTCTCATGAATATCCAAATCCATAAGGAGGCACAGATATCACAATATAATATGGAATATACTCAATCACATAAGCTAGATCACGATGAGATATCGAAGAAAACAAATGAAATACAAGACAAGTCTAACAACAATAATAGTCTAACCTGCAATCAATAACATCCAGTCTCCAAGTATGTCGAAAACAAGCCCTCTATGTCACAGTCTGGAAAAAAATATCCAGTCAGGATTGGAACGAAGTACAAGCACTAACAACAGTTCCATAACTATTGACAAAATCTATAGCACAGTGTAAAGAAATACAAGACAGATAGGAATACTGGCAATAAGAAATACTAACGAGCATGGATGTACTGGAAATAGAAATACTAGAATAATGGAATACTGGAGCATGTCATCATCAATGTACATCTAGCAATGAAATAGAAATACAAGTACACGCAAGAACAATGAACTGGTATATAAGTGTGTACAAGAACAATAACTAGAATATGTGGAGGTGCTAGATCAATATACTAGAGATACATGTCAAGAATCATCTAACTAAGTGTGTGAAACATCAGTATATCATGTGATCGGCTTGGGCTATATGACTCATTACATTGATTAGCGTTCATCCCCAACAAGTCCGGCTAACCATATGTAACAGCGATGAGGCATATAAGGGTAAGGCTGCACCGACGTGAGGTGTAGGTGAGCTAATGATGCATGTAAGTTGGGTATGATCACATAAGCTACTAATATTTCCCTATTTCCCCAGCTAGCACGATGGATTCCAATCATGACTCCTCGTGACAGGTCTCAATGATGCCAACTCGTGTAAAGAACAGTATCAGAGTCATGTACGCTATACAACAAGAATTATAGAGATAATCAATATAATGGAAACTGTCAGAGAATGTACTCGCCTGGGGTCCTGCTGCTGGTATGAATCAGAATCCAAGTCACATTCCAAATAGCCTATGTATTACAATTTACCATGTCAAAAGATAATTTATTTTAATTTATTTAATTTTGGAATAATTACTCTAAAATTCTATTTTAATCTTATTATTCTGATTTTTAGGTTAATTCCTAAATTTTATCCAAAAGAACTGAATTTTATCGACTCGAGACTCATGGCACGCAAATCGAGGCGATCTGTTGACCAAAAAGTCAACCAACACAAACTCAACTTTCATGCATGATTTCCTGTATATTTCAGCATCAAAAACATGCTAGAATTTATGGCTTGTCCGAATTCAAATTCGTTTGGGAATTATGGCACATACAAGTTTCGTATCGTGCACCGATGGTTAAATTCTAATCTAGAAGTTCTACAGACTTAACAGTATGTAAATATTTCAAATTAAATTCTGAAAAAACATATGTCAATGATCTCGACATTAGCTTTCCGAAACTTTAAACGGTTCATGATTCTGAATTCAGGTTCTCCCGAAATCGTGAAAACATCGAAACACGTCTATTTTCGGACATACTATGCTCTACGAATTTTCCAAAATTTAATACTCAAAATTTCATAAATAAATTTATATAATCAGAAATTTAACCTCAATATCATTCTAACACAAAAAATTGGGCCACGTTTGGAGTCCGGAGCTATGCGCAATGGCTCCTGGAAAATAAAGGAACCCTAGATGGCAATCCTCCAAAAAATGGCTCAAGGAAAACCCTGGAATTTAATAACTAAACTATTATATATATATATAGAGGAGAGAGAGAGAGAGAGTGCAGCCGCGACTCAGAGATGACACGTGTTAGCCATCCGCGCTGCCCCGCCTAAATCGGACGGTTCGAATCAGACGCGGCTCGGCTCAGTTGAGTCTGAGTCGAACTCCGACTCGGCTCGGCTCGGCTCGGCTCGGCTCGCCCCACCTCGCGGTCACTGACAGGCAGGCCCGGCACTGTTCGTTGCTGGAGGCTGACAGGTGGGTCCCCTGTTTGCTGACTGGGCAGAATTAAGTACTTTTTTGGGTTTTCTTTTTCAGAAAATAGTTTTTAATTCAGTTTTTCATAATTAACTCAAAATAAATGCTAAAAATAATCAAAAAATTCCCAAAAAATTCTCAAAAATATATTTGATTATTTAGAACCTAAAATAAAACTTTGGCACATTTTTAATTATATTTGACCCTAAAATAAATTCTTGAAAGTTCTAGAAAATTAGGGTTACCAGTTTTTAATTAACTAAAAATTATGAAAAATCATAATAGCCCCAAATTAACCTAATAACAAAATTTAAGCACGAATTTCAGGATAAGGAGGTTACAAGTCTACCCACCTTAAAAAAAATTTGTCCTCGAAATTTAAAATCCTCAATAGTTGTATGTATTCATTTATATTATTTCTCCATAAAAAATTTAATTCATCAAACCATATAATCATGAAGCAAATTCATATTATTATTTCACAAACTTTCATAATTCTATAGATATCATATTTCTGAAAAATCCTCAAATTTAAAAATCGAATTCCATTCGTATCACAATCTCCTCAAAATTTGGTGTTAATAATTAAATACTCAAAAAATTAATATCCAATCCTCTAATTTAAATCCAATCAATGAACATTTATAAAAGTTAAAATCTCATCCAAAAAGTTTTTATTCAAACACTAACCCATTAATCATCTTACTCCTCAAATCTTTAGTAATTCACTAAATACAAAATTTACTATCCAATCCTTTAATTGAAATCCAGTAAATGCATATTTATAAAATTTAAAAAATCTTATCTCAAAATTCGAATTCAACACTAATCCATTAGTGATCTTAATCCTCGATTCCTTTTTCCACACAAAATCAAATAATGTATTAGTTATGAAATCTTCAAATATCATATTCAATATAAGTTCATAATTTGCAGTTCAATGAATATAATGATAATCTCCTTAATTTCCTCGAATTTTAATGATAGATTCAATCATATCTTAATCTTCATAAAAATTAATATTTTAACGAAATCGTCAATTTTGCCATATTAATTCTCACTCTTTATTTAAATAAATATTTATCCTCAAAATTTAAAATACATTGTCTCTCTTTGTCAATTCATAACCTCTTCATTAATTCTTCACCACGGTCAAACCCCCAACAATTAAGGTCTAAGAAAATCCTACCTACAGTCACACAACATGCAATCTAGAGAAAACATACATAGTTATGGTCACTTTTGTCATGGTATTGCAGTCTCTGTCGGGGTACTACTAACTATATTCTAGCAAGAGAATCATTGAGGCAAGCTATGGTACTAGGAAATCAATCAATAAAATAGACGAAAAGGAACATAAAAAAAGAACAGAACATAGCCTTCTAACACAACCATAGGTTTAATGATGCATCCAAAGTTTGATACCCTTATCCTTTTAGGTACCACTATTTCTATTACAAGCACACACACTGCTAGTTCTCTTACCTACTATAATTGTTCATACTAGTTGTTCTTATCATCCAAGTGCACACCAAGTGCAACACATCATACTAAGTACTGCTCTCTCTAATACAACTCTAAATGGATACCCAAGTCCGTTTGCAGTGCCATCTCAATCATGCTCAAGTCAACAGATCCTTACGTATGCACTTCATCCACTCATATACTAGTATATATTTCTTATCCACAATAAAATTTTATCCTCAAAATAAAATTATCAAAATTTAACTTCTTGAACAATTTAAAATAAAATGCATATACTTCCTCAAAAGTCAAATGCTCAAATATCGAAATAAATTTTTTTTAATCACTTCTAAAATCCTTATAGCTTTGACTATGTTTATTGAATTGAATGTTAATCCTCAAAAATTTTAATAACATAAAATCTTAACTCCTCAAAATTTTTAATAACATAAAATCTCAACTCCTCAAAAATTCTTAAAAATTGAAATTCATTTTCACTCTTCAAATTATAAATTTGAATCCACAAGTATACATATAAATACTCACAGTCTCTAATACTCAAGGTGCACACAAATACACCAATTGTCTACAACCCTCAACTGTGTACTGAAATTTGCACTGTCCAGATTACTTGCGATATTACTTCCAATAATCAAAGTTATCATCACACATATTTTCTCCAATGATTTTTTTTATCTATTTTAATTGATACACCGATCTAATTATCATCACACAAAGTACTTACTGTCATTAGCACCTTGCTCAACAAATCATTGATATAGAATCACTAGAACTATTGGTATGGTAACACTAGCTTCATCATTAGATTATCTCATCAAACTTATTACAACTCACGATCACTTACACTTTCTATAATACCCATGCTTTACTTCAATCTCAAGGGCATGCATATGGTTCCATATCTCAATTTATGTATAAGCATATCTCTTAAACCTTTTACAGCCTGTTAAACTAATATGTGATACATTTTACAACTTTCATTACCAATCTTGATATTTCTCTACTCATGACATCTCATTAAAACCCTTTATGCATATATATTTCTTTACTCTTGATACACCCAGTATCAATCATTAAATTGAACATCATGCTCCATTAATCTTTAACACAATTTTTTGATACTTAATTATTTACATAGATCATCCAATTACATAATTTAATGACTATCCAGGACTGGCATGCTGATTCTGATACTTACTCTTGGAACCTTCACTGATACTCTTACTCCTCTTTCTATAATACCAATACTAATTATAATAACACCTATCATAGAACTATTGCTACAAGGTACTATGCTATGGGTATCTCTAGATTAATGCCTACTGCTCCTATGTCCAACTAAGAAATACTTACAAACTCACAAGTCACACTCAGTCAAACTAATACAAGACACAACCAAAATTGTAAGTCACTAATTATCATACTAACAAGGAATCCTCAAAGAAAAGAAGCTCAAAAAGAAACTGGATAAGGACTGAAGGTATCTCTACTTCTAGTAAAGAAAAGAAGCGATGGAACAAAGTCCTGTAATAACGAAATAGATAAGTATTGAGATGAGACTTTAAGAACCATTTTAAGATACAACCTGATAATCATGCACGTCTGTCAGAAATCATGACACTCAGAATCCTCGCCACGCCAGTAAGCATAGATGCGATAAACAACAGGTTCCATAACTAAGGTATGCAACTCTATAATCATGTCATCTAGAATCTTCGCCACGCCAATCGGTATGGCTGCGAGAGACTCTAAGTTTAATAACTACAGTATGTACATCCAAGTCAGGTTCCTACGTTCTCGTCATGACAGCTAATGTGGCTGCGATAAACTCTAGGTTCCATAACCAAAGTAGACGTTTTACCTTTCTCACTGTCCTCATCAACATATGTCATCAGATGATATCGTAAAGTTTAGTCCGTAAAATTCATCTCGATAAAAAAAAATCAAACTCAACAATGACACCAAGAGTTAAATTTAACAACTGGTTAACAAGAATCAAACTCAACAATGATACCATGATTTTAATTTAATAACTGATCAACAAGAATCAAGTTCAATAACAACAAGCAAGAGCGGACGAAAACAAGAAAAAAGATTTAAATTGAAAATTATAATAAGATTCTCAAGGGGTCGTCCCAGAAATCTCTTAAGAATTTTTGTGATTGAGTATCCTCTCTCATCCTAGTATCCTATGTCCTATATTCTATAGCAGGCACGCAGTAGTACAACTAAGACATCACACTACCACGACATCGCACAACTTGCGAAATCAGACCTGCATGGGCCACCACTAAAAATGTGTCACGACCCGCACCCGGTATAGGGGCACGAAAGCGTGGGTACGTCCAGCCTACGCAGCAGCATCGGCGGTAGAACGCTGTCTAGGTCATGATACTATCTAAATAATCTCTCATGAATATCCAACTCCATAAGGAGGCACAGATATCATAATATAATATGAAATATACTCAATCACATAAGCTAGAGCACGATGAGATATCGAAGCAAACAAACAAAATATAAGACAAGTCTAACAACAATAATAGTCTAACCTGCAATCAATAACATCCAGTCTCCAAGTATGTCGAAAACAAGCCCTCTATGTCACAGTCTGGAAAAAAATATCCAGTCAGGATTGGAACAAAGTACAAGCACTAACAGCAGTTCCACAACTATTGACAAAATCTATAACACAGTGTAAAGAAATACAAGACAGATAGGAATACTGGCAATAAGAAATACTGACGAGCATGGATGTACTGGAAATAGAAATACTAGAATAATGGAATACTGGAGCATGTCATCATCAATGTACATCTAGCAATGAAATAGAAATACAAGTACACGCAAGAACAATAAACTGGTATATAAGTGTGTACAAGAACAATAACTAGAACATGTGGAGGTCCTAGATCAATATACTAGAGATACATGTCAAGAATCATCTAACTAAGTGTGTGAAATATCAGTATATCATGTGATCGGCTTGGGCTATATGACTCATTACATTGATTAGCGTTCATCCCCAATAAGTACGGCTAACCATATATAACAGCGATGAGGCATGTAAGGGTAAGGCTGCACCGACGTTAGGTGTGGGTGAGCTAATGATGCATGTAAGTTGGGTATAATCACATAAGCTACTAATATTTCCCTATTTTCCCAGCTAGCACGATGGATTCCAATCACGACTCCTCGTGACAGGTCTCAATGATGCCAACTCGTGTAAAGAACAGTGTCAGAGTCATGTACGCTATACAACAAGAATTATAGAGATAATCAATATAATGGAAACTATCAGAGAATGTACTCGCCTAGGGTCCTGCTGCTGGTATGAATCAGAATCCAAGTCACAGAAATAGCCTATGTATTACAATTTACCATGTTAAAAGATAATTTATTTTAGTTTATTTAATTTTGGAATAATTACTCTAAAATCCTATTTTAATCTTATTATTCTTATTTTTAGGTTAATTCCTAAATTTTTATCCAAAAGAACTGAATTTTATCGACTCGAGACTCATGGCACGCAAATCGAGGCGATCTGTTGACCAAAAAGTCAACCAACACAAACTCAACTTTCATGTATGATTTACTGTAGATTTTAGCATCAAAAATATGCTAGAATTTATGGTTCATCCGAATTCAAATTCGTTTGAGAATTATGGCACATACAAGTTTCGTATCGTGCACCAATGGTTAAATTTTAACCTAGAAGTTCTACAGAATTAACAGTATGTAAATATTTAGAATTAAATTCTGGAAAAAATATATGTCAATTAACTTGACATTAGATTTCTGAAACTTCGAACGATTCATGATTCTGATTTCTGTTTCTCCCGAAATCGCGAAAACATCGAAAAACGTCTATTTTTAGACATACTATGCTCTACGAATTTTCTAGAATTTAATACTTAAAATTTCGTAAATAAATTTATAAAATCAGAAAGCTAACCTCAATATTGTTCTAACACAAAAAAAATGGGCCTCGTTTGGAGTCCGGAGCTATGCGCATTGGCTTCTGGAAGATGAAGGAACCCTAGATGGCAGTTCTCCAAAAATCGGCTCAAGGAAAACCCTGGAATTTAATAACTAAACTATTATATATATATAGAGGAGAGAGAGAGAGTGCAGTCGGGGCTCAGAGATGACATGTGTCAGCCATCCATGCTGCCCCACCTAAATTGGACGGTTCGAATCAGACGCGGCTCGGCTCAGTTAAGACCGAGTCGAACTCTGACTCGGCTCGGCTCGAGTTCGGCTCGGCTCGTCCCACCTCGCGGTCAGTGACAGGCAGGCCCGACACTGTTCACTGCGGGAGACTGACAGGTGGGCCCCCTGTTTGCTGACTGGGCAGAATTAATTACTTTTATGGGTTTTTTTTTTCAGAAAATAGTTTTTAATTCAGTTTTTCATAATAAACTCAAAATAAATGCTAAAAATAATAAAAAATTCCCAAAAAATTTTCGAAAATATATTTTATTATTTAGAACCTAAAATAAAAGTTTGGCACATTTTTAATTATATTTGACCCTAAAATAAATTCTTGAAAGTCCTAGAAAATTAGGGTTACCAGTTTTTAATTAACTAAAAATTATAAAAAATCACAATAGCCCCAAATTAACCTAATAACAACATTTAAGCATGAATTTCAGGATACGGAGGTTACAGAAATGATACCCAGGTTATTTGTGGAAGACTTAGTATGACATAAAACTAATTCATGCACGCAGCGAAGTTGGATGCATGGGTCTGTCAACACAGTTTTTGCTCCCCGACTTGGTTCCTACACAAAGATTGCACCCAAGTTATTTTGAGAAGTCTTGGAGGGTTGGCCTATATTCGGCACATGAGCGCGTGGGACATCCTTATATAATTTTCCCTGAGGAGTGCATGTAACAACCAGATGCACATAATTTTGGTGAACTACTTGCGCAGTCCCTTGAGCACGCATGGCTCGAGTCACTTTGGAGTTCTTCAAACTAGCGCTCACTGGTGCATAGTAAATAGAATCCAGATCTGTGCCATAAAAGATTCTGCAGAAGATAGACTTTCTTTCTTTCGCCTTGCTACGCACAGAAGACTTCATGCGCCTGCAGCGTGATGCAGTACTCTTCTCCTTTGGCATATCTTTATGTGGGCGCACCTCTTGAGATTCAGCACTGTTCTTCTCAAGAGTGACCGCGGAGACAAAGACTGGATATGCGTCGATCTAATGTGCACACCCAACGGTGGGGATTGGCATTGCATCATTCGCAGACTGTGGGTGCAATACAACGGCTATGACAACCCAAGTCTTGTGAGGTCTTGCGAGGTCTTGCGAGCCTCGATGCAGAGCTCGGCTTATCCGGCATCTCTTCGAAAGTCTGTTGGTCAAAGCGAACAACCAACATTCTCTGGGTTGAACCCATCTTGCTCTTGTCAGACTGTGCTATTAAGTTCTCGATGGAGAAGAAGTTCTTTCCCAGCAGAGTCGCCATTTTTGTCGATATCGTAAAAGTACAAAAAATATTAAAATTTCTTTTGTATTAATTATAATAGAACAAAAAAATACAAAAGAAACTTTAATTCATAGAGTTCTGAGTACAAAATAGATCTAGGCAAGTTTGACGGTAGAGATCAAGTCTGCGGTCGACTTCTTTACTCCGTTGACGGTCCGATGAGAGAGAATGACTGTCATGACCCGCACCCGGTATAGGGGCACGAGAGCGTGGGTACGTCCAGCCTACGCCGCAGCATCGGTGGTAGAACGCTGTCTAGGTCACAGTAATACTATATAGCTAAACACCTGTCAATGATATCTATCTCCATAAGGAGGTCAATATACATCTCACAATAATCTCACAAGGTAACTCAATCACAACAACTATAAGGCACGATAAAAGATAAAAGGAAATGACATAGTTAAACACCATGTCTCAAACATAAAGATAACTCACAGTCTAGCTGTCCAACACAAGTCTCCAATTAAACTTAACATAAGTCTAAACATAAACTGAAACAACCTCCATAAGTCTCAAGCATAAATAAATACTATCTAGATAGCTGTAGGCAATGCCTCATCTAGAAGCATGGTCTCCTCTCGGATCTCTGGTGCATAGTCTACATCTATACCTGGTCCGTAGTGCGTGGTACATAAATCCTCAAGATTCTTTGGAAAAAATATCCAGTCAGGATTGGAACAAAATACACCTCTAACAGCAGTTCCACATATATTGACAAAAACTATAATACAGTATAAAGAAATACAAGACATATATGAAGTACTGGCAATAAGAAATACTGGAATAAAGGAAATGCTGGAATAAAGTACTGGAACATCATCATCAATATGCATCTGACAAGGAATAGAACTATAAATGTACGCAAGTACAAAGAACTGGTATGTAAGTGTGTACAAGAACAATAACTAGAACATGTAGAGATGCTAGATCAATGTGCTAGAGATGCATGTCAAGAATATCTAACTAAGTGTGTGAAACATCAGTATATCATGTAATCGGCTTGGGACTATATGACTCATTACATTGATTAGCGATCATCCCCAACAGGTCAGGCTAACCAGATGTAACAGCGATGAGGCATGTAAGGGTAAGGCTGCACCGACGTAAAATATTGGTGAGCTAATGCTGCATGTAAGTTGGGTATGATCACATAAACTACTAATACTTCCCCATTTCCCCAGCTAGCATGATGGATTCCAATCACGACTCCTCGTGACAGGTCTCAATGATGCTAACTCGTGTAAATAACAGTGTCAGAGTCATGTACGCAATACAATAAGAATTATAGAGATAATCAACATAATGGAAACTGTCAGAGAATGTACTCGCCTGTGGTCCTTAGCTGGCAATACTACTGTCCGGGTTCCAAGGTATCGTCTGAATGATCCAACAGTCCTATAGACATAACATATAATACAATATTTCATCAGACAATACTCTAGCTCACAATCAACATAATGATCAAGGACTATACTAGGAGTCACGTCTGTAGTTGCTGTGCATAACCGACAGTCAATGGTACGGTCCTGCCAGTACGTCAGTGTACATATGGCAGTCTACTATCATGCTAGATGGTCGCAGGTAGATATAACTACGGGGTATCCGTGGTCACAATCAAGACATCTAGGACATATGATACATAGGACTTAATATGAACTAATCTCTCATCATACTAATTAATTACACTTATAATAGATATGTATATATATATTAAACTAATTGAGCATTATACGGTTCATAGGCATATACATTAATATTCATTAATTACAATTATAATATATATATATATATATATATATATATACTTAACAAAATTTATACCATGTATATAATTATTAAAAATATATACTAGGGGATACCTATACACTACTTATACGTATGTATATAGATATTAGCTGAGAACATATTATATATATACCAATATGCCAATACGTATGCAAATACGTATATACATACGTCCTTAGTTATATATATTATCATAGGAAATGACTGGAACGTGGACAAGAGCGAACCTGCATGCGACACGATGACGATTACGAGGCGATGGTCACGAACAGGAAAGGTCGATCGATGTGCAGGGTCTGTCGTCGAACTTCGGTCGTCGAGCAGTCAGTCCGAACGGGAACTCTCGGTGGCAGCGTCGTCGACTTCAGCGCGGGAACTTCTCGGTCGGCAGCGGCGGTCGTCGAGTTTAGCGTGGGGTCCAGGCTTCAGCGGCCTGCTCGAGTTTAGCGAGGCAGCGCTCAGCGTTCAGGCGGCAGCGTTCAGCGTTCAGGCGGCAGCGTTCAACGTTCAGGCGGCAGCGTTCAGCGTTCATCGTTCAGGCGACAGCGTTCAATGTTCAAGCGGCAGCGTTCAGGCGAGGAATAGTAAAGTCGAGGGGGTTTGAGATTGTCGGCTGGTGTATTAGGTTTTGGTTGAGAAAGAAATAGGGAAGCAATACTTATGTATATATATAATCATAGTAGACTTTGGATTGACCTAGAATTAGGTTTGGTCAAGGCCTTCCTGGGATTGGGCTTTCTCATGGGTATTACAATGGTTGGAATTTCAAATAATAAAGAAATTGCTAGAATGCATTGGTTCGATGGTCTGAGGCCATGGTTCAGGGAAATTAATGTTGTATTACACACTTCCAAGAATTTATGGAATTTATACCTAAAGAGAATTTGGGTTTATTTACGTATCGTCCACGGGATGGATACCTCGATGTACTCTTGCACCAGGGTGTCCAAACAATGAAAAGTTGTACAAGTTCGACTTATGAATCAATTTAATAAAAGTGAATGAAAGTGGGGTTCTAAAATTCAAAACGACGGTGAGGTGCAACGAAATAAAATCACAAAAATTAAGAATAATCAATTATCATGCAGTCATTTACTCATTAATTACGAAAAGACAAAAATACCCCCTAATCCAAAAAGTGGGGGTGACAAGTCTACCCTCCTTAAAGAATTTCGTCCTCGAAATTTAAAATAACTATCACAAGAACTAGCAATCAATTAATGAATTATACCTCAAGTCTCGAAGAGATATGGATACCGCTCGCGCATTTCGTCCTCTCTCTCCCAAGTTGATTCTCCTGGAGAGTAATTTCTCCATACAACACGAACCAAGGGAATAGTCTGATTTTGCAATATCTTCTCTCTATGATCCAAGATCTCCACCGGTTGTTCAGGATAGCTGAGTGTCGGTCCAACTTCGATCTCCGAGTGATCTAATATATGACTAAGATCTGCCACGTACCATCTCAGCTGCGACACATGGAACACGTTATGCACTCCATCTAGAGCAGGCGGCAAGTCTAGTCTATAGGCCACTGCACCGACCCTTGCAAGAACACAGAAGGGCCCGATGTATCGTGGACTAAGCTTTTCTCCTCTGCCAAAATGAATCGTGTCCCGTGTCGGAGAAATCTGTAGGAACACCAAATCGCCATCCTAGAACAACGATCTTAACACGCAACCTAAACAAAGCAATCACAAACCAAACAAAACAAATCAAAATAATACCTGAAACTCTAGGGGTCTACGGTGGCTATCTGCCCAATGTCGCTGTCTGTCCTGCGCCACTCGCAGTCTGTCTCTGATAAGTTTTACCTTTTCTGCTGCATCCACGACCATTTCTGGTCCTAACAAGGCTCTTTCTCCAACATTATCCCAAGATAAAGGGGTACGACACCTCTGTCCATATAAAGCCTCGAATGGTGACATCTCAATGCTGGCCTGGTAGCTGTTGTTGTAAGCAAACTCTACCAAGTGTAGATGATCCTCCCAAGAACCTCCGAGATTCAATACGCAAGTGCGTAGCATGTCTTCAAGAGTCTGAATAGTCCTTTCAGACTGCCCGTCTGTCTGAGGGTGATATGCGGTACTGAACTTGAGCTGAGTGCCCAAGCTAGACTGCAGGCTCCTCCAGAAATGGGAAGTGAAACGACTATCCCGATCTGAGACAATACTCACAGAAACTCCATGTAATCTGACAATCTGCTGTACGTACATCTCTGCTAGCTTCTCCGTCGAAGTTCCCACTTTAAAAGGTAAGAAGTGGGCTGATTTGGTCAACCTATCCACGATGACCCAAATTGCGTCTTTTTCTTCTAGAGAACGAGGAAGTCCCGAAACGAAGTCCATAGTCACGTGCTCCCACTTCCATTCTGGAATGGGTAAAGGTTGAAGCAATCCCCCTGGCCTCTGTCGATCTGCTTTCACCTGTTGGCACACTAAACATCTGGATACGAAGCGTGCTACTTCGCGCTTCATACCATACCACCATACATGCTTCCTCAAATCTCGATACATCTTGTTGGCTCCGGGTTGCATCGAGTACTGAGAGCGGTGTGCCTCCTGCAAAACTTCTTCGTGCAGCTCTCCACTTGGCTCACACATCCTCATGCCATGTCGTAAGGATCCATCATCCGCAATAGTGAAGTCGTCTATCAATCCTGTCTGAACTTGTGCCCTAATATTCCTTAGAGTCTCATCATTATACTACGCAGCTCTAATTCTGTCTATCAGCTCTGATTGAATCTGCAGTCCCCACATCTGAATCTCAGCTCCTGGAACTAATACCTCAATTTCCAAGCTCTCAAGATCAGCTAATAAGTGTCTATCCGAAGTCAAGCACATAGCCATTGGGTACCTGCTCAAGGCATCCGCGACTACGTTGGCTTTCCCTGGATGATACTATAATGAGATATCAAAGTCTTTCATCAATTTTACCCACCTCCTCTGTCTCATATTCAGCTCCTTTTGTGTAAACACATACTTTAAGCTCTTGTGGTCTGTGAAGATCTCCACACGCTCTCCGTATAGATAGTGTTTCCACAGCTTTAGGGCAAAGATAACTGCCGCTAACTCCAGATCGTGAGTGAGGTAGTTCTTTTCATGAGGGCGTAATTGTCTTGAAGCATAGGCAATTACTTTCCCGTGTTATTGAAGAACGCATCCCAACCCTTTTCCTGAAGCATCACTGTAGATAGTGAATCCACCTGTCCCTGATGGCAACGTCAAAACTGGTGTTGTCGTCAATCTCCTTTTCAGCTCATCGAATGCGGCTTGGCATTCTTCTGTCCAGACAAATTCCATATCCTTTTTGGTCAGCCTAGTCATTGGCTCTGCAATCTTGGAGAAGTCTTG
The DNA here is from genome assembly GCA_036927795.1 of Iris macrosiphon. NCBI lineage: Eukaryota > Viridiplantae > Streptophyta > Magnoliopsida > Asparagales > Iridaceae > Iris > Iris macrosiphon. The sequence continues at coordinate 57,125,231 of JAYESA010000006.1, read as the reverse complement.
TACAAATCTTCTGTAGTATCCTGCTAGTCCGAGAAAGCTCCTGATTTCAGCTACTGTACCGGGGGTAGCCCATGACTTTACTGCCTCTATCTTCTTTGGGTTAACTAAAATTCTGTCACCCATTACCATATGTCCAAGAAATTCAACCTTTTCAAGAAAGAACTCACACTTTGAAAGCTTCTCGTATAATTTCTCTCTCCTGAGTGTTTCTAAGACTATTCTCAAGTGCTCTTCGTGCTCTTTTGGGTTTTTTGAATATACTAGAATATCGTCAATAAACACCACTACGAACTTGTCAAGGTACTAGTGGAACACCTTGTTCATCAAGTTCATAAATACTGCTGGTGTATTGGTTAAACTAAACAGCATTACTGTAAATTCAAACTGGCCATATTTGGTTCGAAATGCGGTCTTCGGTATGTCTTCTTTCTTCACTTTCACCTGATGATAGCCTGACCTCAAGTCTATTTTTAAAAACACCTTTGCTCCGCTCAATTGATCGAAAAGATCATCTATCCTCGGCAGCGGGTATTTTTTTTTTATAGTGAGGTTATTCAAAGCTCTATAATCGATACACATACGTACTGTGCCATCCTTCTTTGGTACAAATAATACCGGTGCTCCCCATGGCGATGAACTAGATCTAATAAAACCTTTGTCTTGCAGCTCCTCAACTTGTTTCTTTAGTTCTACCAATTCGTTGTTGTTAACTCTATAGATATTTTGTGAAATAGGCTCTGCTCCTGGTATCAAGTCTATAGAGAACTCAATATCTCTGTCTGGTGGCAAACCTGGCAACTCCTCTGGAAATACATCCAGGAACTCCGCTATAAGTGGATGCGGTAACTCTTCTTCTTCCACCCTGGCTCCGCAAAAATTGCCTCTGCTCCGCTCCTCTGCTCCTCTGGCAATCTCAAACTCTGGTTCTCCTGGTGGTCGAAATACTACTCTTCCTCCGTGACAATCTATAGAAGCATGGTGTTTACTTAACCAGTCCATTCCGAGTACAATATCGTATTCCGGAAGTGGCATGACGAGTAAACTCACGCTCAACTCTCGGCCTTCCAATGACACTCTTCGACCCTTACAACAATCACGGACTAGGATAATGCCTCCTCCTGTCGTGATCTTGCAAGTCCTATCTAATGGTTCTGTTTCTAAATGATGCTTGAGGGCATAAGATACAGATACGAAACTATGGGAAGCGCCAGAATCAAATAATGCAAGTGCTGGAATAGAATTGAGTAAAACTGAACCTGAAATCACGTCTCCAGCTGGCTCGGCCTCCTCAGTGGTCATGGCGTAAGCTCGTCCTTGTGGTGCTCCTCTCTGTTGCTGCTGCTGCTGAGCAAACCTCTCCTGCTGTGATGGAAGTGGAGGTCCTCTCTGCTGGCCTTCTGGTACAATAGGTGCTCTGGCTGGTCCTTTCTGAGCTGCTCCTCCTCCTTGGCGAGTCTGAATAGCTGGGCAGTCCCTCAGCTGATGTGCTGCTGATCCATACGATAAGCAAGTGCCCAACCTTTTTCTGTAGATGTCTCTTGTATGTCCTATCTTTCCGCAATACGAACATGGGGCAATGAGTTGATTATGTCTTTGTGGTTGCTGTTGTTGAGCATGTCCTCGAATTGGTGCCTGTTGTAGGTGTTGTTGTTGGTGTTGTTGCTGCTGGTGTTGTTGCTGGTACAACCTATGTTAAAGTGTGGGCGCTTGGCTGGTCCTGTGTTACCTCCTGTTGCTCTAGATGTATCGCGTCCTCTCTTTGGCCTGAGGTCCAAGTCGTCTTCGGCAATCTGGGCATCCATCAGAATACTTTCAAAAGTAGCAGTACGTCGTCCCGAAGTACGAGACTTGATCTCCCTATTTAATCCCTTCCAGAATTTTTGAGCTCTGTCTCCGGGGTCTCGAACCATCGATGGCGCAAATCGACTCAATCGATAAAACTCTGCAGCATATTCGTCGACTGACATGCCTCCTTGGACTAAGTCATAGAACTGACTTTCTAATGCTCCCAAGGCTACGTTAGGAAAGAATTTCTCTTTAAAGAGTTCCTTAAATTCCTCCCAAGTAAGTCCTTCAGCGGCGAGTCTCGGCTCTGTACGATACCACGTCAGTGCGATATCAAACATCTGTCTGCCAGCGGCCTCTATCTGAAGAATCTCTGGAATTTGTGATAAGCGTAATTTCCTCTCTATGTCTTCTAACCATTCGTCAGCATATAGTATTCCTTCTGTGCCTTTGAACTCCCGAGGCATCATCCTCTTAAAGTCCACTATGGTACCGGGCCTTTGTTGTTGTTGACCTTGATATTGCGGTTGTCGTGCTACCCTCTCTACAGCTTGGAGAGTCACCTGATGAGCATTCTCTATGCTCTTTCTCATCAGTTTGGTCTGCGCCTGGTGTGCTTTTGCTTGCATTCTCTGAGCCTCAGCTTGAACACGCTGAGCCTCTGTTGTTACTCTCTGGGCCTCTATCATGCCCTGCATCAGTGCGAACATCTGTGCCCCGTCAGTAGGTACTCCTCCGGAAATCGGTGTCGGTGGTGGTGGAAGGTTGTCTGTCATAGCTGGGGCAATCCTCTGTATAGGTGGAGGAGGAATCCCGTTAGCTGCAGACACTCCCACACGAATAGGAGATGTAGGAGGATCTCCAGGTGTCTGTTCATCAGGTTGAGAGGTGGCAGTCCTCTCTGAATTGGCTGCTCCTATTCTCATGGATCTAGTATTCGGTGACATCCTGAATACAGATCAAAGAATTAATTAAGGTAATAGATGTGATATTATCAAGGAAGGACACTACTGTGCAAATGGAAGCAATCCATTAGAATAGCAATAAGAAGTTCAGAATTTTCTAGTGTGATTGAGCATATTCTCATCCTAGATCCTAGATCCTATTTCCTATATCCTAGCACAGGCTCGCAGCAGTACAACTAAGTTGTCGCACTACCACGATATCGCATAACTTACGAAACTAGGCCTGCATGGGCCACCACTAAAAATGTGTCACGACCCGCACCCGGTATAGGGGCACGAGAGCGTGGGTACGTCCAGCCTATGCCACAGCATCGGCGATAGAACGCTGTCTAGGTCACAGTAATACTATATATCTAAACACCTGTCAATGATATCCATCTCCATAAGGAGGTCAATATACATCTCACAATAATCTCACAAGGTAACTCAATCACAACAACTATAAGGCACGATAAAAGATAAAAGGAAATGACATAGTTAAACACCATGTCTCAAACATAAAGATAACTCACAGTCTAGCTGTCCAACACAAGTCTCCAATTAAACTTAACATAAGTCTAAACATAAACTGAAACAACCTCCATAAGTCTCAAGCATAAATAAATACTATCTAGATAGCTGTAGGCAATGCCTCATCTAGAAGCATGGTCTCATCTAGGATCTCTGGTGCATAGTCTGCATCTATACCTGGTCCGTAGTGCGTGGTACAGAAATCCTCAAGATTCTCTGGAAAAAATATCCAGTCAGGATTGGAACAAAATACACCTCTAACAGCAGTTCCACATATATTGACAAAAACTATAATACAGTGTAAAGAAATACAAGACAGATATGAAGTACTGGCAATAAGAAATACTGGAATAAAGGAAATGCTAGAATAAAGTACTGGAACATCATCATCAATATGCATCTGACAAGGAATAGAACTATAAGTGTACGCAAGTACAAAGAACTGATATATAAGTGTGTACAAGAACAATAACTAGAACATGTAGAGATGCTAGATCAATGTACTAGAGATGCATGTCAAGAATATCTAACTAAGTGTGTGAAATATCAGTATATTATGTGATCAGCTTGGGTCTATATGACTCATTACATTGATTAGCGGTCATCCCCAACAGGTCAGGCTAACCAGATGTAATAGCGATGAGGCATGTGAGGGTAAGGCTGCACCGATGTGAAATATGGGTGAGCTAATGCTGCATGTAAGTTGGGTATGATCACATAAACTACTAATACTTCCCTGTTTCCCCAGCTAGCACGATGGATTCCAATCACGACTCCTCGTGACAGGTCTCAATGATGCTAACTCGTGTAAATAACAGTGTCAGAGTCATGTACGCTATACAACAAGAATTATAGAGATAATCAACATAATGGAAACTGTCAGAGAATATACTCGCTTGTGGTCCTTAGCTGGCAATACCACTGTCCGGGTTCCAAGGTGTCGTCTGAATGATCCAACAGTCCTATAGACATAGCATATAATACAATACTTCATCAAACAATACTCTAGCTCACAATCAACATAATGATCAAGGACTATACTAGGGGTCACGTCTGTAGTTGCTGTACATAACCGACAGTCAATGGTACGGTCCTGCTAGTACGTCAGTGTACATATGGCAGTCTACTATCATGCTACATGGTCGCAGGTAGATGTAACTACGGGGTATCCGTAGTCACAATCAAGACATCTCGGACATATGATACATAGGACTTAATATGAACTAATCTCTCATCATACTAATTAATTACACTTATAATAGATATGTATATATGTATTAAACTAATTGAGCATTATACGGTTCATAGGCATATACATTAATATTCATTAATTACAATTATAATATATATATATATATATATATATATATATATATATATATATATATATATATATATATATATATATACTTAACAAAATTTATACCATGTATATAATTATTAAAAATATATACTAGGGGATACCTATACACTACTTATACGTATGTATATAGATATTAGCTGAGAACATATTATATATATACCAATATGCCAATACGTATATACATACGTCCTTAGTTATATATATTATCATAGGAAATGACTGGAACGTGGACAGGAGCGAACCTGCACGCGACACGATGACGATTACGAGGCGATGGTCACGAACAGGGAAGGCTGGTCGATGTGCAGGGTCTGTCGTAGAACTTCGGTCGTCGAGCAGTCAGTCCGTGCGGGAACTCTCGGTCGGCAGCGCCGTCGACTTCAGCGCGGGAACTTCTCGGTCGGCAGCGGCGGTCGTCAACTTCAGCTTGGGGTCCAGGCTTCAGCGGCCTGCTCGAGTTCAGCGCGGCAGCGTTCAGCGTTCAGGCGACAGCGTTCAGGTGGCAGCGTTCAGCGATCAGGCGGCAGCGTTCAGGCGGGGAATAGTAAAGTCGGGGGGGGTTTGAGATTGTCAGCTGGTGTATTAGGTTTTGGTTGAGAAAGAAATAGGGAAGCAATACTTATCTATATATATAATCATAGTAGACTTTGGGTTGACCTAGAATTAGGTCTGGTCAAGGCCTTCCTAGGATTGGGATTTCTCATGGGTAATACAATGGTTGGAATTTCAAATAATAAAGAAATTGCTAGAATGCATTGGTTCGATGGTCTGAGGCCATGGTTCAGGGAAATTGATGTTGTATTACACACTTCCAAGAATTTATGGAATTTACACCTAAAGAGAATTTGGGTTTATTTACGTATCGTCCACGGGATTGATACCTCGATGTACTCTTGCACCAAGGTGTCCAAACAATGAAAAGTTGTACAAGTTCGACTTATGAATCAATTTAATAAAAGTGAATGCAAGTGGGGTTCTAAAATTCAAAACGACGGTGAGGTACAACGAAATAAAATCACAAAAATTGAGAATAATCAATTATCATGCCGTCTTTTACTCATTAATTACGAAAAGACAAAAATACCCCATAATCCAAAAAGTGGGGGTGACAATGACAAGGCCTCCGGGAACTTGAGTATTCGACAAAATGGACGTCTCATCCTCCTTCTCTCTTCCTCCTTTTTTTATGTGTGTTAGACACCCACTATCACACCCGTGCCCGAATTTCATATTTCTAAATTTTAAATATGTAAATTTTTTGACAATGTATTCATGTTGTATTTTATATGTTGGTTCCTATCATATATGTTGTATTATATTTGTTTGGATTTTTGTTTATCAATAGAGACTACCTGAGGCCAGTAGTGTGCAAATTGGCAAATGCCATGGATCCGTACTAGGACCCGTATGTAGAACGGATACCAGGCCAACGTTCACTTTTCGGACCACTAAGACTATTTTGGATGGTTGAGATTTGTTTGGAGAGTATTATGACTTGATCCTATGGCTAACCTTATTTTCCTACCCTAGTATATATATGAGCTTTTCTCTCTCCTCTCTCATTCTTCTTCATTTACTTTCTTTCTTCTTCCTTGCTCCCTTCTTCCTCACACCCGAGCACTAGCCTTTGCCCGAACCCTAGCCATAGACTTAGCTCTAGGAAGAGGTTTGTTATCTACCAAGGCAAGTATATCTTTCTCAAAGTGGTAAAGCCATAATTTTTGGATTTTTGTATATATATAGTAATTAAAAAAGTATTTGATAGGAAATATTCTTCTTGATGTTCTCCTAAACTTTAGTTCTTGGAGTTTTTGGTTTTGGTGGATGGTTTTGAGTAGATCTGAATTTCAAAGTTAGATTTTTCATGGGTTCCATGAGTTTTTCTTGGTTTTGATCTATTAAAAATATTTGTTTCCAAAAACTAGTTGTTCTATGTGATATAGCTTTTTATTTCGAGCAATTTGGCTTTTGTTTCACTTGATATGGAGTTAAAATAAAGACTTTATGGAAGAAACAAAATTTAGATTTTTGGAACTTTTTCCATGGAGTTCTTGCTATTTGGAGAAAATGAAGTTGATGCATAGGGAGGCCATGCGTCAAATATGCCACGCGACTGAAGCTCCCTCCGCAAACCCTCCACAGCATGCACATCTCTTATGCTGCGCCGACTGTCCCATGTGCCAATGGAGTCCCATACGCCAATGGAATGCGCCAATGGAGTCCCATGCACCAATGGCTTCTATGCACCAAGCATTTCATGCGCATAGAATCTCATGGGCCAAGGGAATAGAGTAAAATTCTATGCAACGACCACTTCAAACCTATTTTGACCCAGATTCTGTTAGAATTTCAAAAAACTTAAAACATAAAATTTTTAGATCGCTGTCTTATCTTTCTGAATCATTTTGAATCATCTCATTTGGAGTTTGGATAAGGGAGTCATGCCCATTTTCCTAGAAGGTATCAAAATTGTCTAGAATGTATAATTCCATGTGCCGACAAGTTTATGTTTGATTTTGACCTGGATATTGATTGAATCTCGAAAACACAAAACATGAAAGTTGTCAGGCTTTATCTTAACTTTTTGGATCTTTTTGAATTGCCTTATTTGGAGTTCAGATGAGAGTGTTATGACTAGTTTTCTAAAATATATTTTAGAATTTTTATTGGACCTTATGATTTCATGTGTTGATCTTAGTAATTGCAAGTGTATATAAATTAAGTGTAACTATATGCTAGAATTAGCCATGTATTAGACGTAACCATGTAAAGACTTAGATCATGTGCCAAGTAGCTATATTACCTATGTTAATGACTTTACTCATTTTGTTGTTGTGCTTGGTTTGGTAGTTTCTTGGATTATTTTGATTCTATGTGTTGACCTGGTGAGTTATGAGTGCTATTGATTAAGTACCTGCTAAGTGAACTCAGACTAGTAGATTAATTATTCTTATTCGTCGGATAGGGTGAGGGGCGTAGTTCTACTCGGGAGATGATCTGCAATCTCGGTCCTTGTTTGGTTTAAGGATTGTGGATCTGCTCTAGAGTGATTCAGATTTTTTCTCTTGCTCCCGTACGGCGGCATTATTATCAATTCGAGGATTTCAAGTGATACAATTACTATATGCTAAGCCTTTATTATGTATACTAGACTCGACTAATGTGGTCCTATATAATGAGAAGACTTCTTATGACTGATCAATTGGCTCGTTAGCCTGACTAGACTAATTGTATCTGTGCTGACACATTTACTACTTGCTATGCATTCCTACGTGCTATGTATTACGTCTGCACTGAGGTAAGATATATCTTGCTACATGCTATGTGTTACATGTTTAAGGTTGTGCATCGAGAATGTCTCATATTTTACACGATATGTGATATTATACGATTTCTCCAGCACGGACTTGTAGTTAGTTAGTGATCATAGCATGGTTAGGTTATTTGCCTGATTTATTATATTATGCTCGGGCGAATCCAAATTGATCTAGAATGGCAAAGTAGATTCGTACCTAGCGTATACGTACTACAGTACAACATCTAAGAAGAATGATCATGTGACCATGGCACAATGCTCTGATAACTGTAGGGATAATTAGGTACCTAAAACTTGTAGAGCATTGGGAGGGAATAAAATCCCGAGATCGTACATGTGATCCACCTTAGACAATCATCATGACGTGCAAGGCTGGCCCCCATGGATATTGTGTCACGACCGCATTAGTGGACGACAATATTCGAATACTATATTATATAATGTGTTCTATGTGATTTAGCATGGTGGCCTTATGAGGGATCAGTACATATATAATATGCTACGCAATTAACATGGCTCGGCTAGCCTAGCTTAACAGCTCACGATCTGAGGATTCCAATAATGTATTATTCTTTTGGGATAACCTAGACACCATATAACAAGTTATAGTACTGATTGTCCGATTCAATTGGACTATGTGCATGTATTGGTAGACTAGGGACATGGACTATTGTGGCATGGTGGTTCAACTCTTGTCCTTGTTTGGTTGTAAGGTTGCGCTATTGTGTTATAATAAACCATGAACCGAAGCTACATATTATATGTATATATATAATTATATCTTAGCCTGTACTTTGGCCTATGTATTTTTGTTCCTGTTTTTGTTTTGTGCCATATGATAGTAGTCTAAGGACATGGACTAACGCAGTATGGTAGTTCAAACCCTTGTCCTTGTTTGGTTGTAGGGTTGGGCTATTGTGCTACGATAGGCCATGGACTGAGGCTGTGATACATATATCTTTTGCTTGCGCATAATTGGTAAGTCGTACCCTATCTTGGCGTAGTTCAGTACCTCTTGTCCTTGTGTGGTTGCAGAGGCGATCTACTACTTCGATAAAAGGTCATACGCTTACGGTTATGGCACGGATCTTATTTTATGTACTTTATTGGTTTTTCCTTTGTTCACTTTTGCTTCTTTGTGGTACTTGCTATCGGAGCCTAATCCCGCTGGTTTTGTAGCAAAGACCATGGATCTCGTCTTGTACCTGACCGATGGCGTGTACCGGAAGGATGGTCGCTGAGGGACTTGAGTGGGTTTCTTCTTCACTGCTCTAAGTATTATTTTGTTACCTTTTTGGTATTTAGCCAACGACACTTGTTAGCCGTATATTTGGATATTAGTTTATTTCCATGACTTTATATTATTTAGACCATTGCTGACTTACAGTTATGTACTCTTGACAATTTATTAGTTATCATCCTGTGTAACTAGTTTCATGATCATTCTAATAGAGCATCAGGGACGTCTAACTGCTTCATTTTATATGTTCATTCTTATTGCTTCATGGTTAATGATTGAGACATGGAGATTCTTGACCCTTGTGACTTGATTATAGTATGCAACCCTTTCTCTCTAGACAACCTTAGCACATTACGGGTTACTTCGATATTTCGCAAGGTATAGTTGGATGAGTCATACTCCCGATCTCCAGTATTTGGTTCTAGGGTGTGACAAAGTTTTAGTGGTGGCCCATGTTGGTCTGTATTTTTAGACTTGTGGGGTATTGTTGTTTTAGGGGTCTCAATCAAATTGCTCCCTTTGATATCCTAAATTCCTCTTCTTAAATACCAATCTTGAACTATTAACTGTTTGTCTCCTTTTTCTTTCCCGTCTTGTTATTTGTTGTCTAATGTCCTTTTCCTTCAGGAGTACTGCTTCATTTTTTGTCCGAGCAGCAGATGTGGTTGAACAACCACCATAGCATGGTCACATTAGGCAACAACAAGAGACAATACTTCCTCAAGACCAACTTTGAGTAAAGCTAGTAGATGGACAACATGCACTAGAGATTCCATTTTTAATGCTGATATAACAAAGTACATAAACAGGGGTATAAATGGATTCTAGATCGATTTATCGGTAACAGAGATCATTTTAACGATTGTAGTGCTAGTGACACTATCAACCCTTGATACCCTGGCACTACTAGAAATTATCAGAGGAATAATAGCTACGCAACAGCACCAACAATTTCAACAACAAGAATAGAATGTCCTATTGAATCAAGGACTGCAAACGACTCTGGAAAGAAGCAAAGAAAAAGAAACGGGGCATCGTACATATTCTGTCAACTTTATCCAAGATATATCGAAGGCATAGAGGATGCTATCATGGCGGATGCTCGGCTTCAAGACACCAAAATAATTATGGTAGCAACTAAGGTTCAAGCAGAGGGAGAAACTTGATCAAGTTTGATTACAACTACAAGATCTTGCTCGTGATTGGTGGGCATTAGAGGAGGTCGGTTTGAGGCATCCAATCTCCTTTAGGGCCAGTTTTAGGTCCAAGTACTTTGGAGTTGTAGTGCAATATGAATCGCAGTAGAGATTTATCATTCTTTTACAGTCTGACAGAATAATGGATGTATACGCAACTGAGATCTGTAGATTATGCAGGTTTGCTCCAGCAATGGTGGCGACCGAATCGGAGAAGACTATAAGGTTTCAATATGGAATTTATCTAAAGATTCTACAACTGGTAGAAGAATATGACTAACAGACTTTCGATATTGTGTTGATAGCAGTCAGGAGACATGAGCTTACCATAGAGAGGTTAGCTTCGAGAATAGGAGGATATAAGAGGTCTCATGCCCAGAATACAGTTAGAGGACCGGTACCATGAACGTCAACACCAGCATCCTGCTTTCGTATTCGTGATTTGGAACCACGAGCGCCAGCAACACCAGTTGTGACAGCACCAACTTGGCAATAACTGTCTAGACAACAATAATAACAGCGTCTAGAGAATCAGTGGTTGTACATATTGTGGCAAAGGACATCATACACGGGATGTGTATAGGTTGGCGAGTGGAATATTCTTGAGGTATAGAGGTTTAGACCACATGATAGCTATATGTCCACAGATGCAGAGGCAAGGAGAACCATAAAAACAATTTTTGGCGTTGCCTGCTCTAGGAGCAGTTCTGTACCAAGAGCCAACAATAGTAGTACAACCGTTAGCTCAGCGTTCGATGTTGACGCAAGCACAGGTATTCACAAGAGGCAAAATCAGTTTGGTCAGCAGAGGCCAAGACAGTAGAGACAACTTTATGACCGAGTTGTAGCAGAATCAGGATGTGAGCAAGCAAAATTTGGCATTCTAGAGCAGATGTTAGCAGAGGGAAGTCATGTCGAGGATGAGTTTTGAGCTTCCTTCAGTATTATCTATTTTGGTTCCATATATTTCGGCGAGTAGAGATGAGTTTATCGTCTCACTCTTCCGCCTTCCTATTTTATGATACGTGATAATTGTCATGTGTTTCTTGATATTTGTCATGTGTCTCAACTACGAAGGTACGTCCTGGGCAGAGTCATGTCTTTAACTGGGTCGTTGGTACCAAATTATCTCGAGACTTGATCCTTGTTCATTTAGGGAGTCCGCGTAGGCCAGCGAGGACGAGTTCCTATTTTAGCTAACTCGGGAGACATATTTATTCAGATGTCTCCAGATCTTCTTTCGTTCTGATTATGTGGATTGATTATGTATTTACTTATATTATTGTTGCTTTTGGTTATTTATCTATCTTGTGATTTGATTAGTTTCCAGCTAGCTATAGTTTATGAGATTTCCTGCTCAATGAGTTATAGTTCATGAGTTTTCCTGCTTGGTTCATGAGTTATCTTGCTTGGTGATCAGCTCGACTAGCCTAGCAAATTTTGAGGATAGAATTTGGTGGGTAGAGATGTCAAACCCATGCCCGAATCTCGTATTACTAAATTTATGATATTTTAAAAAAAATTCCTGACAATGTATTCATGCTGTATTTTATATGTTGGTTCCTGTCATATATATTATATTTTATTTGTTTGGATTTTTGTTTATCAAGAGAAACTACCCGATGCTAGCAGTGAGCACATTGGCAATTGCCATGGACCCGTACTAGGACCCGTATGCAGAATGGATACCTGACACGATTCACTTTTGGGGCCACAAAGACTATTTTGGATGGTTGAGATTTGTTTGGAGAGTATCATGACTTGATCCTTTGGCTAACCTCATTTTCCTACCCTAGTATATATATGAGCTTTTCTCTCTCCTCTCTCATTCTTCTTTATTTACTTTCTTTCTTTCTTCTTCCATGCTCCCTTCTCCCTCACACCTAAGCACTAGCCCTTGCCCGGACCCTAGCCCTAGACCCGGCTCTAGGAAGAGGTTTGTTAGCTACCAAGATAAGTAAATCTTGCTCAAAGTAGTGAAGCCATAATTTTTGGATTTTTGTATATATTTAGTAATTAAAAATATGTTTGATGGGAAAATATTCTTCTTGGTATTCTCCTTAACTTTAGTTTTTCGGAGTTTTTGGTTTTGATGGATGGTTTTGAGTAGATCTGAGTTTCAAAGTTAGAGTTTTCCTAGGTTCCTTGAGTTTTTTTTGTTTTGATCTATTAAAACTTTTTGTTTCTGAAAACTAGTTTTCTATGTGATATAGATTTTTATTTCGCACAATTGGGCTTTTGTTTCACTTGATTTAGAGTTAAAATAAAGATTTTATGGAAAAAAATAAATTTTGAGTTTTTAGAGCTTTTTCCATGGAGTTCTTTCCATTTGGAGAAGATGAAGTTGATGCATAGGGATTCTATGCGGCAGAGATACCACATGGCTGAAGCTCCCTCCGCAGATCCTCCACAGCGTGCACACCTCTTGTGATGTGTCAGCTGTCCCATGCGCCAATGGAATCCCATGCGCCAATGGAGTCTCATACGCAAATGGAGTCCCATGCATCAATGGTTTCCATGTGCCAAACATTCTATGCACATAGAATTCATGCGCCTAGGGAATACAACAAAATTCTATGAGATGACCACTTCAAACCTATTTTGACCCAGATCCAATTAGAACTTCAAAAAACTTAAAACATGAAATTTTTAGATCTCTGTCTTATTGTTCTGAATCTTTTCGAATCATCTCATTTGTAGTTCAGATGAGGAAGTTATGTCCATTTTCCTATAATGTATAAAAACTGTCCAGAATACAGAATTTTATGTGCTGATAACTTAATGTCTTATTTTGACCTTGATATTTATTTAATATCATAAACTCAAACCATAAAAGTTGTCGGGCTCTGTCTTAGCTTTCCGGATCTTTTTGAATCGTTCAATTTGGAGTTCGGATGAGAGAGTTATGCCTAATTTTCTAAACTATAGCAAATCTTGATTTTGGAATTTTTATTGGAACTTATGATTTTATGTGTTCATCTTAGTAATTGCAAGTGTATATGGATTAAGTGTAACTATGTGCTAGAATTAGCCATGTATTAGACCCAACCATGTGAAGACTTAGACCATGCGACAAGTGGCTATACTACCTATGTGTATGACTTTACTCATTTTGTTGTTTTGCTTGGTTTGGTTGTTTCTTGGATTGTTTTGATTCTATGTGTTAATCTAGTGATTTGTGAGTGCTATTGATTTAGTACCTGCTAAGTAAACTCAGACTAGTAGATTAATTACCCTTGTTCGTCGGATAGAATAGGGGGGCATAGTTCTACTCGGGAGACGATCTGCAATCCCGATCCTTGTTTGGTTTATGGATTGTGAATCTGCTCTAGAGTGGTTCACATTTTTTCCTTTCTCCCGTCCGACGACATTATTATCAATTCAAAGATTTCAGGTAATACAATTACTATATGCTAAGCCTTTACTATGTGTACCCGATTGGACCAATGTGGTCTTATATGATGAGAAGACTTCTTATGACTGAATAATAGGCCCGTTAGCCTGACCTGACTAATTGTATCCATGATAATACATTTACTACTTGCAATGCGTTCCTACCTACTATGTATTACATATGTAATGAGGTGCGACATATCTTGTTATGTGTTACATGTTTAAGGTTATGCATCGAGAATACCTCATATTCTACACGACATGTGATATTATATTGTTTCTCCAGCACGGGCCTTGTATTTAGTCAGTGATCATAGCGTGGTTAGGTTGTTTGCTTGATTTATTTCATTATGCTAGGCCAAATCCAAATTGATCTAATGACTGACAAAGTAGATTCGTACCTAGCGTACATGTATTACGGTACGATATCTAAGAAGGATGATCATGTAACCATGACTTGATGTTCTGATAACTATAGGACTAATTAGGTAACTAAAACTTGTAGAGCATTAGGAGGGAATAAAATCTCGGGATCGTGCACGTGAGCTACCTCAGACATTCGTCCTGATGCGTAAGGCTGGCCCCCATGGATATTGTGTCACGTCCATATTTTTAGACGGTAATATCTTACTACTATATTATAATGTGTTCTACGTGATTTAGCACGGTGGCCTTATGAGGGACCGGTGCATATACAACGTGCTACACGATTAACATGGCTCGACTAGCCCAGCTTATTAACTCACGATCTGAGGATTCCAATAATGCATTATTCTTCTGAGATAACCCAGACACCACATAACAAGCTATAGTATTGATTGTCCAATTAATTTAGACTCTGTGCACGTATTAGTAGACTAGGGACATGGACTATTGTGGTACGGTGGTTCAACTCTTGTCCTTGTTTGGTTTTAGGGTTGCGTTATTGTGTCATAATAAACCATAAACCGAAGCTACTTATTATATGTATATGTATAATTATATCTTAGCATATACTATGGCCTATGTGTTCTTGTTCCGGTTTATGTTTTGTGCCATATGATGGTAGTCTAAGGATATGGACTAACGCGGTATGATGGTTCAACCATTGTCCTTGTTTGGTTGTAGGATTAGGCTATTGTGTTACGATAGGCCATAGATCGAGGCTGTACAAATATATTTTGCTTGCGTATAATTAGTGAGTTATACCCTATCTCAGTGTAGTGCGACACCTCTTATCCTTGTGTTGTTGTAGAGGTGTCCAACTACTTCGATAATAGGTCATATGCTTACGCTTATGGCACAGATCTTATTTTACGTACTTTATTGGTTTTTGCTTCATTCACTTGTGCTTTTTTGTGGTACTTGCTATCAGGACCTGACCCCGCTTGTTTTGTCTGGCCAGGTTCAGTAGTAGAGCCTGATGATCCCGTCTTGTACCTGACCGATGGCGCGCACTGGGAGGATGGCTGACGAGGGACTTGAGTGGGTTTCTTCTTCACCGCTCTAACTATCATTTTGTTACCTTTTTGGCGTTTAGCCAACGGCACTTGTGAGCCTTATATCTGGGCATTAGTTCATTTATATGACTGTATATTATTCAGATCATGGCTGATTTATATTTATGTACTCTCGATAATGTACTAGTTATCATCTTGTGTAATTGGCTTCAAGATCATTCTGATAGAGCGCCAGGGAACCCTAGCTGCTTTATCTTATATGATCATTCTTATTTCTTCTTGGTTGATGATTTAGACATAGAGATTCTTGACCGTAAGTGACTTGCCTGTAGTATGCACCCCCTTGTCTCCAGAAAACCTTAGCATATTGCGGGTTACTTTGGTGTTCCACAAGGTATGGTTGGCTGAGTCACAACCCCTCTCTCCAGTATTCTGCTTTTATATTGTGACATCCACTTTTTATAAGCTTCAAAGATCATGTGTGCCCATGCATGTGTGCAGATTTTATGCTACCGCATATCATCTTCCAAAAATGGTGGTTGCAGATTTATAAGCGCATGTTGCACTGTGGCTACCATGTGGCAAATTAAGGGAATAGAAAGATTTGGTTGAGTAGCAAATTATGGTTTCTAATGCCCATAATCCATGCGATACGTTTCATGTTGATCGCTCGAGGATCTTGGTTGTTAACAGAAAGATTTGGTTGAATGGAGCTTTTGAGGGAACATTGTCGCATGAAAACTCTAGCGCATAGGAATATTGGAGCATGGAACCTTTGTTGTGCTGATGTTGGCGCATGATGCTCTGAAGTAGTCTATCGGTTGATTGGCGCATGACTTTATTTGGTGCATGTCTCCCTTTAGTGCATGATTTTGGCTACCTTTAGCGCATGGCCTCTGATGACTGCATTTGGCGCATGACTGCACATGGTTTTGGCTGCACTTAGCACATGGCCTTTGAATGCATTTGGTGTATGACTACGCATGGCTTTGGCTGCCCATAGCACATAACTGCATATGTCTTGGAGCTTCATTTGGCGCATGGCGTATATTTTTTTTATGCTTCTACAAACGATAATCAAATGCTAAAAAAAATTTAAAATTAGTTTTGGATTGAGATCCTAATACTGTTAACCCTGAATGCAGGCTCATATTAGAATAGTAACGTAACCTAAGAGATAAACTGACCTGCATGGGCCACCACTGTCACGCCATAGTCCCAAAAATACGTAGGACTAGGACACGTAAGCATGCCAGCCGCATGGATATGGCAACTCCAATATATGGAAACCAAATCCATACGTATGTTGTAATATGAATATCAAATCCACAAGTAGTATAAAATGTAATACAAGTCACAGGGTAAAATCTAAATCTCATCCACCAAAATTATATAGAAATAAATAACCAGTATCTATGAAACTAGATCTCAATAAGAAGTATCTAAGGATGATAGTTGGATGGAAACAAATCCACTACCAACTCGAATATAAGAGCAAATACAATATGAGTACAACACAATAAACACAATATAAGAATACCAGCCATCAATCACGGACTCGAAGAGAAGACATCCTCGGATCACATGTCACCATCCAAATCTGTGCTCCTGCAAATACTCAAGAACAGATACACCTGGCAGAGGACCAGGTCCTCAGAGGGACGTAACAAGATACAAAAAATACGAGCCAATTTGAATACAGTAAACATGCATCATATTTGAAAATAGATAAGTACGCTGTACATGACAATCTATATGAATGCAAATGAGGACAACTTTTTGACGTATGGGCAAGGGTAGGCTACTTGATCTATTCCTCACAACCTCACGCTCGTCAGTGGACATCATCAGCCAACATACCATGGGGTAGCAACCCTCGGACTCCATCAATCGACATACCGCGGGGGTAGCGACCATCGGATACGACTACCATAGTGCGTGCTAGTTACTACGGTACACCAGAGTGGTTAAAAGCCCATACGCCTAATAATTGTCCTCTATGATACTAAGTATCACGTGTGTGTCAACATATCTAATATATAGTAATGACTGAAAGGAACTACACATGCAATAAATAAACAAAAACGCAATAAATATACAAAAATATACTAAGCATATAAAATACTGTAAGCAATTTGGCAAGGTATCTTGCCTGGTAAGAAAGCTACAAGGTGTACTATCCAGAAGTCCAACGCACAGGATCAAAGCTATGGCCGTAGAACAAATATCTCCGGATGCTGAAATAAACATCACCAACGTTCCCAGAATAAGTAAAATAGCTAAAAAGTACTTCCCTTTCGTCCAATTTGGACACCGGGGCAAAACGGTAATTTCGGGTAAAAGTGGGGTCCACCTGTGGCCCACTTTGCACCGAAAAACGTACCGAGGATAACAGTCTCTAAATGGGACAAACTATAGGTCAAACAACTCTAAATGTCAGTACGAACCCAACGGTATGTCCAAATATAGATTCCGATGGGCCGAACACAATTTTGTCCAAAAAGTCAACTGTGGGGCCCGCCAATTGGCGACTTGGTCAACCTTCTCAGAATTGCGCGAAAATTAGGTCACAGGACCAGCGCGTTACCGCGAGTCCAGTAGCACAAATTTCATCGCAATCTGACAAGCGTGCACAAAATACGCACGAGTTCCACAAAAGTTGCGACACGGGATGTGTCTGCGGATACGGCCTGATTTCGGCGTGCACACGCGTTCGAATCAGTTCGCACGAATTTTTACGTGTCCGGTTACGCTGCGTGCACCGTTTGGTACACTTGGTACACGGCGGGGCGGTCCCCTTTGGCGGGGCGCGCTCCGTTTTCCAACTTTTGGAAATATGGAAAAAGTGGGTTCGCAGTATTTTGTGACGAATTTAATTCTGTCCACAACAGCTAATAGTGTAGGGTTATTTAACAGAAAATAAACTAGGTCAAGTGTTCTACACATACCAAAAAGAATCATCGAATTTGGATCTCTGTGGTGGGAGATACAAACTCGGCAACATGGATGGTCACCGCAGTTTTCTGCGATCTCAGAATTCGGTCTGCTCTCGCCAACTTGGGCGCTATTTTCGCCTATGGGTACACGTTGTTCGAGGTCTGCTATTATACAAATATGGAAGAGGGTTAAGGGGTGAGCATACTGGTAAAGACGGAACGGTGTTTGGTTGAGCGAGTCGACGGAAAACAACTCCGGAGCGAAGGTACCTCGTGTGGAAATCTGCAGTGCGTGAGGTCGGGGTCGTCGGGATGGTTTGGACGGCCTGGCGGAGTTCTCTGGCTGCGGTGGCGGCTCTAGATGAGAAGAGGGGGTCTAGAGATTTTAGGTTAGGGTTTTATGAAATAATATATATATATATATATATATATATATATATATATATATATATATATATATATATATAGGATAGGATAGGAAAGAGAAAGGGATTGGGTTGAAGTTTTCGCGTGCAAAGGGGGGGGTGGCTGTGCTCACAGCCGGGTTTTGCTAGGATGGGAATTGGAATTTGCTAAGTTTGTTGCTTAAGTTCTTTATAAGTTGGCTGTGCTTTGT
Source organism: Iris macrosiphon (assembly GCA_036927795.1). Lineage (NCBI taxonomy): Eukaryota > Viridiplantae > Streptophyta > Magnoliopsida > Asparagales > Iridaceae > Iris > Iris macrosiphon. Next base: position 57,106,472 of record JAYESA010000006.1, on the reverse strand, counting down.
GGGAAGGAATTACAAGTGGTTTTACTTTTAGTAATAGTAGTTTGCTTTAAGTATAGTATATTATTATTACTTTATTAATTATTATTATATTATTAATTTCTTTTCTTTTCTTTTCTTTTTCCTTTCTTTTTTTAAAATATATATATACATATATATATTTATATACATACATATATATATATATATATATATATATATATATATATATATATATATATATATATATATATATATATATATATATCTATACACATAAGAAAATTTATAGATTAGAATAATGCACACCATTAGGCTAGCAACTGCTCAAGGGGTCTCCTACATGAAATAAATTTCGAAAAAATTCCTAATGGTCCCTTAAATCCTCTAAGTGCTCGAACACCTAAAATAAAAATTATTAAAAATATATTTCTCCTATTTAGCCCTATTTACTATAATTTAATTAATAATTAATAAATAAAAATGGTATATACAATTTTTAGGAAGGGGGTTTTACAACCACTAAAACCATGTCACATCCCAGTCTCAAAACATGTTGGACCAGACACATGACAATGGCCAGCTGGTACATCTCTGAAGGGTTTTCCAATTTCATGGACCTATCGTAGAGTACTTACGTTGTCCAGAAAGGTGCCACTATCTAAATATAAAATAAATACTTTTGTCTCAATCCACAGGAAAATAAAATAAAAGAATAGACAACTGATCTCATAATGTGCACTCTATACTACCCTTGTCCGAATAGACTTAAAATAAACAATATGAGTCAATAAACACTAGGCTATAAGAGCAGATAATATAAAAGACAGTGTATAACAGTAAATGATGAATGATAGAATAATACCTGAAAGAGGTCCAAAGCTCCACTAGGATAAGCGTCATGCAGCCAGCTCAAATAACTTGGCAGTAAACAAGGTCCTTATAGGGACGTAACAAGATACAAAAAGTACATGCCATAAAGTAAATACTGTTTAACCATAATAGGTTATCCTCCATCTAGTGAAATGCACTTAAGAACACTTTTGTACGTATTGGTAGGTCAGGCTAGACATATGCTGACGTAACTCACCAATCGTCATGACTGGCTAATATATGTCACATATGCCTTCCATATCTGGGGCACTATGAACTATTAATTTCCTTAAACGGGCAACTATGTATCCCATAATCGAGAAACTATATGGATGTGTCTGTCCTATACGCATACTAGTTGTTCTTCCCACATAATATAAACGTATGTAACGTGTCCACGTCATGAACATTTCGTGTCTACTGGTCGAGTACCAAGAACTAATACAATCTATGCTACATATTAAGTCATCACACAGTTGTACGCACCAATTTCCAGTCAGATATGCAAACCCATTTCCTACATGAAGCTCACTCTATGCCGTGTAACGATACTTGACAAGGCATCGGAGTTATAATGATAACTCCTCAACTTTAATTACGTTGACTAAAATTAGGTCAAACAAAAGTTCTAACATCGACGCCTTCGTCGAGAGCACCCGAGGCATTCTCAGACCACAATTATTTAATATTCAGAGCAAAATAAATAACTGAATTTAAACAGTATAACAAGGCAATATATACTTTCTTGGATCTCCAAGATGTAAGTTCAAAGAACCTACTCCAGAACCCATGCTCGTGCGATCCCAAGAGCCTAGATATATAATATCATTAAATCAGTCTCTATTTTAAGGTACACCAAACACGTGCGAGAGTATATATAACATACTAAGGTGTTGTTAAGTTATTCCTCAAGTGAGCTACAAGGTATTCTCATACTAGTGTTCTTGCTCACAAAATATGTTACTATCCTTGGAAATTATCATGAGTCAAAATTTGATCAACTAGTCTAGGGTTTGCTTAGACTATGATGTCATCATAGAAGCATGAAAATCATTTTGCAGCTTATGCGCCTACAGGTCCACAAACAAAGCGCCCAGCCAGCTGCGCGAGTACAATATCTCCTTCGCCTAGCCAACGGTGTGCATATGATGTCTCCTGCGCCCCAGAGCAATACACATCCTCTTCGTGCACCTAGAAGACCATACGTACAATACACGCAAAAGTGTCCATGGCCCCGTCCCCTCCCCGACACATGTAGAGTAAACTGACAACATTAAAAGTCACATAACTTTAGAAGATGGGCAGACGACGGTTGCGTCACCCCCGTGTCAGAGTAATAAAATGATTCTGACTGATGGCGACGTGATAAATTCTATGAGTCTGTTGACCATAGAGGTCTTTTGAACCTTGCGTATTACCCAGTATGTGCATGCCCTTCAGAGGTCCCCAGCGCATTACCCAGTATATGCATACCCTTCAGAGGTCCTTTGTGTATCACCCAGTATGCGCATACCCTTCAGATGTTAGCCCAATGTTTAAGTTGACTTTTTGAATATGGCTAATCGATTAAAGTCTAGCATAATGATAATCGATCAATCACTATAGTATATTCTACTTAAACTCAGCATTGTCCAGCTATGTAATATTTGCTTCTGTATATTTTCTTGTTTATCTAACATGTACTTGCAGAAATTAACAAGCAAAAACCAACATGGACATATGCAACGATGAAATAATGATGAGCCAAAGACGGCGTTATATTAGAAGATTTCGTTCAACCGCCTACGACTTATCCGGAGCCTCACACCAGGGGGCATATCAACCCTCAACATATTTCCTATAGCTCCACCAAATAGACAACCAAGTCCAGAACCCAACCAAAACCAAAACCAAACCTACTTAAACCCAGTTGTAGGGCTTCTGGTCTGAGGCAGACCAAACTCGGGCCAAATTCGGTCCACGATCGAACTCAGGCCGAACTCGGTGCCATTAAAATCAGTAACCTAATTTTTTATTCCATCTTGTAATGAGTTGTCCAACGTTCAAATTTTTTGAACGTTGGAGGACCAAACTCTGGCCGAACTCTACCTACCCAGACTTGTATAAATTGAGCATGAATTCTCTCATTTCAAATCATCCCTCATCTTTCAAGATCTCAATCTTCTAAGCACTACTCTTCTAAGCCATACTCTTCCAAATCTCTTTAGCCATAACTTCCTAATCCCCTAATGTGCCTCGGTGTGATTCAGCTAGAAGTTGTGCAAGAGTTGTAAAGTGTTCTCACTTGAAAAATTCTAAGTTTTGCCTCTGCAAAATTGTAGTCAAGCGCTTTGGATCAAAAGCTCGTATCTGTAAAGAAGTGGCAAGCCTTCGGATCAAAGCTTGTGTTTCACTGATAGTGGATTCAAACTCTGAGCAAGAGTTCTCGGGCCTTGACTAGTCCTCCACGAGGGAAAATATGATATATCGATGTGTTTGTGTTTGCTCTTCCTTACTCTATTTACTTTTCATATTATTATTCTCTGATTATTTTCTTTGTTAGTAGTTGCTCACTGGACTTCATCTTAATAAGTTTTAATTACCCACTATTGACACATAACTCTATTCACCCCCCTCTAGAGTTGCCTACACATAACTTCGTCAGAGTCCTCTACACATCACCCAGTATGTGCATGCCCCATGTGCGTCAGCCTATGAGCGTATGTCTCTCAACAGTCTACTACGCTTATTTTTTCTTATGCACAATATGCACTAGCACTCGAAAGACTATATATATACGTCATGTACAACTGTTATCCATCCTGTTGCAGATTATGTAGAGTAAAGTGGTCGACCGGAGGCCTTGCCATTCTCTTCATGTACGGCTACATGTACACGTCATGTACGGCATCTCCCACATGAAGAAAGGAGGACAGAAAATGGAAAGAAGAAAAAGAGAAAATAAAAAAATAAGAAAAAGACAGGAGGAAGAAGAGACATCAGCTGAGTCTCATAGTCACGTTCCCGGAGGCCTTGCCATTCTCTTCAACATAGGATCTTCAACGAAGTAAAGTGATCGACCGTATATAAGATCTCAACTATTACACCAGAATCCTCTTCATGTACGGCTACATGTACACTTGAGTGGCTACATGTACACGTCATGTACGGTGTCTCCCACACGAAAAAAGGAGGATAGAAAAATAGAAAGAAGAAAAGAAGAAATGAAGAAAAGAAGAAAAATACAAGATGAAGAAGAGATATCAGCTGAGTTTCACACTCACGTTCGGGAGGCCTTGTCATTCTTTTCGATGTTGGATCGTCAACAGAGTAAAGTGATCAACTGTAGATAAGATCTCAACTGTCACACTTGTCCAAATTTATTTATACTCAGACTCTACATATTAGAGCTCATTTATACTTTTTGTTTTACTCTATTTAGTACAAAAGTTCGTTCAACTTTTATCGCATATTTTTTGCGATGTTGACAAAAATGGTGACTCTGTTGGGAAAGAACTTCTCCTCTAATGAGAAGTTAGTGACGCAGTCTGACGAAAGCAAATTAGGTTCAACTCAGAGGATGCTGGTGGTTCACTTCAACCAAAAGGCGTTTGAAGAGATGCTAGACAAGCTGAGTTCTATATCGAGGCCCGGAAGACCTCACAAGACTCACAAGACTTGGGTCGCCAAGGACGCTGTTCAGCACACACCATCTACGAAAGATGTGCTGCCACCCCCCGCTATTGGGGATGTGCATCAAGTTGCCACATATCCTATCCCCATCTACGAATCTACTATTGAAAAGAACGATGATGACTCTCAAGAGGTATGTTTGCAGCCAAATGCACATAACGAAAGATGCACTGTATCAGAAGATGGGCGCATGAAGCCTTCTGCAAGCAACAAGGCCAAAGGGAAGAAGTCTGTCCTCAAAAGGACCTCCTATAGCACCAAGATGTATTCTCTATACTATGCACCTGTGAGTACTGGTTAGAAGAAATCCAAACCACCTCAAGCCATGCGCACTCGAGGGGCAGCGTAGGTAGTCCAGCAAAAGTTTGCGGTACTGATTGTCACGTGTGCGGCTGATGGAAAGTTGTATAGGGTTACCCAAGCACTCATGCGCCAGATGTGGGTTGGAGACTAAGATGGATTCTCTATACTATGCGCCTGTGAGCGCTAATTAGAAGAACTCCAAACCACTTCAAGCTATGCGCACTCGAGGGGCTGCGCAAGTAGTCTAGCAAAAGTATGTGCTATTGATTGTCATGTGTTCTGCTGATGGAAAGTTGTATAGGGATGACTCAGGCACTCATGCGCCGGATGTAGATACGGCACCAAGATGGATTCTCTATACTATGCGCTTGTGAGCGCTGGTTAGAAGAACTCCAAACCACCTCGAGCCATGCACACTCGAGAGGCTGCGCAGGTAGTCCAGCAAAAGTATGCACCACAACTGCGCATGAACCAAGTCAGGGAGAAAAATCTGTATTGACAGACTCATGTTCCTAACTTGGATGCACGCTTGAAGTGGGTCTGTCTCATATTAAGTCTTTCACTAACGACCCAGGTGCAGTTGCTGCACAAGAACCAGGTCGGAGAGCAAAAACTATGTTGAAAGACCCATGCGCCCTATTTGGCTGCACGCATAAAGTGGGTCCATCTCAAAAAAAATCTTCCATAAATGATTCGGATGTAGTCTTTATGCAAGAACTGGGTTAGGAAGCAAACCATTCACCAATACAGCCATGCACAAGCTTTGACCAAGTGCACGAAATGGATGTGAAAGTAAATTTTCTATCGTATGATTTGTACAACATGATTAGTCACAAGCGCAAGATGAGAGAAATGACTCCCGCATATAAAGTTTCTTCTCATAGACACACTTGTATCAGCATCATCATAAACTGATATTGTACTAAAATAGATGTTTATCTAACTAGACAGTCGGTCTTCTAGTGACTACAATCAACTGCATCAGTCCTACAGTGCCTTAGAAAACAAATGCACGAAGAGGAGATAAAACTTTCCTTTTCCTTATGTTGCTCAACATGGAGATCTTCTTCTATGAAGAAAATCAAGAAGAAGAGCTCATCCAACCTACTGGTCTAGGTTAGTGGATCGAGGAGTTGACAAAGGGCACAAAGCTATCAATACCCATCGAGGGGGTGTTCTATGGTACCCGCTCAAAGACAAAAGCTGGGGGGAGCAATCATCAGGTGGTCTATACCAATCCCTCCTTCCAGGATGACCGTGAATCTCAAGGAATGAACGACAACCTTCCTGGGGGTAACACTGCCCGTCAGAATGATATTGCGTTCAAGGCTAGGGGTAGCAATCCCCCGAAATCTGAAGATGATGTGATAATGCCCACTTTCCCTAGAGACCGTGACTCTAATCGAATAGACAGTGATGCACTTGGGGGCAGTTACCCTCAACCAACTAAAGCAGTATCTCAAGCTGGGGGTAGCATTCCCTTAAAACTCAAAATAGCTCTACAAGCCAAAGGTAACAATCCCCTAATGTGTCATACCAACCCATCCTTCTCGAGAAAGTCACTATCATGAAACAGACAATGGCATGCTTGGGGGTAGTTACCCTCGACTAATCGAAGCATCATCCGAAGCTGGAGGTAGCATCCCCTTTAAGTCTAAAGATGATGTAACGATGCATGTCTTCCCTGAGGACAATGTAACCCATGAATCAGAGGCAGAAAGTAAAGCTTCCACAATCCTGCCCATCTCTCCCCATATAACGCCTGTAGATATGGCAAAGAATGATCATGGTGCAGTACCCAGTGATCACCAGCGCCTCGAGGCACTCGAAACCATGATACACACCATCAGTGCCTCAATGTAGGCTTTGACCTAGTTAATACTGGAGATCAAAGCGAGTTTGGTCCCGTAACCACTCAAGACTCTAGTACAAGCCAGCCAGGATCAAGGGACCAACGGGGAGTCTAATGCACCAACCATTGCTCCCTCAGTTGTTAGCATTAATTTCTTGCCACGATCATCTATCCCTCCACCATTCGATGACTTCCATGAGGCCCTTACTGTCAGCATATTCAAAGGCCCGTATGCATCCAAGAAAAGATCGACAGAAGCAACAAAGCCAAAGGAGATATTCGCTTTTGATAATAATGATGTTGTAAACATCTTCCATGTCCTGATAAAAGGTAACAAACTTAGGCTGTCGGATATCAGACGCCCTGATGAAGTAGACAAAGTAGATGATCCAAAGTATTCCCTTTACCACTGATACATCCATCATCCAACACGAGATGCAATGTGTTGAAAAGACGTATTCAACAGTTGATTGATTCTAATGCCCTTTCCCTTGGTTTTGAGGACAAGTTGGCTACTACAAACATGGTGCCCCTCCAGTTCGATGACTTCTTAGTCACGAAAGCCCAAGATGGAGTTATCCCCATTCCTAAGATGACTATGGAGGTCGTCAACCGCCCGCCAGACCAAGACCAATTAGCAGAATTGGTACCACTCACAACTCCGCGAGGCGAAGTCATATGGGTCCACCCTAACATTGCCCAAGATCTGACATAGCAAGCAGTGCCTTCAACTACCAGATATAAGAGAAAAAAATACAAGTTGTGCCACATAAACAGACTTTAGATGCTCAGCGCAGCTCAACTAGTCTCTTTGTACACAAAAGCCAAGTCTCGCATGCCTCATCAGAAATGGCGTATGATAGGCAGCGTTCCATTATATGCGTCCGAACAAGTCCAGTACAACTTATCACTTTTTATGTGCAGACGATAGTGCTTCTCTGCATAACAAATCCTCATGGGTAGCAGGTAGTATTTCGTTGCATAATACTCAAACACACGCGACATACAGTAATCCTATGCGCACTATTCAGCCAACTCTCTCATGCGTACATGGCAGTATTCTTGTGCGTAAGGCTTCCTATTTTCTACGAAATGAGTCATTGGCAGTATCCAATATAACAAATGATGATCTCCCACTGTTCCATCATTACAGTCAACAATCACTCTATTTTATTGCAAAGATGGGCTATGACCTCCAGAAAGCTAAAGGTCTGACCATTGGTAAAAGATGGCACATTCCTTTACGATCTGACAGTTATTATAATGGCACTTGTAGAGGGCTAGGATATGAAGATGCTAGCATGCATCATCACTCCAACAAGATGTCAACCCACAGAGCTAGAGTTCTAAAATCATGAACTTCTAGCCATGGTTGACAAATTGAACATTGAGGGCAGTATTTCCTCGATCTAAACTTTTATCAAGGAAAGTGTCTCTTCAATAAAATGGTGCATACAGGCTTGCAAAGCCTAACCGAGACTTGCTAATGATGTCGATAAACGACAAGTTCTTTAAAAAATACTATGTCTATACTAGGTGTGTACTTCTCCATTCCCAACAAATGTAAAGTGTGACATTTATCCCCCATGAGGCATCATAAATCTATTATCTGTGTTCAAGAGTCCTGATTGTGCAATAGGTACTAGATCCACTTAAAAGTTTCCTAGTAGAGCAGACCTAAGGTCAAATAAAATAATCTCGTTGAGGCCACCCCAAAATCAGTTTCCCCTAGCTATTTCATGTCCATATTATCTCTGAACTACCATCAGTTCAGTCTCCCCAGTAGAGTAAATCTATCACCCAAAAGAAAATGGCCACATCCATATCACCTCTTTTTTTTCTCTATTCCCAAAAGAAGTTTATTTTACCATGTCTATATTACCTCTGAGTAAGATACTTCTAACAATATTCCAGATTAGATAAGTTTGCCACGCCACATTACCTCTGAACAAACATTCTTGTCTATTAACTTTCTACCACCACGTCCATAATACCTCTGATGGTGTCCGTCATTCCAACTTGTCATCCGTATTTAGCACTAACTACGCTAGGGATGATAAGTCTACAAATAAATTATCCAGCAGAAATATCTTAAAATAATCATGTCCATATTGCCTCTGAATTATTTTTACGTAAAAGTTTGAAGTCCCATTACTGTTATGTCCACATCAGCTCTGAACTGACATATAGTAGGATATCCGGATCAAAGTTTGCCATATACATATTATATCTAAGCAAATATTTGTCCAGACTGTCTACTATCATGTCATTCTAGACCCCTGATAGTGTCAGTCATTTCAACTAATTATCCGTACTAAATCTTTGGTACGCCATGGGTAATAAGTCTACCAAAGTTCCCTAGTAGGACGTCCTTCACAAACTACGGTGTTGTACAACGTCTACATTATCTCTAGTACAATATCCAAGCTTACACATAATTGCAACAAAGAAGAAAATATTCTATTTCTTTTTGCATAAAAGAAAGAAAGAGCAACATTCAGCTGAAGGATCTTCATGCGACAAGCGGTCCATGCGACTAAAGGACCCTTTTTCATGCTTCTAGTTCAAAGTACTTCAAACTTATCAAGTTTAAAATTTTGAAAGGGGTCTTGTACAAGCATAAAAAATTATTTTGGCAGGTCATGCGCCTACAAGTCCACAAACAAAGCGCCCAGCCAACGACGCACATACGACTCCTCATGCACCCAAGAGCAATGCACATCCTTTTCATGCGTCCAGAAGGCCATACGTTCGGTACACATAAAAGGTTACGTGGCCACGTCCCCCCTGACACATGTAGAGTGAACTTATAGCATTAAAAGTTGTGCCACTTCGGAAGACGGGCAGACATCAGTTGCGTCACCCCCATGTCTGAGTAATAAAATGCCACGAGTCTATTGCCCACAAAGATCTTCTGAACCTTGCAGATCACCCAGTATGTGCATACGCTTCAGAGGTCATATACATCACCCAGTATGTGCATGCCCCTCTACGGCCTCCTGCACGTCAACCTACGATAGCAAGGCTGGCCCGTGGGCAAGCCCGGCAAGAGCTCGGGATTGGGCAACCCCCTACCTGGGGCAAACCCCAGGCCAAAAAAAAAACTTAAGCCTTAATAACAGTAGCCTATTACTCCACACAAGCTATGTTACTTGTATCCAAATAATTAGTAAAGCTCAATTCTGAAATCCCTATTATTCTCCTATGTTCCTTGGTTGAAGACTTCAACGCTTGAAGAAACGTGGCACCCGCGGTACCGACCGACCGACCCCCTGGAACCGGAATGCTGCTTCTTCTTCTTCTAATAATAATAATAATAATAATGATAATAATAATAATAATAATAATAATAATAATAATAATAATAATAATAATAATAATAATTTTATTTAAGGATCCCTCCGGCTCCTAAACTCCTAGTGTGTTACCTCATAATTTTGTAGAATCGCTATTCGTTCCCTGGGATATGATGCCAAGTGAGTGTAAGGCGCGCCCGTACAAGGCCTAGCATAATGATATATATATACAAACACAACAGCAGAGTGCACAAGTTAAAGAACACAAATTAAAATGAAGTAAAGTTCTTTTTATTGATAATGAACATCTTTGTTACAAATATTTGACTCAAAAGTAACGGGATATTATCATGACCCGCACCCTGGCTTTGGGCATGAGTCATGAGTACGTCCAGCCTACACCGCAGTGTTAGTGGTAGAACGTTGTACAATAATCCACAAGTATAATCTACAACTCACAACATATATACATCTCTATACTATACTCAATCACAGGCACTAATTTAAATAAATACACCATAACTAATAATAAAATAATAGTCTCGATGCCGGTCCAAGAAGTCTTCTAAAAATGACTAAATATCCAAAGAGCAATATTCAAAATACTCTAAAAAAATTGCTGGAGAACAATTCGGTCCAAAATAACTAACCAAACCAACTACTCTACTAAACTACTTTATTGCAGACGGTGTCTGAGCTGCTAACTCTCTCTGATCCTCCTGAAGGGCAAGATCTGGCTTAGTACGTCGCTAGCATACGGTCCATAATGTGTAGGGATCATATCCTTATCGTAGTCACCTAAAATATGGTTATCCAGTCATAAAAGAAACGAGTACATCACAGTAAAAATAGTTCCAACACATGGTAGAAGCAATAAGATAATAAATAGTAAAGAATATATGATAGTAACAAAACTAAAATCATAATAAGGTAACCAGAATAACTAAATGCTGATGTCCTATCATGGAAAAGCTGTAGCACAATATCTCCAAGCAACATAGGAAATAACTACGATGTACGGACAAACATATAAGAACAACTCGAAAGAAGACATCTCGATATTGTCCTGATAGTTATTATTGTATGCAAACTCTACCAGGTAAAGATGAACCTCCCATGAGCCACCAAAATCAAGTATACATGTACGAAGCATATCCTCGAGTGTCTGAATAGTCCTCTCTGACTGTCCATCCATCTTAGGGTGGTAAGCAGTGCTAAATTTGAGTTGGGTACCCAAGCTAGCCTGCAAACTCTGCCAAAAGTGGGACATAGATCTGCTATCGCGATCGGAGATGATGCTCACTAGAACTCCATGCAGCCTGACTATCTATCTCACATATAAATCGGTGAGCTTCTCCTTGGACAATCCCACTTTAAAGGGCAAAAAATGGGCTAATTTCGTCAGCCTGTCAACAATGACCCAAATCGCGTCATTCCCTCCTGGAGTGCGTGAAAGTCTGAAAACAAAATCCATCGTGATATGTTCCTATTTCCACTTAGAAATCGGTAGTGGCTATAGCAATCCTCCTGGTCTCTACCTCTCAGCTTTCACCTGCTGGCACACTAAGACAAAATATGCTACCTGTCGCTTCATCCCATACCACTACACATGTTCCCTCTGGTCCTTATACATCTTGTTAGCTCCCGGATGTATAGAATACTGGGAATGATGAGCCTCATGCATAATCTCTTCCCGTAGGTCCCCATTAGGGATACATAACCTAGTCCCGTGCCTTACTGAACCATCCTCAGCAATAGCGAAGTCCTCCATCAATCATGCTTGCACCTGAGCTCTGAGACTTCACAGACCCTCATCCTGGTAATGTATCTCTCGGATCTTCTCTATCAACCCTGACTGAATCTGCATGTCCGTCATCTGCGTATCTATCATGACCCGCACGTGAATATTCGGGCACGAGTACGTGTTTACACCTAGCCTACGCTGCAGCATCGATGGTAGAACGTTGTCTGGGTCATTTCTAACTATCTAACAACTCAACAATATAATATGGTACCTGTCAACCATCTAAACTCCAAACGAAGGAACAATATGGTATCTCACAAGAATAACTAATCTCAATCATAAAACAACTAAGGAAGATAAAGCACGAATGGAATATGGTCAAATTTTAATACTTAACAGAAAAATGTATTTTCTTGACGTATATCTAAAACCATCATGATAACTGTTTTTCTTGACGGGTTTAGCCATACGTTAAGAAATTGACCATCAAGAAAGGCTATTTTTCTTGTAGTGTCATCTCTCAACATCATCCCCTAAAGCTTGCTCCAAACTTTAGGAATTCTGATGCACCAGCTGACTACCACCAACAAATTCATTAGCAATTTTAATGCAGGGAGAAGCTACCCTCTAGGCAAAATCCTTCTGAAGTATCAGATTGGCGATATACGGACAGAGGTCATTTGCTACGTTATCGACGTAGACGTATCATACAATATCCTTATCACGACCCGTACTTAGATGTTCGGGCATGAGTACGTGGCAACGCCCAACCTACATCGTAACAATGACATAGAACGCTGTATAGGTCAATAATATTATCTATCAACATCTCACAAAATATAAATATAACCGGTCAATAATATATCAACTCCATAAGGAGGATAAGATAATAATAATGAACAAATATTCAATCACAATAATCTATAAGAAAAAAATAGCACGATAAGATATAAAGCAAAAGAAGTCACAAAGTCACAATGCTAGATAGTCCTCAACTGACAACATTAAATCTAGATAAGTCTAGCAATAACAATATAAGTCTAGGAGTCAAAATAATACATCTTAAAGTCTAAGATGCTAGCGATAAATCCAGTACCAAAATGCTAAGTAAATATAAATAAGATAATTGGTAACACTGGCTAGACCTTCCGATAATCACTCATGAATGGCAGGGTCCATGGCTGCTACTCCCTCCTGTGGTACATAGTAAGTCGGACACTAATCCTCTAAATAAACTAAAAAATATTATACAATCGGGATGGAACGAGTACAACCCAATAGCAGTTTCAAATTAATTGATAATGACTATAAACAGTAATAGTGAATGCAATACAAGATGAGAAAATAATAAACAAATATCATAGTATGGCAGTAAAGAGAGAATGGTAATCTAGAGCAATAAGGCATAATCAGTACACAATGAAATAGAATATAGAGAAGAACTATTGTCTACAGAGAAACTCAACCATACATGAAATGTGTGATTAGTTATTGTCTACAAAGAAACTCAACCACACGTAAAATGTATGATTAGTTATTATCTACAGTGCAACTCAACCACACATAAAATGTGTCATTAGTTATTTTCTATATTATATATTGTTTAAACATTGCTTAAGGTTCTGAATCACATATCTAACTAGCACTTTCTTGTCCCGACTAGTACAATGATCCAAATTATGATATGTTACGACACGGTAATCACTATGCACGATCAATAATATGAGCATGATGATCACAGTCTATATAATTACGGAGAATATCAAGATAATCATTAAGGAGATATCTCATGACGGGGATCCAAATATACCAATCCGTGTACCATCGTGTCAAGAATCAAGTAAAATATTACTAAATACTTGTATTATAGTAATTATCAAATAATAAAAACTATTAGAGAATGTACGCTCCTGTGGTCCAGAGCAATGAATATCAAACAATATCTGAACTAGAGTCCAAGTGAACTATATATGAAATTTCATGTCTGTCATGCCCCAGTCCCAAAATACGTAGGACTAGGACACGTAAGCATGCCAGCCGTATGAATATGGCACTCCAATATATGGAAACAATATCACACGTACGTTGTAATATGAATAACAATTCACAAGTGATAAACATATATATATCTTAGAGCATAACTACATCTCATCTACAGAAATCATATATAAATAAATGACTAGTATCTATGAACTAGATCTCAATCCAAAGTATCTAATGATGGCAGTCGGATGGAAACAAATCCACTACCGAACTAGAATGAAGAATAACAAGACAAATACAATATAAATACAACCTCTAATAATCACGAGGCTCGAAGAGAAGATCTCTCACAATATAAGTAGCCAGTCCGGATCTGCGCTCCTGCAAATACTCATGAACAATACACCTAGAAAGGGACCAGGTCCTCAGAGGGACATAACAAGATACATAAAAGCATGCCATAACGTAAATACTGTAAAAATAAAGGGGTGACCTAACCATATAAGTGAAATGCAACTTGAGGACAACTTTGAGTGTATGGGAAAGTGTAGGCTAGACATATGTTGACGTAATTCACTAATCGACATGACTGACTAGTATATGCCACATATGCCCCTAATACAAGGGCGCCATATAATATAATAACGTCCTACCACTCCGAAGAACAGGAAATTTGCATAATATATAATGTCCATATCGCTCCGAAGAACGTGGAATCTGCATAGTATATAACGTCCATATCACTCCGTCGAGTGTGGAATCTGTATAGAGGAAGTGGGTGTCCCATACGCCTACAAGTCGTCCTCCCTGCCCAATAAAGATATACAAGTTGTGAACACGACGTGGACATCTCGTACTATAATGCAAGTCTCTATAGAAATAAACAACTAAGCCAAATACCGCCACACGTGCTGCTCACCCCGATGGCCAGTCGAGCATGAGACACGCGTCCCTATATGAACTCACTCTGTGATGTGTAATGATATGTGTCAAGGCCTGGGGAGTCATACCAATAACTCTACAACTTTAGGTGGGTCTACTAGACACTAGGTCAGACATAAGTCCTAACGTCAACGCCTTCATTGACTGCACCCGAGTCTCTCTCGGACGCACACAGTTATATAATCTAAAATAATAAACATGCAACTAAATATATAACTGAATTTAAACAATATAACAAGGCAAGGTATACTTGCCTGGTAAGAGAGCTGCAAAAATGTAATGTCCAGATATCAAACACCAAGAGTCAGAAACTACGGCCTCAGAATGAACGTCTTCGGATGCTGAAATAAACATCACCAATGTTCCCAGAATAGGCAAAATATCTAGAATGCACTCCCCTTTCGTCAAATTTGGACACAGGGGCAAAACGGTAATTTTGGGTCAAAGCGGGCTCCACATGTGGGCCACTTTGCACCGAAAAGCGTGCCAAGGTTAGAGTTCTCTAAATAGGACAAATTATAGGTCAAACGAACTCTAAAAGTCAGTACGAACTCAACGAAATATCCAGATACGGATTCCGGTGAGCCGAACACAATTACCCCAAAAAGTCAACCGTAGGGCCCGCCAATTGGCGACTTGGTCAACTGTCTCAAAATTGCATGAAAATTGGGTCACAGGACCAGCGCGATGCCACGAGTCCAGTGGTGCAAGTTTCGTCGTATTCTGACGAGTTTACACTAAATGTGTAGGGCTTTTGCAAAAGTTGCGATACGGAAAAACTTCACGGATACGGGCTGATTCCGACGCGCACACGCGTCCAAATCAGTTTTTGTGAAATCTCACGCGTCTGGGTATACCGCACGCACCTTTTGGTACACTTGGTACACGACGGGGCGGTCCTGTTTGGCGGAGCGCGCTCCGTATCACAAGTTTTGGAAGTTGGGGAAAAGTATATTTTCATGATTTTTAACCTATTTTAATTTTACATAAACAACAAATAAAATATTATAAATAACAGAAATTAAACTAGGTTGGGTGGTCTTCGCATACCAAAAAAAACAGATCCGGATCTCTGTGGTGGGAGATACGAATCCGTGAACATAGGTAGTTACAACGTAAATTCTGAGATTCAAAATATTACGGTTTTTTATCGACTTGGCATTGATTTTTACCTAGGTTTGTAGAAGCATAAAAAATACGCTGGATAGCTATACGCAGCATATTGATGCAGAGCAGCGTAAACAGAGGCCTTCATAGCCATCAAGCGTGCAAACAAAGCTTTCTCCGCCAAACACAGCATGAAATATAAGCTCAACGTAAGGCAGTACGTCCAAGCCGCTACAACGTAAATATGGTGCTTCATCGACTCCTGGGCGTAAAACCCATCCTCTTGCAATGCAGCATTGAAGTGTACGAGAGACGCTTTGTATTCTCTGAAGTGAACCTGTCAGATCCTGCAATGAACCTGACGTCTGGACTTCTGACAAAGGGATACTGCTCGACTACCCAGGGATACTGCTCGACTACCCAGACGACGGCTATAATGATGGTACGGCACTGCGACCCAGGCTGTCATTTACCGCCATCTCTTGCGTAAACTACTTTTACATGCACGAAGGGATACGCTGCCTTGTTTTACACAGGCAGACATGAGCTGTTTACGCTCTGCAGTAGACAAACCGCCTGCCACATCAAAAGCTGCACTCCGTACGGGGCTCGAGGCACGTCTCTACGACCAATGCACAGGGCGATGACAGTTGCTCCAGGCACGTCTCTACGTCTAATGCACAGAGCGATGACAGTTGCTCGAGGCACGTCTCTACGTCTAAAGCACAGAGCGGTGACAGTTTCTTAAGATACGTCTCTGCGACTGATATGCAGAAGGGCTGCAGACCTTCAAAAACACGCCTCCACATTTAATGCACAGGATGGTGGCAAATCTCCGCATTTAATGCAAGAGATTTGATTATATCTTCAAAAACCGTAGTTCCGGCTGAGACGTCCATATCAGCACTCTGGCACGGTGCGCAGCGGCTTCTACGCCCATTCAACTCCTGTGCTCACTTGGCTTCTACGCCCACTCGGCCTCTACAACCATTTGGCTTCTACGCCCACTTGGCCTCTATGACCACTCGTCTTCCACGCCTATTTCGGCTTCTATGCCTACTTGGCTTCTATGCCATGGTGACAGACATTGGCTTCTACGCCCACCTCTTCTACACGAGGGATACCTACCTACGTGGCTTCTATGCCGTGATCTTCGTAGCGATTATACGCGTTTTATCCCTTAGTTGGACCCGCGTCACACGCTCATTCAAAGGATCATCTATACGCAGGCATTGGTTATTTTAACCGTTGTATAAAAGGGTGCTGTACTTTCCACTCCTCGGTTTCTATACTGACGGAGTGGTCACTGTCACTAAAACTCTATAAATAGGGACCTCTATCAATGAGGAACAAGGTCGGAAAATTGGTCAAGAAAACCAATATCAGATCCAAGGTCGAACTTCCAAGAAAGATCGAACCAGAGGTCAAGAGAGAGAGAGAGAGAGAGAGAGAGAGAGAATCCGGAGCTCAGGCAAAGAGTAGGGATCGACGACTTTGGCATCGTACATCCACCCTCTTTTGCAACCTTCGAAGCTGCTTCCTGTCTTCTACGGCACTTCTTCATCATCGTGTGGTCCAAGGGCTAAAGTGATCGACTGCAGATCAGACACCTATAGCAATATTTACCCAGATTAAATAAATTATACTCCCACATCCTCGTATAGGATCAAATTATACAAGTTTGTTTGTAAACCAAAGAAGGCGGGTTTCGTGTAAACCCCATCTTGAATACATCTTCATTCTTTCGTTTTCTACCACAAACAAGATGGCGACTCTGCTGGGGACGTCTTTCTCTTCTGATGAGGAAGTAATTGCTCAACACGATGCGGTATCTGTAGGAACCGTGAAGAAGACACTGATCGTCCAATTCGACCAGTCTGCCTACGAAGACATGCTTCGAACCGGGGGTAGCTCTCATCCTCTCTCCGTCCAAGACAACAGGAAGCTGCGCAAGGTCTGGATGCCCAAGACATCCTCTACCATTCCTGTGGACTCTCTGATCTCTCTGACCAATGAGGTTGTAGCATTGCTCCCTCCGTGCCCTGCACGTAAAATTCGGTCTCCCGCTACGCGCGGTACAGACGAAACTTTGGGCAAAGCCTCAGCGCTAACCCAGAAGTATCCACTATGCTCTACGCGTAGAAACCAGTCTCCCGCTACGTGCGGTACAGACAAAACTTTGGGTAAAGCCTCAGTGCTAACCCAGAAGTATCCACTGCGCTCTACGCATAGAAATCAGTCTCCCGCTACGCGCGGTACAGACAAAACTTCTAATGATGCCTCAGCGCCAAATCGAAAGTACAAATCATGCTCCGTGCGCAAGACAACATCTGATCTCTACGAGGAACCAGATGAGCGCTGTGATCTCCGCAAGGGAAAGCAAGCGGCAGAGTACTCAACTTCTCGGCCTTTACGCCAGCGAGGAAGCAATCTGCCTACCCTCCGGATTACGCAAGAAGTCGATGGCCGACTGAGGACCTCTTTAGCTTTACGCCAGTCTGAGCAAATCTCCAAATTACGCCAGGCAAAGTACCACGGCATAAAGCAAGCTCAAGTTGCGGAAAGACACCCTCCCCGGGGATTATACGCCACCCAGATGGCCAACCTGTTGTACACAGGTGGCACAGAAAAAACCATGGTGCCCAATCTCCGCATGCCCACTGATGGAAATAGAAGGAACAAGCCGTCGTCTTCTTTTTCTACTCCTCCTGACTTGCGCAAATATCTAATCCAGAAGCGTAAGGAAAGAGGACCTTCCAACATGTCTATTACGCCCCCTGGCGAGCAATGTTGTAATAGTCATAAAATTGTTATTGACTGCTGCTGTTCTAAAGCAAAACGGTCAGTTTTTGACCGGTTGAGCTACTCTCTGTCTTTCTAGGAAGAAGAGCCCACGCATGCATCCGTGAACATGGCTTCGCATATACCTGGAGGAAGCTCAGGTTCAAGACGTCCGTCCTCTAGAACTCCGAGCCGAAGGAGATCCAACATGCTCTTCAGAGACACTGAAGATGGGGTGTTCCAGAACACTCGTTCAAGGTCACAACAACTGACTTCGTACTCCTCTGATTCCGACGATGGGGGTCGCCATTCTCCCGAATCAAATACTGAGAGTATAGAGTCGACTTCTACAGCAACCTATACGCATCCTTCGATGATGCCTAGGGAAATGGGAGTTTATGCTGTTGAAGATGAACGCGAGGAAGCTTCGCCATCAGGAAACGCGGAACAACGCATCACTATACTGGAGACATCTCTGAAACAAATACAATCCACAATGGATAACATGCACCAGATGATGCTAACTCAGCACGCGACTGCCATGGCTCAAGCATCGGTCCCGCCAACTCAGATACGTGTGGGGGTGGACTTACCACCATCCAACCCAAGCCAAGAGCCTGCTCTAGATCAAGAGTCAGCAGTTCCTCCGCTTCCTCACTCAGAGAATGCATTACCTCCCATTGGAGTTACGATACAACCAACTCCGCACTACACCGTAGTCCCACTTCCGACTGAAAATCCGATGCAGGCAGTACGGGAGTTGAAAGCCCAGTTTGACGCCTTGAAGCACAAAGATCAGCTCAAGAAACTGGGAATCAACCAGCCTTACCCAGCTATTTGGAAAGAGGTCACTTTCCCTCCAAGGTACAAACCTCAGACTATGGCTCTGTTCGAGGGAAAAAATATCACCAAGTCAGTACATGAACTATTTCAGTATGATGACGGTGTTGCTACAAGGAAACGACGCCCTCCTCACTCGGGTGTTCAAAGGCTTCCTCTCAGGAGTAGCCTATCAGTGGTACCGTAGCTTGGCGGACAACTGCATTACTTTCTTCGAAGACTTCAAAGCTTTATTCTTCACACAATTCTATGAGGGAGGAATGGACATGTCTATGTCCTCTCTCATCGAAGTCAAGCAGAAGGAAAAGGAAGACGTTCGCACCTTCGTCGAACGTTTTCGTCAGGCCACCTTACAGATGCCTCCAGGAGTTCCAGACTCTGCGTTAGTAGACATTTGCAGGAAGAACCTCCTTCCCGTAGTCTCGGTATTTACAGGACCATATCAGTTCCATGATTGGCCCTCGTTCATCATCTCGGCAGTAGCCGCCGAAGACAACAGTCGCAAGGCACGCGACAATGGCATTATGATCTTCGCCTCTGACAGAGGTAAAAGGTCATCTTCCAGCAGTGACCATCCTCACAGCTCCAAAGAAAAAGAAGCTCTGGCGATCAATACGGCTAGACAAAAGACTGCGGCAACCGCACAAGCGAGACCCAGGACATCCAGGCCCGTCGGAGTCTACTCTTTCGACGACGAAGATATCCCAAGTATATTCGAGTGTCTCGTCAAAAGTGGCAAGATCACCCTTCCGGAGCTAAGACGGCCCCAAGAAGTCAGCAGTACTAACGACCCCAAATACTGCATCTTCCACAGATACGTGCACCACCCGACAAAGGCGTGTTACATACTGAAAAGGAAGATCCAGGGTCTGATCGATGCTAAAACCATCACTCTGCACAACACCGAGAAGACGGTCACGGCCAACATGATCTCTCTGCGATTTGGCAATCTGCCTTCCCAAGAAGTCTCGAACGGTGTCACCCCCATTTCCTGGACCACGATGAACATCGTCAATCTCCCTCCAGCTAGGGGTCAAAATTATGACATGGTACCCCTAACCACCCGGCAGGGCGAGATTATGCGGGTTCATCCGGATTTGGTGTCAGAGCTCGAGGAGGAGACTAAAGCTACTAAGGCTACGTCTAGAAAGAGCTCCAAATGCAAACTATGCCATATGGTCACAACTTCTTTGCCATCAGACGAAGATGAGATATTTGCTGTAACTCGTTCAGGGAAAGCCTACCTCAACGACTATGGAGCAAGTCAGGAAGATACACCGGCGGACGCTTCAGCTGCCAAACCTTCAGGACCAGGCCATGTCATACCAGATGCCAGCCCTTCAAAACCAACTCCGGCGGACAAGGGGAAGCAAAGAGAAGTGCGCTTTGATAAACCTATAAAAAACATTCCAAACAAAGGTTTAGAGAAGCCATACAACTTCGACATCCTGGCCCAACTGGCTAATACACCAGCCAGGCTATCCATCTTCGAGCTACTCAGGCTCTTCCAAGACACTCGTCTAGCCCTGAATGAAGCACTGATGCAGGCGAAAGCATGCTTGACCCAGCTCAAGTCCCCCGACGAAGAACCGGTGGCATATCCTCAATGCCACAGTGTAATGGAAGTGGTCCCAAATATCACTTTCACTCCAGACGACATGCTGTTAAAACATAACAGGCATGACAGGCCCCTCTATTATACCGGGTACGTCGGTTCCATAGAGGTCGATCGGATTCACATAGATCCGGGATCGTCGATCAGTATCATCCCTCACAGTCTGCTCAGACCGCTGAGGATTCCTACCAGCGAATTGGCTTACACCTCCACTACAATCGTGGGTTTCAACGCCGGAAGAAGTAAGCCGTTGGGGAAAATTTGCCTGAGGATCCAGATTGGCAACCTCAGATCGGTGGCCACATGTTACGTCATCGATTCAGAGGTGTCCTACAATATTTTGCTGGGAAGACCGTAGATCCACGACCACAACATCGTTCCTTCAACTCTACATCAATGTCTTAAATATGTAGACCCCCAAGGAACAGTAAAGACGGAGGTTGCTGACCTAAACCCGTTTAAAGGAGTAGAATCCTACTATTTCGATGTCGTGTTGTACTCTCAAGACCACACGGAAGAAGGGTCAGGCGAGGCAGAGAAGGAATCCCACCGGGAGCCAGAAGAACCCTCTACCGCACTACCGCTGTCAATCAAGGTGAAAGGACGAACCACTCATCCGAAAGCCATGGAGCCTATGGCTATTCACCTGAACAAGACTAGGTCAGGAAAAAGGAGTGATCCTCTAGTGATCACTTTGAACCAGAAGCCTCCACCCCTGGTCATCAACCTTAGGCGCAACGGGTAGCCGACTGATATAAATGCAACCAGGAACGGAGTTCCAGATGATAATAAATATCCTCTTTTACAGTATATTGGCACTCAAATTCTAAATCAGGAATCCACTCCCCGTGACGAGGTAGAACCCATAGCACAAAAATTCTTGGAAGCTATGAACTCCTACCGTCCGTATGTCTGGGAAGTAGCGTCATCATCCAATATCGTCACGACATATGGACCATATGAGGATTCTATCTTCATTGTCCCGCCTACCTGCAACAGCCAGCGTTCAATAGTCTTCGGCCGCATACGCAATCAACCGACTATCCAGGAAGATTCTTTCAATGACGATGCTGGAAAAATGCAATTTCACCGATACAGCCCGCAAGCGTTAAGGATCATGCAAAACATGGGCTACGACTTGGAGCGAAGCCAGGCCTCAACTACGGAAGAGGCAGACGAACGCCGCTGCGCGGCGACCCCCGCTATCAACAAACTCGTTTTGGGTTAGGGTATGCCACCTCCCTTACGACTTTCAAGTCAGATGAGGACATCTTTTTCTCTTCTCAGAATGGCTCATCACCCTCTGCTCTCGAACAAACACTATCAGTGAATATGGTAGTGGCAGATCCCTTTGAAGCAGATGAACAGGATCCTGAGCCGTTTGAGAATGACTCTTGGGCCCAACAAATGGATACGCAGTGGGAATTCCGCTTCGAGCAAAGGGAACCTCCCACCAAAGACGAAGTTATCCAGGTTGATGTTGGGGGTGAACTTTTGCCAAAGCCGATATTTATCAGTAACAATCTTCCCCCAGCTGAAAGGGAAGAAGTTATCCAGCTGATAAAAGAGTATATCGACGTCTTTGCATAGGATTATAAGGACATGTCGGGCCTTGACCCAAATGTGGCTACTCATAAACTCAATATATTGACCGACTCAAAGCCTGTGAAGCAGCACCAACGCCGGTTCCGCCCGGATATGATGGACGCCATCGAAGCTGAAGTCAAGAAGTTGATAGCCTGCAGTTTCATCCGGGAAGAACAACATCCCGACTGGGTCACCAACGTTGTCCCAGTCATGAAGAAAAATAGGAAAATACGTATCTGTATCGATTATCGAGATCTGAATGCGGCCTGCCCCAAGGATGAGTTCCCTCTTCCCATCACGGACATCATGATCGACAACACCTGCAGTTTTGAATGCATGTCTTTCATGGACGGATTCTCAGGATATAATCAGATCAAGATGCATCCCGAAGACGAGAAGCACACTACCTTCCGGACACCGTTGGGGGTATATTGCTATACGGTCATGTCCTTCGGATTGAAGAACGCCGGGGCTACATACCAACGGGCTATGAGTAACATATTCCATGAGCATTTATGCAAAATAGTAGAATATTACATGGACGACATAGCCGTCAAGAGCCGCATCAAAGATGATCATATTCAAGACTTGAGGACGGTATTCGAGTTAATGCGCCAACATCAACTCAAGATGAACCCTACGAAGTCGTTTCTGGGTGTATCTAGTGGCAAATTCCTGGGATTTGTCATCACCGACAAAGGAATCCAAGTGGACCCTGACAAAGTCCAGGCCATCATAGAAATGCGACCGCCCCGCAATCTGAGGGAACTCCAGGAATTTCAAGGCCGTCTGGCTTATATCCGGAGATTCATATCCAACCTCTCGGGAAGATGTCAGCCCTTTTCGCATCTCATGAAGAAAGGTGTATCCTTCGTAAGGGACGAAACCTGTCAACAAGCGTTCGGAAATATCAAACGCTATCTCACCAGTCCGCCAGTTCTGGTGCCTCCCGTCATGGGAAGACCATTCTTGCTGTAAGTCCGAGTGATGGATCATTCGCTAGGAGCTCTTCTCGCACAGAAGAACGATATGGGTCATGAATAGGCTATCTACTACCTCAACAGGATGATGGTCGGAGCCGAACACCAGTATAACCCAGTGGAGAAAGAATGCTTGGCTCTGATGTTCGCTATCCAGAAGATGCGGCACTATGTCACCGGCCAGACTATTCATATCATCTCCAGGATCAACCCTCTTCGAGTACTGATGAGCAAGCCAAGTGCTCTTAATTCCCGACTTGCGACTTGGGCGATGCTGTTAACACCATATGACATGGTATACGTCCCGCAGAAGTCCATCAAAGGCCAAGCGCTGGCCGACTTCCTAGCTGCTCATCCGATCCCGGAGGCCTCCAAATTATACGAGGACATCCCTGACAAAGTTGCAGAATGTAATTCCGCAATGGAAAGTGACGCATGGCAACTGTTCTTCGACGGCGCCTCCAGGACTGGTCCCAAGGAAAACGTGGTTTCAGGGGTAGGAATCGTCCTGATCACTCCTGATAAACTCGTCATCTACCGAGCATATTCTTTTAGCGAGCCGTGCTCCAATAATGTGGCAGAGTACAACACTCTGCTAATCGGGCTCCCTGGAAGCTTTCGGTGATTCTCTACTTATCGTCAATCAAGTCAGGGGAATATATGAAGTCCGAAATCCAGACCTCATCCCCTATCACCAAGCAACGGTCGAGATAGCCATGACATTCAAAGGGTTCTTCGTAGAGCATGTACCTCGATCTCAGAATCTGGAAGCTGATGCCCTAGCCAGTCTAGCTGCGGATTTAGCCACTCCTATAAGAAGGCAGGATTCGGTAATCCTTCTTAACAGAGATTTATTCTGTGTGAAGAACAACTTTCACATAGAACACAGCTACGCTGTGAACACAGATCCCCCTAGAAGAGACTAGAGAAGTCCCTTCATAGATTTCGTCGCATACGGAATCTTGCCGGAGGACCCCAAAGAAGCAGTATCCGTCAAAAGACGATCATTACGCTTCTACTTCGATGCATCTTCACAATGCCTATATCGCCGGACCTACGACGGACTGCTATTGAGATGTCTCTCTAACGACGAAGCACAGCAGATCATCCGGGAAGCTCACAACGGCGTATGCGGAGCGCATCAACCAGGTCCTAAGCTACAGGATCGTATTAGGAGAATGGACTATTACTAGCCCACCATGATCGCAGGCGCGATCAACTATGCAAGACAATACAGATCCTGTCAGGTTCATGCAGACTTCATACATCAACCGTCTGAATATCTACATCCTATGGTTGCATCCTGGCCTTTCGAAGCATGGGGTATGGATATCATTGGTCCTATTCACCCGTCTTCTTCCAGAGGTCACCGGTTCATACTGGCCATCACGGATTACTTCTCCAAATGGGCAGAGGCAATCCCTCTTGCTGAGGTAAAGGCGTCTAATGTAATCAGCTTCATCAAGCATCACGTCATTTATCGCTTTGGGATTCCCCGAAGGATAATCTATGACAATGGGCCTCAGTTCATCAGCCAAGCGTTTCATCGATTTTGCGATAAAAATCGGATACATAATATTGCCTCTACGGCGTATTATCCAGCTGCTAATGGTTTGGCAGAAGCTTTCAGCAAAACCATTATCAAACTCTTGAAGAAGTTCGTCTCTTCAAACAAAAGAGATTGGAATGAGAAGCTGGGCGAATGCCTCTGGGCATACCGTACAACGGTACGAACACCGACAGGTTGTACCCTATTTTTACTGGTCTACGGGAGCGAAGCAGTTCTCCCCATTGAAATCCAGATCCCGTCGCTCAGGATAGCCGTGACTAATGAGCTGACTCAAGAAAAGAATGACCTGTTAAGGCTTCAAGAGCTAGAAGGATTAGACGAGAAATGCCTCCAAGCTCAATAGCGCATCGCGCTCTACCAAGCACGCATTTCCAAAACTTTCAATCATAAAGTAAAGGAAAGAGTGTTCAAAGTCGGCGAGCTAGTTTTAGCCGTAAGAAGGCCGATGATCCTTACTCACAGGAGTAAAGGCAAATTCAAGCCCAAGTGGGAAGGCCCTTATGTGATCGAGACAACGTTCTCAAACGACGCTTACCGGTTAGCCCAGCCTAATGGAGACCTGTTAATGGCTCCTATCAACGGTAAATTCCTGAAAAGGTACTATGCTTAACCTACTCTGCTCAAGTGGAATATAGCGAGAATCTTAATTCTGACAAAACTACTTCCAAAACGAAACTAGTTGGGTCATATTCTATCATGTCCGTATGACCTCTGAATAGATATGTCCTGCTAAAAGGTTATCAAGAGTCTATCATGTTCATACTACCTCTGATATCACTCTCGCCCAAACCTGTCATTTATATTCCAAAATGATGGGTCCACAAAGTCAGAAAAGAGTCGCTTTTATTTATTCCCAAAAAAAGCAGAATTATATTTGGGAAGCAAAAAGAAGAAAGGGTACATCATTGTGGGGGAGCGGTCAGATCGCGAATCTGCTGTACCATTGCCGCTATCCTCTTATCCCTGGAAACCAAGGCATCAGCGCGGGCCTGCTCCAGCCGTGCCTCAGGATTGTTCATAAAGGATAACTCGGCCCTTGCCCGAAGAGAGCCAGCACGGGCAGCTTCTGCGCGCTCCAGATCCCGTCGTACCGTGCTCAGTCGACCAGTCGCTGCATCTAGACCTGCCAACGACTGAGAAGCCCACTCCTCTGCCAGAGCGAGTTTTTTCCTTCAACTTGCGGGCCCTCGCTACGTTCCCTTCATGCTCGGATTGGCACTTCGTCTGAAGAGCAAGAGCCTCCTCCACGACAGATTTTCTTTCATCCATCTCCAGCTTATGTGCTTTGATGGAGTCATCTAGGCTTTCCAACTGTTTAGTAAGCCGCGCAGTCATGAGGTCATATCTGGCCTGGACCTCAGCTTCAAGGCTGCCCCAAGCCAGCTACAAGTATTCGTTAATATGTTGCTTCAAACCATTAACCATCGCCTCCAGAGCGTCAGCTACCCCAGAATTGCCGAACTCCCTGACCGCCCCGATCGGAAACTAAGAAGCCTTCTTCAGACGCTCGAAGTCTAGATTCTTCGCCAACACCATTGATATCAGCATTTTCAAACTAGTGTAAAAGAGACTGGTGTATTGCTCGGTCAGCGCGACTAGATCCGATTGGACGCCAGGAGTGGTCGCGATATTGGCAAGTCCCCCTCCAGGAATAATTGCAGACGAGGTGGCCACAGCCGCCGCCTCGACGGGTGGTACGACCGAAGGAGGTACGACAACGACGGTCGAAGTCATCGGCATACTCGCGAGAGGCGAGGTCACGACAACGGGTTCGTCCTCCTCTTGAGGTGACGAAACCACTCCGACGAGCTGGCCCCCGAAGATATTTTTTCATCGAAGTCGGGTGCCTCCGTATCATCGCCAAGAACCCGAGCAGAGCCAGAAGGCGCTTCAACGCTATACTCCCCGTGGACGCTGTCCCCTGAGAAGAGGACAAGAAAGTTGATATCAATATGATGGTAATCTTTCTAAGAGGAGATATAAAGATGACATTTACCCGTAGCCAACGGTATATATGTCACATCTGCAGCCCACGTAGCTAAATCATGCCTTAATGACGCAATGCAAACTGTCATACCTGGAGAAGGGGGTGGGCCCACCGACACCGCCAGGTGCTCTACCGAGCCTTCACCAAGACGCAATCGAGGCTCGTCAGCCGGAATCTCGCTAGGCATGCTCACGGACACGGCAGGAGTTTCATCCATGGCTGGTCCAGGGAAAGATTTTCTCATTTGCCTCGGCCACGCAGGCGATTTCGTTCCACTACCGGAGGCGGTGGCAGCAATGGCAGCCTCAGGCAGGAGTTCTCTGGCATCGCCAGCCGAAACTAAGGATCCCTCTCCGAAAGGCGAGGAACCTCCAATCAAAGAGACATCCCCAACAGGAGAGACAGCAGGTTCCTCTCTAGGAGCCTCAATACCAGGAATCCGAAGAGAACGAGCAACCGTCTTCTTCTTCCTCTTGCGAGGGAAAGTATGCTTCGAAGCAGGAGCCCTTCGCTTCCCAGAGACTGCCAAAGACCCCGCAGGCGGAGGCACTTCACACCTCGGCACCGACACCAGAGGCTCATCCGGAGTGACGGACCCCTCACCCTCGTCAGAAGAAACTGAGGGGACTTAAACTCTTCCCCCAGACTTGGGAGAAGGCACCCTAAAGCTTCCACGCATGTCAAAATCGCGATGGAAGGTGTTGATCGCCACGTAGAACTGGACATACGAATGAAGGATGCGCAGCTCCGTGGAGAGTGTGACGACCGGCACGATAAAGATTGCTCCCGTGCAACCCATGATAAAATACCGCCATCCTCTGGCTCCATCAATGAGTCCGCCCTTAGACCTGAAGTTGGTGACGGCATTGCCCACGTGCAGCTGATCGTACCCAAACTGCTTGGCGAACCGACTGGACAAGTAGGGCTCGAAGAAACAATAATCTTCGCTTCTGTACAGCAAATGGGAGGGTCTGATGCAGACCAACCAATTAAAAGCTTCCGGAGAAAGATTGGTCTTCTCTCCACCTAAATCCTCAAGCCTAATCCCTGACTGATTGCGATGTACAGAGGGGACAGTGCAGAGGAGCTTCCAGCAATGACCGAGGCTCAGCACCAGCCGACAGTCTAAAACTGTCTTCACGTTCTAGGGAGAGTCCTTGTAGTTCAGCAAGAAACTACCCCCCGAGCTACTACCAGAGCCGGGAAACATCACCCGGGGGTTGTGGAGAATTAACCATCCCATCAAATACAGGTATGGTAACTCTACCCGGGGAAAGCTATCACGCCGAGCTTCATCGACGAGCAGTCCATCAGTTATGGCTCTCAGGCCAGCCTGTATACGGCACACCATGGCAGGGAGCAAGCCCAGTCTTGCCCCGAACACCAAACGCACGATAGGCCACAGGATATTCTGGTGAATGCGGTCTGCGGACGCGATACCGGGCACCACTACTCGATGCAGCCATATGGAGAAAAAGCCAGCCAGCCGGGCTTCCTTAGACAAAGGTCTGCGGCAGCGCCTCAAGTAACTGTAGGCCTTAGTGCCTTCGGGATACTTTCCTACCCCGTCATTGAGAATCTGATCTGGAGCTTTAGCATCCTCCATAAGATCCTCGACGACCTGGGCACTAAGCATGCCCAAACAGTTCACGGGCTCATTCTTGCCCCCCGAAACTTTCTTCGACTTGACGGCCCTGGCCCGGTGGAAGAAGAGGTAGGACATCCACTTAGTGGTGTGAGCCAAATCAGAAGGCTCATTATAAAAAGCAGTGCACGCGAAGTAGTGGCACATCAGCTCCTGATACACCTCCACAACCCGAGGGTCCGAGTCCTCCAACTCCCAGTTGGTGGGAACATACTCTTCATATGGGGTGTCCCCCATCGTCAGTCTCGAGATCACTGCCATCTCATGGAGGGCCAACCCCAGCTCCCCCAGTGGAGTGGCGAAGGTCCCGGTGAGCGAAATATATCGCTCCATCAGTGCCAGAAACAGGTTAGGGTTAGGAGGCAACCCAACACTCGTCACTCACAACAGCATACAGTCCGATGACCTCAAGCTCTCTCCAAAAATGCTTCAAGGCCCAGTCAACTAGGCAAGCCCATCGGAGGTTTGTTGGGGTGATCCACCCATTGCACCGAGGATTCTCCTTGGGGTATACCCCCCCTCGCCCCATGAAGTCGTTGCAGAAAGTCGGCAATTGGACCGACTGGATAACAGAACTGTCTTCACTCGGGATACTGCCCGGGCACAGTCCCCTGAACACCGTCACAACGCCGGAAGGGCAGCTGACAAACGACCCCTGGTCAGCTCCTTTCAAATGAAAGATCTTCCCCGGCTTGCCGTGAAGATCGGGAGTCAGCGTCCACGACATCCTCCTCGAATGTGTCGCATGGGAGAAAGTCGAGATGGGATAATCTCTCGGCATCGTTGGCAGATACAAGACCACACTCTCGGCGGGGAAAACCCAGGGTTCTCTCTTGGGCTTCGTCTGGGACTATTTGTCAATCATGTCCCCAAAAAGAAAAGCCGGCTTGATGTACTGGTCCCCGTCTATGTACGTCAGGGGCTCTCCGTTAATCATGTTCAGCAACGTACACTCGCCCTGAGCCGATATCAAGACCTCCCTTCCTTCAGGATACGGGGGTCCGGAGATAGAAAATATCACGTAGGACAGATCCTCTAGATAGTTTGAGTGCAGCATCCCGACAGCGGAACCCATCACCTCGGCCAGTGGAGACTCATGCAAGTTAACTGCAAAAGTGCAAGAAAAATACGTCATTACAAATCTTGCAACATGAAGACCAAGAAACGACAGTCTGTGCTTTACGCCAAGACTGTACAAAATTTGGTCATTTTATGCCGGAAGTCACATCTAGAAGCGTAATTGGCGGTATACAGTCCGTGCTTTACGCCAGACTGCCAAAATTCTAGTTATTACGCCGGAGGTCCCATCCACAAGCGTAAAACTAAAAAATTTATAGTATACACCGAGTTTTTGGCAGTCAGAGCTTTTACGCTCGAAACTGCGAAAACATAGAGTTTTTACGCTGGCACATTAGAAATGTGGGCGTAAAAGATGAAAACGTCTCCGTGCGTCATCTTCCTCAAAGAGGCTATTAGCACAGAAGACAACCTAGCGTGGTCACGTTCAACATGTGCGAAGGATTTTTTGTCATTCTTTGTCATCCAAAAGGCTCTACCTCTAAGGCCGGGTGCGCTACTTGTCGGCGGGATACTTCGCTCAGAAGAACGTTCACCTTGCCCGATCGAAGACTCTTTCGCTGGGGCAGAAGAACGAGAAGAAGAACCTATACTCTTTTCCTTAGTGGAGGGGATTTGCTTCGGCGCCATTTCTGAAAACTCGGAGTGCTAGGAGAAAGAACGAGAGGAAAAACTCAAACAGTCGAAGGCTCTCTTTCGCAGAAGACAGATGAAAAGTTTTTCTCTCAAAAGCTTGGGATATATGTAGAGTTCGGGTCGACTCCTCGAATCCTTGGACGGACTCCTCGAAACCCGAACCAAATCTCCTAATTAATATTTGGTTATGATTAGGTCCTACGTCAGCCTATTATTCAGAGAAGGCGGACAGTCAGCAAATTCGAAGAGTTTTTCGTGCAAAAACAGGTCAGCGGTTCCTACGCTAAGGAGCTTTCTACGCTCGAAAGCAACAGATCTACGGTTTTTACGCTCGTAAGCTATAAGTCTATGGTTTTATGCCCGGATGCCTTTGTGCTCGGTAGCTTTTATGCTCGAGAGGCTACAAACCTACGACTTTACGCTCAGCAGATACCAAATCGATGATCTCACGCTCGGTGGCGTTTAGTTTACGCTCGGAAGCAACGGATCCACAACCTTACGCTCGGAAGATTTCTTTTATTCACAGGCTACAAATCTACAGTTCTACGCTAAGGAGCTTTCTACGCTCGACAGCTACAGATCTACGGTTTTACACTCGCAAGCTACAAGTCTATGGTTTTATGCCCGGATGCCTTTGTGCTTGGTAGCTTTTATGCTCGAGAGGCTACAAACCTACGACTTTACGCTCAGCAGATACCAAATCGATGATCTCACGCTCGGTGGCTTTCTACGCTCAATAGGCTACGAACTCAGGATTTTTAGCTCATCTACACTACGGATCTCTGACTTTCCGCATATCCGAACAGTTCTCGAGGCGGTCGATTACATGAGTTCACACAGAAGATACTTCTTCTTGACCTCAAGATATCCCAAGTACCCGAAACATACAGAGTTCAAACATCGAGAAATTACTCTTCTCGGGTCAATTGGAGGTTCATCCAGACTCCAGTCCGAATATTTCATCTATCAAGATGGCAACTCAGTTTGACAGCCATTTCTCGACCCTGTTCCAAGGGATTTTTCGAGAAGTCATTCTTGAAGATGAAGTCTGAAACAAGAATTATGTTTACACAGAAGTGAAAACAACAGTTCAGAGCTCTACGCGGTTCCTCAGTCCTAGAAACAGGACAGTTCTAAAGGTTCAAAATGCTCAACAGCGTTCTATGGACTATTCGCTATGCGCAAAAGACTGGACCTAGCACTCTTTCTATACAGAGTCGGCGTAAAGAATCAGACGTGTCAAAGCTACACATATTCAGACTTTACAGCAATGTATGGCAAGACGATCATATGCGGAGAAGAAAGACAATTTTATTAAAATCAAAATCATGATTACATATGAGGGAAATCCTGTCTACAAGGGTTTTTTTTTTATTTTTCATGGTTACATATGAGGGAAATTCCGTCTACAAAGGATTTCCTCGTCTTCATTGGAAGGCCGCCCCAGAATCTGTTCTATCGGGTTCTCGCATCGGTGCAGGTCTTCCTCTTCTTCCATGGCAGTTCATCGACCACCACAGTCATGAACAAGAAGATCGATGGCAGGAGGATACAGAACTGGGCATGCATAAATGATGCAGACACCGATCCAGTTGAGGCTTCTTTAAGACCCAACTCGATCGAGGACAGCAGTTACAGTTTGTCTGCTCTTGTCCGCGGAGGTCTCGGGAGAAAATATACAGCTTGCAAGCTGTGTGGTCAAATACGACCCTTCTCCTCTCCCAAAGAACCGCCATATAAAGTTGCTGATTATCCCGAGCAAGGGAGGCTAAGATATCCTTCCATGATCCATCGTTGCAGTGGACACTTGCTCGAAGATGCCGTCTTTTTCGGCTTCTTACACGCTGGAAGAACATGATCTCCTTCTTCCTCAGGTCGACCCGACGAACTCCTGCGATCATCTATGCATGGTGATGGGAATATGGGGAGAATAGGTTAAACCCTCAGCCTTTTTATTGGCGAAAGAGGTCACACCGGTCCCCAATAAAACTGCCATAAAGTCAGCATCGACCGTTTCAACACTCCATTCAGAAACATTTCGAGTTACGAGGAGCGGTTCATTCTTTATTCAAAGTGTTTCAAATTTTGAGAAATTTAAAAGCTTTGAAGGGGGTCTTGTAGAAGCATAAAAAATACGCTGGATGGCTATACGCAGCATATTGATGCAGAGCAGCGTAAATAGAGGCCTTCAGAGCCATCAAGCGTGCAAACAGAGCTTTCTCCGCCAAACACAGCATGAAATATAAGCTCAACGTAAGGCAGTACGTCCAAACCACTTCAGCGTAAACAGAGTGCTTCATCGACTCCTGGGCGTGAAACCCATCCACTTGCAACGCAGCATTGAAGTGTACGAGAGATGCTTCGTATTCTCTGAAGTGAACCTGTCAGATCCTGCAATGAACCTGATGTCTGGACTTCTAACAAAGGGATACTGCTCGACTACCCAGGGATACTGCTCGACTACACAGACGACGGCTATAATAATGGCACGGCACTGCGACCCAGGCTGTCATTTACCGCCATCTTCTTTGCGTAAACTGCTTTTACATGCACGAAGGGATACGCTGCCTTGTTTTACACAGGCAGACATGAGTTGTTTACACTCTACAGTAGACAAACCGCCTGCCACATCAAAAGATGCACTCCGTATGGGGCTCGAGGCACGTCTCTACGACCAATGCACAGGGCGATGACAGTTGCTCGAGGCACGTCTCTACGTCTAATGCACAGAGCGATGACAGTTGCTCGAGGTACGTCTCTACGTCTAAAGCACAGAGCAATGACAGTTTCTCAAGACACGTCTCTGCGACTGATGCGCAGAAGGGCTGCAGACCTTCAAAAATATGCCGCCACATTTAATGCACAGGATGGTGGCAAATCTCTGCATTTAATACAAGAGATTTGATTATATCTTCAAAAGCCGTAATTCTGGCTGAGACGTCCACATCAGCACTCTGTCACGGTGCGCAACGGCTTCTACGCCCATTCAACTCCTGTTCTCACTTGGCTTCTACGCCCACTCGGCCTCTATGACCACTCGGCTTCCATGCCTATTTCGGCTTCTATGCCTACTTGGCTTCTACGCCATGGTGACAGATATTGGCTTCTATGCCCACCTTTTCTACACGAGGGATACCTACCTACGTGGCTTCTATGCCGTGATCTTCGTAGCGATTATACGCGTTTTGTCCCTTAGTTGGACCTGCGTCACACGCTCATTCAAAGGATCATCTATACGCAGGCATTGGTTATTTTAACCGTTGTGTAAAAGGGTGCTGTACTTTCCACTCCTCGGTTTCTATATCGACGGAGTGGTCACTGTCACTAAAACTCTATAAATAGAGACCTCTATCAATGAGGAACAAGGTCAAAAAATTGGTCAAGAAAACCAATATCAGATCCAAGGTCGAACTTCCAAGAAAGATCGAACCAGAGGTCAAGAGAGAGAGAGAGAGAGAGAGAATCTGGAGCTCAGGCAAAGAGTAGGGATCGACGACTTTGGCATCGTACATCCACCCTCTTTTGCAACCTTCGAAGCTGCTTCTTGTCTTCTACGGTACTTCTTCATCATCGTGTGGTCCAAGGGCTAAAGTGATCATCTGCAGATCAGACACCTATAGCAATATTTACTCAGATTAAATAAATTGTACTCCCACATCCTCGTATAGGATCAAATTGTACAAGTTTGTTTGTAAACCAAAGAAGGCGGGTTTCGTGTAAACCCCATCTTGAATACATCTTCATTCTTTTGTTTTCCACTACAAATAAGGTTTGCACGTGGTTCGAGATGAACTAACATACAAATATGGAAGGGGGATAGGTGAGGATCATACCGGTGAAGACGGGGTCTAGTTTGGTCGAGCGAGGAGACAGAAATTGGGACATGAACACAGGTACGCTGTTCGATAAATTTCTGCCTCGTACGCGGCATCGCGGTGAGCGGTCGGCCGGGGTTCTCCGGTGGTCTGGGCGGCGGCGAACTCCGTGGCGCGGCGGCGGCGAGGCTCAGGGGAAGATGGAGAAATGATCTAGGGTTAGGGTTCCATGGGGAAATATATATATATAGAAGAGAGAGGGATCGCGAGATAGGGGGTGGATTTCGCGCGGGGGGTGAGGGCTTAGGGAAACTGGCTGCTGCTGCTGCTCTTTATATGGAATGGATTGGGGTAGGTTAGTGTATTGGGTAGGGATTGTAACGGGTTTTGGGTTAGGGTAGATCCATTTAAGTTTTATTTGTTTTTGTTTTTCTTTTATTTCTTTATTTCTTTTTCTTATTTTCTATTTCTATTTTAATTGCTAAGCATTAACTATATACATATATATACATATATATATATATAAAAAAAATTTAGAAATTTATTTTTATAGCATGAAATTAATCTACCAACTGTCCAATAGGTCTCCTACAGGAAATAAATTAGGAAAATTTTATAATGGTTCCATAAATCCCCTAAATGCACAAACACCTAAAATAAAAATCAAATAAAAATCTATTTTCCCTAATTAGCTCATAATTACTGTAAATGAATTAAATAAATAATTTAATAAATATGGTTTTTAGAATTAGGGGTTTTATATTCTACCCAACTTATAATAATTTTGTCCTCGAAATTAAAATTAAACCACGATAGAAAGTCAAGGATGGTATAAGATAGAGATTTGCAGCTTATTTTGTACCTTCCTCCATCCTAACCTCCATAATTTTCTAATTGTCGTGGGGATGTTTGGAGGGCTATAAATTGCATTGTAAAATGCAAGGCTAGGTTTGAATGAGGGGGCGACGTTGCGTTGGATATTCCAAAAATTTATGGAGAAGATTCATATGAACGAAATATAGGTTTCTTCATGTGTCATGTCTAATGGTGTGGACACCCCAATCCACCTTTACAATAAAGTGCCCAACAATTGAAAATTTACACAAAGATGGAAGTTGGTTTTATGTTAATTAAAATTAATACGCAAGGTGTTTTAGAATTAATTAGAAGTACATGGGGACTAAAATTAGGTAGGACACAAGTATCATGGACATTAGGGACTCAGGATAGAATATTATCAAATTTTGGGTTGCATGAAATGGGTCGAGATTGTGTCTCCAATTTCGATTAGAACGCAAAAGGATACAAGTTGGAATTGATTTAGAATTAAAAAATAACGTTCACGACAATATTGTGCGACTAAAATGTAGCACAAGGGAGCTTAATTATAAGTTACACAAAGGTCAGAAAATAAGGCGGCCACGTCTAGGACAAGGGTGTGAAGTTTGTAGGTAGGCAATGGCTAGTGTAGTGCGTCAATTATCGAAGCAACGGTAAGGTGCGCTAAGTGATACAAATATTGTATAATTAAATGTCGTGTCCTATTTCTAATTGGATGCAACTAGTCCTAGTTCTACTATCTAAGCCAAGTAGGCCTAATTTTTGGGTGAGGGGTTTACAATCTACTCAACTCAAAAATATGTCATCCTTGAATTTAAAATAACGCATAATTTGTTAACTCCTTCACATTCGCAAATAAGGCAAGTCAATCCCCATCTCTTCCAAAATTTAAAATAAATTTTAATCCATCGCAATCACTTTCGAAATTAAGGTAACCTCTGTTAAATCAAATATTGTAACCTCTTCTTGATGTTTAAACCATCAACATCGGGCAGGCCAGCTCCTAACGGATCACGGCGATCAGTTCGTGACTATTGACCGGAATAGCTAGAGAGGCTGCGAGGCCGGCCAGGACGTCATCCTCGATATTTTGTAGTCGAGGGACGTGCTATATGAAGAACCCCTCGAAGGTGGTGATTAATCCAAGCACGGCTTGGTGGTAGAGAATTAGGTCCTCATTACAAACTTCGTACTCACCTCGGACTTGATTGGCTATCAACTTGGAATCATCATAGGCTTCCAGGTAGTCAACATCTACTTGTTTAGCGAGTTGGAGACTAATGATGAGAGTGTCGTACATTGCCATATTATTGGAGCATGGCTCAGTGAGAGAGTAGGCATGGTTGATGACCAGGTCGTATGGGAAGATCAACACTATTCCGACTCCAGCGATGATATCGCGTTTGGGTCATGTTCTTGAAACACCGTCGAAGAATATTTGCCAAACAGCTTCTATGCTCGTCACAGTGTTGGAGTCTGCGACTTCGTCAGGATCTTCTCGTAGAGTTTCAAAGTTGCTGGCACCGAATGGGTGGCCAGGAAGTCAGCTAATGCTTGGCCCTTGACAGCTTTTTGTGGAACAAATGACATGTCATATGTTGACAGCAATATTGTCCATGTAGCCAGGTGGGAGTTAAGTGCCCCAAGTTTAGTCATGAGGACCCTGAAGGTGTTGACCCGTAAGATCACATGGATCGTTTGCCCTGCCACATAGTGTCGGGTCTTCTGAATAAAAATACTAGAGCAAGGCACTCTTTCTCGACGAGATTGTATATGTTCTATGCACCGAACATCATCCTACTGAGGTAATAGATAGCCTGCTCATAAATTGCATCATACTTCTGGATTAGCAGAGTGCCAAGAGAGTAATCCATTGCTCATACATAGAGCAGGAAGGATTTTTCCATAACTAGGGCTACCAATACTGGAGGATGTGTCACGACCCGCACCTGATATAGGGGCACGAGTAGTAAACAATGCCGGACGTATGCCGCAGCATCGACGATAAAATAATATTTGGGTAATCTATCTATCTAACAATCAAGACATAACAATGCCACAAATATAATATGAATACTCAATCACAGATCTATAAGATAGAACAAATTGCATGAATATAATAAAAGAATAGAAGTCACAATGCAGCTCACAAGACAAATAATATCCAATAAGTCAGAAAAATACTAATAATAATGCTGGAGACAAATCCAGTACAAAAGATCTAACTACTATGCTACAAGACCTGGGTCGTTTGTCTCAGTCAGGATAAGACCCTCCTGAGCCAAGGTCTCTAGCTCTAAACCAGCAACATCCTGAGGCCCGTAGTGAGTGGGATACCACTCCTCAGTATCATCTGGAAAAAATATATCCAGTCAGGAAAGGATCAAAGTACATCTCTAATAGCAGTTCTAATAAATGATATAAACTATGTAACAATAAATAGAGAAAATATATAATATGCAATATACAGGTACACGAGATATGCAATAACGGAACATTAAAAATAAATAAAAGAATGAGAAATATAGAAATAAACAAGAAATACGAGAAAATAAGCTTTAACATGTGATCAGCTTGGGAACTTTCACAAGGATAATGGCTTCGTTAATCATAAGTGTGGTGAATGATCAACACTCATAAGGAACAAGACATGCACAAGGAGGGTATGATCATATATCTATACTAAATACTCTCCGCCCCCGACTAGTATAGTGGATCCAACCATGGTACGTTATGACATTGGATTTCACAAGAAGGGCGCTACTCTTCTCATAAACCAATGTATGTATTTGTACAAGAAGAACAAGAAAATAAGGCTTGCACAAGATATACCATAAATACCAAGGAATAATATCTCATGACGAGATCTAGATATACCAATCAGTGTAACCATCGTGTCAAGAAATCAAGGATATGTATAATAAATATAAGAGACATAAAGGATATCATAAATAAAAAACTATCAGAGAATGTACTCACCTAGAATCTGGTAAATAGTATCAAATATGTCTGGTATGGTGCCTCAAAGATCTAAATATAGAATATTATATCAATACAAGATTTTAGAATAAAAATAAGTTAAACTAGTCAACTTCTAGGTCATAAAGCCCTTTCTAAGTCGAAATAGTCAACTAGATGAACTCTAGGTCAAACTAGTCAAACTTGGTCAAACTAGCTATTTCTAGGTTATAAGAGTCTATCTCTAGGATATTAGGTCCATACACTATGTAACTAGGCCATACTAGCTATAATAGGATACTAGAAAACCAACAAGATACCGTATCATAAGATACACAATTTATTAGATATGAAAATATTATAATATATATACAAGACAACAATATATAATACTCCTAGCTAAATCAATGCTAAGTTGATACCTTGGCTTTGAACCAAAAGCGGTATCACACCACCTATACTCCATCTTGATGTGCACAATCAATACCTTGAGTAAAATCTAATACCTCAACATTACCTTGGTATCTCAAGGTAATTCAAAATCTAACTTATAACTACTTTCCATACTCCTCATTATACAATAATATGTATTTAAAACTTATAGCAATACTATACTAAACTATATACTAATATACCCCTTCGGATATTCAATACCCGTACCCGAGATACCTCACTCTCATTACCTTGGTGTATCACAAGATAATCTAGAAATAATACTAACTAATATTAACTAGTGCTTGTGTGTGTGTGTGTGTGTGTGTGTGTGTGTGTGTGTGTGTGTGTGTGTGTGTGTGTGTGTGTGTGTGTGTGTGTGTGTGTGTGTGTGTGTGTGTGTATAATACCACAATACATATATATACATATTACCAAATTAGAGAAGCACATGAACTCCTACTCTCCCATGATCACCAACACATCAACAAGAATTATAGATCAAACATATAAATATACATATACATATATCTCACATAATAATTATAATTACAATATTTATAATATCTATAATTTAATTAAATTGTAAAGAACAAATACATAAAGTATATCGCACCTGTATCACACTAGATCTATGATACGCTTGCGATACGGCTCCACCATATAACCAAATGTATCCCAATGGACACGAGCAAGTTTAAAATTATAATTATGAACAATACGAAGAGCTAACTACTCATCTACGTGTCCGTGTTAAAATGTGACATGCTCAAACCCCGTGTCGAAAGAAAGCCCCCAAATTAACCCGTATCTCCAAATTGTTGGGATACGGCCTACACGTATCCAATTATGGATACAACACTAGCCACACACAATCAAATATATGTCAATTTGGTCTAAATGACCTATTGACAAACACAAGATGTGTCAATCTCGGAATTCTCCCAAAATTGACACAAAATACCATATAACTTTCTTAATTGGCCTCCTATGAACCTAATTCCAATTTCTATAGGTAGCCTTAGCATATGGGTTAGTTCCTAATAATTAAAATACAGATTTAGAGTCTAATTAGAGGGGAAAATTGAATTATATTTATTGAAAGATAGATTTCCAATAAAACCTCCAAATTGAGTGAAAAGAGCTTCCAACTTGTAGATCATCGCTCCTCCTTGTAAATCATTGCTTCCTTCTTATAGATCCTTGCTTTCTTCTTATTCTAATTTGCTCTAATAATGATTTGGGAAAAAATTGGAAAGAAATTTGGGTAGAATTTGATGTGGGAATGAAAAAATTTTGAAGAGAAAATTCTAGATCTAGATTTAAAATAAAAATAAAGAGAGAGAAATTTCTTCCCATTTTTAAATATAGCCGGCCACATTCCCCCATCCCTAAGCTACTATGAAATGTATAAAATACCCCTTGGAGCCTCTCATAAAAAAAAATTAAGGAATGAAGGTTCTAGTCTAATTGGTTTAACTTAATTAATCCTCCTCCTAATGATTGGGCTTATTATTTGGCTCAATTCTAACTAAAATTAAATATTGGTCAATGAATCTAATATAAACTAGTTAGGTCCACTAACACAAGTCTAAAATAATATACTAACTTCTAACAATAAATAAATAATATAATAAATAAATATATAATATGTACAATATTTAATTAATTATAAAATAACCAAAATATTATTTCCTAGAAAATGTGGTAGTGACAGGGCTCATGAGATATTCCATGATGTCATCGAAGGCGCGCTGGCATTCTTCTTTCAGACAAATGAGACTCCCTTCTTCATGAGATGAGTGAATTATTGGCAACGTCCAGAGAGTTTTGAAATGAACCTCCTGATATAGGCCAGTCTTCCTTGAAGGCCACGAAATTCTCTGAGGTTCTTCGGTGGGAGCATTTTAAGGATTGCTTTAGTCTTGTCAGGGTACACGTGGATATGCTTCGAAGTTATGACAAAACTCAAGAATTTGCCGCTGGAGACTCCTAGAAAAGATTTGGTGGGATTCATCTTGAGCTGTTGTGTACGCATTAGGTCGAACACAGTCTTCAAGTTCTGGAAGTGATCATCTTTGGAGCGAGTCTTGACGGCGATGTCATCAACGTAACACTCGACCGTATTATGTAGATGCTCATAAAATATGGTGCTCATAGCTCGCGGGTACGTAGCACCAGTGTTCTTCAGGCCGAAGGGCATGACTGTGTAGCAGTACACTCCTATCGGTGTTCGGAGTGATGTAAGCTTCTCGTCTTCAAGAGATATCTTAATTTGATTGTAGCCTGAGAATTCATCCAAGAAGGATATACGCTCAAAACCACAGTTGTTGTCGATTATTATATCTATGATCGGAATGGATAATTCGTCCTTAGGGCATGCCGCATTTAGATCACGGAAGTCGATATAGATTTGGATCTTCCCATTCTTCTTGACGACGGACACGATGTTGGCTACCCAATCTGGATATTGCTCTTCGCGAACGAAGCCACTATCTATCAGTTTGTTGACTTTAGCTTCGATAGCGTTCATGATGTCCATCTGGAATTGTCATTGTTGTTGCTTCACCGACTTAGCATTCCGTAAGACATTGAGTTTATGGACCATAATTTGGGTGTCCATTCCTGGCATGTCTTCGTAACTCCAGGCAAAGGCATCGATGTATTCTCTGACGAACTGTAACAGGAATTTCGATCATCATAGTCAGACTCTTGCTGATGAAGATAGGTTTAGAGGAGGATTAGTCACCCAGATTGACTTGTACAACTTTGTCCTTGGTAGGAGGTTCTCGTTGTTCAAACCTTATCTCCTATTGTACGTCTAGGCATCGGGTCCACGGTTCTGTTTTAAAGTGTTCTGGTGGATCATCGTTATCTTTTTCAGGTTCAGTTTATACCATGTTGGCAAATAATGTTTGCTTTAGGATCTCCCCGATACTGATATCGGAGTCCCAGGAGAAAGATTCTGAAGAGTGGGAGTGTAACTCATCTTCTTCATTCGAGCCTTTGGGGGTTGTGGGAGGCATGACATACCCTAAGTCATGTCTGGTCTTATGGTAGTAGTTGTCGGACTTGCTTTCAGGTGCCCGCAGTCGCAGAGGCAGTCGTCGGCCTTTGTCGTAGTTTAAACCCTTTGCGGCCTTCAGATCGTATCCCATCTTCTGGATGAGGTGCTTTGTTTGAGAACTGTATTGGTAAAATGGTATCTTTCCAGCATCAAGTTCTGGCTCCAGTTCCTCTGGGACTAAGGATCGGAGACTTTTCACTCTGTCGAAGATGATGAGTTTGTCCTCCTCTTCCTTGCTAGAATTATGAAGTAGGAGTTCTAACTGGCAAGAATCTGGTTGACTGCATATATGGTAGTCACTTGTGTATGCCGGTATAGGCCCAGACCGTAATCCAGGGAATATAGTGCGTTGAGAAGTGCAATATCCGAGTAGTTCAAAGATTGCCCTTTATTGATGAAATAAGGTATCTCGTCTTCCAGAATTACATCGTTGAGAGAAAGAATGTTAGCATGAGCGGA
The DNA here is from genome assembly GCA_036927795.1 of Iris macrosiphon. Taxonomy (NCBI): domain Eukaryota; kingdom Viridiplantae; phylum Streptophyta; class Magnoliopsida; order Asparagales; family Iridaceae; genus Iris; species Iris macrosiphon. Next base: position 57,064,435 of record JAYESA010000006.1, on the reverse strand, counting down.
CACGTACTCCTCTAGCTCATCTTTCCCGAGCTCTACCCCTAGTCCGAGTGATGGCTTCGAATATTTCCTGTACAGCTTTACTACTAGAGGTTCAAAAGTTGTACTGGGTGTTGGAGCTTCCTTCGGTGGTCTCCGTAGGAAGACGACCAGATATTCGAGCACTTTTTGTGCAGTTTTACCCTGAGGGGAGGAGCTGTGTCAGGAGCGCATGCTTTGAGATGGACTCTCAAGGGCTCATCCAATTTTGTCCCAGTATCTGCCTCATCGTCGGCGTTATTGTCACCTTCATCCTGGTGGGCTTGTTTGTAGAGGATTGAGTCACAGTAATAGGCCTCAACCCCTTTGAATGGATCAACGTCGGCAAATTCAGTCTTGACGATGTCGTGATCGTCCATGTACTTTAAATACTTATGTAGGGTTGATGGTATGATCATATACTGATGTATCCATGGACGTCCTAACAAGACGTTGTAGGATACATCTACGTCTATAATGTAGCAGGTGGCCTCTATTTACAAGTTGTCGATATGATATTTCAAGCAAAACTTTCCTAAAGGTAGCTCCTTCCTGTATTAAAACTACTGATGGCAGTATTGGTTATTGCCAGGCAATGCATCGGGATGCCCAAGGTCTGAAGCAGACTCCAAAGGATGATGCTGATTGACAAACCAGGGTCGATGTTCATCCGGTCTACCTTGATGGCGCTGTGTACCCTGTGTAAAATAGAGGACGGTCGTGTCGATTGCTCTTTAACAACATCTTGTTGCGAGAACATAATATTGGGTATTATTTCTATCATATTATTACAGTGGGGGCATGCGGCAGGATCCTCAGCTGGCGGCTTGACCTACTCCAGGTAGGTGTCGACATTTTATAATGCCTCACTAAGAGCAACCCGAGTGTCTTTGGAGATTCAGAGAAGCCCGAATAAAGACAACTTCGATGGAGTATTGGGGAGCTGGGCCAGGATATCAAAGTTGTAAGGCTTTTCCATCTGCTGAGCTGAATCTCCGCGCAGTGGTTTGCCGAAGCAAGTTTCTTTCTACTTGGACTTGTCCACTACTGGAGGATGAGATGGACCCAGATCAGATATTGTGGGTATGACTATTGGAAGTGCACCATCGTCAGGGATGTTGTTCTCTCACTGGTATGCTAGTCTTGACCTTGTTGTTCCTACTATACTTCTTCGGATGGGCTAGAAACCATGTAGCAGGATATAGATTTTTTTTGTCCCTAGACTTGGTGGCAGAGGGCGTTGTCTGCTGCATCAATTCTAGAGCAAGATCGGGATAAACCCACATGACCTCCCCACGTGGCATGGTGAGAGGTATCAGCCCGGTTGTTTGGTCATGAGCTGGCAGAAGATTGATGAACTCCATCGTTGCCCGGAGAATTGGGATTACTCCGTCCTGAGCTTTTGTCGCCGAAAAGTTACTGAACTGGAGAGACACCATGTTTGCTGCAACCGTCTTATCATCGAAATCCAAGGTGAGGGCCTTGGTGTCGAGCAGACGCTGGATGTACCGCTTAAGGGTGTAGCAATCCTGTGTCGCAAGGTATACGTAACGATAGTAGTGGCAGTACTTCGGATTATTCATCAAAGCTGCCTCAACAGGGCACTTGATGTCGGGGAGCCGAAGCTTATTTTCCTGCATCAGTACATCAAAGAGCCATAACATGATCATCTTCGATAGAGTAGGTCACTTTCGGCTTTGGAGCTTCCGCCGGCTTTTGCTCGGGCTTCTTGGTCAAGTTAGCGACAAGGGCCAGCTTTCCTTTGCCGTCATGGCTATTGTTGTCACTGTTGTTATTATTGTTGTTGGTAAAAGGGCATTTTTCCCTATCATCAGTGACGGGGATCTGTATTCCCAAGAGTCGGGCATTATTCACCTTCTTCTCAGTGGCAACAGTATTTATGATTAACGTCGTCCTGTCTTTGAATTGATTGTCGCCCATCCAGAGGCTGACTGCTGGAAGTAGATTTTTGTGGCACATGTCTATCAGTATGAAATTAGGATTGCCAGGAGGCAACTTCGGTGATGTTTTCCTGTATCGTTCGATGTAGGTGCGTACAGGCTCCTTCTCTTTCTGTGTAATGTTCATTAGAGAGGACATTATCATGTCGCTACCCCCATCATAGAATCGGGCGAGAAAAAGACCCATTAGGTCGTTAATCGACGAGATGCAGTTGTCTTGCAGACTGCAAAACCAGTCAAAGGCTACTCTGGAAAATGCTCCCATAAAGAACTTAGTGAGGAGGGCGTCACTACGAGGTAGTTTCCCTGTTGCAGTCTCAAAGTAACCTATGTATTGACGGGGAGATATCTTCCCGTCAAATGGGTTCAGATTAAAAGGCTTGTATTTTGGAAGATATGGCACATCTCTCCACTCGAGAGGATATGGTTATCGTATCCCGATCTCGGAGAGTATGTCCCAACTGCCTAGCGAGTCCAGACGAACTCTCAGTTCCCGTACCTCCCAAATTACTTCTCGGACTTCGTCTGATGCATAAGGAGCAAACAACCCTGGTAGATCATGACGGCCAACAGCGGGATGCGTGGTTGTATTTGAATCTCCATTGGTCCCAGGGTCCTGGTTTGCTTGACCTGAGGCCCTTGGTAGTTGGGAGGCTACACTTGCCTTAATGTCTAGCACTGCTTGGGTCAAGGCTTCCATCTACTCACTCATGGTTTGCATCATGGCCTCGAGGGTTTTGAGGCACTGACGATCACTTGGGCCTTCATGCTCGTCCCCTGCCATGTATGATATCCTCACATGAGGTACGATAGATGGGATGGTAGACGTAGCACTTTTTTCTTCGAACTCTTCTAGTGAATAATCGTTGGGGAAAGATGGAAATGCGATATCTCATTCAGACTCCGATAGAATACTACCCCCAGCGTTGGAGGCTGCATCTTCTTTATGAGGGTGGCTATCCCTGGGGGTCTCATCACCCGTTACTTGGGAATCGTCGTCGTCCCAAAATGCTGGATTATCGTAGAGTTCCGTAGGATTATGACCCCCAGCTTCTTCAGTCATTTGGGGTCCTGAGAAAGAACTACCCCCAGTGGTTGGCAGCTTCTTCTTTAAGCGAATGCCCAGAAAAACACCTTCTGTAGGTCCGACTACTTATCCTTCTTGGACCAGCCTTCTCAACACACTAGTCGAGAGTGACGGACTGGAGGTGCTAGACTTTCTACCTCCCTTTGCCAAGGGGGCCTTCGAAGCAGAATAGCATGAGGCGATGGATGGCTCCTCCTTCTTCGGTACTTGCACCTGCTCTCCGAGCTGTTGTAGGCTGGGTGCCCTTGGCTGTAGTCATTGGAATAACGACCGACTGTTTGCAGGTACTGCTACCTGATTACAACATCAGTTGATAATAATACTAGCACAGTGATGCCCCGAAGGGGCCATTTCACATATCGTGGTTCTTTCTCTCGTTTTGCGCTTGTGATTGATCATGTTGCGCAAGTCATGCGGGGGCTGATTTACTTTTACACCCTTGTTATAAGCATATGGGAATGTAGGTATTATTTTTGCTCCCCAACCTGGGTTTCGTAGAATAACTTTTCCCAGGTCATCAGCGAAAGACTTTTGAGGTCGACCCAGTCCACTAGCTGCTGCGGGCTAGACACGTGGGTTGGTCTTATATAGCTTTTCGTCCGAGACACGCATAACAATCTGTGATGCCTATTGACGGTCAGCCGGATGAGCAGTTGGTTGAGCTTAACGAGCTTGCACTGCCCTAGACATCTTCGTGCTTGCACGTACTGGTGTATAATACGAAGAGTCCAAGTTTGGGTTTTTACCATTCTCAGCATGGCGTATAGGATCAGCACTGCGTGAGATTTGGTCTAAAAAAGAGGTTTTGCTACTGTGTCTGCCACATGTGGAGGTTGGGACGGACTTGCTTCAGATACTACTAGTGTAGTGGGGGAGTGAAAAGAGTAGCATATTCCTAAGTTGGATCATAGGTACACAGGTAGTTTCTGCCTGATCTAGTCTCTCCTGCCAAAGTTTCATCAGTTGAGGGAGAGACCATGTGACATGACTTGGACCTCTTTCCTTTAGACTTCGTAGTTTGACCTGTCCTTGTCTGCTTTGGGTCCTCAACAATGTCAGGTTAAACCCATATGACTTTACCTCGTAGAGTTGTAAGGGGCACGGCCCTGTTGCTTGGTCGAAAGTAGGTGGGAGGTTAACGACCTCCAGTGTCGCCTTGGAAATTAGGACGATGCCGTCTAGAACCTCAACGCCTGGGAGATTGCCAAACTGGAGCGACACCATGTTGGTGGTGACCGTTTTGTCCTCTATATCAATAGTGATGGCCTTGGCATCGATCAATTTATGGGATACGTCTTTTCAGCACATATTAGTCCTTGGTGGAATGATAGACATACCGATGGAAAAGATAGTATTTTGGGTCATCGACCTTATCTGCCTCCTCCGAACATCTGATGTCAGGTAGTCGAAGTTTATTACCTATTATTAGGGCATTAAAAATCTCGATGAATTCGTTGTCATCGAAAAAGAAAGTCTCCTTTGTCTTTGGTTCCTCCACGGGCTCTTTCTTGGATGCAAGTGTTTGTAGTCACTAGAATATAAACTGCCTAGTTGGAGGGATTGCTACTCTGGTGCAGTAGCAATTAATAACAATACTAGCACAAGTGTGCCCTAAAGAGGGTACTTCTTGTGTAGCAGTTGTTTCTCTCATCTTGCACTTGTGACTTATCATATCAGCAAGTCTGACAAGGAAAATTTTACCTTCACACCCCATTCAAGCGCACAACCACACTAGGTGCATGGGGTGTGTTGGAAAGTTTTTTCTCCCGGACCTGGTTCATGTGCAAAGACTACACCCAGACTATTTGCGAAAGACTTATTGGGAAACAGACCCACTTCATGCGTGTAGCCATACTGGACTCATGGGTCTGTTGTCACAGTATTCGCTCCCTAACTTGGTTCCAGCACATATTCTGCGCCCAAGTTATTCCAGAAAGACTTTTGGGAATAACCCACATGTAGAAGCATAAAAAGTATGCCTCTAAAGAATAGTGGATTCAAGAGAGGGATGGTGCACTCTTTCATAAAATGAGCCAAAAAGAAGAGTGGCGCACTTCCTTAAAAACATAATAAATATGCGCTTTGGTCTAGCTTTACAAAGACAAGCATACAACTCTTACGTTTCTTCCCCCATACGTAATACAATGAATCTAACAGACTGGCACAACAGTCGAGAATATCATAGTCATTATTGAAAGAGATTTTTAGCACGCAGACCCAGGTTATCGTTTAGTGGACTATCTGGCCAAACTCTAACAAAGTGCACCATTGTGCCAAACTCTAACAAAGTGATCCATTATGACAAATTCTAATTGAGTGCGTCATTGTGCCAAACTATAATAGAGTGTTGCTTTTTTGTGCCAGTGTTGCCTGAGTTTCCTTGCCTTCGAGTTCTCAAGTGTACGTGTGTGTATCTCTCCTTTTATGTGAAGTAGTCCAAGGAGTAAAATGATCAACCATATATCAGATCTTTATAGCTATACTTTCCTATAATTTATTGTACTCTAGATTCTTATATAGGATTTAATGTACTTTTTTCAAAGTTTGTATAAGTTTTTGTTTATGGCAAACAAAATGGTGACTACGTTGGGGACGATATTTTCCTTCGATGATAATGTGATAGCTCAACATGACACCATGTTCATTGGCACAACGCAGAAGACTTTGGTCGTGAAGTTCGACGAGAACGCCTATGAAGAGATGCTTGTTGGGGGTAGTGCTAGCCCCTCGACTGCAATCAAGTCCAAGAAGACCCGTAGGACTTGGATACCCAACTCTCGCTCCTCCTACCCCAACGTTGATGTTAACAAAGGAAAGAAGGTGCTGACCTCTAATAATGAGGGTTCCCTCATGGTTTCCTTATCCCCGGTCTGGAACTTGGTGGATATTAATCTTTTATCCCCAATTTGTAACTCGGTGGTTACTCCCCTTAGCCGTGTCAGCGTGCTAACTAGGAAGAATAAATTATGACACACTCGCCACAAAAATCGAGGTTGAACCAGACCTTCCTTGCCGGAGGAACTCACTATAATGCTAAAAGGATTGTTCATCTTCGTGTTGCCCAGTTCACAAAAGCTCAGTACAATAAGCATAACAGATCCAACAGGGGCTCCGTTACTCAACTTACTTTACTGGGTGTTGGAGCACCTCATGTCGCATCCAAATCACTTGGCAAGAAAGTTGCCCAACAACCATGCCATCTAAAGAAGGACTTCCTGTGTGCACAAAAGAAGGAGACTCTTCTGCCGCATGTTTGCCATTAAAATTGGGATTATTTTAACAACAAACTAAAGAAAGTATGAAGAGTTCCTAGATAGACAATCTAAGTATAATTTTTTGATTCTGGGGTATTACAATGGACAAAGAGTGATGTAGTGACTCTTTTACTCCGTTGACAGTCCGATACGGGAGCGAAAAAGCTCTTCTTTGTTCTCTCTCCTATGCTTAGGGGTGGTCTAGTTTTTCTACAGCAGAAAAAGCCAGCATTTGGGACATCCAAGTTGCTCCTATTTATAGCCATCATGTTGATAGGTTATAGGTGTCGTATATGCTCCAGTTTGGTGGCCGTAGGGGGCTCCTTCAACAGAATACGGTTGTAACTATAGCTGCATGCCATAGACAGATTGCCACGTGGTATTGGTTAAGATATGATGTTGAAGAGATCTCAGAGTTTCTTTTAACCCGTTGCGTGCGTGACTTGGTCAGCTGGATACGTAGTCAGCACTGATCATGCAAGAAATCTTCTTTAGTTGTAACAGAAAAGATCCTGTAAATTTAGAGCCGTATAGTATCATGGCCGCATAGCGTCGTGGCCGCATATAGGCTCTAACTTGTCCTTGGTCTAATGGACACTCTGGCCGTACGATATTGTGGCCGCATACTTACTCTCGTCTGGCCTTGGCCGAATGGACACTTTGGCCGCATGATGGCGAGGCCACATGGGTCTTGTAGCCGCATACGTGCTCTCATTTGGCATTGGTCGAATGGACACTCTGGTCGCATAAGGACGAGGATATATTGAGTCGAGGCCGCATGTGTGCTCTCATTTGGCCTTGGTCGGATGGACACTTTGGTCGCATGATGACGAGGCCGTATGGGCATGTAGCTGTATGGGCATGTAGCTGCATAGGGATGGGTATATGGCATGGCACGTCTGTCGAGACCATCAATGCATGATATGACTTTCTGCCTTTTTCTGAGCCGCCATCTCGAATCCTGAAGCGTCTCAGTATGACGAGTGATGTGTAAGAGTCTGACAGTCATTGAATGTTGTATCGGAGGATTTTTTTGCGGTCTCCCTACTCTATGGTTATTCAAGCCGCATAGGGCTTCTCTGCGGCTTAGTTTTATTTTTTGCGGTCTCCCTACTATGCGGCTTCTAGATATTTGGTTGATCTGGCCGCATGTGCCTTCTCTAGAACTTGGTTGTTTCAGGCCGCATAGGGCTTCTCTGCGGCTTAGTTTTATTTTTGATGGGGGACATGACCTTTATCCGGCATGCAGGATTTTTATGCTTTTACACCGCCAAAGATCAAAATTATGCACACATCAAAGGGAAAGTTATGCTCCACCACCTTTGAAAATCAACATTGTATGCTGAAAATGCAAGTTTTGCATACAAAATTGTGCGCGCAAAGATAGAAGATATGTACTTCTAAAAACGTGCCATTCAAGCCAATACTTCGCTCTACAAACGGGATACCAAAAAATATATGTGCAAAGTTTAATGTACAGGATATAAAATGGCAGACTTTGCCTAACTCTTCTTTTGTCCTTCCTCCCTCTGACTAATGTTAAATTCTTTACAAAAGTGTAAGGAGAAAGAACCTTATATGCCTACAAAGGTGCTCCCAAATAAGCATCATTGTAGTTGCCATCAAATTATAATCAACCATTATTGTACCAAAACAGTTGAACCTTCTTCTAAACGGTCTGTACTTGACCGTTTGAGTTACACCTTGTTCACCAGACAGCATTCCGAAAAGCAGGTTGATGAAAAAAAATATGATAAGGAGTTACTACTGGCTCTAGTATACATGGGTTCAAGACTCCCTCGAAGAGAAAGAGGTTCAGGACGAGGCACATCACGAACACCTAATCAGATAAGGTTCAATCAGATGGTCGAATCCTTTGAAGGGGTATACCAAAACACCCATTATCGGAGGTAAGATCTCTCTATCGTAGAAAGTGCCACAATAGTGGACATAAAGTTGACTTCCCTAGGGGTAGCATTCCCCCTGGATCTGAAACCGACAGTGTAGATTCCAACTATACAATGCAATCCACCAGTTCTTCTATCGTCTATAGAGAGGTTAGCACGTATGATATTGGTGATGAATAAGACGCTTCCCCGTCAGGGATCACAGAATAACATCTCAAATCATTGGAGGCCGTGTTCAAAGATATGCATGCTATGATGCAGAACATGCATTAAATGATAATGGTTCAGCATACTGCCACAGCAGCACCTGTACAAGTTATAGCATCTATACTTATGCAACTATCTCCGAGTATGACACCACCTCTAGGTGGCATAAATCCATATGTCAGTCCCTATCAAGTTTTTAGCCCCGTCTCTCAATCCTCCTAATATTGAGGGTATTCCTCCACCTGTAGTAGTACAAGTCCAGCCGACATCCCTTCCGTCAGCTGCACCACAACAGCTAAATGAGACACAGCGAGCCATCAATGAGTTGCATGCCTAGTTCAATATTATAACTAATTAGGACAAACTCCAGAAGCTTGGGATCAGATAGACTTTCCCTCCCGAGTGGCGTATGGTCATCTACCTACCTAAATAAAAATACTTAACCATAACTCCCTTTGACGGGAAGACGTCACCTGATCGACATATGAACTACTTTAAGATTGTAATAGGACATCTGCCACAAGACGATGTCCCACCCAATAAACTGTTTATCAGTGCCTTATCCAGCATATCTTATGACTGGTTCTGCAGTCTTCCAGATAATTGTATCTCGTCATTTAAAGATTTGTGGAGTCACTTCATCTCCCAATTTTATGAAGGAGGTATGGATATAACAATGTCAAGTCTCATCGATACCAAGCAAAGAAACAAAGAGCCTGCTCGCGAATTCATTGAGCGCTTCAGGAAGACAGCTCTAAAGATGCCATAATGCATTCCCGAGACCCATTTAATGGATATATGCAGAAAATTCTTCTTGCCTGGATTAAAGTTCTTGATTGGAACGGCCCAATTTGAAGATGGGAAAGCGTTCACTATAAATGCAGACGTTGCTGAGCAGAATGTGAAGGATGTCAACTTCGATTTCACGAAGTTTAAAGCCTCGAAGGATAAAGGCAAGCGCCCTTTCAGTCTCAACAACAACAATAACAACCGCAACAACAAAGGAAAGAAGGTCCTTGCCGTAAACCTGTCCAAGCAACCGACTTCTCCACCAAAGCAAAAAGCTTTAGAATCTTTGAAGCCAAAAGAAATTTATTATTTTGATGAGAGTGACATAATCAACATCTTCGACTGCCTAATAAAGGGGAAAAACTATAGTTGTCTGACATTAAGAGACCCTTTAAAGCTGGCAAAATAGATGATCCTAAGTATTGTCTGTATCATCAATACGTGCATCACCCTATGAGGGATTGTTACATATTAAAGAAGAATATCTAGTAGATGATAGACTCTCAAGCAATCATGCTTCACAATAATGAAAAGACGGTCACCGCTAACTTGGTATCTCTTCAGTTTGGGGACTTTCAAGCGCATGAGGTGCCACATGGTGTTGTACAAATACCGAAAGTGACAATAGAGATTGTTAATTTTCTATCGGCCCGTGATCAAGCTGAAGTACTGGTGCCCCTTACTACTCAATGGGAAACATTATGTGGATTCTTCCTGATCTTTTAGAAGACGTAGAACAAGGAACAGCGTCTTCAACACCTAAATCTGAGAAAAGAAGTCGTAAGGGCTGGTTATTTAATATGATATCCTTGGTACATGACTCCGACAAAAATCAAGGTCAATATAGGGGTTTTATGCTTCTTAAGTTTAAACTTCGAGAACTGAATTTATCCTCGGGAGCTTCAGCACATTAGCCTTGTATGATTCACCAATAGTCTTGTTGGTTAGGTAGTGTTCCTTTGTATAGGGCATACTACTTATTCAATACGAGTCACAACAAAGATGGCAAGCATGCTACCCTCATCTCTTCTCCTTCCTCCTTCGCCAGCTAACCCATCAATTATACTCGCGAAGGAGGAACCCCAATTTTAGCACTACAGTCAACAATCAATCCGTCTCATGCAAAAGATGGGTTATGATTTTCAGAAGGCTGAAGGTCTGAACTTCGGCAAAGGACGACATGTTCCCCTACAGCCGCAAGCTTACCCTGGTAAATCCCGTAGTAGGTTGGGATACGAAGGTGCTAGCAAAGCTATAATCACCCTAGATTTTTTAATTAAATATTAAATTAATTAAGGTATATGTTGAGTATATATATCGTGTATATAAACTATAGTGTATACAGATGTCACAAAACATATGAAATATATTAGGTGCAAATATATGCATATGTATATTTAACCATAAGATGAAAATTATCCGTCCAATAAGAAAATAAATAATAATAATAATAATAAAAGTAGTTATAAATAAAACAAAAAAATAATAAAATAAAGAGAAATAAAAAGAATAACACAAAACCTAAACAAACCCAAAACCTCTTCCTAAACTAACTAAAGCCAAGAGCCTACACATATTCCTAGTACTATCCCACGACACCCCTCTCATTCTAAATATATATATAGCCCCCTACAACCATCAAAACCTTAACCCTAACCAAAATTCTTCTACCCCAAACCCTAACCCTACCTCCAGCGACCGCAGTCGACCGAAGCACCCCCCACGGCCGCCGATATTGCCCCACACCCGCGCGCCAACCGCGATAGCGACCCCCCAGGTACCCCACTTTACGTCCTTGTATCTCCTTGCACACACGACGAAATTATGATCCAAAAATTCCTACATAAATCCTACTTGACCCACTTCCATACCCAGTAAATAGATTCTCACAACTAGCCCGAAAAACTCGGTAAAAATCGAAGCCAAGTTGAGAAAAAGAATGATTTTCTGTAACAGTTTTGAGCACTCAAATACCCCACTTTGAGCACAAATTTCTTCCAAACTATACATAATTTTAAAAATATATTTAAAGGGGCCTATTGACAACATATCCAGAATTAAAACCCTATTTTTAGTTTTAATTAGTTTATCTTATTTGTCAAATTATTATGTTTCCAAAACAACCATAAATCATATTTTTTAAAACCAAAATTTTTGTTACGGAGTTCATCGCGCCAAATGGGACTACCTTATTACGTACCAATTACACCAAAAGGCATGTATGGTATATCTTGACGTATGGGGCTTCACAGAAGTTAATTTGGACTTGTATGCACGCCAGAATCAACCTGTATCCGTAAAATGTCCTCTGTATCAGTATTTTATAAAATATCTAATTAGTTTGTGATCGCTCGTCGGATCACCACAAAACTTGTAACATTAGACTCGCAACATTTAACTTTTCCTGTTACCCGAGTTTCGCTCGATTCTGAGTCAGTCGACAGATCACGGTTTCGTGGGCCTCACGATTCAACTTGACGAGCGATTTTCTGATCAACTCGCCGGAATCCAAAAATGGACATATCGTTGAGTTCGTATCATCGATTAAATTTTTTTTACCTATAATTTATCCTATTTAGAGACCTTTACCCCCTAGAACGCATTTTGGTACAAAGTGGCCCACATATGGAGGACCCCGCTTTGACCTGAAATGACAATTTTAGTCCATGTGTCCAAATTGGACGAAAGGGTAGTATTTTCTGACTATCTCGCTCATTCCGAAAATGTTGGTGATTTTTATTACAGCATCCGATGATGTTTGCACTGCTCCTTTGTTATCCTGTTCATTTTACCTGTTGTCTTACGTTATTTCAGCACCTAACAATTGCCAGGAAAGTATACCTTGCCATGAATACTACTTATTTACATTCATTTATGCATGTTTCATTAGTGTCATTTATTTTCTTATTATTTTATATTATTAAACTAAGCATCCAAGAAGACTTGGGTGCAATGATGAGATACGTCATTATTTATCCATTTATTTATATTATGCATATTGACTTAGAGTTAAGAGACTACCCATGACTTTGAGGCATCATTATGTTTCATATATCCCTGACACAGGTGTTACATGAGTTATGAGTCTTATATAGATCACGGACTTACATATTGACTGATCATCAGTACGTATGGAACGTGCGATAGAAATAACTGCTAATAAGAGATATGCTAGAAGACTTAGCAGTTATTTAGAGGTATTTGCATGTCATGGATATTACACGTTAGTAGCATTGGAAAGGGAGATCAATGAGTAATCATATGTGACTCCTTTACATTTTTCTTTATTTATCCGTAAGCTCCGTCAAAAATATGAGGCGTTATGATCTCATTATTTACTGCAGGCCTATGACGATCGAAAGACGATATGCTAGTGGCCCCTGGATCTCCAAGAGAACTATGCCTATCCTATTATTTTGGCCAGATAGTCCATATGCGGGAAACTTGTTCTTAAAACTGCATATCACATAGAAGGTTATGTAACCACTTTTGGAAAAAAAAATTCAGTATATTGTGGGAAGATTTTATGTATCTTGTTACGTCCCTCTGAGGACCTGGTCTCTTTCTAGGTGTAGACGATCATGACTATTTGCAGGAGCACGAATCAGAACTTGCTACTTCTCTCTCTTTCGAGGAGGTCTATCCTTCGAGCATTTCTGATCATTAGATGGTATACTTATTATATTTTCTTTCTATTCTAGTTTGGCAGTGGATTTGTCTCTACCCAACCATTGGTCTTCTCGACTATTTTAAACTTGGTTCATTATCATATTTAGTTATTTATTTCTATTTAGTTTTGTGGATGAGATTAGTATTGCCTGTGACTTGTGACATTATGTACCACTTGTGAATTATTATTTAGAATATAGCGTATATATGCGTTATGGTTTCCATATATTGGAGTTACCATATACATACGGCTGTTATGCTTACGTATTCCTAGTCCTACCCATTTTGGGACTGGGTCGTGACATATTTTTGTGGTGGCCCATGTCGGTCGAGAGTATATTTTCTCGATTACATTATTGTACCGAGTATGCCTGCATTTAGGATTAGTACATAGGATCACATCTACATATTTGACTTTATTTCTTGATTATATTTCAAATTCTTGAACCTAATTATTTCCTTTTGCCTTTGAAATTATATGTACTTCTTTCCCCTGACCTCACTATCATTGTTCCTCGCCTCTCTATATCCCGGAGGAATGAACATACTTTCTTGATTATTTTGAGCTTATAATTTTCTGCCAGAGTAGAAGTCCATGTTGTTAGAAGGTCTCAGAAGTTGACTAGGATAACATACCTCTTGGGAAACAAATTAGAATATTGACCACTTCAAATGCTTAGTATCAAGAATGAACCTTAAGCATTCAGCACCTGTAAGTGATTGACCCTTACCATATATTTAGGCATAACTTGAGAGTAGTATGGATACTAATAGGTTTAATTAAAAATTTGACCAGATTGTTTAACTCCATTATTGAGGAAGCAATAGAAATTTAAGGTTTGATATTAGGACTAAATCTAACTTTCTTAGTGAGATAATATAAGGAAATTGTAAATTTAGATTCTTGTATTGGTATTCGGATAGAAGTATCTTTGGAAACCAAAAGAAATGAACCAATACTTTAGTAGGAGCAAGGGTACCCTATCTTCAGCCTAGCAGATCCCCTAGAATCCATGATCATTGTTGATTCATATTTGATTATTCATGAGTCACCGACCGTGCCATATCATCCAACATTGAGTAATTATCTTTCCTTTATTATAACTTTCTTGTCGTTACTTTAATCATCTAACCACTGCAAGGATCTGACTCTATTTCCAAATTATGCCAACATAGGAGACTATCATATCCTCACGAATATCCTCGCGAATATCATCTCCACTTAGGAAACATGCTATTATCCAACTATTTATATACTTTTCCATCTTGAGTTAACCCATCCACCCGTAATAGATCAATTGTCATAGCTCTTAAAATAATTAAACCTAGTAAATGATTAGAACCTTTTTCCTTGACCATACCCTGAACACGGAGACTAGCATATCACCTTCTCTTAGGACACCATGTTATTTATTTGCCTTACTTATCCATTCTATCAATCATAGATCCCTTGTCATGCTCTCTAATTGTTTACACCTAGAAAATAATTGAAATCTTTCCTTGATTATACCCCAACCTCGATAACTTGTATACCATCTCCTCTTATCAAACCATGCTACCATCAAGTGTCTCTATTTATTTTTACATCATGTTTTTTCGTAACCTTAACTTTGATGCTTGTTATTTTGTGCGATGACTAAAAAAAATCATCTTTCAATTCGTGCCACGATTGCTGAATCCAATACTATTGAGTATTTCTTCTTCCAATTATTTCACTCACCCTCTTGAGGTTTACTCATTATTCTCCTATGTGACTCTCACGATCTCGCTCCATAACCGTTGACCTTAAACGATAATGGAAATCAGATCATGCCACCTTACTCTTCTAATTGTAGGCCAAAAAATCCTATTTATTATGATTATGATTATTGTTATTTAGGATTGTAGTTTATTAATTTTAAATTCTGATTTTGTTGTTAGTTGTTAGAACTTGATAGACTGAGTTTGTTCTTTTATGTTAGATTATGATTTTGTGATTATCCCTTTAGTTTGAAATATAATATCATTTAGTTGATATTAATACCTTTTGTTCTATAAGCACTGCTTATGATTAAAACTTAAGGATGAACACTTTCTTAGAAAGTCTTAATGTATTAGGGTATCATAATAGATCTCTCCCTTGTATACCTTAACAAGAGTTTCTAGTTTATTTACATGAACAAGGCTATTAATTTGAAGAATATTATTGTGAGAAGTTGTATCATAGAATTTCAATAAGATAATTACATCACTAGTTGAATTTTTGTAAGTTGGGTAGCATATCTTACAACATAGAATCTCAAGACATTAAAATACATCAATAGGGTATAATTGAACGACACCCGAATATATGCTAGCGTAAGGAGATAGTATTTGCTAGGACTGCAGAATTCTACCGGTCCGAACCCAAATTGGTCAACCATAGACTTAGACAATGAGTTAGTATGACAACTGCAGAGGCACAAACACCGGACGAGTCTTAAATTCTTGATAAACTTGAACTATTTGTACCTTCATTCATCATAAACCCACATGCTTATAGTTTGGACTATCTTGACTTATGTTGTTGTTATAGCCTAGTTTTGCAAGCTTATTCTTTTATCGGACTTGCTCATGACATAAGTGTTATTGGGGACGCCCACTAATACATTATCTAATTAGAATCAGTGTATTATGGTCTGATCAACCTTAGTGCACTTGGTTCGCTCTTCGTATGACTATTTTATATAGATTGAGATATAGTTGACTTAGCTTATTAGACGAGTATACTTGCCCTTTAGACATATCCGAGCATATCGTATCGATTACATAATTATACGAATACGAGCCTTCGAATAGGAATTTACCAAAATAGGATCTCAATCCACCATTATCTTGGCAACTCTCTTGGATTCTTTAATTACCTTTGACTCTGTATTTGAATTTGATTATATCTTCCTTGAACTCTTATTATTGTATCTATCTTCCCCTATTTTCGGAAAGACGAACGCTCATTCTTGATGGAAGTTTGACATATGGATAGTACTAGGTATATACCCCATAGGCAAATTGTATTACTAGGTCATTATCTCTTGTGATTAAGGGTGTATCACATATGATATAATCTTCGAGGACTGGTGAGTACTACTGAATGATTGATAGATTTTTTTCCTTAAGAGTATAGTCTTGTGTTTATGAAAGTTTGGTAGATTATAAGTTTGGTAGAAGTTGCATTGTCGACTTGAGCTAGAATTTTATATGAAGATAAAAATCTTAGATTATGGTTAAGAAGGTAATTAAGTAAGATAATATTGAGAGATTTAATTCATTTTAATTTTGAGAATTTTTTTAGAAGAATGATTATGATTTATTTGAGTTATGTGGAAAAAAAACATAATGATAAGGATTTGACTTTAAGGAGAAGAGTGTCATATAGATTGAATATTGAATTTTGATATATTGGAACAAACAATTACAATTTGAGTATATAATTTAAAATTTGAATATTGGAGGTTGAATCATCGATTCAAATTTTTTAGGGTAAAAATAAAATTTTAAATTTGAACATTGATGAATTTGAATTAAAAAATTTACAATTTGGGGATTATTTTGAATATTAGATTTTGAGGAATGAATCATTAATTTAAGATTTTATAGATGGAAATTAAATTTAAGAATTTGATGATTAAGAAACTCTTAAAATTTAAACTCGGAATAAGATTTGATTGAATAGATTTTTGGAGGAGATTATGACAGCTTGGATCTTGATTCATAATTTAATTTTGGTTAATTACATTTTGAGGAGGTTATAATAGATTTTACTTAAATTTAAATTTTGATTATTTAAAATTGAGAAGAGATTATGATCGATTGAATTTAAATTTAATTATTGGTTATTTTAATTTTAAGGAGATTGTGATAGATTTGATTTAGATGTAGATGTTGTTATTTAATTTTTGAGAAGATTGCTGTTGACTTGACTTAGATAAGAATTTTGAGAATTTAAAATTTGACGATTTCGATGAGTACACATATAGGCAATAGTGACTATGGAGAATTTATTGAATAGAGATACACCCTTTTAGATCATTAGATTATGTCACGACCCGCACCCAAAAATTCGGGCACGAGTGCGTGGGTACATCCAGCCTACGCCGCAGTGTCGGCGGTAGTACGCTGTCTAGGGCATGATCACAGGTGATAAATCTAGCTCATTCACAATAATTAAATAGACAAAGAAAAATAGCAGGAAAAGAATGCTAAGATTTTATAACCAGAATATGATAATCAGATCCAGAGTTTATTACAGAACCATAGATTATATCGGGGACAAACCCGATTACTAAGATGAAAGGAAATAAATAACTAAGGCTAACTACTCTGCAGGAGTAGTCTCCTGGGTGGGAACCGGCTCTGCAACTGTATCACCTGCTGTCTTAGAGGGTCCATAATAGGTGGAGGCAAGGTTCTCATCATCGCCTAAACAACGGATCCAGTCAGGAAAGGAGAAAAGTACACAATGCACAACAAGATTTAAACTAAATATTTGTGACAGGTAGAAAATAACTGACTAAGCATTATGTTGAGAAAGGCGTAAGTAAGTAGTGAAATTAACTGAGAAATAATGCTATAAAACAAGACCAGAAGTAAAATATGATTGATTGCTATAAACCAGAAATCCGAGTAAAACAGGAATAAAATGTGACAAGAAATATAACTGTAACAAGACAGGAACTTATGTGCGTGAACTTGTATATTTAGAATACCTAGTTGGCATGTAGGGGTTTATAAGGCTAATAGGGCTGTCATAGACGACTAGTACACAATGATTACGGGAATAATCAAGTATAAGGCTGATGGTACAATCGCGTACCAACAGCTGGCACACAGTGATTACAGGGGGAAAGGGTAAACTACATGCCTCCTAGTATTCTCCCGCCCGACACGAAAAGCAAGACACGAAATACATTATTCAAGACATTAAATCTAGTGCTCTAACTCTACATATAATCATCAATGGTACAAATAAAGCAGGGAATTTATTTATCACAATATAAAGGTTAAACTTGAAGTGTAGGTACTTGCCTGTTGTTTGGATCTGATTAATTTGGTTCTTGGGGGAAAAGTCCAGAGATGAGTCCAAAAGCTGAAATAGACATTACCATCATGCTCAGAAGATGTCAAATAGCTAGAAACGCCTGTCCTTGGGTCCAATTTGGAGACAAGGGCAAAAACGACAGTTTCGGGTCAAAACGGGGTCCGCCGGTGGGCCCGCTTTGCACCGAAAAACGTGTCCGGGTCAAAGGTCTCCAAATTCACCAAACTTAGTGTCAACAGGTCAGGAACACTGATACAAACCCAACGGGACTTCCAGATTTGGATTCCGATGAGCCGAACACAAAATTGCCCGTCGAGCGGGGCTTGTGGGGCCCACGACACGCGATTTCGTCAACGTTCTCAGAATCGAACCAAACTTGACCCACAGGACCAGCGTATCACTATGAGTCCGATGGCGCAAGTTTCGTCTCGATCCGACGTGTGTGCACGAAGTTAGGGTGAATTGTCGAAAAGGCGGATACGGGGCGATGTCCGCGGATACGCGTTGATTCCGGTGTGCACGCACACCCGAATCAGCTTCCACGAAAACTCACACGTCCGTATCGACGATGCGTACGTATCTGTGAAGACCGCACGCGACCAAGTCGTCCCGTTTGGCGGGGCGCACTCAGTTCCGGGGTAAAACAGGGTCTGGTTTTTCCTGTTTTTGGATCGCGGTGTGCGATCACCACAGGACGCGATGCCCCGAGCGGTTTGTCCGGGCACCGAGAGGGTCATATAGGCTTCACAACGCAATTTGCGGAATCGAAAACAGAGCTACGAGGTGAAAGATACACGCACCTGAACTGGGTCGAAAAACCAGACAAAATCGTGTCCGACACGACACAGGACACTGTGTCCTGTGTCACGTGTCCGAGTCTGATTCCAAAAGAATTAGGGTTAGGGTTAGGGCTTGAGAGCTCCGGCGGAGGGGCGGCCGGCCGGAGGCGGCTGGGGAAGCGCCCGGCGACTCACGGAGGCGGTCGGCTACTCGACTGCTGCTGGCGGAGCGGGCGGGGACGGCCGGAGGAGTGGCTGCGTCCCCTGCTGCTGCTGTTTCGTGGCGACCGGGGACGGCCGAGCGGGGCGCCGGAGGGGAGGAAGAAGGGGGCTGCAGCGGTGGAGGCGCCGGACGGTCGTCGACGGGGAGGAAGGAGGAGGACGGGAGAGGCTGGGCGGAGCTGGGCGGTGTCGACGACGGCTAGGGCCGAGCACGGCGGTGGCGGCGTGGCGAGGAGGCGGCGTGGTGGTCGTGGAGGTGGAGGGGGTCTGCCGAGGGGGGGATTTAAAGGCGGGGCGAGGGGCTGAGGGCCGAGACGGACGGAGGACGTGGGGTGAGGGGGTGGTCGAGGCGAGCGAGGCGGGCGGCTGGCCGGGCGGGGCTGCGCTGGAATCCGGCGCCGCCGGAGAACGCGGGAAGAGGGAGAGAGGGGTAGCGGGTTACGGGCACGGGCGGGTCGGGTCTGGCGGATCCTACCCGACCCGCTAGGGGATGGGCCGGGTTCGTGGGCCGGGCTGGGCTGGAGGAAATGGGCCGAAACTAAAATAAATAATAATAAGAATAATAATAATAATAATAATAATAATAAATTAATTAATTAATTTAAATAGTTTTCAGGCATTTAAAAATAGGTTTGAGGCTCAGAAAAATCTAAAAAAATTATCCTAAGTCCAGTTTTCCATTTTACACCCAAAAACATTATTTCCATGATATTTTAATATTATTTATTGCCAATTAAACTCATTTATTAATTAAAAACCTTAATTTTAATTACAAAAAATTCTCAGAAAATTCCAAAAAATTGTTAAAAATCCTAATTTTAATATTTTTGAAAAATCAGGGGCTTACAGATTATATAGAGCTCATTGTCGTTCATGTATCCAAAAAGTGATAGTCCATACTCCATTTCATCAACACCTCGTCTACTTTGGGTACTCATCGCCTCTATCGTATTCTTTGCATCCTCGATTTCATGTGCAAGTTTTTCTTGTACTAAAATTTATTCGTGTCATATTACCCTACTTAAAGCCGACCAGACTGATCCTTAGAATTTAATGCATGAGTTACATCTTTCCCTTTTCAAGATTGTACTCGACTCATTTCTACCATATAACCTTCTTTTATTCTAAAATTATGCCTTAGTTTTAATTTCGATGATAAAATTCTTGTAAGTTTGGTAGAATGTAATCACCATAAATTTTTTAATTAATATTAGATTAATTAAAGTATATGCTCAGTATATATATCATGTATATATACTATAGTGTATACAAATGTCATAAAAGATATAAACTATATTAGGTGCAAATATACATAAATATATGCATATGCATATTTAATCATAGATAAAAATTATCTATCCAATAAGTAAATAAATAATAATAATAATAATAATAATAATAATAATAATAATAATAAATAAATAAATAAATAAATAAATAAATAAATAAAAGTAGTTATAAATAAAACAAATAAAACAAATAAAAAAGAAAAAAAGAAAGAGAAATAAAAAGAATAAAATAAAACCTAAACAAACCCAAATCCTCTTCCTAAACTAACTAAAGCCCAGAGCCTAAACCTATTCCTAGTACTAACCCACGACCCCCTTCTCGTTCTCAATATATATATAGTCCCATACAACCATCAAAACCTTAATCCTAACCTAAATTCTTCTACCCCAAACCCTAACCCTACCTCCAGCGACCGCCGTCGCCACTACAACCGACCGCCGTACCTCCCCACGGCCGCCGGAACTACCCCGCACCCGGGCGCCAACTACAATAGCGACCCCCCAGGTACCCCAATTCACGTCCTTGTATCTTCTTGCACACACGACAGAATTACGATCCAAAAAATTTATGTAAAGCCTACTTGACTCTCTTCCATACCCAGTAAATAGATTCTCACAACTAGCCTAAAAAATTAGGTAAAAATCGAAACTAATTTGAGAAAAAGAATAATTTTCTATGACAATTTTGAGCACTCAAATACCCCACTTTGAGCACGAATTTCTTCCAAACTATACACAAATTTTAAAATAATATATTTAAAGGGACCAATTGACAATATATCCAGGATTAATTAGTTTGCCTTATTTGTCAAATAATTTTGTTTCCAAAACGACCAAAAACTATATTTTCTAAAACAAAAATTTTGTGATACAGAGTTTGCCCCACCAAACGGGACCACCTCATCATGTATCAATTACGTCAAAAGGCGCGTATGATATATCCTGATGTGCGGACTTTCACAGAAGTTGATTTGAACGTGTGTGCACGCCGGAATCAACCCGTATCCGTAAAAAGGTCTCATGTATTAGTATTTTGTAAAATATCCAATTAGTTTGAGATTGCTCGCCAGATTGACACAAAATTTGTGCCATTAGACTCGCAGTGTTCGACTTTTTCTGTGACCCAAGTTTCGCTCGATTTTGAGTCAGTCGACGAATCACCGTTTAGTGGGCCTCACGATTCGACTTGATGAGCGATTTTGTGATCAGCTAGCCGGAATCCAAAACTGGATATACCATTGAGTTTATATCGTCAATTAAGATTTGTTTGACATATAATTTGTCCTATTTAGAAGCCTTTATCCCTGATATGTATTTCGGTACAAAGTGGCCCACATGTTGACCCCACTTTGACCCGAAATGACCATTTTAGCCCATGTGTCCAAATTGGATGAAAGGATAGTATTTTCTGACTATTTTGCTCATTCCGAAAATATTGGTGGTCTATTACAGCATTCGGAGATGTTTGCACTGCTCCTCTATTATCTAGTTTGTTGTACCTATTGTCTTGCGTCGTTTCAATACCAAACAATTGGCAGACAAGTATACCTTATCACGATTACTGCTTATTTACATTCATTTATGAATGTTTCATTTATGTTATTTATTTTCTTATTATTTTATATTATTAAACTACGCGTCCAAGAAGACTTGGGTGCAACGACGAGATGCGTCGTTATTTATCCATTTATTTATATTATGCATATTGACTTAGAGTTAAAAGACTACCCATGACTTTGGGGCATCATTATATTTTATATGACCCTGACACAAGTGTTACATGAGTTATGAGTCTCATATAGATAACAGACTTGTATATTGATGCTCATCAGTATGTTTGGGATATGCGATAGGAATACTGCTAATAAGAGATATGCTAGAAGACTTAGCAATTACTAGAGGTATTTGCGTGTCATGGATGTGACACATTAGTAGCATTGCGGGGGAGAATAATGAGTAAGCGTATGTGACTTCATTACACTTTTCCTTATTTGCCCGTAAGATCCGCCAGAGATGCGTGGTATTATGATCCCATTATTTACTGCAGGCCTATGACGATCAAAATACGTTATGTCAGTGGCCCCTGAATCTCCAAGAGAACTATGCTTATCCAATTATTTTGGCCAGATAGTTCATACGCGGAAAACCTGCTCTTAAAACTGTATATCACATAGACGGTTAGGTGACCACTTTTGGATGTTTATTTTCAGTATAATGTGGCATGCATTTATGTATCTTGTTACGTCCCTCTGAAGACCTGGTCCCTTTCCAGGTGTAAACGATCATGACTATTTGTAGGAGCACGGATCAGGACTTGTTACTTCTCTCTCTTTCGAGGAGGTCTTTCCTTCGAGCCTTTCTGATAATTAGGTGATGTACTTATTATATTTTCTTTCATATTCTAGTTTGGTAGTGGATTTCTCTCCATCCAACCATTGGTCTTCTCGACTATTTTATACTTGGTGTCATATTTGGTTATTTATTTCTATTTTTTTGTATGGATGAGATTAGTATTGCCAGTGACTTGTGACATTACATACCACTTATGAATGATTATTCAAAATACATTGTATGTATGTGATATAGTTTTTATATATTAGAGTTGCCATATACATACAATTGGCATGCTTACGTATTCCTAGTCCTACGTATTTTGGGACCATGGCGTGACAAAGGCCAAAAGGAATCGTGTAAAGAGGATGACCAAATCTTGCCACATGGTCCAACTTTCCCCTGTACCAACAAGGTGATGAAATCTCTTTCTTTATGAAAAAATACGTTACAAAATGAGCCCCCCTTATTCCTTCCCCTAGTCGGTAGCCTTGATCGTAGGTGCTGTTAAGCCCTTTCGATCAACTTCAAGCAAGCGCCCGCTTCAACCAATTCCTAGTAATGATCAGAGAGACCCTATCCGGCAAGAGTTACCTGAAGTCTTATAAACAAGCTCAGGAGGATGCTCCTCTTAATTATTCCACTATTGTTGCCCCAGATTCTACCGAACAAGGACCTTCCAAGCCTATAGCGACAAAAAAATTGAAGTAAAATAAAGTGCGTTTTGATAAATTCTTGAAGAAGAATTTATCTCAAAGGCTTGATAAGCCATACAACTTTGACATATTGGCACAGCTCACCAATACACCATCTCAGCTTTCAATCTTCGAGTTACTTCGCCTTTCAAAAGAAACTTGTGATACCTTGAGTGAAGCACTCAAACATGTTGACTTGTACTTGATGCAGCCCAATACTTTAACTGAAGACCCAGTATAATGCCCTCACTTCCATAGTGTGATGGGAAAGATTACTAATATTACTTTCACACAAGATGATATGTTGTTGAAAGACAATCGGCATGACAGGCCATTATACTACACTGGTTATGTTGTTTCCATAAAAGCAAGCCAGATTTATATTGACCCTGGTTTCTCACTTAGCATCATTCCAAGGAGCTTGCTGTGAGATTTGAAGATACAAATGCACAGTTTGTCAAACACTACCACTACTATTTTAGGCTTCAATACTGGAAGGAGCCGTCCTCTCAGGAAGATTCGCCTAAAAATTCAGATAGGCGATCTTCGAACTGAGGTCACGTATTATATGATTGATTCGAAAGTATCCTACAATGTCTTGCTTGGGCGACCGTGGATATATGAAAACAAGATTGTGCCTTCTACTTTGCATCAATGCTTCAAATATGTTGACAGTCAAGGGGAGGTTAAGACGGAGTTCCCCGACATTAACCCATTCACGGGTGTTGAATCATATTATTCTGAATTTATGCAATACACACCAGAGTACATGAAAGACGAGGTTAATGAAGCATATGATAAGGATGAGAATATTCCTAGTGGAGAACCTCTCAAAATACTGGTCAAAGGGCGTACCACCCGCCCAGATCCTCCAGAACCTCTTGTTATAAATCTTCGTAAGCCCACGCACGAGAAGAAAGCCAAAGAACTGCTAGTAATAGATGTAACTAAAAAGAAGGAGCCTCCACTGGTCATCGACCTCCGTCACAACAAGCAGCTGATGCCAGCAAATCAGCCTTTGGTTATAAATCTCACCAAACCTCCTGTTAAGGCTAAACCTTCTGTTGAATTCGTAGAGGAGGGAGAAATCTTGTATTTTATGAATAAAGATAACACTCCTATCTACTATGTTGATATTGATCCTCCAGCTAGGGAATTCTTAGAAGTCATGTATACTTACGTGTTGACCAAAACTGGATCACAGTCAACCTGATTTTGATAATTAATACACTGATATTTGCTATGACTTAATACGACACATCGACTACTGGACATCAACAGACTTCATTAAAATGTCGTTACATCTTCTTTGTAATGTTCAGAGTCTATAATTTTATCTTTGTTTGAGTCTAGAAAATATGTACGTTGAGTCGCACTATGGCATAACAACTACTCAATACATTTTCTGTAGCTCCACCAAACAAAAAACCAAGTATTGAACCCAACTAAACCAAACTAAACCAATTTAACCCATTTATAGAGCTTATGGTCTGAGGAAGACCGAGCTCGGGCCGAACTCGGGCAGAACTCGATGTCCTTAAAATCAGCAACCTAATTTTTTGCTCTACCTGGTTATGAGTTATCCAACGTTCAAATTTTTTAACGTTAGGGGACAGAACTCGGACCAAACTCTGCCCCCCCCCCCCCCCGACTAGAATAATAGAGCATGATTTCTCCCATATCAAATTATCTCATGCTTTTAATCTTCTAAGCTCTATACATTCTAAGCCTTTCTCTGAGCCACACTCTTTCAAATCTCCTTAGCCACAACTTCCAAATCCCTAAGGTGCCTTGGTGCAATTCAGCTAGAAGTTGTGCAAGAGTTGTAAAGTGTTCTCACTTGGAAAATTCTAAATTTTGCCTCTGTGAAGTTGAAGTAGTCGAGCGCTACGGATCAAAAGCTCGTGTTGTAAAGAAGTGGCAAGCCTTCGGATCAAAGCTTGTGTTTCACTGATAGTGGATTCAAATTTTGAGTTTGAGTTCTCGGGACTGGACTAGTCCTTTACGAGGAAAACCAGTATACATCTTGGTGTTTGCGTTTGCTCTTCCCTACTCTATTTACTTTTCGCATTATTATCTCTCTGATTATTTACTCTATTAGTAGTTGCTTCATGGACTTAGCCTTAATCAGTTTTTAATTGGTCACTATAAACACATAACTCTATTCACCCCCCTAGATTTGCCTACACGCTATTTCAATTGGTATCAGATCTAAGTTCTCTTGATAAGGGATTAAAACCCTAGAGCATATCTATGGCAACTGCACGACCAATTTATACCAACAGTAAGGCCAGTCCACAAATAGGCAACCTCTATTTGACGGTACTAACTACACGTACTGGAAGACACGTATAAGTTTTTATTTGAAATCATTAGACTTTGACCTATGAACCATAGTTATAGATGGTTATAAGAGATTTGTCATTGATGAAAATATTGTAGAGAAACCCCATGACAAATATACAGACGTAAAGAAGAAACAGGCAAGTCTAGATGTTAGGGCTATTAATGCTCTCTTCTATGTTGTAGACAGGACTGAATTTAACATGGTATCCACCTTCACTATTTTACATAAAGTATGGAAGCTTTTGGAGGTCACCCACGAAGGAACCACCCAAGTGAAGGAGTCAAAAAATAGTCGGCCAACACAGGAGTATGAGGCATTCAAGATGAAGTCCAATGAGATAATCACGCAAATGTTTACCAAATTTCTTGACATCGTCAACCCGTTATCTTCCCTCGGCAAAGACTAAACCAACCATGAGAAAATTTGTATGGTTCTAAGGGGGCTCACAAAGAACTGGAAGCCCAAAGCCATGATGATCATCGAATGCAACGATCTCACCACTATGTCACAGGAGACTCTAATGGGCAAACTAATGACACATGAGCTTGACCTCAAGTACTTTGAGGATACTACTCTGAAGGAGAAGACAATCGCTCTAAAAGCTCATCATCGGAAGGCTCTCAACAATAAATGTCACTACCATATTTTCTAGAGAAGGGTATTTTGGTTATTTCATAAATAATTAAATATGTACATATTAAATAATTATTTATTGTATTATTTAATTATTATTAGATGTTATTTATTATTTTGGGCTTGTGTTAGTAGACCTAACTAGTTTAGATTAGATCCATGGACCAACATTTTTAATTAGTTAGAATTGAGCCCAATTAGAAGCTCATTTAGTAGAAGGATGAATAATTAAATTAAACCCAACCTTCCCTCCTTAATTATTTTTTCATGAGAGGCCCCAAGGGGTATATTAAATATTTTATAGTAACTTGGGGAGGGGGTCAAGTGACCGACCATTTAAATTTGAGGGAGAGAATTTCTCTCCTTATTTCATTCCAAATCTAGATCTAGATTTTCCTCTTCCCAATTTCTTTATTCTCACATTAATTCATACCCAATTTCCTTTCCAAATTATTATTGGAGGCTAGTAGAGCAAGGATCCACAAGGAGGAAGTAAGAATCTATAATGAGAAGCAAGGGTCTACAAGTTGGAGGCTAATTTTACCTACTTTGGAAGTTTTATTGGGAATCCATCTTCCAATAGGTACAATTCAATTTTCCCTCTTTGTATAGACTCTAAATCTGTGTTTTAACTATTAGGAACCATCCCATATGATGTGGCTACCCATAGAAATTGGAATTAGGTTCATAGGAGGCCTATGGAGAAAGTTATGGTGTATTTTGTGTCAATTTTGGGAAAATTATGATATTGACACATGTTGTGTTTGTCAATTGATCAATTAGACCAAATTGACATATGTTTGATTATTTTTGGCTAGTGTTGTATCCACAATTGGATACGTGTAGGCCGTATCCCAATTATTTGGAGATACGGATTGATTTGGGGGGTTTTCCTCCGACACGGGACTTTGTGCATATCACATTTTGACACGGACACGTAGATGTATATTTTACTCTTCGTATTGTTCATATATACTATTTTAGACTTGCTCGTGTCCTTCGAGGTACGTTTGGTTGTGTGGTAGACTTGCATTGCAAGCGTATCATAGATCTGGTGTGATACGGGTGCGATACACTCCACGTGTTTGTTGCATTGCATTTCTAGATTAAATTTGCATTGTTTATAGCTACTAGTGATATATGTTTCCCTATGTATATATATATAGTGTTATATATATATATATATATATATATATATATATATATATATATATATATGTAGGTTGGTCTTTATATATGTATATATATATATATGCATGTGTGTATATATATATATAGATATAGATATGAATAGATGTATGTTTATATATGTATATACTTATGTGTATGCAAAGTTATATATATGTAGGTGAGCTGTGAGATATATATATATATATATATATATATATATATATATATATATATATATATATATATATATATATATGAGTGGTGATTATATATGTATTAGAGAGAGGTATATATATATATATATATATATATATATATATGTGTGTGTGTGTGTGTGTGTGTGTGTGTGTGTGTGTGTGTGTGTGTGTGTGGTATTGATACATAGATATAGATGCTATGTATATAGTTGTGTTTATGTGTGTGAGTGGAGAGTTACATATATATATATATATATATATATATATATATATATATATATATATATATATATATATATATATATATATATATATATATATATATATATATATATAGGAGTAGTTATATATGCTTGTGTGTAGTGTGTTGAGAGTAGGGGGTCGGGGACCTACAGTGATCAGCGCAGCAGTTTTGCACTACAGCATTGCACAGCAAGGAGACTTCAGCGTGCAGTGGCAGCAGCTAACTGCAACAGAAGTGAGCTACACAAGCAGCAGCAATACCGGCATATATCAGCAAGCTAGCATCTAGCTCATTCAGGCAGCAAGCAGTGCCAAGCAACAGTAAGCACAGCAGAGGGTGCAGCAGTTCAGTGTATGCATTAGCAGCAGTAGCAGTTAGTAGAAGCAGTAGTTTCAACAAGCATTGCTCAAGGCAGTGAGCTACCCCAGCAGAAGCTTGGAGAGCACCAACAGCAGCAGTCTCCATCAGCAGGGTATCAGCAAGAGGGGGCAGCTAGTTGGGTAGTTAGTTATTTGATAGTAGTTAAATAGGTATGTATACATATAGTTTATCTAGTTATCTAGTTAATTAGGTTATCTATATGTATGTACTTGTGGTTAATTAGTAAGTTAGATCTATAATATATATATATATATATATATATATATATATATATATATATATATATATATATATATATATATATATATATCTTATGTATCTCTAAGTTATATATATGTAGGTATGTATATGTATGTGTATATATATTTTTGTTTACATTGATAGATAGTATAGCATTAGTAGTTGGTAGTTAGTGTAGCTAATAGTATATAATATTGTATTAGTTAATACATCTTAGTATATAGTTTAGTTGTGGGTAGTAATACACACTAGAGTTGACATTACCTTGAGATACCAAGGTAAATGTCAAGGTATTGAGGGATACTCAAGGTAATTGAGTTTGGGTATCGAGAAGGGTGTGTATTGGTGCGATACCGCATTGGTTCAAAGCCAGGGTATCCACTTAGCATTAGTCTAATTAGAAATATTAGATAATATTGATTGTATTTACATATTGTGATATTTTATATCTTTTGAGTTGCGTATCTTGTGATACGACATCCTATTGATCTTCTAGTATCCTAGTTTGGCTAGTATGGCCTAGTTGCGTAGTGTATGGACCCATATCCTAGAGATAGACTCATACAACCTAGAAAAATCTAGTTTAACCTAGTTTGACTGTTTTGACTTAGAAATGGCTTTTTGACCTAGATGTTGACCAATTTAATTTATTTTCATCCCAAAACCTTGTATTAATATTATATTCCATATCTAGGTCTTCGAGACTGTAAAACCCCTATCCATAAAAACCGTATATATTCTTTTAATTATTAATTATTAATTTAATTGTAGTAATTAGTGACTAATTAGGAGAAATAGATTTTTTATTAATTTTTATTTTAGGTGTTGGTGCACTTAGGAGATTTATGGGACCATCAGGAAATTTTCAAAATTTATTTCATGTAGGAGACCCCTTGAGCAGTTGCTAGCTTAACGGTGTGCATTAATATAAATCTAGTATTTTTCTATGAGTATATATATATATATATATATATATATATATATATATATATATATATATATTAATTAGAAAACAGATATAAAAAGAAAATAAAATAAAAGAAAATAAACTATCAAAATCCATTAACTACTAATTCTATCTAACCCATTAGCAAATTCCAAGCCACCCACCTTTAGCAAATTGCAAACAGCCAGCAAGCCGCCCCTAACAAATATGTGTAGCAGCAAGCCTTTGCTAGTAACCAGCAAACCATCAGCACTTTGTGAGCCAACCTACGTGCACAAGAACCCCCCCCCCCCCGTGCGCGGATAATAAAACTCCCTCTCTCCCTTTCATTTATATATATATATATATATATATATATATATATATAATTTTATTTCTCTAAAACCCTAAAACTGATCATCCAGACCCTCCTTCTTCCCATCTAGACCTAGAGAGCGTCGCCACCACAACCGGAGAACCCCGCCAGGCCGTCCAAACCAATCCCGACGACCGCGACCCCGCGCATTGCAGATTCCTACAGTGAGGTACCTATGTTCCGGAGTTGTTTCCCGTCGACTCGCTCAACCAAACGCCACCCCGTCTTCACCAGTATGCTCATCCCTTAACCCTCTTCCATATCTGTGTGTTAGTAGACCTCGAACAACGTGTACCCATAGGCGAAAATAGTGCCAAAGTTGACGAAAATAGACCAAATTCTGGGATCACAAAAAACTGCGGTGACCACCCATGTTGCCGAGTTCGTATCTTCCACCACAGAGATCTGAATTCGATGATTCTTTTTTGTATGCGTAGACCACTTGACCTAGTTTAATTTCTGTTAAATAACCCTAGATTATTAACTGCTGTAGACAGAATTAAATTCATTGGAAAACCCCGCGAACCCACTTTTCTAGATTTCCAAAAGTTGTGAAACGGAGCGCGCCCCGCCAAACGGGACCGCCCCGCCGTGTACCAAGTGTGTCGAATGGTGCACGTAGTATAACCGGATACGTGAGAGTTCGCGAAAACTGATTCGGACACGTGTGCGCTCCGAAATCAGCCCGTATCCGCGGACACATCCCGTGTCGCAACTTTTGTAGAAGTCGCGCGCATTTTGTGCTCGCTCGTCAGATTACGACAAAACTTGCGCCGCTGGACTCGTGGTAACTCGCTGATCCTATGACCCAATTTTCACGTATTTCTGAGATAGTTGACCAAGTCGCCAATTGGCGGGCCCTACGGTTGACTTTTTGGACGAAATTGTGTTCGACTCATCGGAATCCACATTTGGATATACCGTTCGGTTCGAATTGACATCTAGAGTTGTTTGATCTATAATTTGTCCCATTTAGAGACTGTTACACTTGGCACGCTTTTTGGTGCAAAGTGGGCCACACGTGGACCCCACTTTTACCCAAAATTACGGTTTTGTCCCTATATCCAAATTGGACGAAAAGAAAGTGTTTTCTAGCTATTTTGCTTATTCTGGGAATGTTGGTGATATTTATTTCAGCATCCGAAGATATTTGTTCTGAGGCTATAGCTTCTGATCCTGTGTGCTTGACTTCTGGACAGTATACCTTGCAGCTTTCTTACCAGGCAAGATATCTTGTCAAATTGTTTACAGTATTTTGCATGCTTAGTATATTTTTTTATATTTATTATATTTTTGTATAGTTCTTGCATGTGTAGTTTTCCTTCAGTCATTACTATATATTAGATATGTTGACACACATACTTGACACTTAGTATCATAGAGGACAATCATTAGGCGTATGGGGTTTTAACCACTCTGGTAAACAGTAGTCACTAGCATGCACTATGGTGGTCGTGTCCGATGGTTGCTACCCCCGAGGTATGTCGATTGATGGAGTCCGAGGGTCGCTACCCCCGAGGTATGTCGGCTGATGATGTCCACTAACGAGTGTATGAGTTGTGAGGATTAGATCGAGTAGCCTACCCTTGCCGATACGTCGAAAAGTTATCCTCATTTGTATTCATATAGATTGTCTTGTACAGCGTACTTATTTATTTTCAAATTATATGCATATTTACTGTATTCAAATTGGCTTGCTTTTCTGTATCTTGTTACGTCCCTCTGAGGACCTGGTCTCCTGCCAGGTGTATCTGTTCTTGAGTATTTACAGGAGCGCAGATTCGGATGGTTACATATGTTTCGAGGATGTCTTCTCTCCGAGCCCCATGATTGTTAGCTGGTATTCCTATATTGTTTTTATTGTGTTGTACCTTTACATTTGAGTTGGTAGTGGATTTGTTCCCATCCAACTATCATCCTTAGATACTTTTATGGAGATCTAGTTTCATAGATACTGGTTAGTTATTTATATTTGATTTTCTATGGATGAGATTTAGATTATACCCTGTGACTTGTGACATATGTTATACTACTGTGGATTTGATATTCATATTACAGCGTACGTATGAGTTTGGTTTCCATATATTGGAGTTGCCATACCCATGCGGCTGGCATGCTTACGTGTCCTAGTCCTACGTATTTTTAGGACTGGGGCATGACATATTTTTGTGGTGGCCCATGCAGGTCGAGAGCATATTATCTCGGTTACGTTATTGTACCGAACAAGCCTGCACCTAGGAATAGAGTATAGGATCTCATCCACAATTGACTATGATTCGCTCTCATTCCAATCCATTCTATCTGAATAATTGTATACTGCTTGATTCCTGTACTTCCCTAATAGTTCTTTGAGTTATTATGAGGACTTGTGAGTAGTATAGATACTACTAGAGTTAGTTAGAAGTTCTACCATAATGTTTGACACTAGTATTGAGGAACCAATAGAAAACCAAAATTTAAAAAATTAGGACTGAACCTAACCTTCATAATTAGATAAGTATTGGAGAACTATAAACTTAGATCATTGTCTTATTATTAGTAGACAACACCTAGGAGGCCAAAGGGAATGAATATAACAATTTCCTTGAACATACCTCAAACACAGAGATTAGCATAGCATCTTTCCTTAGGAAATCATGACATTATCCAGAGTCTTTCCATTTTAGTTTTATGACTTGTTCCTCTGAACCCTTAGTGCTCGCTAATTGTGCGACGACTAAATTTTGTTCTTTTACTCTTCATCTTTCAACTCGTGCTATCTGACACTTCTGATTGTAGGCCAGGTGATTTATTCTGTGTTAAGGACATATAGTTGCTGGGATTATAGTGGTTAATGTTAAATTTTGAAATTGTGTGCTTAGTAGTTAGAACTTGATGGTTTAAGCTATTCTTGTAGATTGAGACCTGGTGCTCATCCCTTAGTTTTAAATTACGTAATATGTACCCCACCTCAATACGAGTTATATTCCCTTTCCCTTGAGACCAGTAACTGTTCCATTCTTACTATTGACACTTGCACTAAGGCTAAGACTTAGGACGACCATGACATAAGTAATAAAAGAGGATACCCTAATAAGTACCAAGACCCCCTTCTCGTAGACGTTAACAGGAGTTTCTACGGTATCCTTAAGGCAATTACAGTATTAGTTTATTGTTATAAGTTAGGTAGTATACCTCACAACATAGTACCACTTAGTCTTTTAACCTATTATCGAAGTATGATTGAACAACATTAACTGTATGCTAGCATAAGAAGATAATGTTTCATCAGACTGTAGAGCTTAGAAGCCCATACTCCTATTTGGTCGACTATCGACTTAGACAAGGAGTTAGTATGACAACTGTAGAGATTATAGAGTCTTATCTTTTTGTGAACTTGAATTATTATGTACCTTCTTTCATCATAATCCAGCGTATTTATGTTTGCTGTACTACCTTGACTTATGCTGCTATTATAGCCTAGTTTTTGCAAGCTTATTCTTTTATCGAGATTGCTCATGACATATGTATTATTGGGTGCACACAATGATACAATTGTCTAATCAGAATCGGTGTATTAAGGTCTAGCTAACCTTAGTGCGCTTGGTTCGCTCTTCGCATGACTGTTGTACGTGGATTGAGATATATGGTAATAGACGAATATACTTGCCCCTAGACATGTTTGACACATCGTATCGATTACATAACTGTACTGATACGAGCATGTAAATAGAAAATTACCAAAAATAGGATTTTAATCCACAACTGTCCTGACAACTCTCTTTTTGAATTCTTTAATCTCTTTGAGCCTCGTACTTGTATTCTATCACCTTCACCTTGAAATTTTTTTTTATTATTGCTCTCCGTCTTCCTTTATTTCAAAAAGACGAAACCTCGTGCTGGTATAAGTTGACACTGGTAGTACTAGATATACCCCATAAGGCTAATCATATGACTTAGTGACTCTCTTTTATAATTGATTAAGGGCATATCATAGGTGACATGTTTGGTGTTAAAACCTTGAGAATTGAATAACATGATTAAATAAATTAAGGAATAGTTTTTCTAGATGTATAGCCTTAGGGGATAGATGGATAAATTTAAGTTCGGTAGATTGTGAACCCCTCACCCAAAATTAGACCTATTTGGCTGAGATAGTGAGACTAAGGTTAGATTGAGTCCAGTTAGAGATAGAGCACGATATTTTGATTTTATTCTTGCAATAATTATATCATTTAGCGCACCTTACCGTGCTTCGATAATTGGAGCACTACACTAGCCACTGCCTTCCTACAAATTCCACACCCTTATCCTAGACGTGCCATCATCCAATTCTCATCTTCGTGCAATTTTCCAATTATTGGACACTTTTATGCAAAAGAGCATTTAAGTTTCCACACCAATGGACATGACACATGAATAAACCTATTTTTCGCTCATGTGGATTTTCCCATGATTTTCGGAATGTGCAATGCGCAACATCCCCACTTCTTTAAACCTAGCCTTGCATTTCAAACAATACAAATCTTATACCGTCCTTGACATTCTATCGTGGCTTAATTTTAATTTCGAGGACAAAATTTTTATAAGTTGGGTAGAATGTAAAACCCCTATCCCTAAAAATCGTATATATTCTTTTAATTATTAATTATTAATTTAATTGTAGTAATTAGTGACTAATTAGAATAAATAGATTTTTTTATTAATTTTTATTTTAGGTGTTGGTGCACTTAGGAGATTTATGGGACCATCAGAAATTTTTTAGAATTTATTTCATGTAGGAGACCCCTTGAGCCGTTGCTAGCTTAACGGTGTGCACTAATACAAATCTAGAATTTTTCTATGAGTATATATATCTATATATATATATATAAATATATATATATATAAATATATATATATATATATATATATATATATATATATTTGGAAAAGAGATATAAAAAGAAAAGAAAAGAAAAGAAAATAAACTATTAAAATCCATTAACTACTAATTCTATCCAACC
This sequence comes from Iris macrosiphon, assembly GCA_036927795.1. Classification (NCBI taxonomy): domain Eukaryota; kingdom Viridiplantae; phylum Streptophyta; class Magnoliopsida; order Asparagales; family Iridaceae; genus Iris; species Iris macrosiphon. The sequence goes on along the minus strand of JAYESA010000006.1, from coordinate 57,029,676 downwards.
CTTTAGCAAATTCCAAGCCACCCACCTTTAGCAAATTGCAAACAGCCAGCAAGCCGCCCCTTACAAATATGTGTAGCAGCAAGCCTTTGCTAGTAACCAGCAAACCATCAGCACTTTGTGAGCCAACCCGCGTGCACAAGACCCCCCCCCCCCCCGCGAGGCTAATAAAACCCCCTCTCTCCCGTTCATATATATATATATATATATATAAAATATTTTATTTCTCTAAAATCCTAAACCTAATCATCCAGACCCTCCTTTTTCCCATCTATACCTAGAGAGCGCCGCCACCGCAGCCTGAGAACCCCGCCAGGCCGTCCAAACAAATCCCGACGACCGCGACCCCGCGCACTGCAGATTCCCACAACGAGGTACCTGTGTTCCGAAGTTATTTTCCATCAACTCGCTCAACCAAACCAACCCCGTCTTCACCGGTATGCTCACCCCTTAACCCTCTTCCATATCTTTGTGTTAGTAGACCTCGAACAATGTGTACCCATAGGCGAAAATAGCGTCAAAGTTGGCAAAAATAGACCAAATTCTGGGATCGTAGAAAACTACGGTGACCACCCAAGTTGCCGAGTTCGTATCTCCCACCACAGAGATCCGAATTCGATGATTCTTTTTGGTATACGTAGACCACTTGACCTAGTTTAATTTTTGTTAAATAACCCTAGATTATTAACTGTTGTAGATAGAATTAAATTCATTGGAAAACTCCACGAACCCACTTTTCCAGGTTTCCAAAAGTTGTGAAACGGAGCGCGCCTCGCCAAACGGGACCGCCCTGCCGTGTACCAATTGTACCAAACGGTGCGCGTAGTGTAACCGGATACGTGAGAGTTCATGTAAACTGATTCGGACGCGTGTGCGCGCCGAAATCAGCCCGTATCCGCGGACACACCCTGTGTCGCAACTTTTGTGGAAGTCGTACGCATTTTGTGCTCGCTGGTCTGATTACAATGAAACTTATGCCACTGGACTCGTGGTAACGTGCTGGTCTTGTGACCCAATTTTTATGCATTTCTGAGACAGTTGTCCAAGTCGTCAATTGGCGGGCCCTACGGTTGACTTTTTGGACGAAATTGTATTCGGCTCATCGGAATCTACATTTGGATGTACCATTGGGTTCGTATTGACATCTAGAGTTGTTTGACCTATAATTTGTCCCATTTATAGACTGTTACCCTTGGCACACTTTTCGGTGCAAAGTGGGCCACATGTGGATCCCACTTTTATCCGAAATTACCGTTTTGTCCCTGTGTCCAAATTGGACGAAAGGGAATTGCTTTCTAGCTATTTTGCTTATTCTGGGAACGTTGGTGATGTTTATTTCAGCATCCGAAGACATTTTTTCTGAGGCCATATCTTCTGATCCTGTGTGCTTGACTTCTGGACAGTACACCTTGCAGCTTTCTTACCAGGTAAGATACCTTGCCAAATTGTTTACAATATTTTGCATGCTTAGTATATTTTTGTATATTTATTGCATTTTTGTATAGTTCTTGCATGTGTAGTTTTCCTTAAGTCATTACTATATATTAGATATGTTGACACACACACTTGACACTTAGTATCATAGAGGACAATCATTAGGCGTATGGGCTTTTAACCACTCTGGTAAACCGTAGTTACTAGCACGCACTATGGTGGTCGTGTTCGATGGTCTCTACCCCCAAGGTATGTTGATTGATGGAGTCCGAGGGTCGCTACCCCCGAGGTATATCGGCTGATGATGTCCACTGACGAGTGTATGAGTTGTGAGGATTAGATCGAGTAGCCTACCCTTGCCCATACGTCGAAAAGTTGTCCTCATTTGCATTCATATAGATTGTCTTGTACAGCATACTTATTTATTTTCAAATTATATGCATGTTTACTGTATTCAAATTGGCTTGCTTTTCTGTATCTTGTTACGTCCCTCTGAGGACCTGGTCCCCTGCCAGGTGTATCTGTTCTTGAGTATTTACAGGAGCGCAGATTCGGATGGTTACATATGTTTCGAGGATGTCTTCTCTCCGAGCCCCATGATTGTTAGCTGGTATTCTTATATTGTGTTTATTGTGTTGTACCTTTACATTCGAGTTGGTAGTGGATTTGTTTCCATCCAACTATCATTCTTAGATACTTTTATGGAGATCTAGTTTCATAGATATTGGTTAGTTATTTATATTTGATTTTCTGTGGATGAGATTTAGATTATACTCTGTGACTTGTGACATATGTTATACTACTATGGATTTGATATTCATATTACAACGTACGTATGGGTTTGGTTTCCATATATTGGAGTTGCCATACCCATGCGGCTGGCATGCTTACGTGTCCTAGTCCTACATATTTTTGGGACTGGGGCGTGACAGAGGCACCGTACCGGACATCTGTGATATTATTCACCAGATCTTCGGTGAGTACATTCTTTGATAGTTTCTCATTTATGATATCCTCTATGTCTCTTGTATATAGTGCAGATATCCTTGATTTGTTGACACGATGGTTACAGGGATTGGTATATCTGGATCTCATCATGAGATATTATTCTTGGGTATTTAAGGTGTATCTTGTGCAAGCATTATTTTCTTGTTCTTCTTGTACATGTACAGATATTGGTTCATGAGAAGAGTAGCGCCCTTCTTGTGGAAACCCATATCATAATGTACTATGGTTGGATCCACTATACTAGTCGGGGTGGGGAGTATGTAGTGTAGATATGTGATCAATACCCTCCTTGTATCAAGTCTTGTTCATTGAATAGTGTTAATCATACATCGCACGTATGATTAGCCAGGCCAATAATCTTGTATCAAGTTCCCAAACCGATCACATGTTAAAGCTGGTACTCACTCACTTAGTCATTAGTATTCTCGTTCATTGCCATATTGTTCATTCTTGTATTTATTTTCAGTACTTCCTTTATTGTATATCTCTTGTATCTATATGCTGCATCTTGTATATTCACTCTATTTACTGTTACATAGTTTATATTATTGATTAGAACTGTTGTTAGAGATGTACTCTGTTCCTTTTCTGACTGGATATATTTTCCCAGATGACACTGAGGAGTGGTACCCCACTCATTATGGACCTCAGGATATTGTGGGCTTAGAGCCAGAGACCTTGGCTCAGGAGGGTCTCATCTCGACTAAGACAGACAACCCAAGACTTGTAGCATCTTAGTTATTCCTTTTATACTGGATTAGTCTCCAACTTACTTTTATTAGTTTCTTTGACTCATGATATTATTTGTCTTGTGAGTTGTATTATGACTCTTCTATTCTTTTATCATATTCGTGCTTGTTCCATCTATAGATCTGTGATTGAGTATATTTGATATTATGATGGTGGCATTGTTATGTCTTGATTATAGATAGATAGTTTACCCAAACAGCGTTCTACCGCCGATGATGCGGCATAGGCTTGGCGTTGTTCCTGACTTGTATCCCTACACCGGGTATGGGTCATGATATATTTTTAGTTGTGGTCCATTCAGGTCTTCGATGTCGCAATTAGTGCGATTCATAGTGGTTCTCTGAATTGAGTGCTATTACGAGCCTGTTTCAGGATATAAGATATAGGCTATAAGATGAGAATACTCAATCACATCTAGAAAAAATATATTGATTCATTTCAACTGTTCTTCCTTGATATTGATATTTGATCTTTAATTGTTCTTCTTTGAATGACTTATATCATGTGCCATATTGATTCTTTTCTTTCGCTTTTGTCTCAGGATGCAGCCTAAGACTAGATCACGGCAGGGGAGAGCAGCTTCTGAGAGGTATCACTTCTCCGGTGATTGGCAGGTCAACTGCGTTCGGGGGTCTACCTCCTACTTAGATGACTATTCCGGTTGTATCTGAGGGACTTCTACCTCCACCTTTCGTGCCGACAGATGCAACACAGATGTTTAAACTATTTTTGCGAGATGTTGGAGGTGCAGAGGGCTCAGTCTAAGGCACACCAGAGACAAACCGACGTCTTGCGGCAGGGCATTGAGAGTGCTCATCAGCTTGCTCGTGCTGTAGTAGAGAGAGGAGTTTCGGTCCAGCAGCAGGTTGCTCCTCAGGTTGTCCAGCTTCGGCCAGGCAATATTCAGGACTTCAAGAAGCTGGAACATAGAGTCTTCAAGGGGACGGAGGGCATCGTCTACGCTGATAATTGGCTCATGGATATTGAGCATCTCATGAGGGTGTCCCGTCTTTTTGAGGATCTGAAGGTTCAGGAGGTAGGACTTTAGTTGTTCGAGGTCGCCCATACTTGGTTCATAAATGAGCCAATTCTTGCTGATATAGGGTGGTCTTGGGAGGTATTCAGTGACCTCTTCAAGAAGAAGTTCTTTGCTCGGGCAGACAGGTTAGACTTAGGGAGGCAGTTTGAGAGCCTTATTCGGGGGAGCATGTCTGTGGAGGAATACGCCGCAGAGTTCAGTAGGCTGAGCCGATTTGTGAAGTATTTGGTGAGGGAGCCGGAGGTTCGAGCTATTCATTTTTGCGAGGGTCTGAACTGGAAAGTAAAGATCCTTATTCCGTGTTTTTATGAGACCTACTCGGAGATACTTGCGGAGGCACGCAAGGTTGAGCGGGAGTTGGGTTTGAAGCCCAAGAGAGATCGCCATTCTTTTCTGGGGGCTAACAGCAGCACAGTGACTGTTAAGCGTCCTCATTTCTAGTCCAGCCGTAGCAGCACCAGACTCCAGCTAGGGCGCCAGTTCACCAAGCACCGCAGCAGCAGAGACAGTTACAGTAAGCTTTCTACCATTACTGCAAGAAGCCAGGCCACATCTGGGAAGTTTGCAGGAAGAGCTTAGGAGTTTGTTTGTATTATGGTACCGAAGGGCATTAGATGAGAGAGTGTCCTTCCAATCCTCGTCGTACAGTTCAGGGAGCAGCTCCAGCTCTGAGGATACAGGCGAGACCACCTGCAGTACAGCCAAGGGGACCGCCGCTTCCGACCCAGCAGTAGCGTTATGCCCAGCACTAATATCAGGGAGGTGCACGTCAGGAAGATCATTTATTATGACAGTCAAGAAGGTCAAGCCCACCGGAGTGTCATCACAGGTTCTGTTCTTCTTGATTCCATTACAGCTTTAGCTTTGTTTGATAGTGGTACTTCCCATAATTTTGTATCTGTTTCTTTTGCCCTGAAGCATGGTTTGATAGCTGGGTCTTTGCTTAGGACTTGTAAGATCATGACCGGGGTAGGCATTATCCTGGTTAATGATATTTGCAAGGATAGAAGAGTTACTCTCGGAGGCCGAGAGCTGAGTGCATGTCTACTTGTAATATCACTTCCTAGCTACGACATTGTACTCGGGATAGATTGGTTGAGTAGGCACCGTGCTAGTATAGATTGTAGAGGAGGTAAAGTTTTGTTAAGCCCGCCAGGAGAGCCAGAGTTTGAGTTTGCTAGAGGAGCTGCAGAGCAGAGAGAAGGCATTATCTGTGGAGATATGGTGGAAGACAAGAGGTAGCCGCATCCGTTGATAGCAGAGTTCTTGGATGTATTTCCTGAGTAATTGCCAGGATTGCTGCCAGATCGAGATATTGAATTCTCTATAGACTTGGTGCCAGGTACACAACCAATTTTACAGCATGTCTATAGAGTAAACAACAGTAAGCTGGTCAAGCTAAAGAAGCAGGTAGACGAGTAGCAGGATAAGGGGTTTATCAGATCGAGTTCTTCACCATGGGGAGCCCCAGTATTGTTTGTACTGAAGAAGGATGGATCGGTGTGCATGTGTATTGATTTCAAGGCATTGAATAATCTCACTATCAAGAAAAAATACCCTTTGCCACGGATTAATAACTTGTTCGATCGGTTGAGTGGTGACAAGGTATTTTCTAAGATAGACTTGAGATCAGGCTACCACAGGTGAAAGTGAAGCCGGATGACATACCGAAGACTGCTTTTAGGACTCGGTATGGCCAGTATAAGTTTTTTGGTTATGCCGGTTAGGTTGAATAATGCCCCGACGGTATTTATGAATTTGATTAACAAGGTGTTCCATCAGTACCTTGACAAGTTCATGGTGGTGTTCATCGATGACATACTCAAATACTCGAAGACACCATAGGAGCACGAGGAGCATTTGCGGATTGTGTTGGATGTGCTGAGGAAGGAGAAGCTGTATAGGAAGCTGTCCAAGTGTGAGTTCTTCCTGGAGAAGGTAGAGTTCTTGGGACATGTTATGACTGGTGATAGAATTTTAGTGGATCCGAAGAAGATTACAGCTGTGGAGTCTTTGAAGACCCCGAGTTCAGTAGCAGAGATCAGGAGTTTCTTGGGATTGGCAGGCTACTACAGGAAGTATGTGCAAGATTTTTTAAGGATTGTCGAGTCAATGACCAGACTTGCCAGGAAGGATGCAGAATTTGTTTGGACAGAGGACTGTTAGGTTTCTTTTAAAAAATTGAAGAAAAGGTTGACGCCTGCTCCTATTTTGACGTTGCCATCAGGGTCTGGAGGTTTCACTATTTATAGTGATGCATCGGGAAAAGGTTTGGGTTGTGTTCTTCAGCAGAATGAAAAAGTGATTGCCTATGCATCCAGGCAATTGTGTCCTCATGAGAAGAACTATCATACCCATGATTTGGAGTTTGCAGCAGTCATCTTTGCCCTGAAGTTGTGGAAATATTATTTGTATGAAGAGCATGTGAAGATCTTCACAGACCATAAGATCTTGAAGTACATTTTCACTCAGAAGGAGTTGAAGATGAGGCAGCGTCGATGGCTGGAACTGATGAAGAATTTTGACATATCTTTGCAGTATCATCCAGGGAAAGCCAATGTAGTTGTCGATGCCTTGAGCAGGTATTCGGTAGCTATATTTTTGATGCAGGATCGATATTTGTTGGAAGACATGGAGAGCGTGAGCATTGAGATGATAGTTCCTGGTTTTGCTATGTAGATGTAGGGGTTACAGATACACTCTGTCATGACCCGCACCCGATATAGGGGAACGAGTACGTGGGTACGTCCAGCCTACGCTGCAACATCGACGGTAGAACGTTGTCTAGGTCACAATACTAGCTAATCAATCTTACATGAATATCCAACTCCATAAGGAGATACAGATATCACTATATAATATGGAATACTCAATCACAAAAATAAATTACGATAAGATATCGAAGAAAATAAATAAAATACCACAAGTCTAAACAACAAAATAGTCTAACCTGCAAACAATAACATCCAAATCTCTAAGTATGCCAGAAATAAGTCCTCTAAGTCACAGTCTGAAAAAATATTTCCAGTCAGAATGGAGCAAAGTACAAGCACTAACAGCAATTCCATGTATATTGACAAAAACTATAATACAGTATAAAGAAATACAAGATGGATATAATACTAGAAATAAGAGATATTGGTGAGTATAAAATACTGGAAATAGAAATACTGGAGCATATGTCATCATTAATAGCATACTAGCAATGTACAGGAATACAAGTGAATGCTAGAACAATGAACTAGAACATAAGGAAATGCTAGATCAATAAACTAGAAATACATGTATAGACTATCTAACTAAGTGTGTGAAACATCAGTATATCATGTGATCGGCTTAGGACTGATCAGGCTTGTTATGTATGATTAGCTATGATTCATGTAAGGTCAGGCTAACCATCCGGATAGCTATGATGCGAGCAATAGTCAGGCAAATCATACATAAAAGGCTATGAGGCATGTAATGGTCAAGCTGCACCGACGTGAGGTATGGGTGAGCTATGATTCATGTAGAGTTGGGTATGATCACATAATTTACTAATATTTCCAATCATGACTCCTCGTGACTAGTCTCGATGATGCCAACTCGTGTATACATACTGTCAGAATCATGTACGCTATACAACTAGAATCATAGAGATGATCAACATAATGAAAATTGTCAGAGAATGTACTCGCCTGTGGTCCTCTGCTGGCAATACCAATGTCCTATTTCCGAGGTCTTGTCTGAATAATCCAACTGTCCTATAGAAATCATTTAATAATAATGTAAAATTAGTCGTTACACTAACACACAATCATAAATACACTGAACTCAGGGGCTACGCTAGGTATGACACTGGTCAACTAGCAGGGTCAAATGTGCGTCTAACTGCACGGGTGTTACGTCTTCAAATGGTGCATAATCAGATAGTCAATCACTAATACATGTCTAGCCAGTACGTCAGTGTACTCAAGGCAGTCAATTCACAAATATTCAGGGTCACATAGTCAAATATAAATACGGGATATCCATAATTAACCTAGGGTCATATAGCATATATATATATATATATATATATATATATATATATATATATATATATATATATATATATACAGTTATAACTAGTATTAGCATTTAATTTCCACCCAATATATATATATATACCAATTTAATTATTATACACATACGCGTACTCATATGCTCTAGTCATTAGGTTCACCGATACGGGTCTTGAAATCAACCAACTAAACCTGTCATAACACGATATGCTAAAACTCTACACTATTCACACATGCACATAAAATTATGAAGAGGGCAGCTATGAACCTCGGGGTGCACGTTAGCGTACACGTGCACGAGGTCGAGGGAGACTGCTGTAGGTCATCTCTGGCGAGGGTGATCGACTGTGCACGAGATCGATGGGATCATGATGTCACGATAATGATAATGATGTTGATGTTGATGATGATGATGATGATGATGCGGGAGGGTGTGGTTTACTGCCGGAGGGGAGAGGCTCGGCGAGGCTGTCGTGGGTCGAGGGGGTCGATGGATATGGAAGAGGAGGAGATGGAAGAGGGTTGGCCATGGCGGGGTTGCTCCGGCGAGGGTGAGAACGGAGGAGAATAGAGAAGAGGTGGAGATAAAGTCAAACGGGATGAGTCGAGGCTGTTGTAGAGGTTGTGCTCGACGGAGAAGATCAGAGAAGGAGGTGTTTGCAGAGGCGGTCGGGTTCAGGCGTACTGGTGGCATTAATGGCGGTAGTGTTAGCCGGGGTGGCTCGGGATGATGACCGGGAAGTCGGGGAGGAGTGGTCCATTGGGAAAAAGGCTGACAGCGGGGTCTACAATATCGTCGAGGAGGTCTGGATGTTCGGTTGGATGGAGAGGTGATCACCGAGGATCCGGTGGGTGATCACCGGGGAAGATGATGGAGGGCAGGTCAGGTAATGGGGATGAAGGTGCTGGCGGTGGTGAAGTCGTGGGGAAGAGAAGCTCAGGGACGCCATGGAGTGGAGGATCCGGCGGTGGAGGATGTCGAGGTGAAGTGGAGTATCGACGCCGGTGATGATCGGGACGGTGGACTGTGGTGTTGCCCACGGGGTAGTCGTGAGGTGAAGGGGCTGCCGTGGTCCAGTCGTGGTACAGGCGGGTGGTCGAATTCAGTGGGTGGTCGAGTTCAGACGGCTCTGACGGTCGGGATGAGGGTGATCACCGAAGGTGGGAGGCCGGAAAGAGGTGAGGAGGTGATGGTTTATAGTTTAGGGTTTAGGTTTTGTAGTTTTGAAGAGGAAGGGTGATGTAGAAAATAATGGAGGAAATGAGAGGTTTGCATGAGGTAGATGAGGGTGATGGTGACATCCTAGGGATTTGGGCAGGCTGTGCCTTGGGATGGGGTTGGCATTGGGAAAGGGGATAGGCTATATATATATATAGGAGGGTGTTGTGTGGTGAGGATGTTGCTCCATTTAAAATGGATGGCCATGATTAATCATGAAGGAGAGTGCACAACAAAAAAGGAGAGAGAGAGAGTTGACCAGTCAATGAGGGAGGGGGTTGGTTCTTCATGTGCCTTGACCAATAAGATGGTGACACCTTATTGCATTTTTGCAATAAAGTCCCCAACAATTAGAAAATTGCACAAAAGTGGGTTTTTGGGATTTAATGAGAGAAAATACCATGTTTGGTGTAATGTAATGGCTAAAAAGGGTGTGTGGTATTTAGTATGAGTCTTGAGGGTGTGAGTGGGGGTTTAGTTTAGTGTTGGGTCTAGTTTTGGGTCAAGTAGGGTCCTTACACCAATTTAATTAAAATTGATGTAAAAGGTGTTCTAAAATTTATTGGAAGTACATGGGATTAAAATTAGGTGGGACACAAGTATCATGGATGTAGAAGACTCAGAATAGAATATTATTATAATTTGGGTTGCACAAAATGGGTCAAGATTGTGTCTCTAATTTTGATTGGAACGCAGAAGGATACAAGGTTTGATTTATTTGGAATTAAAAATAAACATCCGCGACGAATATTGTGCGACTAAAATAAAGCACAAGAAAGCATATTTATGAGTTACACAAGGATCAGAATAGAAGACGGACACGTCTAGGACAAGGGTGTAAAATTTGTTGGAAGGAAATGGCTAGTGTAGCACTCCCATTATCGAAGCAACGGTAAGGCACAATAATTAAATAAAATAATAATATTAAATATAATCTCCAATATTTAATCCTCAAAATACTAATTAAGATCCATAATCCTATAATTTGATCAGAGGTTCAACTAGTAGGCTTCTAGGTCTAGTCCACTAACTCATGCATTAAAGAACACTATACATATAATATATATATACACACACATATCATGCAATTATTTAAAAATAACATACACAATACTTATAATATATAAAAAGGCAAAAATATTCCTATTTTAGAATGTGGTTGTGATACACTCAGAGTTGATGGACAGGATCAAGGCAGCCCAGTATGAGGATGAATCTCTGAGGAGCATCAGAGCTCAGGTGAGGGCAGGATTGGAGGATGATTTCACCATTGTGGAGGATGGTTCTTTGTGGCATGGTGTTAGATTGTGTGTGCCTAGTGGGGAGTTGTGTGAGGAGGTATTGAAGGAAGTGCATCGTTCTCAGTATTCTATACATCCAAGTGCCAACAAAATATATCGGGATATGCGAGAGAGTGTGTGGTGGTATGGCATGAAGAGGGAAGTGGCACAGTTTGTGTAAACCCCTCGTTTAATTCTATAGATAGTCAGGTTTGGATTTGGGAAATTTTAGATTTTTTAGAAGATGATGAGGTTTAGAGTTGAGTCGTCTATTTTTTTATTTAAATTAATTCCTTGGCGCGCCCTATCATTGTTTAATTATTCGGAGCCCAATACCAGCCCATAATTTCTATTGGACTATTGTACTTCTGACTTGACTAGTCAATTTAGGCATTAGACTTTTCTGTCACACAAAATCAAATCCGTTGTGCCCTAAATTAATTGCACAATTTCCCGTATCCTAAAATTCATATTTAATTCTATGTCGGACACCTGTGTCGTTACTCTCAATTTTGAGATACCAACTTAACCCGTTGAGCCGGACCAACTAAAGGGTCCAAGACTGACTCCAAGCCCCCGCCATTTTTGACCTTTGTGTCATTTTTGAATTTTGACCCCAAGTGCCCCATTTAATTTAAAAGCGCGAGACACTTTAATTCTATTTTTTAATCGAGGATACCGATTTTGCCTAATCCTATTTTAATCTCCAATTAATCCCAATGGCCATTAAATTAAACCCGTGCCTCACGCACAATACCCCCACACCATGCAAATCATCAAACGTATTTTCTCCACAAATTTTGCATTATTTTATGTGTTCGTGCAATTTCCCGAATTTAAGGGGCTAAGTTGCAATTTATTGATTTTGGGTGTCCTCACCCCATTGGCCATGACCAAATGGAGAGCCTACCATCCTTTGACCAAGTCAAGCCTTCCCCTCCCTCTCTTTTGGATGAAGAATAAATTTCTTCATATGTTATCTACACCACACGTTTGAAAGGGGTAAATCCTCACCATCCAATCTCCACAAAAATCCCCTATTTAATGTCTCATCAAGCCCACATCCCAAGCAAGCCCTAATCCCTATATTTGGGAAACCCCCCTCTCTCTTTCCTCCCTCTTTACTACATAACCGGTCGACATTACAACTTCCCATTCTTTTCTTCTTCTCTTCTTCTTCCTTTTTCTTCTTCTGCTTCCATTCTTCTTCTCCTCCCTCAGAATCGGAGCTCCGGCCACCGACTGCAACTCCGACAGGCCACTGACAACTCCACCCAGACCGGATTGCTCCTCCTCCACCCGAACTACTGCTGACCACCCGTAGTTTCCCTACTGCAGCTCGAGCCGGCTGCTTCCACAGCCATCACCTCCAGGCGACTGGCCGGATATGGCCAGTCGCTGCTATTATTGAGCAACCGGGCCTCCCCCACGGCGGCTCCGACGATTCCAGTCTGGCTATAACCCCCCATCCGACAGTTCCTCCATCCCCGACTGTGCCAAGTCCCCCCCCTTCGGCCGATGTCTCCACCACCACTTCCTCCTCTCCCTTGCTTCGGCTGGAATTCCTCCCCACCGCCATTGCCGGAGCCTCCACCCCCGACTTCATCGCCACGAACTTCTCCCCGTACCACCCTCGAATGCCAAAAGCTCGGCCTGCTGTCGACGACCACCTCCTATCCGTTCAACCCTCCGGCCACCCTCTGCCGACCCCTCTCCCCCGTACCTCTTCCATCCAGCCACCGCCTCACGGCGAGCCAACTCCGTTCGAGCAGTCCACCATGGTTGCTGGTCCCCGCATCCCAACACCAGAGCCTCCATCGAACCAGCTTCGATACCACCACCACCTCCAGATTCATTATCACCTGACCCGGCCATCCATGGTTCTCCGACCAGCGACCACCTCGCCGAGGTAAAACACTTCTACCCCTCTATTTATTGGGTATAATTTGTTTATGTATGTGTAGTTTGGTGTTTATGTTTAGGGTTGTATAAGGTTAAGTTCTATGGAGTGATTAAATTAAAGGCTATGAATTTTATGCGTTAATGGATATACTTGAGTTTTTGTCGAATGCAGGATTAAAACATACATTTGATGGTTTATAAATTTGTTGATATTAAGGAAACGATGATTATAAAATGTATGCGTTGCATAGTTGCATTAAGATTTAAGGGTTAGTTTATTTTATATTATGCAATGAGGGTAAAACACATGGTTATGAATTAGAGTTTATTAATGCAAGGGTTGAGATGTTAAGGTATTACAATTTATTCATGCATATTGTTTTGATGATGATCAGTTAAAATTTGTGGTGAATTGACGTTGATGAAAACATTAAACAAAATTTCGTAGCAGTTTTATTGAGAAATGGGAAAGATTATATATGTCTGAGGGTTTAATCAGGAGTTGATTAAATGAAAATTAATGATAGGTTTAATTGAAGGGGTAGTTATTAGAGAAATTGTAATAAAGTTATAAAAAGGATGGATTGATGATAGTGGACAGAGGACTAGTTGATTTGATGTATCACACCGATAGTCAACTATGGTCAACCCCCCTAGCGTCTTGTCCCTGTGAAACGTAGCTGAGACTGAGTAAATGTTTAGATATGTGTCACATCCCTGTTTGTCGCATGATAGTTCATTGATTGAGTTTGTATCTCATCTCTAGGTACTACGGGACCTGAGGACTTGGACGCGGTACCAGATCCCCGTCATCAGCAGCCGCACGCAGGCAAGTGAACCTTGCCACCCTGCATTTCAGATTACAGTTATTTGTTGTTCTTTATGTACATTGTGTGCGTATTTATGTTGACGTTCGATACTTCGCGTCCGGATCACAACCGGGTGCTGACATTCGACGTAACATCTTAGAATAATTGATAGATACTTTGTAGTACCTTGATGCACGTACCTGAGTACATCGATATCCCAGGACACACTCATACACTGTGATCGTGCTAGATTCCTGTATCCTGATACTGACATCATGACCAGAGACTGGGAAGACCTTAGGGTCGCGTCTGTTGAGTTACTTCCGTGAGTCGAGACTGTTAGATAGAGGTTCAAGTTCAGCGCACAATCGTTGACCGCTTGGGAAGGGGAAGACAATTACTAGACGTTTGGGCTACTCTGCACGCGCTTATATATGTATATGTAGTGATCCTGTATTATAGTGTAGTGGTATCACCCGTGTGTCTCTGTGCTCGGAGCTACGGTACGACCCGTGTGTCTCTGTATTCGGAGCTACGGTTTATTTTAGAAAGCCCACGCGTCGAACGTTGTCTGTAAACTGTGTCACACTAGTTTGGTTATGATAGAGTACCCTATCATGCACTTGTACTTTCTGTTACTGGGCTTGTATTTTTTGTACCTTGTTACGTCCCTCTGAGGACCTAGTTCCCTGCCAGTTTTGCAGTATAGGTGATTACGGAGCATTTGGAGTTGCTGTAGGAGTTGCATGTCTTGCGGGCATGGTACCAGGTACTCACATTATATCTACCGGCATTATAGTTATTTTATATTAATTATTTCATCTGCTGTTGTAGCCTAATTTTTATAGACTCATACTTATTCTCGAGTCTATTCGAGTTAGTGTGTTATTGGGCGGCCGACTCTAGCACATATAGTTCTTTCTTGTATACTTTTGTACATTGTGGATTGAGACATAGAGGTTTAAATTTATGGAATATCTAGATAGTGCCCTTTTATATTACAGCTTATACGTATTCGAGTCAGACCAAAGTCTGGTCGAATACGTAGCTGGCGTATCATGTATTCCTGATCCTGTGTATTTTGGGACTGAGGCATGACATATTTTTGTGGTGGCCCATGCAGGTCCATTTTAAATCGTCTTGGTCACCTGACTGTGCCAAGTGAGCCTGCAAATTAGGAATATATGTTATGATTGTTGAATAGGATCTCAATCCATAATCCATTTTAAAAAACTCTTTGTATATGATTATCGCCCTTGGACTTCCACTTTGCATTCGTTCAATCTTCGTCAATATCGCTATCCTTGTTTCTCGTCCCCTATTGTTCGGGGAGACGAATGTTTGTGACTGATAACTTCCCTCCAGAAGAAGATCGAAGACCAGATGACAGGAGACCGAATTCGTATACCTTTATCAGAGAAGATTGTTACCTTATCAGGATAGATTAATGGGTTCTTTGGATTCTAGAACTAGTGTGGAAGGTTGGCAAGAGAGTTGGACCCAGTAGTACCCTATCCGTGCTTGAGGTAGCAGTGATCTTGGAAGTATTAAGATCTAGAAGGATTGTTCATCATGACCTAGAATAATTTAGGGAAATGCATAGCCTGATGATGGAAACTAGTGGTTGTATATGATAGCAATACCAGGAATGACATTATGGACTAGAGGAGATAAAATATCAAGCTCTCACTTGGAAGATGATGATCTAATACCAGAAATTTTAGTATGTGATTGGGTGACATCATTATTATAATTGCACTATGTGACTTGGAGAGATGAATAACGAAAAGAAGAAATTCAAGGAATAGAATTTTAGGAAAAATGTTGAGGAGAAGATAATTATACATTAGGCACAAATTTTTTTTCTTTTGAGGATTGATGTTGGAAACAGAACGGGAGAAATTATTTTGAGGTTTAAGTCTAGACTATGACATTACCCTAGACATGGATTGGTTGAGCCAATACCACGCAATGCTTGATTGCCGTCGTGGTTGTGTCATCCTTAGACCACCGGATTACCCTGAGTTTGAGTTTCTTCAGAGAGCCTGGGAGCATGGTGCCCATCTACCTTAGGGGTATACAACGCAGGAGGTGAACCAGTATACCGCCATATTATACTAAGGTTTGAAGGTGTGTTTCTAGAGAATCTTTTAGGCCTGCCACCTGACAGAGAGATAGAATTTGCTATAGAGTTGACTCCAAGAGTTGAGCCGGTTATGTTCCCGTCTTCAGACTAGCACCGATAGAGTTGGTTGAGTTAAAGGTCCATAGTAGAGGATCTCTTAGACAAGTTTTACAGTCGGGCTAGTGTTCCTCTATGGGGAGTACCCAAGGGCCGACAGCTTAACTTAAGTATTATAATCATGATCGTAGTCACTTTCGAAGGCAGCGCTAAGGTCGCTGTCTCATTCTTTGACTTTACATATAGACTACATGAAAGCGAATGGTTCCATCAAAGGTCAAATAGGGAATCTGGCTTTCTATTCCTTGCGAGCCACTTATTATCTTAGTGTATCGAAGAAGGACGGGACGGTACGGGGCATAACGATTTTAAGGCATTAAGGGCTGTAACGATAAAGAACAAGTACCCTATGTAGCGCATCGATGATTTATTTGATTAGCTTAGCGGAGCATATATATTCTCGAAGATCGATCTCAGAACAGGCTATCATCAGATCAAGGAACGGAGAAAGGACTTCCGAAGACGGTTTTTCGGATGTAGTATGGATACTATGAGTCTCTAGTCATGCCGTTTGGCTTAACCAACGTGCCGGCAGCATTTATGAGTTCGAGGAAAAATATTTTCTACCAGTACTCGGATAAGTTCGTGGTGGTAATTATTGACGACATCTTGGTTTATTCCAAGAGCCAGGAGGAGCACGAGAGACATCTCAGGATCGTGTTGGAGACGCTGAGACAGGAGAGACTGTAGGCCAAGCTCAGCAAATATGAGTTATGATTAGATAGAATAGATAGTATACGCATCAAGACGACTAAGGGTGCGTGAGAAGAACTAGCTGCAGTGACAATTGTACTAAAGCTATGGCGATACTACCTTTATGGAGAGCATGTTAAGATTTATACAAAATACAGAAAGTCTGAAGAATGCCTACACGCAGAAGGAGCTCAACATGAGACAAAGGCATTGGCTAGAATTTATGACAGCTTATAATATCGAGTTGCAGTACTACCCTGGCAAGGCGAATGTAGTAGTAGATGCCTTGAGCAGGAAGCCTATGGCATATTTTTACGACTCATCGCCAGTTGTTAGAGGATTTTCAGGAACTCAGGATCGAGATTATATTGCCAGGCATGGGTGGACAGATGGTCAGTCTCGAGGTTCAGTCCATATTTATTGAGCGGATCAAGGCAGCCTTGCCTACAGATACGAGATTTAGACAATTGCGAGAAAGGACGGAGGCCGACATGCAAACAGGACTCAGGATTCATGAAGACAGAACATTGAGGCATGGAGATCGCCTATACGTTCCAAGTGGCAAGATACGCCAAGAGTTGATGATCGAGCCTCATAGCTCGATTACTCTATTCATCCTGGGAGGTACGAAGATGTACCAAGATTTGAGACAATATTACTGGTGGCATGGGATGAAGATAGAGACTGCAAGATTCGTGACAAAATATTTAGTTTGTCAGCAAGTCAAGGCTGAATATCAGAGGACTGCAGGATTATTGCAGCCACTTCCCATTCCCGAGTGGAAGTGGGAACACATTACCATGGACTTCGTCACAGGATTTCCACGGAGCCCTAGCGGGAAGGATGCAGTTTGGGTTATCGTAGACAGACTCACCAAGTCTGCATATTTCTTGCCCTTCAGAGTTGGGCAGTCCACAGAGATACTAGCTGATATGTATATGAGGCAGATAGTATGATTACATGGAGTGCCTGTCAGCATCATATCGGATCGTGATTCCAGATTCATGTCGCATTTTTGGCGGAGTATGCAGGAGAGCCTAGGAACTCGTCTCAAGTTCAGCACTGCATATCATCCCCAGACTGATGGACAGTCAGAGCGCACGATACAGATATTAGAGGATATGTTAAGAGCGTGCATGATAGATTTTGGAGGATCTTGGGAGGACCATCTACACTTGGTGGAATTTTCCTACAATAACAGCTACCAGGCTAGCATACAGATGGCACCTTATGCGGCACTGTATGGCAAAAAATATAGGTCACCAGTATATTGGAGTGACGTGGGAGAGCGTCAGATACTTGGTCCAGAGTTGGTGACACAGACAGTAGAAAAAGTCAAGCAGATTCAGAGCCACCTGCGTGCAGTACAGGACATACAGAAATATTGGGCAGATGCGCACCGCAGACCATTGGAGTTCAAGGAAGGTGACCATGTATTTTTAAAGATATCGCCTACTCGTGGTACCATCATATTCGGAGGCAGGGGCAAGTTGAGTCCGAGGTACATCAGGCATTTTGACATTTTGGAACGAGTTAGCGAAATGGCTTACCGTCTTGCATTGCCTCCATCATTAGAAGGAGTGCATGACGTGTTTCACGTATCGTAGTTGAGGAGATATATCGCAGACCCTAGCCACGTGCTTGATCATTCGGAGATTACAGTCGGGCCCAGCCTATCTTATGTAGAGCAGCTAGTTAAGATCCTCGACTACAGCGAGAAGACTTTGAGAGGGCAGACTATTCGGCTGGTCAGAGTTGCATGGAAGCACCATTCACCCGGCGAATCTACATGGGAGCGCAAGGATTTTATTCGGCAGCGGTTCTCGTACTTATTTGAGGAGCAAGGTACGAATTTACGTATGGCAATTGAATACTTGTAGTTTTTAAATTCTTTTAGCTATTATCGTGCTCTACTTTTAATTTCGGGGACGAAATTTTTCTAAGTTGGGAAGAATGTAAACCCCCTCGTTTAATTCTATAGATAATCAGGTTTGGATTTGGAAAATTTTGGATTTTTCAGAAGATGATGAGGTTTAGAGTTGAGTCGTCTATTTTTTATTTAAATTAAATCCTTGGCGCACCCTATCATTGTTTAATTATTCGGAGCCCAATACCAGCCCATAATTTCCATCGGACTATTGTACTTCTGACCTGACTCGTCAATTTAGGCACTAGACTTTTCTGTCAAACAAAATCAAATCTGTTGTGCCCTAAATTAATTGCACAATTTCCCGTATCCTAAAATTCATATTTAATTCCGTGTCGGACACCTGTGTCGTTACTCTCAATTTTGAGATACCAACTTAACCCGTTGAGCCGGACCAACTAAAGGGTCCAAGACTGACTCCAAGCCCCCGCCATTTTTGACCTTTGTGTCATTTTCGAATTTTGACCCCAAGTGCCCCATTTAATTTAAAAGCGCGAGACACTTTAATTCTATTTTTTAATCGAGGATACCGATTTTGCCTAATCATATTTTAATCCCCAATTAATCCCGATGGCCATTATATTAAACCCGTGCCTCACGCACAACACCCCCACACCATACAAATCATCAAACGCAT
The DNA here is from genome assembly GCA_036927795.1 of Iris macrosiphon. Classification (NCBI taxonomy): domain Eukaryota; kingdom Viridiplantae; phylum Streptophyta; class Magnoliopsida; order Asparagales; family Iridaceae; genus Iris; species Iris macrosiphon. Next base: position 57,010,696 of record JAYESA010000006.1, on the reverse strand, counting down.
TTTTCTCTACAAATTTTATATCATTTTATGTATTCGTGCAATTTCATGAATTTAAGGGGCTAAGTTGCAATTTATTGATTTTGGGTGTCCTCACCCCATTGGCCATGACCAAATGGAGAGCCTACCATCCTTTGACCAAGTCAAGCCTCCCCTTCCCTCTCTTTTCGTTGAAGAATAAATTTCTTCATATGTTATCTATACCACACATTTGAAAGGGGTAGATCCTCACCATCCAATCTCCACAAAAATCCCCTATTTAATGTCTCATCAAGCCCACATCCCAAGCAAGCCCTAATCCCTACATTTGGGAAAACCCCCTCTCTCTCTCCTCCCTCTTCACTACACAACCAGCCGATATCACAACTTCCCATTCTTTTCTTCTTCTTCCTTTTTCTTCTTCTGCTTCCATTCTTCTTCTCCTCCCTCAGAATCGGAGCTCCGGCCACCGACTGCAACTCCGGCGGGGCACTGACAGCTCCACCCGGACCGGACTGCTCCTCTTCCACCCGAACTACTACTGACCACCCGTAGTTTCCCCACTGCAGCTCGAGCCGGCTGCTTCCACAGCCATCATCTCCAGGCGACTGGCCGGATATGGCTAGCCGCTGCTATTGTCGAGCAACAGGGCCTCCACCGCGGCGGCTCCGACGATTCCAGTCCGGCTACAGTCCCCCATCCGACCGTTCCTCCATCCCCGACTGTGCCAAGTCCTCCCCCCTCTGGCCGATGTCTCCACCACCACTTCCTCCTCTCCCTTGCTCCGGCTGGAATTCCTCCCCACCGCCATTGCTGGAGCCTCCACCCCCGACTTCATCGCCACGAACTTCTCCCTGCACCACCCTCGAATGCCACAAGCCCGGCCTGTTGTCGACGACCACCTCATATCCGTTCAACCCTCCGGCCACCCTTTGCCGACCCCTCCCCCCCGTACCTCTTCCATCCAGCCACCGCCTCACGATGAGCCAACTCTGGTCGAGCAGTCCACCATGACTGCTGGTCCCTGCATCCCAACACCAGAGCATCCATCGAACCAGCTTCGATACCACCACCACCTCCAGCTTCATTATCACCTGACTCCGGCCATCCATGGTTCTTCGACCAGCGACCACCTCGCCGAGGTAAAACACTTCTACCCCTCTATTTATTGGGTATAATTTGTTTATGTATGTGTAGTTTGGTGTTTATGTTTAGGGTTGTATAAGGTTAAGTTCTAGGGAGTGATTAAATTAAAGGCTATGAATTTTATGCATTAATGGATATACTTGAGTTTTTGTCGAATGCAGGATTAAAACATACATTTGATGGTTTATGAATTTGTTGATATTAAGGAAACGATGATTATAAAGTGTATATGTTGCATAGTTGCATTAAGATTTAAGGGTTAGTTCATTTTATATTATGCAATGAGGGTAAAACGCATAGTTATGAATTAGAGTTTATTAATGCAAGGGTTGAGATGTTAAGGTATTACAATTTATTCATGCATATTGTTTTGATGATGATTAGTTAAAATTTATAGTGAATTGACGTTGATGAAAATATTGAACAAAATTTTGTAGCAGTTTTATTGAGAAATGGAAAAGATTATATATGTCTGAGGGTTTAATCAGGAGTTGATTAACTGAAAATTAATGATAGGTTTAATTGAAGGGGTAGTTATTAGGGAAATTGTAATAAAGTTATAAAAAGGATGGGTTGATGATAGTAGACATAGGACTAGTTGATTTGATGTATCGCACCGATAGTCAACTATGGTCAACCTCCCTAGCGTCTTGTCCCTGTGAGACATAGATGAGACTGAGCATATGTTTAGACGTGTGTCACATCCCTGTTTGTCGCGTGATAGTTCATTGATTGAGTTTGTATCTTATCTCTAGGTACTGCGGGACCTGAGGACTTGGACGCGGTACCAGATCCCCGTCATCAGCAGCCGTACGCACGCAAGTGTACCTTGCCACCCTGTATTTCAGATTATAGTTATTTATTATTCTTTATGTACATTGTGCGCATATTTATGTTGACGTTCGATACTTCACGTCTGGATCACAACCGGGTGCTGACATTCGACGTAACGTCTTAGAATAATTGATAGATGCTTTGTAGTACCTCGATGCACGTACCTGAGTATATCGATACCCCAGGACACACTCATACACTGTGATCGTGCCAGATTCCTGTATCCTAATACTGACATCATGACCAGAGACTGGGACGACCTTAGGGTCGCGTCTGTTGAGTTACATCCGTGAGAGGAGACTGTTAGATAGAGGTTCAGGTTCAGCGCACAATCGTTGACCGCTTGGGAAGGGGAAGACAGTTACTAGACGTTTGGGCTACTCTGCACGCACTTATATATGTATATGTAGTGATCTTGTATTATAGTGTAGTGGTATTACCCGTGTGTCTCTGTGCTCGGAGCTACGGTATGACCCGTGTGTCTCTGTGTTCGGAGCTACGGTTTATTTTAGAAAGCCCACGCGTCGAACGTTGTCTTTAAACTGTGTCACACTAGTTTGGTTATGATAGAGTACCTTATCGTATACTTGTACTTTCTGTTACTTGGCTTGTATTTTTTGTACCTTGTTACGTCCCTCTGAGGACCTAGTTCCCTGCCAGTTTTGCAGTATAGGTGATTACGGAGCATTTGGAGTTGCTGTAGGAGTTGCATGTCTTGCGAGCATGGTACCAGGTACTCACATTATATCTACCGGCATTATAGTTATTTTACATTGATTATTTCATCTGCTGTTGTAGCCTAATTTTTATAGACTCATACTTATTCTCGAGTCTATTCGAGTTAGTATGTTATTGGGCGGCCGACACTAGCACATATAGCTCTTTCTTGTATACTGTTGTACATTGTGGATTGAGACATAGAGGTTTAAATTTATGGAATATCTAGATAGTGCCCTTTTATATTACAGCTTATACATATTTGAGTCAGACCAGAGTCTGGTCGAATGCGTAGCTGGCGTATCATGTATTCCTGATCCTGTGTAATTTGGGACTGGGGCATGACATGTTTTTGTGGTGGCCCATGTAGGTCCGTTTTAAATCGTCTTGGTCACCTGACTGTGCCAAGTGAGCCTGCAAATTAGGAATATATGTTATGATTGTTGAATAGGATCTCAATCCATAATCCATTTTAAAAAACTCTTTGTATATGATTATCGCCCTTGGACTTCCACTTTGCATTCGTTCAATCTTCGTCAATATCGCTATCCTTGTTTCTCGTCCCCTATTGTTCGGGGAGATGAATGTTTGTAACTGATAACTTCCCTCCAGAAGAAGATCGAAGACCAGATGACAGGAGACCGAATTCGTATACCTTTATCGGAGAAGATTGTTACCTTATCAGGATAGATTGATGGGTTCTTTGGATTCTAGAACTAGTGTGGAAGGTTGGCAAGAGAGTTGGACCCAGTAGTACCCTACCCGTGCTTGAGGTAGCAGTGATCTTGGAAGTATTAAGAGCTAGAAGGATTGTTCATCATGACCTAGAATAATTTAGGGAAATGCATAGCCTGATGATGGAAACTAGTGGTTGTATATGATAGCAATACCAGGAATGACATTATGGACTAGAGGAGATAAAATTTCAAGCTCTCACTTGGAAGATGATGATCTAATACCAGAAATTTTAGTATGTGATTGGGTGACATCATTATTATAATTGCACTATGTGACTTGGAGAGATGAATAACGAAAAGAAGAAATTCAAGGAATAGAATTTTAGGGAAAACGTTGAGGAGAAGATAATTATACATTAGGCACAAATTTTTTTTTCTTTTGAGGATTGATGTTGGAAACAGAACGGGAGAAATTATTTTGAGGTTTAAGTCTAGACTATGACATTACCTTAGACATGGATTGGTTGAGCCAATACCACGCAATGCTTGATTGCCGTCGTGGTTGTGTCATCCTTAGACCACCGGATTACCCTGAGTTTGAGTTTCTTCAGAGAGCCTGGGAGCATGGTGCCCATCTACCTTAGGGGTATACAACGCAGGAGGTGAACCAGTATACCGCCATATTATACTAAGGTTTGAAGATGTGTTTCTAGAGAATCTTTTAGGCCTGCCACCTGACAGAGAGATAGAATTTGCTATAGAGTTGACTCCAAGAGTTGAGCTGGTTATGTTCCCGTCTTCAGACTAGCACCGATAGAGTTGGTTGAGTTAAAGGTCCATAGTAGAGGATCTCTTAGACAAGATTTACAGTCGGGCTAGTGTTCCTCTATGGGGAGTACCCAAGGGCCGACAGCTTAACTTAAGTATTATAATCATGATCGTAGTCACTTTTGAAGGCAGCGCTAAGGTCGCTGTCTCATTCTTTGACTTTACATATAGACTACATGAAAGCGAATGGTCCCATCAAAGGTCAAATAGGGAATCTGGCTTTCTATTCCTTGCGAGCCACTTATTATCTTATTGTATCGAAGAAGGACGGGACGGTACGGGGCATAACGATTTTAAGGCATTAAGGGCTGTAACGATAAAGAACAAGTACCCTATGTAGCGCATCGATGATTTATTTGATTAGCTTAGCGGAGCATATGTATTCTCGAAGATCGATCTCAGAACAGGCTATCATCAGATCAAGGAACGGAGAAAGGACTTCCGAAGACGGCTTTTCGGATGTAGTATGGATACTATGAGTCTCTAGTCATGCCGTTTGGCTTAACCAACGTGCCGGCATCATTTATGAGTTCGAGGAACAATATTTTCTACCAGTACTCGGATAAGTTCGTGGTGGTAATTATTGACGACATCTTGGTTTATTCCAAGAGCCAGGAGGAGCACGAGAGACATCTCAGGATCGTGTTGGAGACGCTGAGATAGGAGAGACTGTAGGCCAAGCTCAGCAAATATGAGTTATGATTAGATAGAATAGATAGTATACGCATCAGGACGACTAAGGGTGCGTGAGAAGAACTAGCTGCAGTGACAATTGTACTAAAGCTATGGCGATACTACCTTTATGGAGAGCGTGTTAAGATTTATACAAAACACAGAAAGTCTGAAGAATGTCTATACGCAGAAGGAGCTCAACATGAGACAAAGATATTGGCTAGAATTTATGACAGCTTATAATATCGAGTTGCAGTACTACCATGGCAAGGCGAATGTAGTAGTAGATGCCTTGAGCAGGAAGCCTTTGGCATATTTTTACGACTCATCGCCAGTTGTTAGAGGATTTTCAGGAACTCAGGATCAAGATTATATTGCCAGGCATGGGTGGACAGATGGTCAGTCTCGAGGTTCAGTCCATATTTATTGAGAGGATCAAGGCAGCCTTGCCTACAGATACGAGATTTAGACAATTGCGAGAAAGGACGGAGGCCGACATGCAAACAGGACTCAGGATTCATGAAGACAGAACATTGAGGCATGGAGATCGCCTATACGTTCCAAGTGGCAAGATATGCCAAGAGTTGATGATCGAGCCTCATAGCTCGATTACTCCATTCATCCTGGGAGGTACGAAGATGTACCAAGATTTGAGACAATATTACTGGTGGCATGGGATGAAGATAGAGACTGCAAGATTCGTGACAAAATATTTAGTTTGTCAGCAAGTCAAGGCTGAATATCAAAGGACTGCAGGATTATTGCAGCCACTTCCCATTCCCGAGTGGAAGTGGGAACACATTACCATGGACTTCGTCACAGGATTTCCACGGAGCCCTAGCGGGAAGGATGCAGTTTGTGTTGTCGTAGACAGACTCACCAAGTCTGCACATTTCTTGCCCTTCAGAGTTGGGCAGTCCACAGAGATACTAGCTGATATGTATATGAGGCAGATAGTACGATTACATGGACTGCCTGTCAGCATCATATCGGATCGTGATTCCAGATTCATGTCATATTTTTGGCGGAGTATGCAGGAGAGCCTAGGAACTCGTCTCAAGTTCAGCACTGCATATCATCCCCAGACTGATGGACAGTCAGAGCGCACGATACAGATATTAGAGGATATGTTAAGAGCGTGCATGATAGATTTTGGAGGATCTTGGGAGGACCATCTACACTTGGTGGAATTTTCCTACAATAACAGCTACCAGGCTAGCATACAGATGGCACCTTATGAGGCACTGTACGACAGAAAATATAGGTCACCAGTATATTAGAGTGACGTGGGAGAGCGTCAGATACTTGGTCCAGAGTTGGTGACACAGACAGTGGAAAAAGTCAAGCAGATTCAGAGACACCTGCGTGCAGTACAGGACATACAGAAATATTGGACAGATGCGCACCGCAGACCATTGGAGTTCAAGGAAGGTGACCATGTATTTTTGAAGATATAGCCTACTCGTGGTACCATCATATTCGGAGGCAGAGGCAAGTTGAGTCCGAGGTACATCAGGCATTTTGACATTTTGGAACGAGTTAGCGAAGTGGCTTACCGTCTTGCATTGCCTCCATTATTAGAAGGAGTGCATGACGTGTTTCACGTATCGTAGTTGAGGAGATATGTCGCAGACCCTAGCCACGTGCTTGATCATTCGGAGATTACAGTCGGGCCCAGCCTATCTTATGTAGAGTAGCTAGTTGAGATCCTCGACTACAGCGAGAAGACTTTGAGAGGGCAGACTATTCGGCTGGTCAGAGTTGCATGGAAGCACCATTCACCCGGCGAATCTACATGAAAGCGCAAGGATTTTATTCGGCAGCGGTTCCCGTACTTATTTGAGGAGCAAGGTACGAATTTACGTATGGCAATTGAATACTTGTAGTTTTTAAATTCTTTTAGCTATTATCGTGCTCTACTTTTAATTTCGGGGACGAAATTTTTCTAAGTTGGGAAGAATGTAAACCCCCTCGTTTAATTCTATAGATAGTCAGGTTTGGATTTGGAAAATTTTGGATTTTTCAGAAGATGATGAGGTTTAGAGTTGAGTCGTCTATTTTTTTATTTAAATTAAATCCTTGGCGCACCCTATCATTGTTTAATTATTCGGAGCCCAATACCAGCCCATAATTTCCATCGGACTATTGTACTTCTGACCTGACTCATCAATTTAGGCACTGGACTTTTCTGTCACACAAAATCAAATCTGTTGTGCCCTAAATTAATTGCACAATTTCCCGTATCCTAAAATTTATATTTAATTCCGTACCGGACACATGTGTCGTTACTCTCAATTTTGAGATACCAACTTAATCCGTTGAGCCGGACCAACTAAAGGGTCCAAGACTGACTCCAAGCCTCCGCCATTTTTGACCTTTGTGTCATTTTCGAATTTTGACCCCAAGTGCCCCATTTAATTTAAAAGCGCGAGACACGTTAATTCTATTTTTTAATCGAGGATATCGATTTTGCCTAATCCTATTTTAATCCCCAATTAATCCCGATGGCCATTAAATTAAACCCGTGCCTCACGCACAACACCCCCACACCATACAAGTCATCAAACGCATTTTTCTTTACAAATTTTATATCATTTTATGTGTTCGTGCAATTTCATGAATTTAAGGGGCTAAGTTGTAATTTATTGATTTTGGGTGTCCTTACCCCATTGGCCATGACCAAATGGAGAGCCTACCATCCTTTGACCAAGTCAAGCCTCCCCTTCCCTCTCTTTTCGATGAAGAATAAATTTCTTCATATGTTATCTACACCACACATTTGAAAGGGGTAGATCGTCACCATCCAATCTCCACAAAAATCCCCTATTTAATGTCTCATCAAGCCCACATCCCAAGCAAGCCCTAATCCCTACATTTGGGAAACCCCCCTCTCTCTCTCCTCCCTCTTCACTACACAATGAGCCGATATCACAACTTCCCATTCTTTTCTTCTTCTTCTTTTTTCTTCTTCTGCTTCCATTCTTCTTCTCCTCCCTCAGAATCGGAGCTCCGGCCACCGACTGCAATTCCGGCGGGGCACTGACAGCTCCACCCGGACCGGACTGCTTCTCCTCCACCCGAACTACTACTGACCACCCGTAGTTTCCCCACTGCAGCTCGAGCCGGCTGCTTCCACAGCCATCACCTCCAGGCGACTGGCCGGATATGGCCAGCCGCTGCTATTGTCGAGCAACCGGGCCTCCCCTGCGGCGGCTCCGACGATTCCAGTCCGGCTACAGCCCCCCATCCGACCGTTCCTCCATACCCGACTGTGCCAAGTCCTCCCCCCTCCGGCCGATGTCTCCATCACCACTTCCTCCTCTCCCTTGCTCCGTCTGGAATTCCTTCCCACCGCCATTGCTGGAGCCTCCACCCCCGACTTCATCGCCACGAACTTCTCCCCGCACCACCCTCGAATGCCACAAGCCCGGCCTGCTGTCGACGACCACCTCCTATCCGTTCAACCCTCCGGCCACCCTCTGCCGACCCCTCTCCCCCGTACCTCTTCCATCCAGCCACCGCCTCACGACGAGCCAACTCCGGTCGAGCAGTCCACCATGGCTGCTGGTCCCCGTATCCCAACACCAGAGCATCCATCGAACCAGCTTTGATACCACCACCACCTCTAGCTTCATTATCACCTGACTCCGGCCATCCATGGTTCTTCGACCAGCGACCACCTCGCCGAGGTAAAATACTTCTACCCCTCTATTTATTGGGTATAATTTGTTTATGTATGTGTAGTTTGTTGTTTATGTTTAGGGTTGTATAAGGTTAAGTTCTAGGGAGTGATTAAATTAAAGGCTATGAATTTTATGCGTTAATGGATATACTTGAGTTTTTGTCGAATGCAGGATTAAAACATACATTTGATGATTTATGAATTTGTTGATATTAAGGAAACGATGATTATAAAGTGTATATGTTGCATAGTTGCATTGAGATTTAAGGGTTAGTTTATTTTATATTATGCAATGAGGGTAAAACGCATAGTTATGAATTAGAGTTTATTAATGCAAGGGTTGAGATGTTAAGGTATTACAATTTATTCATGCATATTGTTTTGATGATGATTAGTTAAAATTTGTGGTGAATTGACGTTGATGAAAATATTGAACAAAATTTCGTAGCAGTTTTATTGAGAAATGGAAAAGATTATATATGTCTGAGGGTTCAATCAGGAGTTGATTAACTGAAAATAAATGATAGGTTTAATTGAAGGGGTAGTTATTAGGGAAATTGTAATAAAGTTATAAAAAGGATGGGTTGATGATAGCGGACAGAGGACTAGTTGATTTGATGTATCGCACCGATAGTCAACTATGGTCAACCCCCCTAGCGTCTTGTCCCTGTGAGACATAGATGAGACTGAGCATATGTTTAGACGTGTGTCACATCCCTGTTTGTCGCGTGATAGTTCATTGATTGAGTTTGTATCTCATCTCTAGGTACTGCGGGACCTGATGACTTGGACGCGGTACCAGATCTCCGTCATCAGCAGCCGCACGCAGGCAAGTGTACCTTGCCACCCTGTATTTCAGATTATAGTTATTTATTGTTCTTTATGTACATTGTGCGCGTATTTATGTTGACGTTCGATACTTCACGTCTGGATCACAACCGGGTGCTGACATTCGACGTAACGTCTTAGAATAATTGATAGATGCTTTGTAGTACCTCGATGCACGTACCTAAGTACATCGACACCCCAGGACACACTCATACACTGTGATCGTGCCAGATTCCTGTATCCTAATACTGACATCATGACCAGAGACTGGGACGACCTTAGGGTCGCGTCTGTTGAGTTACTTCCGTGAGTCGAGACTGTTAGATAAAGGTTCAGGTTCAGCGCACAATCGTTGACCGCTTGGGAAGGGGAAGACAGTTACTAGACGTTTGGGCTACTCTGCACGCGCTTATATATGTATATGTAGTGATCTTGTATTATAGTGTAGTGGTATTACCCGTGTGTCTCTGTGCTCGGAGCTACGGTACGACCCGTGTGTCTCTGTGTTCGGAGCTACGGTTTATTTTAGAAAGCCCACGCGTCGAACGTTGTCTTTAAACTGTGTCACACAAGTTTGGTTATGATAGAGTACCCTATCATATACTTGTACTTTCTGTTACTTGGCTGGTATTTTTTGTACCTTGTTACGTCCCTCTGAGGACCTAGTTCCCTGCCAGTTTTGCAGTATAGGTAATTACGGAGCATTTGGAGTTGCTGTAGGAGTTGCATGTCTTGCGAGCATGGTACCAGGTACTCACATTATATCTACCGGCATTATAGTTATTTTACATTGATTATTTCATCTGCTGTTGTAGCCTAATTTTTATAAACTCATACTTATTCTCCAGTCTATTCGAGTTAGTGTGTTATTGGGCGGCCGACACTAGCACATATAGCTCTTTCTTGTATACTGTTGTACATTGTGGATTGAGACATAGAGGTTTAAATTTATGGAATATCTAGATAGTGCCCTTTTATATTACAGCTTATACGTATTCAAGTCAGACCAGAGTCTGGTCGAATGCGTAGCTGGCGTATCATGTATTCCTGATCCTGTGTAATTTGGGACTGGGGCATGACAGTTTGTATCCAAATGCTTAGTGTGCCAGCAAATGAAAGCCAAGAGGCAGAGGACAGGCGGTTTACTTCAGCTATTACCCATTCCAGAGTGGTAGTGGAAGCACATTACTATGGATTTTATGTTCGGACTTCCACGATCTCCAAGAGGGAAAGACACAATTTGGGTCATCATTGACAGGTTGACCAAGTCTGCCCACTTTTTGCCTTTTAAGGTGGGTTTGTCTACGGAGAAGTTGGCAGAGATATATATGAGGCAGATCGTCAGGATACATGGAGTTCGTGGTGGTAATTATTGACGACATCTTGGTTTATTCCAAGAGCCAGGAGGAGCACGAGAGACATCTCAGGATCGTGTTGGAGACGCTGAGATAGGAGAGACTGTAGGCCAAGCTCAGCAAATATGAGTTATGATTAGATAGAATAGATAGTATACGCATCAGGACGACTAAGGGTGCGTGAGAAGAACTAGCTGCAGTGACAATTGTACTAAAGCTATGGCGATACTACCTTTATGGAGAGCGTGTTAAGATTTATACAAAACACAGAAAGTCTGAAGAATGTCTATACGCAGAAGGAGCTCAACATGAGACAAAGATATTGGCTAGAATTTATGACAGCTTATAATATCGAGTTGCAGTACTACCATGGCAAGGCGAATGTAGTAGTAGATGCCTTGAGCAGGAAGCCTATGGCATATTTTTACGACTCATCGCCAGTTGTTAGAGGATTTTCAGGAACTCAGGATCGAGATTATATTGCCAGGCATGGGTGGACAGATAGTCAGTCTCGAGGTTTAGTCCACATTTATTGAGAGGATCAAGGCAGCCTTGCCTACAGATACGAGATTTAGACAATTGCGAGAAAGGACGGAGGCCGACATGCAAACAGGACTCAGGATTCATGAAGACAGAACATTGAGGCATGGAGATCGCCTATACGTTCCAAGTGGCAAGATATGCCAAGAGTTGATGATCGAGCCTCATAGCTCGATTACTCCATTCATCCTGGGAGGTACGAAGATGTACCAAGATTTGAGACAATATTACTGGTGGCATGGGATGAAGATAGAGACTGCAAGATTCGTAACAAAATATTTAGTTTGTCAGCAAGTCAAGGCTGAATATCAAAGGACTGCAGGATTATTGCAGCCACTTCCCATTCCCGAGTGGAAGTGGGAACACATTACCATGGACTTCGTCACAGGATTTCCACGGAGCCCTAGCGGGAAGGATGCAGTTTGTGTTGTCGTAGACAGACTCACCAAGTCTGCACATTTCTTGCCCTTCAGAGTTGGGCAGTCCACAGAGATACTAGCTGATATGTATATGAGGCAGATAGTACGATTACATGGACTGCCTGTCAGCATCATATCGGATCGTGATTCCAGATTCATGTCATATTTTTGGCGGAGTATGCAGGAGAGCCTAGGAACTCGTCTCAAGTTCAGCACTGCATATCATCCCCAGACTGATGGACAGTCAGAGCGCACGATACAGATATTAGAGGATATGTTAAGAGCGTGCATGATAGATTTTGGAGGATCTTGGGAGGACCATCTACACTTGGTGGAATTTTCCTACAATAACAGCTACCAGGCTAGCATACAGATGGCACCTTATGAGGCACTGTACGACAGAAAATATAGGTCACCAGTATATTAGAGTGACGTGGGAGAGCGTCAGATACTTGGTCCAGAGTTGGTGACACAGACAGTGGAAAAAGTCAAGCAGATTCAGAGACACCTGCGTGCAGTACAGGACATACAGAAATATTGGACAGATGCGCACCGCAGACCATTGGAGTTCAAGGAAGGTGACCATGTATTTTTGAAGATATAGCCTACTCGTGGTACCATCATATTCGGAGGCAGAGGCAAGTTGAGTCCGAGGTACATCAGGCATTTTGACATTTTGGAACGAGTTAGCGAAGTGGCTTACCGTCTTGCATTGCCTCCATTATTAGAAGGAGTGCATGACGTGTTTCACGTATCGTAGTTGAGGAGATATGTCGCAGACCCTAGCCACGTGCTTGATCATTCGGAGATTACAGTCGGGCCCAGCCTATCTTATGTAGAGTAGCTAGTTGAGATCCTCGACTACAGCGAGAAGACTTTGAGAGGGCAGACTATTCGGCTGGTCAGAGTTGCATGGAAGCACCATTCACCCGGCGAATCTACATGAAAGCGCAAGGATTTTATTCGGCAGCGGTTCCCGTACTTATTTGAGGAGCAAGGTACGAATTTACGTATGGCAATTGAATACTTGTAGTTTTTAAATTCTTTTAGCTATTATCGTGCTCTACTTTTAATTTCGGGGACGAAATTTTTCTAAGTTGGGAAGAATGTAAACCCCCTCGTTTAATTCTATAGATAGTCAGGTTTGGATTTGGAAAATTTTGGATTTTTCAGAAGATGATGAGGTTTAGAGTTGAGTCGTCTATTTTTTTATTTAAATTAAATCCTTGGCGCACCCTATCATTGTTTAATTATTCGGAGCCCAATACCAGCCCATAATTTCCATCGGACTATTGTACTTCTGACCTGACTCATCAATTTAGGCACTGGACTTTTCTGTCACACAAAATCAAATCTGTTGTGCCCTAAATTAATTGCACAATTTCCCGTATCCTAAAATTTATATTTAATTCCGTACCGGACACATGTGTCGTTACTCTCAATTTTGAGATACCAACTTAATCCGTTGAGCCGGACCAACTAAAGGGTCCAAGACTGACTCCAAGCCTCCGCCATTTTTGACCTTTGTGTCATTTTCGAATTTTGACCCCAAGTGCCCCATTTAATTTAAAAGCGCGAGACACGTTAATTCTATTTTTTAATCGAGGATATCGATTTTGCCTAATCCTATTTTAATCCCCAATTAATCCCGATGGCCATTAAATTAAACCCGTGCCTCACGCACAACACCCCCACACCATACAAGTCATCAAACGCATTTTTCTTTACAAATTTTATATCATTTTATGTGTTCGTGCAATTTCATGAATTTAAGGGGCTAAGTTGTAATTTATTGATTTTGGGTGTCCTTACCCCATTGGCCATGACCAAATGGAGAGCCTACCATCCTTTGACCAAGTCAAGCCTCCCCTTCCCTCTCTTTTCGATGAAGAATAAATTTCTTCATATGTTATCTACACCACACATTTGAAAGGGGTAGATCGTCACCATCCAATCTCCACAAAAATCCCCTATTTAATGTCTCATCAAGCCCACATCCCAAGCAAGCCCTAATCCCTACATTTGGGAAACCCCCCTCTCTCTCTCCTCCCTCTTCACTACACAATGAGCCGATATCACAACTTCCCATTCTTTTCTTCTTCTTCTTTTTTCTTCTTCTGCTTCCATTCTTCTTCTCCTCCCTCAGAATCGGAGCTCCGGCCACCGACTGCAATTCCGGCGGGGCACTGACAGCTCCACCCGGACCGGACTGCTCCTCCTCCACCCGAACTACTACTGACCACCCGTAGTTTCCCCACTGCAGCTCGAGCCGGCTGCTTCCACAGCCATCACCTCCAGGCGACTGGCCGGATATGGCCAGCCGCTGCTATTGTCGAGCAACCGGGCCTCCCCTGCGGCGGCTCCGACGATTCCAGTCCGGCTACAGCCCCCCATCCGACCGTTCCTCCATACCCGACTGTGCCAAGTCCTCCCCCCTCCGGCCGATGTCTCCATCACCACTTCCTCCTCTCCCTTGCTCCGTCTGGAATTCCTTCCCACCGCCATTGCTGGAGCCTCCACCCCCGACTTCATCGCCACGAACTTCTTCCCGCACCACCCTCGAATGCCACAAGCCCGGCCTGCTGTCGACGACCACCTCCTATCCGTTCAACCCTCCGGCCACCCTCTGCCGACCCCTCTCCCCCGTACCTCTTCCATCCAGCCACCGCCTCACGACGAGCCAACTCCGGTCGAGCAGTCCACCATGGCTGCTGGTCCCCGTATCCCAACACCAGAGCATCCATCGAACCAGCTTTGATACCACCACCACCTCTAGCTTCATTATCACCTGACTCCGGCCATCCATGGTTCTTCGACCAGCGACCACCTCGCCGAGGTAAAATACTTCTACCCCTCTATTTATTGGGTATAATTTGTTTATGTATGTGTAGTTTGTTGTTTATGTTTAGGGTTGTATAAGGTTAAGTTCTAGGGAGTGATTAAATTAAAGGCTATGAATTTTATGCGTTAATGGATATACTTGAGTTTTTGTCGAATGCAGGATTAAAACATACATTTGATGATTTATGAATTTGTTGATATTAAGGAAACGATGATTATAAAGTGTATATGTTGCATAGTTGCATTGAGATTTAAGGGTTAGTTTATTTTATATTATGCAATGAGGGTAAAACGCATAGTTATGAATTAGAGTTTATTAATGCAAGGGTTGAGATGTTAAGGTATTACAATTTATTCATGCATATTGTTTTGATGATGATTAGTTAAAATTTGTGGTGAATTGACGTTGATGAAAATATTGAACAAAATTTCGTAGCAGTTTTATTGAGAAATGGAAAAGATTATATATGTCTGAGGGTTCAATCAGGAGTTGATTAACTGAAAATAAATGATAGGTTTAATTGAAGGGGTAGTTATTAGGGAAATTGTAATAAAGTTATAAAAAGGATGGGTTGATGATAGCGGACAGAGGACTAGTTGATTTGATGTATCGCACCGATAGTCAACTATGGTCAACCCCCCTAGCGTCTTGTCCCTGTGAGACATAGATGAGACTGAGCATATGTTTAGACGTGTGTCACATCCCTGTTTGTCGCGTGATAGTTCATTGATTGAGTTTGTATCTCATCTCTAGGTACTGCGGGACCTGATGACTTGGACGCGGTACCAGATCTCCGTCATCAGCAGCCGCACGCAGGCAAGTGTACCTTGCCACCCTGTATTTCAGATTATAGTTATTTATTGTTCTTTATGTACATTGTGCGCGTATTTATGTTGACGTTCGATACTTCACGTCTGGATCACAACCGGGTGCTGACATTCGACGTAACGTCTTAGAATAATTGATAGATGATTTGTAGTACCTCGATGCACGTACCTAAGTACATCGACACCCCAGGACACACTCATACACTGTGATCGTGCCAGATTCCTGTATCCTAATACTGACATCATGACCAGAGACTGGGACGACCTTAGGGTCGCGTCTGTTGAGTTACTTCCGTGAGTCGAGACTGTTAGATAAAGGTTCAGGTTCAGCGCACAATCGTTGACCGCTTGGGAAGGGGAAGACAGTTACTAGACGTTTGGGCTACTCTGCACGCGCTTATATATGTATATGTAGTGATCTTGTATTATAGTGTAGTGGTATTACCCGTGTGTCTCTGTGCTCGGAGCTACGGTACGACCCGTGTGTCTCTGTGTTCGGAGCTACGGTTTATTTTAGAAAGCCCACGCGTCGAACGTTGTCTTTAAACTGTGTCACACAAGTTTGGTTATGATAGAGTACCCTATCATATACTTGTACTTTCTGTTACTTGGCTGGTATTTTTTGTACCTTGTTACGTCCCTCTGAGGACCTAGTTCCCTGCCAGTTTTGCAGTATAGGTAATTACGGAGCATTTGGAGTTGCTGTAGGAGTTGCATGTCTTGCGAGCATGGTACCAGGTACTCACATTATATCTACCGGCATTATAGTTATTTTACATTAATTATTTCATCTGCTGTTGTAGCCTAATTTTTATAAACTCATACTTATTCTCCAGTCTATTCGAGTTAGTGTGTTATTGGGCGGCCGACACTAGCACATATAGCTCTTTCTTGTATACTGTTGTACATTGTGGATTGAGACATAGAGGTTTAAATTTATGGAATATCTAGATAGTGCCCTTTTATATTACAGCTTATACGTATTCAAGTCAGACCAGAGTCTGGTCGAATGCGTAGCTGGCGTATCATGTATTCCTGATCCTGTGTAATTTGGGACTGGGGCATGACAGTTTGTATCCAAATGCTTAGTGTGCCAGCAAATGAAAGCCAAGAGGCAGAGGACAGGCGGTTTACTTCAGCTATTACCCATTCCAGAGTGGTAGTGGAAGCACATTACTATGGATTTTATGTTCGGACTTCCACGATCTCCAAGAGGGAAAGACACAATTTGGGTCATCATTGACAGGTTGACCAAGTCTGCCCACTTTTTGCCTTTTAAGGTGGGTTTGTCTACGGAGAAGTTGGCAGAGATATATATGAGGCAGATCGTCAGGATACATGGAGTTCGTGGTGGTAATTATTGACGACATCTTGGTTTATTCCAAGAGCCAGGAGGAGCACGAGAGACATCTCAGGATCGTGTTGGAGACGCTGAGATAGGAGAGACTGTAGGCCAAGCTCAGCAAATATGAGTTATGATTAGATAGAATAGATAGTATACGCATCAGGACGACTAAGGGTGCGTGAGAAGAACTAGCTGCAGTGACAATTGTACTAAAGCTATGGCGATACTACCTTTATGGAGAGCGTGTTAAGATTTATACAAAACACAGAAAGTCTGAAGAATGTCTATACGCAGAAGGAGCTCAACATGAGACAAAGATATTGGCTAGAATTTATGACAGCTTATAATATCGAGTTGCAGTACTACCATGGCAAGGCGAATGTAGTAGTAGATGCCTTGAGCAGGAAGCCTATGGCATATTTTTACGACTCATCGCCAGTTGTTAGAGGATTTTCAGGAACTCAGGATCGAGATTATATTGCCAGGCATGGGTGGACAGATAGTCAGTCTCGAGGTTTAGTCCACATTTATTGAGAGGATCAAGGCAGCCTTGCCTACAGATACGAGATTTAGACAATTGCGAGAAAGGAAGGAGGCCGACATGCAAACAGGACTCAGGATTCATGAAGACAGAACATTGAGACATGGAGATCGCCTATACGTTCCAAGTGGCGAGATACGCCAAGAGTTGATGATCGAGCCTCATAGCTCGATTACTCCATTCATCCTGGGAGGTACGAAGATGTACCAAGATTTGAGACAATATTACTGGTGGCATGGGATGAAGATAGAGACTGCAAGATTCGTGACAAAATATTTAGTTTGTCAGCAAGTTAAGGCTGAATATCAGAGGACTGCAGGATTATTGCAGCCACTTCCCATTCCCGAGTGGAAGTGGGAACACATTACCATGGACTTCGTCATAGGATTTCCATGGAGCCCTAGCGGGAAGGATACAGTTTGGGTTGTCGTAGACAGACTCACCAAGTCTGCACATTTCTTGCCCTTCAGAGTTGGGCAGTCCACAGTGATACTAGCTGATATGTATATGAGGCAGATAGTACGATTACATGGACTGCCTGTCAGCATCATATCGAATCATGATTCCAGATTCAGGTCACATTTTTGGCGGAGTATGCAGGAGAGCCTAGGAACTCGTCTCAAGTTCAGCACTGCATATCATCCCCAGACTGATGGACAGTCAGAGCGCACGATACAGATATTAGAGGATATGTTAAGAGCGTGCATGATAGATTTTGGAGGATCTTGGGAGGACCATCTACACTTGGTAGAATTTTCCTACAATAACAGCTACCAGGCTAGCATACAGATGGCACCTTATGAGGCACTGTACGGCAGAAAATATAGGTCACCAGTATATTGGAGTGACGTGGGAGAGCGTCAGATACTTGGTCCAGAGTTGGTGACACAGACAGTGGAAAAAGTCAAGCAGATTCAGAGCCACCTGCGTGCAGTACAGGACATACAGAAATATTGGGCAGATGCGCACCGCAGACCATTGGAGTTCAAGGAAGGTGACCA
The DNA here is from genome assembly GCA_036927795.1 of Iris macrosiphon. Taxonomy (NCBI): domain Eukaryota; kingdom Viridiplantae; phylum Streptophyta; class Magnoliopsida; order Asparagales; family Iridaceae; genus Iris; species Iris macrosiphon. Next base: position 56,992,466 of record JAYESA010000006.1, on the reverse strand, counting down.
TGTATTTTTGAAGATATCGCCTACTCGTGGTACCATCATATTCAGAGGCAGAGGCAAGTTGAGTCCGAGGTACATCAGGCATTTTGACATTTTGGAACGAGTTAGCGAAGTGGCTTACCGTCTTGCATTGCCTCCATCATTAGAAGGAGTGCATGACGTGTTTCACGTATCGTAGTTGAGGAGATATGTCGCAGACCCTAGCCACGTGCTTGATCATTCGGAGATTACAGTCGGGCCCAGCCTATCTTATGTAGAGCAGCTAGTTGAGATCCTCGACTACAGCGAGAAGACTTTGAGAGGGCAGACTATTCGGCTGGTCAGAGTTGCATGGAAGCACCATTCACCCGGCGAATCTACATGGGAGCGCAAGGATTTTATTCGGCAGCGGTTCCCGTACTTATTTGAGCAAGGTACGAATTTACGTATGGCAATTGAATACTTGTAGTTTTTAAATTCTTTTAGCTATTATCGTGCTCTACTTTTAATTTTGGGGACGAAATTTTTCTAAGTTGGGAAGAATGTAAACCCCCTCGTTTAATTCTATAGATAGTCAGGTTTGGATTTGGAAAATTTTGGATTTTTCAGAAGATGATGAGGTTTAGAGTTGAGTCGTCTATTTTTTTATTTAAATTAAATCCTTGGCGCACCCTATCATTGTTTAATTATTCGAAGCCCAATACCAGCCCATAATTTCCATCGGACTATTGTACTTCTGACCTGACTCATCAATTTAGGCACTGGACTTTTCTGTCACACAAAATCAAATCTGTTGTGCCCTAAATTAATTGCATAATTTCCCGTATCCTAAAATTTATATTTAATTCCGTGTCGGACACCTGTGTCGTTACTCTCAATTTTGAGATACCAACTTAACCCGTTGAGCTGGACCAACTAAAGGGTCCAAGACTGACTCCAAGCCCCCGCCATTTTTGACCTTTGTGTCATTTTCGAATTTTGACCCCAAGTGCCCCATTTAATTTAAAAGCGCGAGACACTTTAATTCTATTTTTTAATCGAGGATGCCAATTTTGCCTAATCCTATTTTAATCCCCAATTAATCCCGATGGCCATTAAATTAAACCCGTGCCTCACGCACAACACCCCCACACCATACAAATTATCAAACGCATTTTTCTCTACAAATTTTATATCATTTTATGTGTTCGTGCAATTTCATGAATTTAAGGGGCTAAGTTGCAATTTATTGATTTTGGGTGTCCTTACCCCATTGGCCATGACCAAATGGAGAGCCTACCATCCTTTGACCAAGTCAAGCTTCCCCTCCCTCTCTTTTGGATGAAGAATAAATTTCTTCATATGTTATCTAAACCACATGTTTGAAAGGGGTAAATCCTCACCATCAAATCTCCACAAAAATCCCCTATTTAATGTCTCATCAAGCCCACATCCCAAGCAAGCCCTAATCCCTACATTTGGGAAACCCCCCTCTCTCTCTCCTCCCTCTTCACTATACAACCAGCCGACATTACAACTTCCCATTCTTTTCTTCTTCTCTTCTTCTTCCTTTTTCTTCTTCTGCTTCCATTCTTCTTCTCCTCCCTCAGAATCGGAGCTCCGGCCACCGACTGCAACTCCGGCGGGGCACTGACAGCTCCACCCGGACCGGACTGCTCCTCCTCCACCCGAACTACTACTGACCACCCGTAGTTTCCCCACTGCAGCTCGAGCCGACTGCTTCCACAGCCATCACCTCCAGGCGACTGGCCGGATATGGCCAGCCGCTGCTATTGTCGAGCAACCGGGCCTCCCCCGTGGCGGCTCTGACGATTCCAGTCCGGCTACATCCCCCCATCCGACCGTTCCTCCATCCCCGACTGTGCCAAGTCCTTCCCCCTCCGGCCGATGTCTCCACCACCACTTCCTCCTCTCCCTTGCTCCGACTGGAATTTCTCCCCACCGCCATTGCTGGAGCCTCCACCCCCGACTTCATCGCCACGAACTTCTCCCCGCACCACCCTCGAATGCCACAAGCCCGGCCTGCTGTCGACGACCACCTCCTATCCGTTCAACCCTCCGGCCACCCTCTGCCGACCCCTCTCCCCCGTACCTCTTCCATCCAGCCACCGCCTCACGACGAGCCAACTCCGGTCGAGCAGTCCACCATGGCTGCTGGTCCCCGCATCCCAACACCAGAGCATCCATCGAACCAGCTTCGATACCACCACCACCTTCAGCTTCATTATCACCTGACTCCGGCCATCCATGGTTCTTCGACCAGCGACCACCTCGCCGAGGTAAAACACTTCTACCCCTCTATTTATTGGATATAATTTGTTTATGTATGTGTAGTTTGGTGTTTATGTTTAGGGTTGTATAAGGTTAAGTTCTAGGGAGTGATTAAATTAAAGGCTATGAATTTTATGCGTTAATGGATATACTTGAGTTTTTGTCGAATGCAGGATTAAAACATACATTTAATGGTTTATGAATTTGTTGATATTAAGGAAACGATGATTATAAAGTGTATATGTTGCATAGTTGTATTGAGATTTAAGGGTTAGTTCATTTTATATTATGCAATGAGGGTAAAACGCATAATTATGAATTAGAGTTTATTAATGCAAGGGTTGAGATGTTAAGGTATTACAATTTATTCATGCATATTGTTTTGATGATGATTAGTTAAAATTTGTGGTGAATTAACGTTGATGAAAATATTGAACAAAATTTTGTAGCAGTTTTATTGAGAAATGGAAAAGATTATATATGTCTGAGGGTTTAATCAGGATTTGATTAACTGAAAATTAATGATAGGTTTAATTGAAGGGGTAGTTATTAGGGAAATTGTAATAAAGTTATAAAAAGGATGGGTTAATGATAGTGGACAGAGGACTAGTTGATTTGATGTATCGCACCGATAGTCAACTATGGTCAACCCCCCTAGCGTCTTGTCCCTGTGAGACATAGATGAGACTGAGCATATGTTTAGACGTGTGTCACATCCCTGTTTGTCGCATGATAGTTCATTGATTGAGTTTGTATCTCATCTCTAGGTACTGCGGGACCTGAGGACTTGGACGCGGTACCAGATCCCCGTCATCAGCAGCCGCACGCAGGCAAGTGTACCTTGCCACCCAGTATTTTAGATTATAGTTATTTATTGTTCTTTATGTACATTGTGCGCGTATTTATGTTGACGTTCGATACTTCATGTCTGGATCACAACCGGGTGCTGACATTCGACGTAACATCTTAGAATAATTGATAGATGCTTTGTAGTACCTCGATGCACGTACCTGAGTACATCGACACCCCAGGACACACTCATACACTGTGATCGTGCCATATTCCTGTATCCTAATACTGACATCATGACCAGAGACTGGGACGACCTTAGGGTCACGACTGTTGAGTTATTTCCGTGAGTCGAGACTGTTAGATAGAGGTTCAGGTTCAGCGCAAAATCGTTGACCGCTTGGGAAGGGGAAGACAGTTACTAGATGTTTGGGCTACTCTGCACGCGCTTATATATGTATATGTAGTGATCCTGTATTATAGTGTAGTGGTATTACCCGTGTGTCTCTGTGCTCGGAGCTACGGTACGACCCGTGTGTCTTTGTGTTCGGAGCTACGGTTTATTTTAGAAAGCCCACGCGTCGAACGTTGTCTTTAAACTGTGTCACACTAGTTTGGTTATGATAGAGTACCCTATCGTATACTTGTACTTTCTGTTACTTGGCTTGTATTTTTTGTACCTTGTTACGTCCCTCTGAGGACCTGGTTCCCTGCCAGTTTTGCAGCATAGGTGATTACGGATCATTTGGAGTTGCTGTAGGAGTTGCATGTCTTGTGGGCATGGTACCAGGTACTCACATTATATCTACCGGTATTATAGTTATTTTACATTGATTATTTCATCTGTTGTTGTAGCCTAGTTTTTATAGACTCATACTTATTCTCGAGTCTATTCGAGTTAGTGTTTTATTGGGCGGCCGACTCTAGCACATATAGCTCTTTCTTGTATACTGTTGTACATTGTAGATTGAGACATAGAGGTTTACATTTATGGAATATCTAGATAGTGCCCTTTTATATTATAGCTTATACGTATTCAAGTCAGACCAGAGTCTGGTCAAATGCGTAGCTGGCGTGTCACGTATTCCTGGTCCTGTGTATTTTACGACTGGGGCATGACAGTTTGTATCCAAATGCTTAGTGTGCCAGCAAATGAAAGCCAAGAGGCAGAGGACAGGCGGTTTACTTCAGCTATTACCCATTCCAGAGTGGTAGTGGAAGCACATTACTATGGATTTTATGTTCAGACTTCCACGATCTCCAAGAGGGAAAGACACAATTTGGGTCATCATTGACAGGTTGACCAAGTCTGCCCACTTTTTGCCTTTTAAGGTGGGTTTGTCTACGGAGAAGTTGGCAGAGATATATATGAGACAGATCGTCAGGATACATGGAGTTCCCGTCAGGATAGTCTCTGATCGGGATAGTCGTTCCACTTCTCATTTTTGGAGAAGTTTGTTGGCGAGTTTGGGCACCCAGCTCAAGTTTAGTACTACATATCATCCCCAGACAGATGCGCAGTCAGCGAGGACTATTCAGACTCTCGAGGATATACTATGCACTTGTGTACTATATTTTGGGGGATCTTGGGATGACCATCTCCAGTTGGTTGAGTTTGCTTACAACAACAGCTACCAGGCTAGTATAGAGATGTCACCATTTAAGGCTATGTACGGTCGGAGATATCGTTCTCCCTTGTCATGGGAAGATATTAGAGAGAGAGTTTTGCTAGGGCCAGAGATGGTTATGGATGCAGCAGAAAAGGTTGAGCTGATCAGAGACAGACTTCGAGTGGCGCAAGACAGACAGCGGCATTGGGCCGATAGCCACCGGAGACCTTTGGAGTTTGAGGTATAGTTTTAGATTTTTATTTTGTGTTTGATATTGGTTGTTTGTTATAGATTAAGTTCTTAAGGTTATGTTTTGTTCTAGGTTGGTGGTTTGGTATTTCTGAGGATTTCTCCGACACGAGGCACGATTCGCTTCGGTGGAGACGGGAACCTTAGTCTGCGATTCATCGGACCTTTCACTATTCTAGAGAGGGTCGGTGCAGTTGCATATAGACTAGACTTTCCACCTGCATTGGAGGGAGTGCCCAACGTGTTTTATGTGTCATATTTGAGATGGTACATGGCGGATCCTAGTCACGTGTTGGATCACTCGGAGATAGAGGTGGGCCCTACTCTTAGATATCCAGAGCAGCCAGTATAGATTCTGGATCGGAGAAAGAAGGTGCTGAAAAAACAGACTATTCCCTTAGTATGCGTCGCATGGAGGCATCACTCTCCGGGGGAGTCTACCTGGGAGAGAGAGCATGAAATGCGAGAGCGTTACCCATATTTGTTTGTGCCTTGAGGTATGTTCTTTCCTAGTTATGTTCTGTTCTGTTTTTATTTTTCTGGGGGTAGTTTTGTCTTTGAATTTTGAGTATGAAATTATTTTAAGGGGGGTAGACTTATCACTACCATATTTTCTAGATAAGAGTATTTTGGTCATTTTATAATTAATTAAATATTGTACATGTTGAATAATTATTTATTATATTATTTAATTATTATTAGATATTAGTTTATTATTTTGGGCTTGTGTTAGTGGTCCCAACTAGTTTGGATTAGATCCATGGACCAATATTTTTAATTAGTTAGAATTGAGCCCAATTAGAAGCCAATTCATTAGGAGGAGGATTAATTAAATTAAACACATTAGACTAGAGCCTTCCCTCCTTAATTTTTTATTCATGAAAGGCCCCAAGGGGTATATTAGACATTTTATAGTAACTTAGGGAGGGGGTCAAGTGGCCGGCCATTTAAATTTGAGGAAGGAAATTTCTCTCTCCCCGTTTTATTCCAAATCTAGATCTAGAATTTTCTCTTCCCAATTTCTTCATTTCCACATTAATTCACACCTAATTTCCTTCCCAAATCCCCATTGGAGGCTAGTAGATCAAGGATCTACAAGAAGGAAGCAAGGATCTACAAGAAGGAGAAAGGATCTACAAGTTGGAGGCCAATTTTACCTACTTTAAAAGTTTCATTAGGAATCCATCTCCCAATTGGTACAATTCAGTTTTACCTCTTTATGTAGACTCTAAATCTGTGTTTTAATTATTAGAAACCACCCCATATTATGAGGCTACCTATAGGAATTGGAATTAGGTTCATAGGAGGCCTATGAAGAAAGTTATGGTGTGTTTTGTGTCAATTTTGGGAGAATTCCGAGATTGACACATGTTGTATTTCTCAATTGGTCAATTAGACCAAATTGACATGTGTTTGATTATTTGTGGCTAGTTTCATGTCCATAACTGGATACGTGTAGGTCGTATCCCAATAATTTGGAGATACGGATTGATTAGGGGGTTTTTTCTCCGGCACGGGGCTTTGTATATGTCATATTTTGACACGGACACGTAGATGTATATTTTACTCTTCGTACCTTTCCTGACTGGATATATTTTTTTCCAAATGACACTGAGAAGTGGTACCCCACTTATTACGAACCTCAGGATATTGTCTGCTTAGAGCCAGAGACCCTGGCTCAGGAGGGTCTCATCCCGACTGAGACAAACGACCCGGGACTTGTAGCATCTTAGTTATTCATTTTGTACTGGATTTGTCTCCAGGTTACTTTTATTAGTTTCTCTGACTCATTTGATATTATTTGTCTTATGAGTTATATTATGACTCTTCTATTATTTTATTATATTCGTGCTTATTCCATCTATAGATCTGTGATTGAGTATATTTGATATTATGATGGTGGCATTGTTATGTCTTGATTATAGATAGATAGTTTACCCAAACAGCGATCTACCGCTGATGCTGCGGCTTAGGCTCCACGTTGTTCCCGAATTGCATCCTTACACCGGGTGCGGGTCATGACAATAAAATAGATGATGATGATTCTGAAGGTGATGATCAAGCACTGATGGTCCGTAATTATAAAAAAAATTGTGATTCAACTGAAGGAAGAAGGAACAACAAGAAGACGATGATGAAGAGCCTATCTGCTACGGCTACAAAAATATGAGGCACATCAAGAAGAACTGCCCAACAGGCAAAGAAGGAAAATCGGTATAAGAAATCACACAAGAAGCCATCCTATCAGAAGTATGCCAACACTAGCATATGGCATGAAAAAGAGATAAGTGACTCATAAGAAGAGGAAACTCCCCAAGAAGCTGCAAACGTCTGCCTGATGGCAACCTCTAACAAGGTAACAGAAAATTAGCTTGATAATTTTACTTTTGATGAGTTATCGGATGCTTTCAATGATCTTTTTGAAGATCATAAGAAAGCACTCGATAAATATAAAAATATAAAAGCTGAGATTCATACTCATAAGATTGAGATACATAGGCAATCATGCTTATTAAATGATATAAGAGAAATACCACCCACGAAGGACACTGAGGAGTTATCCAAGCTGAAATTAAGCTTATACGATGTTGAAACACTTGTTAAGAAATAGACACAAGGCCAAACTCAATAAAGAGCATATGGCAAAGAAAAAGAATTACAATATGGCAGCAGTCAGAATTAGTATTTTAACTGCCAAGTATGATAAAGTGTATACTGCCTCTAAAAAGTTAGAGATCAGCCTGGGCAAACAGGTTATTAAACCTCAAACTCAATCTTACACTAAAAATAAATATACTAGACATGTGACACATCACAATACTGCACGACCCAAGAAAGCCAAACAAACACATGCGGCATACAATTATGCTTTCTTGTACACCTATTCCCATAAAACACGTCAATCACCCACACAAAGACACATTTACTATCCAGCTCCTAAGATAAATATGCATGCTACATGTTACTATTGTGGTAAACATGGACACATATCACGACAATGTAGAATTAGGAGACTAGTAGATTTAAATTTGTATGCATGGGTGCCGAAGACTAACATTTCAGGACCCTCGAGAACATGGGTACCAAAGGTCATATCTATTCATGTTGTAGGCGGACCTTCCTTCATATTCTAGAAGCAAATGGATTCTCGATAGTGGATGCTTGTGACACATGATTAGAGATGCTAATCTATTCATAACACTATTGATGAAGAAGGAAGGATATGTCCTTCGGCAACAATCTAAAAGAGTATATAATAGGTAACGGTACAATAGGCAATCCTTCCTCACCTGTCATTAAGGATGTTTGTTTAGTAATAGAGTTAAAGCATAACATGCTCAGCAACAGTCATCTTTCTGACAACAGTTATGGTACTAACTTTGTGAAAAATAAATGCTCTATATATGATAGCTCATCTGGAGACATCATTTTTTAAGGGATAAGGGAAGATAACATATATATCTTTTATCTTTTGAAATATACTAGCCATGCAGGTAGATGCCTCTACACTCACAAGGACGAAAGATTACTATGGCATATGCGTCTAGGACACACAAACATGGATACAATATCAAGACTTTCAACTAAGAAGCTGGTAAGAGGGTTACCAGAAGTCACTTTTAGGTATGTACCAAGTGTGAGAAAAATAAGGCAACAAAGTCTTCATTTAAATCCATCAATATTGTAAGTATATCTAGACCCTTGCAACTTCTTCATATGGATTTATTTGGTCCTAGTAGAGTAGCCAATCTTGGTGGAAAACTCTATATCGTTGTTATTGTTGATGATTTTTATCGTTACACTTGGGTTTTCTTTCTTTCAAATAAAAGTGATACTCTTTCTATTTACGAAATTTTTGCTAAAAATGTACAAAACAAAAAAGGCTTCATGATTACTCGAATCTGAAGTGATCATTGCGACGAATTCAAAAACACTGATTCAAAAAGTTTTATGATTTGAATAGTTTTGATCATGAGTTTTCTTATCCAAGAAATCCCCAACAAAATGGTGTTGTAGAGTGGAAGAATAGGACAATTGGTGATATAGCTAGAGTCATGTTAAATCAGTTTTCACTTCCGAAATAATTTTGGGCAGAAGCTATAAATACAGTATTCCATATTTTGATTAGGGTTCTGATTCGACCTATATAGAAGACTCCCTATGAGCTTTGGTTTGGTAGGACTTCAACTATAACTTATTTTCGAGTGTTCAGTTGTCGCTGCTTTATCCTGAATACCAAAGACAGCTTAGGAAAGTTTGATGCTGAAGCTGACGAAGGCATTTTTCTTGGATATGCGTCCAAGAGTACGAATACATATTTTTTTAACAAGCTCATTAATTGTTGAAATATCTGTTAATGTCACTTTTGATGAGTATAATAGTCAAGCAGCAGCTCCCAATGATGATGATGATGAACATGTCCAACCAATATCCTCTACCCCTGACGATACAACATCTGGAACAAGTTATCTAGAAAGCTTGCCAAAGAAGTTGCGATTCACGCCAAACCATCCAGAGAACTTGGTAATAGATGAAGTATCAAAAGGTGTAAGTACTTGTTCATCAAATAAAGATTCTATAGCCAACATAGCTTTTATATCACAAATAAAACCTAAGAATGTTATAAAAACTTTTTCTGATAAATTTTGGATGTCTATAATGCAAGAAGAACTCAACCAATTTAAACGGAATTATGTTTGGAAACTTGTTCCTAAACCAAATGATCATCTGATTATTGGTACTAAATAGGTTTTTTGTAACAAACTTAATGAGGAAGGTTCTGTCACACGTAACAAAGCACGTCTCGTAGCTCAAGGATACAAGCAAGAGGAAGGTATTGACTATGATGAGACATACGCTCCTATTGCGAGACTTGAATCGATCTGCATGCTTTGTGCACTTGCAAACTTTTAAAATTTAAAAATTTTCAAATGGATGTAAAAAGTGCTTTTCTTAATAATTTTATTAAAGAAGAAGATTTTGTAAAACAGCCACCTAGTTTTGAAAATAATAAATATCCTGATCTTGTTTTTAAGCTTAAGAAAGCTCTTTAAGGCCTCAAACAAGCCCCTCGCGCTTGGTATTGTAGAAGCATAAAAAGTGTGCCTTATACTGATGTTGTAGTTTCCTACAGAAAGACCCAACAAGCAGAAGAATGAGCACTTTCTACTTATTTAGAAGAAAGACGCGTATTTTTTTACTTTGGCACACTTTCTATTATTTTAAGAGAATGGCGCACTATTTAGAGAGTAAAAAAGTGGCGCACTTTCTTCATGTTGCGAAAGCTGACGCATAAACAATCGTCTCTCTCTCTCTCTCTCTCTCTCTCTCTCTCTCTCTCTCTCAAGCATTTAATGCAGCTGACTGATAGTTGACAAATAAAAAAGTCGAAGAGTCAGAAGTTATCATTACAGCGGAGCTGCGGCACGCAGACCCAAGTTGTCGTTTAGCAACCTAGTTGTAGTGCAAATCCTTCAAAAGTGTGCCACTGTGCCATTCCCTTCAAAACTGTTCCATAGTGCCACTCCTTCATAAATGCACCGCAGTATCATTTTCTTTAAAAGTGTGCCGTAGTGCCACTCCTTCAGAAGTGTGCCGCTGTGTTATTTCCTTCAAAAGTGCGTTGCTATGTCATTTCCTTCAAAAGTGTGTCACAGTATCGTCTCTTCAGAAGTACACCGCAGTGCCATTTTCTAGATAAGTGTGTCGTAGGGCCACTCCTTCAGAAGTGCGCCGTAATGCCACTTCTTCAAAAAATGCGCATGTCTCCAGATGACTTCCAAAGTGCGCATACTATCCACCAACAGTGAGCTGTTATGGGTGCGTGTCATATATGTCGTACTTTTCATAAAAGGTGTATAAATAATTGTCCTTACGACCTACACTTTCCTCATATAGGAAGTTGTGTCAAGTAGGCAGCAAGTGGTGCACCCACTCATGCAGAACGTGGGATGTTAATCCACCAAAAGTGCGCTCATAATGCTAAAACAGTATTGACTGTCCAAGTGCGCACACATTCTTAAACTCTATAAATATAGGTTCTTTGCAACCATTATAGAGGGTCACCTACATTACGTAGACAAAGAAGAGAAAATACACAGATAGGGAGAAATGAGCTAGAATTCTGAAGTCTTTGAAATTCAAGAGCAGTGTGAGAGGAATAGAAGCTTTTTGTGCCTTTGTGCCAAAGCTTTCCTATTGTTCAACTCTCTAAGTTGTTCGCAGTAATCTTCAAGTCTTTGCAATTCAATAGTAGAGTGAGAGAAATAGAAGCTTTTTCGTGCCTTTGTGCCAAAGCTTTCCTATAGTTCAACTCTCCAAGTTGTTCGCAGCATTCCTTTCAGATTTTTGTTGTCGTGTGCAGTTCTTTGTCAACATATGCATTTCTTCACCGTTGAGTGGTCCATGGAGTAAAGTGATCATTTGCATATCAGATATCTACAGCTATACTTCTCCAGAATCAATTATACTTAGATTCCTATTTTAGGTTCTTTTTTGTACTATTCTTTCTTTTTTAACTTTTTGTAAACACGAAAGTTTCGTATAAACTTTTTCGTACTAAACAAAAATGGCGACTCTGCTGGGAAATTCCTTCTCCTCTGACGATAAGGTGATAGCTCAACTCGATAATGCTTCGGTCGGCTTGACGCAAAAGACCTTGGTCGTGAAGTTCGACCAACAGGCATATGAAGAAATATTCTATTATGGGGGTAGTACCCATCCCTCATCAGCACTCAAGTCGAGGAAAAGTCGTAAAGTGTGGGTGCCCAAGTCTTGTCATGCATATCCCAAAGTTGCTGCCAACAAGGGAAAGAGCATTCTGATTGACGAGAGTTCTCCTGTCAAATCTGTTCAGATCAATGACATGGTGGATAATTCTTTTACGTTAAACGAGGGATACAATTTGCACAACTCACGCAACTTCAAGCAAAGGGTGATCCACACCCGAGCTTTTGAATCCCTTGTATTAAACAAGGGATACAATTTGCATAACTCACAATTTTGGGCAAAAGGTAATCCACACCTAAGCTCCCCAACCTACGCATATTCATTGAAATATATGAGGCAAGCAAAGCATGGATACTGCTGTCCAAACCAACCAGTGCACAAATAAAGTATTAGTCAGGGAGAATCATTCTCCTAACATCTTAATTACACGCACAATAGAAGGAAAGTTATGCCCACTCGTACGCCAGACCAAGACCTTCGTGCAAAATTAAATATACGTAGACAAACTGCACCAACTATGCTTGCATCACAGAATGTGCGCCAAGATCGTTGATTGTGCGTGTATGCACAATAAGACTATCAAAGATAACTTTTTCTCCTCTCTGAAGGGCAAAAACTCGAGATATGATGAATCACTTGCAAATCAAGCTAGCACATCACTTTATACACAAGGGATCAAAAATGTGCACAAAAGATTTAATATATCTCATGTAAAAAGACAAAGTCTGCCCTCTTCCTCCTCTTCTCTTCCCTTTTTCGATTTATATGAGCTTATTGTACAAAAGAGTAAAGAGAGGGACCCTTTTGACATTACAACGATGTTTTCTAATGAACATCTTTGTAGTTGTCATAGATTTGTAATTTTATTGATGTGCATCGGCAAAATGGTCTGTGTTTGACCGATTAACTTACAGTATTTCTCCTAAACCTCAACGCACAAAGCAAGTTGACAAACAGGAGCACAATGACGAACCACTTTTTGCTTCAGTATACGTGGCTTCGTATCTTCCCAGTGGTAGAAGACAACCAAGACAAAGTTCTTCAAGAACACCGAGTCAAAGGATATTTTACCAACTCGTCGATTTCTTTGAAGGAGTATGCCAAAATACTCGTTCTCGAAGATGGGAGCTCGTTCATCACGAGATTCTCTATTCCTCAAAATCCAAAGATGGGGATAGCAATCATCTCGATTCTGAAACTGATAATGTAGACTCTAACTTCACGACTCTTTCTACCAATCCTTCTGTCGTACACAGGAATGTTAGTATTTATGTCATCGATGATGAATAAGACCCTTCTCCATTAGAAGCTACCGAACAATACCTCAGCTCATTAGAGGCCGCTCTCAAGGACATGCATACTATGATGCAAAATATGCATTAAATAATAATTATCCAATATTCTGCTATACCAGCACCAGTCCAAGTGGCTTCATTCATACTTGTGCAGCCTACTCCTAGAACAACGCCTCTGCAGGATAACACAAGTCTAGAAACGGTCATAAGCCAAGAATCAATGACACAAACTCTTAATCTTCTCAACATTGGGGGTGGATCTCCGCCAGTGATGATACATGTTCAATTAGGATCTCATCAGTCAGTCGCACCACTCCGAACAGAAGATCCTCTTGAAGATATCCGAGAGTTGCGTGCACAAGTCGATATTTTAAAGAACAAAGACCAGCTCCGCAAGCTGGGGTTAAAATAGTCTTATCCTCCGTATTGGAGTAATATTCCATTCCCTCCTAAATACAAGCCATAATCGATAGTCTTATTTGAAGGAAGGACATCAATGAGCCAATATATCAACTACTCCAATATGATGATGACTCATTTGCAAAAAGAGAATGCTCTCCTTACCAGGTTATACGTGGGATGCTTGGCGGACATAGCCTACAATTGGTATCGTAGTTTACCTGATAATTGCATATCCCCATTTGATGACATGGGTATCTTTTTCACTCACGATTCTTTGAGGGATGCATGGATATGACAAAGTCTTCACTCATCGATATCAAACAGAAGGAGAAGGAATCCGCTCGTGAATTTGTTGAGCATTTTAGGCAGGCAACTCTGAAGTTCCCCCGGGTATTCTAGACTTCACATTCATTGATACCTAAAAAAAGAACCTAGTGCCTATAGTAGGGCTCTGGATAGGTCCAACTCAATTTAAAGACTGGACGGCATTCATCATCGGGGCCGAAGCTGCTGAAGGTAACGCGAAAATGGCACACAATTTGGGGTTACAAATAACCAATGCTGAAGGAAAGCGTCCCTCCAATAGTTCAAATAAGTGCAACAGCAAAGGAAAGGAGGCCTTGGCTATAAATCTGTCAAAGCGACCCTCCTCCAGCACAAAATTCTCCAAAGACTTCCAGGCCTAAGGAAGAATATTTCTTTGAGGAGAGCGATATCCCCAGCATTTTTGAATGCTTGATAAAAAGAAATAAGTTGCAGTTGCCTGATGTCAAGCGACCAAATGAGGCTGGTAAAATAGACGACCCAAAGTACTGCTTATACCATCGATACATAAATTATCCTACTAAGGTTTGTTATGTTTTAAAAAGAAAAAAATAGGTGTTGATAGATGCTAAATCTATCACCCTTCACAACGAAGGGAAGACAGACGCTGCCAATATGGTGTCTCTTCAATTCGATAACTTTTTAGCACAACAAGACCCGAACGGCGTCATCCCAATACCTCGAGCTATGATGGAAGTGATAAATCTTCTGCCGTCTAGAAGTCAAATAGAGGAATTTGTGCCTCTTACCAGAGATCATGGCGAGATTATGTAGATTTATCCTGATCTTTTGTCAGATTGGGACCAGGGAGTAGCATCTTCCAATTCAAAATCTAAGAATGATAAGAAGTATAAATCATGCAATATGATTTCTACATATTATTATTCAGACAGAGATCAAGATCAGCATCAAGAAGTTGTAACTCTCGAGATCAAATTTTAAAATCTGAACATTACCCCACCAAGCTCCGCTTGTAAGCTTCGATTGACACACCGACAATGGTCCATGATTGGCAGCATTCCGCTGTATAGGGCACACCAAATCTTCAATGCTTATGAAGGTATTCTTGCACAAATTCCTCATTCTCCTTCTGCAACCATTAGAGTATCAAAACTCAACTCGGGTTCATAAGGAAGATCATCCCCAATTTCATCGATACAGACAGCTATTTGTACGCTTGATACAAAATATGGGGTATAATTTCCAAAAAGCTGAAGGTTTGAACTTTGGCAAGGGACGACGTATTTTTCAACAACTCCGAGGACAGTCAAATAAATCCTATAGTGGATTAGGCTACGACAAGACCAGCCCACAGATGTCACGACTCGATTCCGTAGAATCGTTTGAGGCATCCCCCGAATCGTGACCGCCGTGCGGGCCTGGGGTTGTGCCCGCACAAGGCTTTAATGATTTGCATAGCAAGAACATATTCAGAGTACGCAGATAAATTAAAACACAGATTTGAAACATGGAAAAGTTCTGTTTATTCATAATGAACATCTATTTCAAACTCTTGAACGAGTTAGCTAATATGCCGAACGGCTTACAAAAGAGATGACTCAAAATGAGATAGCAGTCCTGTATATTACATCCCTTTATAAACTCAAAATAATAAAGACCTCCAGGCTGGAGGACGGCTTTGCCACGGAGCTGTATTTGTGTATGAAGAGTTGCAGCTTCTGGCTTCAAAATGCTTCAAGGGGCGCGGTGAAGATGCGCCGACAGCTGGACTGGATCCGGAAGACGACTTCGGCTCCTCGCTCGGTTCGCCTTGGTGCGGAGAACCTGTTTCAACGAGGGTCAGCATATCGAAACATGTTGGTGAAGGCGAGCTAGCCGAACTATACCAATCAACACGTTGTTAGTGAAGCATGCATATTTTGTGGGTTTCTATCTTGCCTTAGTTCATTTACAAGTAAGCAGCATATAGAATTTTACTGAAATGAACGGGCCACCGTTCGGTGGATTTTACCTGCCCGTCTGAATTACCTGCACAATACTTACCATGCCTTCCCTGCCACAAAGACACAAGTTAGTATGCAACAGGTTTAAATATACACGATGATCACTGGCATGGTTGCCATAGTGGACGTAGCCGAGGACAAGGATAGCATGCTACGAGAGAACACGATTGTGCTGCAAGCTATCCAATCCCGAACACGACGACTACACACGAGTTTCGCCCGGATCGGATCGGTGCCAGTGCCCCTGCGACCATCCGCAGAACCAATACCTTGTGCACAAGTTGTCCATGATCGAACACGATAAACAAGTTAACAAGTCATGCATTTGAGGCAACACGAGTGCAAGAACACGAGTACACGACAAGCAGTATTGCATAATTTATTTTGCATAGCCTCCCTGAACAATTATACATATACAAGATATGTTCTATACTTAGCACATTTTATAGAACATTTGCATGAATAAGCATACGATAAGGCAACAGTTCACAGGTTTGATTGACAAGCATAATAACCAAGTCTATTATCTTTTATCTTGGTTTCTTTTATTATTATTTGGTATCGTTTGATCGGGGCAAAGGAGTGAAGCTTGGAAGCAGGGCTAGCTAATCGGGTTGGTAGCCACTCACTTGGTTGGAAGGAAAGGAGAAGGAAAGAGGCACTTCACGACTCCGCTCGCAAGCCGCTTACTGCTCGTTCACCTGCACACGAACAGCTCAATTAATACTTCTTCCTCTCTTTCCAATCTCGAAATAGAAGTGCAGTTCAATGAACGAAAATAATGAAAACCGTTCAAGGAAAACAAGCAAATCTCAAAACCAACTCAAAGCACGAAAGCAACAAGCGACATCGAAAACTGAGGCAATAAAAGATAGCAGCGGAGAGGTCCCTCCTGACTCTGCCGCTAAGCCAATCCTTGGGCGCAGTCCACTGAATATGGGAATCGATTCCGAAGAAATAAATCCATAACGAGGATGAGTTCTTAATTCAATCTATCCCGATCGAACGATACCGTTTCTTAGCCGCGATCTCCGCACCGGAAGAACGGGGCGCTACATCCTACCCAACTAATTGGAAGTTTTGTCTCGAAACTTAAGAATAGGACCTACCGTTAGGGATTATTGCATTCGGGACAGCGATCAGGAAGGTTCGGGCAGGAATTAATAGCATGGCCTGATCGTCCATAAGCGAGGCATAATCCAAGTCTCAAGCGACAATCTTTCTTATCGTGTCCAAGCTTTTTGTAGAATTGACACTTATTGCTCCAATGCTTGCCACCGTTGTTCGGATGCTTTGTAGCATTGTTTCCTCTGTCGTTGCTTTGGCGTTTGTGAGTGTAGGTATGCACAGCGCCGGCAGGAACGTGAGGATAGAGTGGTTCGAGCGACAGGGCATGATTCATGACTTCACGCATCGTACGATACTGAGGAACGGCTACGTGCGAATGGATGGCAGGGCGTAGTCCACCTTCAAACCTTCTAGCTCGACTCGCTGCATCAGGTAAATAGGCCCTAGCGAATTTGGAGAGTCGGTTGAATTCGGCGGAGTACTCCTTAACTGTCATGCTGCCTTGCCGCAGCTGCACGAACTCGTTTTCCATTTGACGTTGTACTGGAGGGGGTACAAACTCCTCTTCGAACGCGGCATGAAAAGTTATCCACGAGATCGCCTCCTTTCCGTGATCAAATTGGAGAGATCGTCGATGCACATCCCACCAATCGTGTGCGTTGAGGCGGAGCTGTAGTTGCGCGCAGACGACGCGCTTCTCTTCGGGGACCTCTAGCAGAGCGAAGTGATCTTCAAGTTCGGCCAACCAATCTAGAGCTACGACTGGGTCCTCAGTCCCGTTGAATGGGGTATTGCAGACTTTCTTGAAGTGGCCAAAGTCGAAGGCAGTCACGTCCCTCGCCCTTGGAATTTGCGGCGTCTCTACTTCAAGCGCGGGCTGTTCCACCGGAGTCGCTGGCGTTGCCGCAGACTGGTTGGATGCCAAAGTCTGAAGGATCTACTGCAGGGTATCTACCTGCTTCTGTTGGACTGAGAATCGTGCTTCTATATTGTCTTGAAACTTGAGTTGACTCTCTTCCGCCCGCTTCTCGGCCCGTTCGTAGCGAGCCTCGTCCCTTTGTTCATTTTCCTCCAACATCCGCAATATTTGCTGGATGGGATCGATGCTTGGCGCGGCTCGCTGGCTCCTTGAACTTTCTGAAGTGCCCGAACTACTTTCTTGGCCTTGCATTTCGTCCGGTGTTTGCGCTGCAGATTGCGCTGGAGCCATTCCTTCAAAAGAAGGTAAATTACATTAGAATCATAATGTATTATGGACTTATTGCATGAACGTATCTTATTTTGGCCTAGCGAGTTCAAGAGTTCGCACAGGAATTTTGATCGTTAAAGAAACTTTTCCAGCACGAAGTCTAATGAACTTTGAATCTGTGCTCTGATACCACTATGTCACGACCCGATTTCGTAGAATCGTTTGAGGCGTCCCCCGAATCGTGACCGCCGTGCGGGCCTGGGGTTGCGCCCGCACAAGGCTTTAATGATTTGCATAGCAAGCACATATTCAGAGCACGCAGATAAATTGAAACACAAATTTGAAACATGGAAAAGTTCTATTTATTCATAATGAACATCTATTACAAACTCTTGAACGAGTTAGCTAATATGCCGAACGGCTTACAAAAGAGATGACTCAAAATGAGATAGCATTCCTGTACATTACATCCCTTTATAAACTCAAAATGATAAAGACCTCCAGGCTGGAGGATGGCTTTGCCACGGAGCTGCATTTGTGTATGAAGAGTTGCAGCTTCTGGCTTCAAAATGCTTCAAGGGGCGCGGTGAAGATGCGCCGACAGCTGGACTGGATCGGGAAGACGACTTCGGCTCCTCGCTCGGTTTGCCTTGGTGCGGAGAACCTGTTTCAACGAGGGTCAGCATATCAAAACATGCTGGTGAAGGCGAGCTAGCCGAACTATACCAATCAACACGTTGTTTAGTGAAGCATGCATATTTTGTGGGTTTCTATCTTGCCTTAGTTCATTTACAAGTAAGCAGCATATAGAATTTTACTGAAATGAACGTGCCACCGTTCGATGGATTTTACCTGCCCGTCTGAATTACCTGCATAATACTTACCATGCCTTCCCTGCCACGAAGACACAAGTTAGTATGCAACAGGTTTAAATATACACGATGATCACTGGCATGGTTGCCATAGTGGACGTAGCCGAGGACAAGGATAGTATGCTACGAGAGAACACGATTGCGCTGCAAGCTATCCAGTCCCGAACACGACGACTACACACGAGTTCCGCCCGGATCGGATCGGTGCCAGTGCCCCAGCGACCGTCCGCGGAACCAATACCTTGTTCACAAGTTGTCCATGATCGAACACGATGAACAAGTTAACAAGTCATGCATTTGAGGCAACACGAGTGCAAGAACACGAGTACACGACAAGCAGTAATGCATGATTTATTTTGCATAGCCTCCCTGAACAATTATGCATATACAAGATGTGTTCTATACTTAGCACGTTTTATAGAACATTTGCACGAATAAGCATACGATAAGGCAACAGTTCACAGGTTTGATTGACAAGCATAATAACCAAGTCTATTGTCTTTTATCTTGGTTTCTTTTATTATTATTTGGTATTGTTTGATCGGGGCAAAGGAGTGAAGCTTGGAAGCAGGGCTAGCTAATCGGGTTGGTAGCCACTCACTTGGTTGGAAGGAAAGGAGAAGGAAAGAGGCGCTTCACGACTCCGCTCGCAAGCCGCTTACTGCTCGTTCACCTGCACACGAACAGCTCGATTAATACTTCTTCCTCTCTTTCCAATCTCGGAATAGAAGTGCAGTTTAATGAACGAAAACAATAAAAACCATCGAAACCGTTCAAGAAAAACAAGCAAATCCCAAAACCAACTCAAAGCACGAAAGCAACAAGCGACATCGAAAACCGAGGCAATAAAAGATAGCAGCGGAGAGGTCCCTCCTGACTCTGCCGCTAAGCCAATCCTTGGGCGCAGTCCACTGAATATGGGAATCGATTCCGAAGAAACAAATCCATAACGAGGACGAGTTCTTAATTCAATCTATCCCGATCGAACGATACCGTCTTGTGTTTCTTAGCCGCGATCTCCGCACCGGGAGAACGGGGCGCTACAACAGACTCGTTCCAAGAAAGGACATGATAAAAAGAAACTCAAGCCCTATAATATGGTACTTATTTCTCTAATGCCTAAAGAAGAAGCTATGACTGGTACCAGATCTGACAAAAATTATCATAAGACTTATGAATATGTCCGAAAAGATATTCCTGACACACTTTCTTCTTCGCCAACTCATGTTGTTCCGGTCACAACCGAACCTGGTCCTTCGAAGCCTACTACGACAGAGAAAGGAAAGCAAAAGGAAGTACTCTTCGACAAATCACTGAAAAAGAATGTACCCTAATGTAAACCCCCTCACCAAAAATAGATATTTTGTGTGTATTTTATATTATTATATTTATTATAGATATTAAATTTCTTTAGAGTATTCTCTTAGTTAATTAGAAAATAATTTTCTTGATATATTTACTTATATAAATATTTATTTAGAATTATTTTAGGTTATTTTA
This sequence comes from Iris macrosiphon, assembly GCA_036927795.1. Classification (NCBI taxonomy): domain Eukaryota; kingdom Viridiplantae; phylum Streptophyta; class Magnoliopsida; order Asparagales; family Iridaceae; genus Iris; species Iris macrosiphon. The sequence goes on along the minus strand of JAYESA010000006.1, from coordinate 56,972,228 downwards.
GATTTTTGGAGATTTTTCTAGAATTTTTGGTAATTAAAACTTAGGAAACATAAATTTCTAGGACTTCTGTGATTTACTATACGAACATACTTGCATTTTGTTCCTACCAAATATTTATTTTAGTTTAAAATATTTAATTATATTTTTTTGTAATTTATTTAGAATTTTAAGAAATTTATTTAGATTTTAAAATTATTTTAGGATTTATTTGGATATATATAGTCTTAATATTAGATATATGTTAATTTAGTGTTAATAGATATTAATAAGATTTTATAAATTATTTGTATTATCTTTAATTATATTTAAGATTATAAATTATTGAGATAAATTTAAACTCTATTTTAAATTAATTCAAATCCAGAACCTACTAGGAAAACAACTTCATGCATATCCTATCCTTATTTAAATTTCTCATAATCCTATCCAAATTAATTAATCCTAGTCGTATTTAATTAAGTAGTGTCCACCATTATAAATACCTCATCCTTCATATTTTTCTTCTCCAAATTCCTCTCTTTTTCGTCCAAAAATAGTCAAAATTCGTCATAAATTCAGCCTAATTTTCTACTAGTTATGACGAATTAAAAAGACGATATCTCCTAGCTCCGGACTCCAAACGTGCCCCAGTTTTTTTTGTTAGAACTATATCAAGATTAGTTTTCTGATTATATAATTTATTTTAATAATTTATGAACCTATTTTTCCAGAAAATTCTAAAAGTGCCAGTTGTCCGAAATCAGACGTATTTTGGTATTTTCGAGATTTCGGGAGATCCCGAACTCGGAATTACGAACCGTTTAAAGTCGAAAAGCTGACATGATGAAATTCCAGAAAAGTATTTTTCCAGAATTTAAAATATAAGTTTATTCTACTGTAAAATTTGTGCAATATAGACGTAAATAGAAAACCACCGAAAACTTTCATCTATTCGCTCTTGTGGCCATAACTTTTACCGACTTGTGATTTTATAAAACCGTTGATTCTGGCATTCATGTAGCACCAAAATCTATAGGATTTTACACGCAAATCCAGGATTTGAGTCGGTTGACTTTTTGGTCAACGGATTGCCTCGATTTGCGTGTCACGAATCACAAATCCGTAAAGTTGATTTTCTTTGGACCAAAATTAGGATTTAATAATAAAATCAGATTAAAATACTATTTTAGTATTTTACTCAGAATTAAAATAGATTAAATGGAGGAACCTATTTACCCACTTTTGTAACCTAACTTGTTTAATTTATGTGACGGGTAGATCGGACGATGCCTTGAGTTGGGACTTCATCCTTTTCTTAACAGGCAAGATACCTTGCCAAATTACTTACAGTATTTTACATGCTTAGTATATTTCTATATATTTATTGTATTTATTTTTCTTGCTTGTGTAGTTTTCTTCCAGTCATTACTATGCATTAGATATGTTGACACACACATGGCACTTAGTATCATCGAGGACAATCATTAGGCGTATGGGCTTTTAACCACTCTGGCAAACCATAGTAACTAGCACGCACTATGGTGGTCGTGTCCGATGGTCGCTACCCCCGAGGTATGTCGATTGATGGAGTCCGAGGGTCGCTACCTCAGAGGTATGTCGGCTGATGATGTCCACTAACGAGCGTATGAGTTGTGAGGATTAAACCGAGTAGCCTACCCTTGCCCATACATCAAAAAGTTATCCTCATCTGTATTCATATAGATGGTCTTATACAGCGTACTTATTTATTTTCAAATTATATGCATGTTTATTGTATTCAAGTTGGCTCGCTTTTCTGTATCTTGTTACGTCCCTCTGAGGACCTGGTCCTCTGCCAGGTGTATCTGTTCTTGAGTATTTGCAGGAGCACAGATTTGGATGGTTATATATGTTTCGTGGATGTCCTATCTTCGAGCCCGTAATTGTTAGCTGGTATTCTTATATGGTGTTGTTCTGTTGTACTTATATTGTATTTGCTCTTATATTCGAGTTGGTAGTGGATTTGTTTCCATCCAACTATCATCCTTAGATACTTATGTTGAGATCTAGTTATATAGATGCTGGTTATTCATTTATATTGATTTTCTGTGGATGAGATTTAGATTGTACCCTGTGACTTGTGATACATTTTATACCACTTGTGGATTGATATTCATATTACAGCGTACGTATGGGTTATGGTTTCCTATATTGGAGTTGCCATATCCATACGGCTGGCATGCTTATGTGTTCCTAGTCCTACATATTTTGGGACTGGGGCATGACATATAAGGGCTTGAAAAGCCCTACAATTTTGACATATTTGCACAACTAGCCAATACCCCAGCCCAACTCTCCATATTCGAATTACTTCGTTTGTTGAAGGAGACTCGTGAAGCTTTGAGCGCTCTGATACATGCAGACTCATTCCTAGCTCAACTTAAGACTCCTGAGGAAGATCCATTAGCATGTCCTTAATGCCACAACATAATCGAGAAGATTTCTAATATTACCTTCAAAAAAGATGACATGCTACTCAAAGATAATCAGCATGACAGGCCTCTGTACTATACGTGTTACATCGTATCTATCAAGGTGAACCGGATTCACATAGACCATGGTTCTTCACTCAACATCATGCCTAAAAGTCTGCTGAGAGGATTGAAGATACCAATGCATAACCTGTCTACTACCAGTACTACCATTCTAGGCTTCAATGCTAGAAGGAGTAAATTGCTGGGAAAGATACGCTTAAAAATCCAGATAGGCAATTTACGTACTGAAGTCACATGCTATGTGATTGACTCTGACGTATCCTATAATGTTTTGCTGGGATGGCTATGGATACACGAGCATAAAATTATACCCTCCACCCGACATAAATGCTTCAAGTATTTGAACAGTAGAGGAGAGGTCAAAATAGACGTAGCTGACCTCAACCCTTTCAAAGGTGTCGAAGCCTATTTTGCTGAAGCTGTACTTTATACACCTGTGTATATGAAAGAGGAAGCTAATCAAGCTAGCGATAAAGCTAAAAATACTCCAAAAGATGAGCCTCTGATAATCAGAGTCAAAGGACATACTACTCATCCAACTCCTTCGAAATCTCTCGACATCAATCTGCATAAGTCATCTCCATTGGTCATCAACCTTTGATGTAATGAATAGCCAATACTGGAGAACAAGCCACTTGTTATTAATCTTTGTCGTAACAAGAACCCAACATCAGTGAATCAACCCCTAGTCATCAATCTGGCCAAGCCTCCTGTCAAGGCTGAAGACTCTGTCGACTATGTGGAAGATAAAGAAATTTTATATTTCATGAATAAAGAAAGTTGTACTTCGTACTACATTGATGTTGAACTATTTGCTAAAAAAATTTAGAGGCTCTTTACCTCTACGAACCTCTGTCCATACCCATGGCATCTTTATTCTAATACAATTCGTTATATGAACTTTATGAGGAGGTATACTTTATAGTCTCGGCAAGACAGGACAAGCAGCATCAGATAATCTTTGGCAAAGCTAAAAATAAAAGAGTCGCACAGACTAATGGTTCTGATGAGGATATGGGGAAGATACAACCGTATCGTTACAGCCAACCAGCTAAGAATATCATACAAAGGATGGGCAACGACTTAAAATTTGGCTTGGGACTATATTATGGAAAAGACATACAAACTCTTATACGTCACCTTTCTCCTAAAGGCAATCCGAAAATATACCACCAACGGACTGGTCGTGGTTTGGAATATGTCACACCAACAAAAAGTCTTGAAAGCTCAGAATCAGAAAAGTAGACAAATTCTCACTCTTCTTACACATTATTAGGGGATTCTGATAAAAATATAGGTGACATATTCAAACAGGCTTTTTCTACCAACATGGTATCAACTGCCCCAAATAAGAAAGATATTGAATTATCAGAAACATTCGAGAACGATCCAATGGCACAACACATGGATACTCAATGGGAGCTTCAATTCGAGCAACGTGAACCAACTATAGAGGATGAAATAATCCAAATTGATGTAGGAGAATAATATTTTCCAAACCAATCTTTATTAGCAAGAGTCTTCCTGAAGAAGATCAATATACTTTACTCCAGCTAATAAAGGAGTATAGCGATGTCTTCGCCTAGAGTTACAAGAATATGCTTGGCCTAGATCCTCAAATAGCAACACACAAGCTCAATATTCTTCGGAATGCTAAACCAGTAAAACAGCAACAACGGTGGTTCCTTCCTGAAATGATGGATGCAATTAAAGCAGAAGTCAAAAAACTCATAGCATGTGGCTTCGTTCGAGAATAGCAACATCCTCACTAGGTAGCTAATGTCGTTCTAGTCATAAAAAAATAGAAAATTGTGGGTCTGCATAGATTATCGAGATCTGAACTCGGCATGTCCAAAAGATAAATTTTCTCTTCCCATCACAGATGTCATGATCGATAACACATATGGCTTTGAACGTATGTCCTTCATGGACGGATTCTCAGGCTACAATCAGATCAAGATATCACCTGATGACAAAAAATACACATCTTTTCGTATACCATTGGGAGTTTACTATTATATGGTCATGCCCTTCGGCTTAAAGAATGTGGGTGCAATGTATTAACGAGAAATGAGTACGATTTTCCAGAAGCATTTAGAAAAAATAGTAGAATGCTATGTGGATAAGATCGCTGTCAAGAGTTGCTCCAAAGATTATCACCTTCAAGATTTGAAGACTATGTTTGAACTGATACGCCACTACCAGCTGAAGATGAATCCAACTAAATCCTTTCTTGGAGTCTCCAGTGGCAAGTTCCTTGGATTTGTTATAACTTCCAAAGGTATTCACATCAACCCTGATAAAATTAAAGCTATCCTCGAAATATAACCTCCACGTAATCTCAAATCATTCATGTCATATCCAGAGTAAATCATCTCTGGGTATTGATAACCAAGCCGAGCAGACTTAATTCTTGGTTAGCTACATGGACAATACCACTATCGCCTTATGACATGGTATATGTCTCACAAAAAGTAATGAAGGGTCAAGCACTAGCTGATTTCCTAGCAGCTCATCATGTACCGAAAACTTCCAAACTTTATGATGACATCTCGGATGAAGTATTAGAGTCTAATATGGCAATAGGAGATAATAGCTTGCAACTATTCTTTGACGGTGCATCAAGGATAGGACCCAAATGCAACATAGTAGCTGGAGTTGGCATAGTCTTAGTATCTTCTGACAAACTACTCATTCATCGAGCATATTCTCTCAGTGAACCATGTTCCAATAATGTGGCAGAGTATAATGATCTACTCATCAGTCTCCAATTAGCTAAAGAATTGGACACAGAATACCTAAAAGCCTATGGAGATTCCAAACTAATAGTCAATCAGATCAGGGAGAGCATGATGTTCAGCATGAAGACTGCATCCCTTATTATCAAGCGGAAATCGAAGTGGCTTCTACCTTCAAAGGATTCATTATCGAGCATGTACCTCAGTTACAAAATATAGAATCTGATACTTTGGCTGGCCTAGCAACATTATTGGCTGTTCCCCTAAAGAGATGATACTCAATTATGATAACAGGACGAGAGTTGTTCTGTACAAAAATTAACTTGCACATTGAATGGAGTTACGTTATATCTTTAACTTCAAAGGATAAAGATTGGAAAGACCCTTTTATAGACTACAGTGCTTATAGGATTCTTCCAGAAGATCCTAAGGAAGCCACTTCTATTAAAAGATGCTCGATCTGTTTCTACTATGATGCCTCGTCCAAAATGTTATATCGTCGTTCTTATGATAGATTATTGCTACATTGTCTCTCCAACCATGAAGCAAAATAATCACTTTGTGAGGCTCATAATGGCATCTATGGTGCATATTAGTCGGGTCTTAAATTACAAGACCGCCTCAGGAGAATGAGTTATTATTGGTCCACCATGGTGGCAGATGTCGTAGACTACGTCTAAATACGATTATGTCAAATTCATGCTAATTTTATCCACCAACCAGTAGAATTCTTATACCCTACAGTTGCCTCCTGGCCATTTGAAGCTTGGCGAATGGACATTATTGGTCCGATCAGTCCATCTTCTTTTAGAGGACATCGATTTATACTTGTAATAATCGATTACTTCTCCAAATGGGCAAAAATTGTCCCACTTATCGAAGTTAAGACGTCCAACGTAATAAACTTCGTCAAACACTATGTTATCTATCGTTTCAGCATTCTCCGAAGGATAATACATGACAACGGGCCACAATTTGCTAATCAAGTATTTTATCGGTTCTGTGACAAGAATTGAATCCAGAATGTAGTATCTACGGCCTACAATCCAGCAGTCAACGGCTTAGCATAAGCATTCAACAAAATAATAATCAAACTCCTTAAAAAGTTTGTCTCATCCAACAAGCGGGATTGGAATGAGAAACTCAGAAAATATTTATGGGCTTACCGTACGACAGACTCCAACTAGTTGTACACCATTCTCTCTGGTCTATGAATGTGAAGCAGTTCTTTTACTCAAAATTCAGATACCTTCTCTCAGAAAAGTTATTGCTAATGAGCTAATAGTAGAGAATAATAATCAATTACGCCTACAAGAATTAGAAGCATTGGATGAAAAGCACATGCACGCTCAACAACGCATTGAGCTATACTAAGCACGCATTTTAAGAGCTTTTAATCGAAAGGTCAAGAAAAGAATATTCCAGGTTAATGAATTGGTCATTTCAGTGAGAAGACCTATAATCACAACCCATAAGAGCAAAGACAAATTCTAGACAAAATAAGAAGGTCCTTATGTGGAGGAGACCGTATTCTCCAACAGAGCCTATAGACTTGCTAAGCCTAATAGAGATTTAATAATGATGTCTATCAATAAAAAATTTCCCAAGAAGTATTATGTCTAAGTACAGCATACTCTTCTCTATCTCCAACAGATTAAAATAAAATGTACAGTAAAATATATTTTTTAATCCCCAATAACACATGGCCTACGGCCTCTCAAACTATTATCTATATTCATTATTGAATAAGACATGGATAATGGGTCCTCAAAGTTCCCTCAGCGGAACAATACTCAGATCCAACGGAACACTCTCATCATCTAGATGATTCTCTCTAACAAAAATGTCTCATTCTTAAAGTTCAGTTATTTTAAGGATATCGTATTCCTGACCCACAATTGGGTTGGAAATAATCTCATATATTTATTTTATCAGTCAATAAATGTAGTATGATTAACATTCATATTATCTCTGAATCATATTCCATCTATTATCCCCTAAAAGAGAATATAACAGTTCGCCTTTGAACTACTCTTTTTTCTCCTCCCTGGTGGAGTAAACTGGTAAACTATCACGTCCTTATCACCTCTGATAGTATTGTATCCTATAAAATTTATCATTTGTACTCAGCATGAGTACGCCTTGAGTGATACATCTATCAAATTCTCCCATAGAGTTATTCTATCAGGTCCATAATACCTCATAGCAGATATATATATTCAATGGGTCTCGATTTGAAAGTATCACTAAAGTGAAACAAAATTTCTTTATTGATAGAAAATAAGGAAAAAGATAATACAAATACTTAAGAAGAAGAGACCAATACCTTCCCCTTGCTACCTTTCTTAGTCGTCTGAGTTTGCTTAGGGGTCATTGCTAAAAGCTTCGAAGGAAGAAGAAAGCTAGGGCTTTCTTGAGGAAGAAGGAGACGAAGAGATTTGAGAGCAGTAGAAAAGTTCTTTCTCTCTCCTTGACCCGTCTATTTATAGATTTGGGAGAAAAACTCTTCAGATGTAAAGACTCTTTGGGATTCGAACAACAAATCATGACTACAGCCACGTCAGTAAATCCGTTAGGATTCTGTCCGGGGTACGCGCGCTAACATCTCAACAACTTTTTTTGCTTCTAATTCAAAGTAATTTTAAATTCAGCTGAACGAATTTAAAAATATTGAAAGAGGTCTTGTAAAATCATAAAAACTGTACCTCAAACAGATGACACAATTTCCTATAGAAAGACCCAACAAGCAGATGAATGGTGCACTTTCTATTTGTTCCAGAAGAAAGACACGCATTTTTTTACTTTGGTGCACTTTCTATTATTTTCAGTGAATGGCGCACTATTTAGAGAGCAGAAAAGTGGCACACTTTCTTCATGTTATGAAAGCTAGAGCATAAACAATCGTCTCTCTCTCTCTCTCTCTCAAGCATTTAATGCAGCAGACTAATAGCTAACAAATACAAAAATCGAAGAGTCATAAGTCATCATTACAATGAAGCTGCGGCACGCAGTGCCAGATTATCGTTTAGCGACCTAGCTATAACTCTTTAAATAAATTATATAAATATTTAAATTTGAATTATTGTTAATACTAATATTTATATAAATTTTTTTAATTATTTAGTGCCAACCAAATTAATTTTTATTATTTTGTGTATATTTGCGGTTCCACACATGCCTAGCAACTTGCTAGCTTGAAGCTAGTATGCACCATACATGGTGCATGGTACTATTCACACTTTGTGAGCTTATTTTGACTCAACCTAGAGCCAACCCTCAAAACAAACCTTAAAACCTAACTAAGTGGTCAAGTAGAACACCAAATACCCTCTCTAAACTCAAAAAACACCAAACAACAAATACCATATACCATACACCAAAACCTATTTTTCTTAAGAATAATTCAGCCTATAATAATTTGTAACCACAACCCCTTCACCTCCCTCTCATGACCAAAATCTCCCATTTTTTCCTCTCCCTACTAGGAGTTTGTAACCCCCAACTTCTCCTCTCCCCATTAGGCTGGCCATAACCCCCATCTCTTCACCTCCCCCATTCAAACCACCTGAAGAACATTTCTTTCTAACCCTTTTCTTCACATTTTCTCTTTATAAACCATCTCCAAAATATTTCTCCATTTTTCTCCACACCACCATTTATCCTGTCCTACCCAGGCTGAATCTGAATTCAGCAACACCCCCACCAATCTGGTCATATCTTCCTCCACACGAAGTATATTTCTCTCAAATTTAGTATGCTTATTTATCTACATGTTTCTCACACTTTATCTTCATAAACCTTCCATCAAAACTCACTCTAAGTTTCTCAAAACGGTCCCGCCATCAGAGGTATCCAGGCTGAATCTGAATTAAGCATAACTACTTCTCAGACCACCCCACCACCTTCACAGCATCCAAACTACCACTACAGCATCCAAATTTCCTAACCCTGCCATTCTACCATCTTCAATAGTCACCACAACCCCTAGAACAAACTACACAAGCATCACAAGGAGCTATAAGGAGGAGAAGTCAAATCTGGAATTGTTTCCAAGAAGCTGCGATTCGAGACACTTTTAACATATTCTTACAAAGAGGTTAGTGATCAAAACTCTTCTCCTTGAACCCCCTTATATGTACTAAACAATACTCTTTAGGTTCTATAAATATTTTATCAACTTGTTATATATACTTTGCATGCTACACTAGGAAACCCAATACCAACCTAGTTTTTACCCATAGTGAGCACCAACTTGTAATTCTTAATATATTCGTAAAATAAATTTAAAATAAATTATTTTCTGATTTATACTTAATTTTACATATTTTTCAGATTATAGATTATTTATTTTAGAATTAAGATTGGTAGAAATTTATTAGGGTAATAGTGTTGAGCATGTGTAAACACTAGATCAATGTAACTAGTTTGTATTTTTATCATTAGAAGGCTAATTTTTATGTTAAGAAAGTAATTATATATTATATTTTGGTGAATTTTAGAATTTTAATTGAATTTTTTAAGGGTGTTATGCATAAGAATTCATGAAGAGTTTTTATTGGAAAGATGTGCTAAAAACTAGTCTATACCGACTAGCTTAATTTTATTATTTTGTAATACATAAAATAGTAAGATAAATAGAGGAAATTATAAATTTTTACTTTAATTTCCAGAACTTATAATCATGTTTTTGGAGTTGGAACATTTGTATATTTTGGAAACAAATTTGGTTTATAATTGTACAGTTACTAGTACTAAATAAACTAGTGTTTGGTTGTTATTGATTTAAGATAGAATTAAGAGTGCTTAAATAAGGGTTAAGGGTAGATTTGGTTAGTTAAAAATTATCTAATTGTGTAACCTAAGTTGTACCCTCTTTTGCACACAATGAGAGGACCCGGGACATTATCTCTTCTTAGCTTTATACCCTATCTTGGAGAAGACAAGTACATTACATCTTTTACTAAACTGAACATGAACTATAAATTTGTATGTTGAATATTCAGGACATGTTTTCTTCTTATTACCAGTTGTATTTACTTTCCAAAATAAGTTATATTTAATTTCTGTAATTCGTTTTACTTTACAACAGTTGCCTTTACTTTTCACAGTTGCGTCTCTACTTATTCATGTTTTCTTTTGTACATGGAATTGGAGAAAAAAAATAGTTAAATACATAATCAAAGCCAATAGTGTAATATGAGTGGATAGGTTAATTCACATGGCACACCTGTGAATTTTGTCGGATCGGCTATATGTCATATCAGTTGCATTTATTTTTACCGTCCAATCAGTCGATCATGTATTTACTATATTTTCAGTTGTATTTACTTTTCACTTGAGCATGTTGCATCTATTTTGTTGCACCTTCCTTTATTACCAGTTCTTTATATATATCCCTATTTGATAGTTCTATGTTACAGCATATATAAATTGTAGGATTTTACTTTGCTCCTTTCCTGATTGGATCGTTGCAGGTGAATTGACTAAGGAGGAGTTGCTTTGCAAATCATACTATGGATTTGCTCCTAAGATGCTAGCTCACATCCCAGAGGATGTCCCTGGTAAGGAATACCCTATAGCTTAGCTTATATTTCGTATTTGATTTTGGTTTGTAATAAATAGTTAACATTCATTTTGCGGGATTTGTCTCCAGTTACTCTTGCTTTGGGAATGTAACTAAAATGACATCTTGGACTTATTCTAGTTTATCTCGATATAGATGATGTGATTATTATGATTCAATATATTAAAATGATAATTGAAGGTTTAGAACAGCTTACTACGCGGTGTCTCACAGTGTAGGCTGGATGTGTTCGAATCATATTCGAATATTCGGGAGCGGGTCATGACACCAGCCGCAGCGCAAATCCTTCAAAAGTGCACCACTGTGCCATTCCCTTCAAAAGTGTGATGTAGTGCCACTCCTTCAGAAATGCGCCTGCAGTGTCATTTTCTTCAAAAGTGTGTCGTAGTGACACTCCTTCAGAAGTGCGCCGCTGTGCTATTTCTTTCAAAAGTGTGTCGTAAGCCACTCCTTTGAAAGTGTGTCGTAATGTCACTTCTTCAAAAAAAATGCCAGTCTCCAGACGACTTCGAAAGTACGCTTACTATCCACCAATAGTGAGCAATTATGGGTGCATGTCATACATGTCGTACTTCTCGTGATAGATGTACAAATAACTATCCCCCACAACCTACACTTTCCTCGTATAGGAAGCTACGTGTCAAGCAGGCAGAAAGTTGTGTACCCACTCATGCAAAACGTGGGACGTTAATCCACCAAAGTGAGCGCAAAATGGTAAAACGGTATTGATTGTCCAAAGTGCGCGAACATTCTCATAACACCTCATAAACTCTATAAATGCAGGTTCTTTTCAACCATTACAGGGGGTCACCCACATTACGTAGACAAAGAAGAGCACATACACAGATAGAGAGAAAGGAGCCAAAATTCTTAAGTCTTTAAAATTAAAGAGCAGAGTGAGGAAAATATAAGCTTTTTAGTTCCTTTGTAAAAAAGCTTTCCTATTGTTCAAGTCTCCAAGTTTTTTGCAGTAATATTCAAGTCTTTGCAATTAAAGAGCAGAGTGAGAGAAATAGAAACTGTTTCGTGCCTTTGTGCCAAGCTTTCCTATTGTTCAACTCTCCAAGTTGTTCGCAACATTCCTTTCAGTTCTTCGTTGTCGTGTGCAGTTCTTTGTCAACGTGTGCATTTCTTCACCGTCGAGTGGTCCAAAGAGTAAAGTGATCGTTTGCGTATCAGATCTCTACAGCTATACTTCCTCAGAATCAATTGTACTTAGATTTTTGTTTTAGGATCTTTTTTGTACTTCTTTTTCTTTTTTAACTGTTTGTAAACACGAAAGTTTCATATCAAATTTTTCGTACCAAACATGTATGAGCGTCTAAGCTCTTTCTTACTTGAAAAAGTTTTTTCAAAAGGAAAGATTGACACTACACTTTTCATTAAATTAATTGATGACACAATTTTATTAGTGCAAATTTATGTTGATGACATTATATTTGTGTCTACTAATGAGGTATTATGCCAAGAATTTGCTAAGTATACGTAGAGTGAGTTCAAAATGAATATGATGGGGGACCTAAACTTCTTCCTCGGATTACAAGTCAGACATAACTCACAAGGAGTTTATAATAACCAGTCAAAGTATACAAAGAACCTGCTGAAGAAATTTGACCTGGAAAACGTCAAACCAATCGGCATTCCGATGGCAACTTCAACTAAGCTGGATCTTAATAAAAGTGGAAAACCAGTCGACCAGTATAAGTATCGAGGTATGATTGGTAGTTTACTTTATTTAACTGCTAGTCGTCCCAATATAATATTTAGTGTTTGTTTATGTGCTCGTTATCAAGCTAACCCTAAGGAATTACATATGAGCACAGTTAAGCGTATCTTTCGATACCTTAAGGGCACTTTAAAAGTGGGCTTGTGGTATCCCAAAACGACATCCTTTGACCTAATCGGTTATTCGGATGCTGATTTTGTCGGATGCAAAGTGGATCGTAAAAGTACCAATGGCACGTGTCATCTCTTAGGTAAGGCTTTAGTCTCTTGGTTTAGGAAGAAATAAAATTATGTTGCACTTTCTACTACTGAAGCTGAATACATAGTTGCAGGTCGTAGTTGTGCTCAAATTTTATGGATGAAGCAAACTCTAACAGACTATAATTTAACTTATAAGCACATTCCTATATTCTGTGACAATACCAGCTCTATTAATTTGACTAAGAACCTAGTATGTCACTCATGCACTAAGCACATAGAAATAAGACACCACTTTTTAAGAGATCGCCAATTGCAAGGAGACATTAGTTTAGAATTCATTAACAATGAACATCAGCTAGAAGATATTTTTACTAAGCTACTAGCCGAAGATCGTTTTAACTTTCTTCGTCGAAAATTAGGAATTTTGGATGAAAACACAATAAAATATATTTAATTTGCATCAACATTTGCAAACTCATTACTTACATATGCTACATTATTTTGGGTATAAGCCGAAAGGGTCCTTCTGTCACAGAGACGTAAATAGCCTTAAGCGACACGGTATTTAAGTATCTTCGGACCATCGCTAGCTGGGAACCGACCCCTACAGCTAACCTGAGATAGTTACGCATGTGCTGGATATCGTTTCGCATATTTGTTGCACATTCTATCTATTGTTGTGGTTTTTAAAATTTATAATTTTTGACTATCTTTTCTGGTCGTTCTTTCTCAATTCTCTATTTTTTTCTCGATTATTTTTTCCTGGCTAAATTCACTGAAGGTAGCCTGTTCATTCCAGAACCTTAGGCGAACCACAGCCATCTGATCATAACTTGATCAATATTGCTTTTATAAAGCGACCCGACCCTTTGGCTGCTCTAGTCCGGTTTTTAAACCTAAAACTCATCTTCCTCCTTCCTCCAACCTATTATTCTCAAACCCTAACCTTAGTTCTTCAAGTTTTTGGAGGCAATCTTCTCCAAGATTCAAAATATAGGGATAAATTATAGTTCTCTTCCATTATCTACTACTTCTCTTGAGGTATATTTCTCTCTCTCTCTCTCTCTCTCTCTCTCTCTCTATCTCTCCTTTCTAAATTTAATGGCACCTAGATTACTTTCTAGAGGAAAATGAAGGAGACAAGATGAAGCTTCCCCATCCAATCCTCCTCATATTGAGGATCCACCCCATCCATTGTTTAATCTTTCTCATCCTTCCAATGATAATATATATGATGCACACATTTTTATTTCTTTAGATGCTTCTAAAGAATGGTTCGATGATTTTAGTGCACATAATATTTGTTCAGAAAATCCAATCAACTTTACCATATTTTTGGAATTTTTCTCTATCTTTCAAGATTTGTGCTTAGATGATCTTGTCACCACATCAAATATAATATATTTCAATGCTATTAAAATATTTTATTGCAATCTCACATATGATAACCGTAAAATTTATTCTAGAGTAGGTGGTATTGATATTGAATTCGATGCCTTCAACTTGGCGAAGCTTTTACAACTTTTCGATCCAAATACTTAGGAAAGCCTAGTCGACGCCCGCGAATTCAAGTTTGTCGATGCAGTCGACTTAGAAAGTTTTAAGGACATGATGTGTGCTCCCCATACTTATCCTCCTGGTCTCCTTTATGCTAGGTATCTCAACCAGCATTTCTATGAACTTCATCGAATTATCTTTTTTGTCATTTTACCCAAAACTGGATCTACTAATGAAGTTAACTATCTAGAGATATCATCCCTCTATCACTTCCCCTTTACTATTCCTTTCAAATTTTTATGCACAATGATGGATAGTATGATCCGTGCGAGAAAGAAGAATAGGATATTTGTTTATGCCATGTACCTACCTATGGTATTTTCTACTTTTAACATCCCACTAGGTGACTGTCATTTAATCAATGCACCTGTCTATCTTTCTAGAGCATGTAGGACTTCTCCTGCTCCTCTACCTCCAGCTCCACCTGAGGAAGCCTCATCTTACTCTGAGGCTCCTCCAGTCGATCCTCCTGCCACCTTGGACTCTATCAGAGACATGATGCACAAGTACTTACAGTTGGAAGACGATCGCTATGCTCAGATGGACTACCAGACCACTCTTTAGTTCTCTGCCCCAAGAAACACCATCCATTACATCTAGTATAACATGGCGAGGCATCCCACTATGCCTTTTCCTATGGGTCGAGACCTTTCACGCGAAGGCTACCGTATTGATGATTCATAGGCCACAAGGTACTTAGATCTGAATGCTGCTTTCATCGACCCTTGTCACTCTGCCAGCGATCCCTCTGGTACTGCTCCTGCTGGTCCATCTCATCCTACTGCTGATTCTACTCCTGGATGGTTGTGGCGGACTACTTGATGGATGTTGCTGATGATATTCACCTTTAGTTTCACTTAGTTTAGTTTTACTTTAGCACTATGTAGTTTATGTTTGTACTTTGACTCTTTGTGACTATTAGACATTTGACTATGTTTAGTTTGGTTATTTCATTCAACATACTTAGTTCTATTACAAATATACATGCTATATTACGCTTTTACTTTGTCAATGCTTATTCCTTTATAGAAGAGCAAATCCATCTTGTCAAATGACAAAGGGGGAGAAATATTATATGTTATTGATATTTGTTTAATTATGATATGTTATTGCCTAGGATAATTTGTCTGGACTATGTGGACATTCATTATTTAAAGGGGAGAAATAACATATACTATTGACATTTGTTTGATTATGATATGCTATAATTTATGTGTTGCCTTGGATAATTTGTTTGGACTAAGTGGACATTCACTATTTATGGGGGAGCTTCTTCTATTCAACCTTGAAACATCCTTTATGCCTCAATCAACATGTTTCCAAGTATGAATATTGATACAAACAAATATTATTTTTCAATTATCAAAATAGGGAGATTGTTGACCCAAACTGGATCACAGTCAACCTGATTTCGATAATTAACACACTGATATCTGCTATGACTAAATATGATACATCGACTGCTGGACGTGACATCAACAGACTTCATCAAACTGCTGTTACAACTTCTTTGTAATGTTCAGAGTCTATAATTATATATATTTTTGAGTCTAGAAAACATGTACGTTAAGTCACACTGTGGCATAATAACTACTCAACACATTTTCGGTATTTCCACCAAACAAATAACCAAGTATTGAACCCAACTGAACCAAACCAAACCAATTCAACCAATTTATAGAGCTTCTGGTCTGAGGAAGACCGAGCTCGGGCCGAACTCGATCCCTAATGGAACTCAGGCCAAACTCGATGCCCTTAAAATTAGCAACCTAATTTTTTGGTCTGCCTGATTATGAGCTATCCAACATTCGAATTTTTGAACGTTAGGGAACATAACTCGGGCCGAACTCTGCCCCCCCCCCTCCCGACTAGTATAAATATAACATGATTTCCCCCATTTCAAATTCTCTTTCAAGCTTTCAATCTTCTAAGCTCAATACATTCTAAGCCTTTCTCTGAGCTACACTCTTTCAAATCTCCTTAGCCATAACTTCCTAATCCCCAAGGTGTCTCGGTACGATTCAGCGAGAAGTTGTACAAGAGTTATAAAGTGTTCTCACTTGAAAAATTCTAAGTTTTGCCTCTACAAAGTTGAAGTAGTCGAGCGCTTCGAATCAAAAGCTCATGTTGTAAAGAAGTGGCAAGCCTTCAAATCAAAGCTTGTATTTCACTGATAGTGGATTCAAACTCCGATCTTGAGCTCTCGGGACTGGACTAGTCCTCCACGAGGAAAACTAGTATACATCTTAGTGTTTGTGTTTGCTCTTTCTTACTCTATTTACTTTTCGTATTATTATCTCTCTGATTATTTACTCTGTTAGTAGTTGCTTCTTGGACTTAGCCTTAATCAGTTTTTAATTGGTCACTATAGATACATAACTCTATTCACCTCCCTCTAGAGTTTCCTACATGCTATTTTATTACGAGCCTCTATCCATACCAATAATGTCACCATTTCAAATAGGTACATCATATACTTCTTGTGAGGGTGCCTGTTTTATTGTCCCAGCGAGGCAAAGTGAGACGAAGAGCATCAAATAATCTTTAGCAAAGCCAAAAATAAAAGAATTACAAATGATTGTGACCCAGAAGATGATAATAGAAAAATACATTTTTATCGCTACGATCGACCGGCTCAGAACATTATGCGGAAGATAGGTTACAAGTTGAATCTAAAATAGGCCTTAAATATGGAAAAGGTCGGCGAACTCTCTTATGCCACTTTTTCCAAAAGGCAAACCTGAAACCTATTATCAGACAAATCATGGGTTAGGTTATGTCACCCCTTCGACGACTCTTAAAAGTTTGAAATCAAGTAGAGAAACACATTCTCACTCTTCTGACTCATCATCCTGGGATTCTGATGAAAGTATAGGTTTCATTCTAAGCATGCTCTATCTGTCAACAAGGTATTTGTCAACTCAAACAAAAAGGATAAATAATTATTAGAGCCCTTCGAGAATGATCTATGGGTACAACAGATGGATTCATAATGGGAGCTTCAGTTCGAACAATGTGAACCACCCACAGAAGATGAGATTGTTCATATCAATGTAGGAGAAGAGTCTTCCCCAAAACTGATCTTTATCCATAAAGTCTTTCTGGCGAAGATAAGCAAGCCCTGGTGGAGCTCATAAAGGGATATATTAACATTTTTTCTTGGAGCTATGAGGATATGCCTGGACTAGATCCTCAGATATGTAAACACAAACTCAATATCCTTCCTAACGCCAAGCCAGTAAAGCAGCAACAATGATGATTCTGCCAGGATGTAATGGATGCAATCGAGACCAAAGTCAAAAATCTGATAGGATATGGCTTTGTCCAAGAAAAACAACATCATGACTGGGTAGCTAATGTAGTTCCAGTCATAAAGAAGAATAGGAAGATCCGGGTCTGCATTGATTACTGAGATCTAAATTCGGCGTGCCCTAAGGACGAATTCCCTTTGCTTATTATAGATGTTATGATTGACAATACTTGTGGTTTTGAGCGAATGTCGTTTATGGATGGATTCTCGGGATGCAATCAAATCAAGATATTTCTCGATGATGAAAAGCATACGGTATTCTGAACACTGTTGGGAGTGTACTGCTATACAGTAATGTCTTTCGATTTACAGAACATAGGAGTGACATACCAACAGGCCATGAGTACAATCTTCCATGAGCATCTAAGAAAGATGGTAGAGTGATACATAGACGACATTGTAGTCAAAAGTTGTTACAGGGATAATCCCTTACGGGACCTCGGGATGGTGTTCGACCTAATGTGCCAACATCAAATCAAGATGAATCTGACTAAGTATTTCCTGGGAGTCTCCAGTAAAAAGTTCTTCGGGTTCATACTAACCTCCAAAGGTATCCACCTTGACCCAATAAGTTTAAAGCTATCATTGATATGCGGCCTCCTCGTACCCAAAGATCTTCAGGAATTACAAGGACGACTAGCATACATTAGAAGGTTCATAACAAACCTTTTTGGTCGATGTCGACCATTTACTCAGTTAATGAAGAAGGGAGTAACGTTCGTATGGAATGATGCATATCAGCGAGCGTTTGATGATATCAAGTAGTACATAACAAATCTACCAGTATTAGTAGTTCCAGTGGTGGAAAGACCTTTCTTGTTGTATGTTCAAGCAATGGATCACTCTTTAGGCGTCTTGCTAGCACAAAAGAGTGAGAGGGTCATGAACAAGCCATCTACTACCTCAATTGCATTATGGTAGGGGCTAAACATAGATACAATCCAGTTAAGAAAGAATATCTCGCTTTGGTATTCGTCATTCAGAAAATATGTCATGATGTAACAGGTCAAACAATTCACGTTATATCCAAGGTGAACCCACTTCGAGTGTTAATGACCAAACCAATTACCCTCAACTCTTGTCTGGCAACATGGACAATGTTGTTATCTCCTTATGGTATGGTAGAATACGTAACACGCCCAGAGACTTCTTAGCAGCTCATCCAGTACGAGAGACCTCTAAGTTATATGACGACATTTCCGATAAAGTATTGGAGTCTGACATAACAATGGGAGATAACACTTGGGAACTATTGTCATGTCCCAGTCCCAAAATACGTATGACTAGGAATACGTAACATGCCCAGCCGTATGTATACGAACTCCAATATATGGAAACCATATAATGGAACTCCAATATACGTTGTACATGAATATTCAATCCACCAGTGGTAATATACTGTCACAACAAGTCACACACAATCTATATCTCATCCACAGCACAAATAATAAGTAGGAATAAAGAGTTGAATAATATCTGAATATCAAGGTTGAGTATCAAGTCTGATAGTCGGATGGAAATAAATCCACTACAAAATGACAATACTGAAGTAGCAACAAGGATCTCTAAATAGCGGTAATAAAATCACAGATACTCCGAAGGTAAGACCTCCTCAGTCTGGTAAGTAGCATCAGGTCCAGGTCCGTACTCCTGCGGATACTCCTGTTCGTCCATATCTAGAAAGGGACCAGGTCCTCAGAGGGACGTAACAAGATACATAATAACATGCCAATAAGTATTAAAAAGTAAACATCCAATGGGGTCGCCTATCCGTCTAAGTGAATGCAGTTTGAGAACAACTTTCCACCAAGTGGGCTATCTGGCCTTATAGTGGGATTGGCATGATTCTCTCGGAGAATCAGGGGCCTACAAAGCATGTCATCTTTTGAACGACAGAGGCCGCCAAGTAGTATAGGGGTCATCACGACCGCGTATCTCCGGTGGAGCATACGGGTTACATAAAAGAAAAGTGCAAAGGAGCCCAAATGTCTTACTTGTTGTTCTTCCTATCCCATGCTCTAAGCATGCCACATCCATGACACGATAAAACCTCTAAATAACTACCAGGTCTACTACCATACAAAGTTTCTATCAGCAGTCATCCCTAACGCACGGCCCATGCGTACAGGAGGCCAAACATGTCACGCAGTCCGTGATCTATATGAGACTCACAACTCGTGTAACAACTGTGTCACGACCAATGAACCTAATAATGCTCCATAATAATGGGGTGGTCTCATAAAATAGGTCCAAAAATATACATAAATAAAAAAGAGTATGACGACATCGTCATTGCACCCAAGTTCCCTTGGACGCACAATTTATATAGCAATAAATGAACTAAATAAGCAGAAATAAATTATGCAGGCATCATGTGGAATGTAAATAATAGTACAATGGCCAGGTATACTTGCCGTGCAAGAAATTTGTATAGTGCAAGCGTCCAAAATGGTATTAAGTTTGATAAAAGAAGTGGGGTTAGGGTTTGGGAGAGTTTGTAATATATATAGAGATAAAGAGGCGGTAGGATAATTTAGTGGTTTCAAAAACTACTGCTGCTGTTATTTCCTTCTTTCTTTGGTTTTGGTTTTCGGTTTAGGAGAGTTTAGTAATATAATAGAGATAAGAAGCGGTGGAATGAGTCGGCTCACACGCGTGGAGAAGGGAAAAAAAGTTGGTTTTTGCTACTGTTGTTGTTTGATATTTTTCTTCTCCTAACGGTCCGGGTAGGGGCTAAACAAGTAGTGGGTTTAGGATAGAGGGTTTAGGTTTCGGTTGAGATCCAATAGGAAAATTCTTTTCTATATATATATATATATATATATATATATATATATACATAGAAAATTCTAAAAAATTATATTGGTGCATACCATTAAGCTAGCAACTGTCCAAGGGTCCCCTACATAAAATAAATTAGGAAAATTTATAATGGCTCCATAAATCTCCTAAATGTACAAACACCTCAAAATTAAATAAAATCTATTTTCTCTATTTAGCTCATAACTATTATAAATAAATTAAATAATTAATATGATTTTCAGAATTAGGGGTTTTACATTCTACCCAACTTATAAAAAATTTGTCCTCGAAATTAAGACTAAGTCACGGTAGAAAGTCAAGGATGGTATAAGATATAAATTAAAAAAATAAATTCATACCTTGGTCTGTGAATAGGTTCGGAAAACATTTGCGCATGTCGTCTTTGCGCTCCCAAGTAGATTCTCCTGGAGCGCCATACTTCCATGCCATGCGGACCAAGGGAATAGACTGGTTCCTCAATACTTTCTCTCGACGATCAAGGATTTCCACGGGTTGCTCTTGGTATGACAAGCTTGTCCCAATAGTGATCTCCGAATGGTCGAGAACATGACTGCTGTCTGCCACATATCGCCTGAGCTGCGACACATGAAATACGTCATGTACTCCCTCAAGTGAAGGTGATAGCGCAAGTCGATAGGCCACTTCTCCCACTCTCTCTAACACATCAAATGGTCCAATATATCTTGGACTCAACTTGTCGCGCCCTCCGAATTAAATGGTGCCTCTAGTAGGTGATATCCTTAAGAAGACATAATCGCCCTCTTTAAACTTCAAGGGACGACGATGAAGGTCTGCCCACTGTTTCTGCCTGTCTTGTGCTGCTCGTAAGTGCCCTTGTATTTTCTTGATTGTCTCTACGATGTTGACCACTAACTCTGGTCCCAGAATCTGACGTTCTCCCACGTCACTCCAACACACAGGCGACCTACATTTTCTTCCATATAATGCTTCAAACGGAGTCATCGGAATGCTCGCCTGATAGCTATTGTTGTAAGAAAACTCCACAAGGTGTAGGTGGTCCTCCCATAATCCTCCAAAGTCTAACATACAAGCCCTCAACATATCCTCCAATGTCTGAATAGTACGCTCTGACTGCCCATCTGTCTGTGGGTGATAAGATGTACTAAACTTCAGACGAGTTCTAAGACTCTCTTGCATGCTCCTCCAAAAGTGTGATGTAAAGTGTGAATCCCTGTCTGATACAATATTGATTGGTACACCGTACAATCTCACGATCTGCCTCATATATAAGTCAGCCAAAGCTTTTATAGATTGGCCAACTCTAAAAGGCAAGAAATGGGCTGACTTGGTGAGTCTATCTACTATTACCCATACTGCATCTTTCCCACTTGGACTCTTGGGAAAACCCATGACGAACTCCATAGTGATGGGCTCCCACTTCCACTCTGGAATTGAAAGTGGTTGCAATAATCCTGCTGTTCTCTGGTGCTCCTCCTTTACTTGCTGACATACCAAACATTTAGCTACAAAGCGAGCTATCTCTCTTTTTATTTCATACCACCAAAAATGCTGTCGTAAGTTACGATACATCTTGGTGCCTCCAGGATGAATAGAATATATCAAACTATGAGCTTTTGTCATCAGCTCCTGTCGAATCTCTCCATTGGGAATATATAGACAATCACCACATCGTAATATCCTGTCATCATAAATATGCAGTCCTGTCTGCTCTCTGGCCTCTGTCATTTCCTTTAATCTTCTGAATCTGGCGTTTGTAGGCAATGATGCCTTGATTCTTTCTACTAGTGATAATTGTACTTGCAAGTTGGCTAGTTTTCCGTCTGCTCCGGGTAATATCACTTCAATGCCAAGACCTTGCAAGTCCTTCAATAATTCCCTCTGTGTTGTCAAGAAGTAAGCTACTGGTTTTCGGCTTAACGCGTCTGCTACAACGTTAGCCTTGCCTGGATGATAATGTAGCTCTATCTCGAAATCTGTCTTTAATTCGAGCCATCGACGTTGCCTCATATTTAACTCCTTCTGCGTGAAGACATACTTGAGACTTTTGTGGTCTGTATAGATTTCCACTCGTTTTCCATATAAGTAAGGTCTCCATAGCTTCAGAGCAAATACAACGGCTGCAAGTTCCAAGTCATGAGTTAGATAATTCTTCTCATGTACTCGTAACTATCTAGATGCATATACAATCACCTTGCCATGCTGCATCAATACGCATCCCAAACCTTTCCCTGATGCGTCATTGTAGATCACATAGCCTCCTGATCCTGATGGAATAGTCAATACTGGTGCTGTAGTCAGTCGCTTCTTCGACTCCTTGAAAGCGGCTTGACACTCGTTGGTCCATATGAACTCTTGATCTTTGCAAGTTAACCGAGTCATAGGTGTTGCTATCCTTGAGAAATTCTCCACAAACCGTCGGTAATATCCCGCAAGTCCAAGGAAACTTCTCACCTCCACTGCTGATTTAGGAACAGGCCATGTCTTGACTGTCGAGATCTTTTCTGGATCAACAGAAATACCATCCCCTGTAATAACATGTCTAAGAAATGAGACTCTGTCCAAGAAGAACTCATATTTACTGAGCTTTGCATATAGCTGCTCTCTCCTCAAGGTCTCTAGAACAATCCGCAGGTGCTTCTTGTGCTCCTCGTGGCTCTTTGAATAGACAAGTATATCATCTATGAAGACGACCATGAACTGGTCCAAATACTGATGGAAGACTCGATGCATTAAGTCCATAAAGATAGCTGGAGCATTGGTCAATCCAAATGGCATGACCAGAAACTCGTAGTGCCCATATCTTGTCCAGAATGCGGTCTTTGGGATGTCCTCCTTCCGTATTTTCACCTGGTGATATCCCGATCTTAAATCTATCTTTGAGAACATCTTGGCTCCATTAAGCTGATCAAATAGGTCATCAATGCGTGGCAATGGATATTTATTCGTCACTGTCACTGCATTTAAGGCTCTATAGTCAATGCACATATGCACTGACCCATCCTTCTTTGGTACAAACAACACTGGTGCTCCCCAGGGTGATGCACTTGGTCGGATTAAACCTTTCTCTTCTAGTTCTTTCAACTGTGTCTTCAGTTCATCCATCTCCTTCTTTGCCAGTCTATAAACATGTGATACGATGGGTGTTGCCCCCGGTGCTAATTCAATTGAGAACTCTACGTCTCTGTTTGGGGGTAGTCCTGGCAATTCTGGTGGAAAGACGTCTTAAAATTCAAAAATAATGGGATGATAGATAACATCGTCCATTACGAGCTGCATACCATCAAGGATTTTTGTGGATCCTCGTGCAAACTCAAGTTCAGACTGGCCTGGTTTTTTGAAAAGAATGCTTCCTCCAAAGCAATCGAAGAAAGCCTGGTACTTGCTCAGCTAGTCCATTCCAAGCACAATATCAAAAGTTGACATAGAAAGGACTAAGGGTCGGGCATTCATCTCTCTGCCACGTATCACTATAGGATACGATCTACAAATTCTACAAACAGGTACAACTCCTCCTCCGGTAAGAATTCTAATACAACTAGGTAAAGATGTGGAGGCAATGTTGTGTTTGACAATAAAACTAGATGATATGAATGAGTGGGTGGCTCCCGTATCAAACAATATCACAGCAAGAAAAGTAAAAACAAGTGTGATACCTGCTATAACATTAATCTCCTGATTCATGTCATCCACTTCCATTGCAAAAGCTTGTCCGTTCCTCTGCGGTTGTCCCTGTCTGGCTCTCGCGAATTGATCCTCCTGTGCAGGTAGAGGTGGTCCTCGCTGAAATCCTCCTGCTATTGGAGGTCGAGGTGCTCCTGGTCTCATCATTTGCTGAGCTGGCTTTGGTGCTGGAAGCGCTAGCCTCTGTGCTGGCAGTGGAAGTGTTAATACTTGTTGCGTAGGACAGTCTTTTATCATATGTTGTCCGGAACCACATCTCATACATTGTCCTAAGCGAGTTCGACAGTCACTCATAATATGTCCGCATTTCCCACAATAATGGTAGTGGGGCTTCTCTGGGGTCTGGTACGGTCCTGCTCTGTGCTGGTACTGCTGTTGCTGAGCTAAAGGACGTTTGATAGGTCCTTCTTATTGTGTTCTTGCTGGTCCTTGTTGTATTCTTATGGGTCCTTGTTGCATCCTCAGCTGACCTCATTTTCCTCTGCTGATGGTTTTTTGTAATCTGGCTTCTATCATAACTCGGCATAAGAGATCCGGGACTGTGAGCTTGTGTAATATTGGAGCTCCTGAGTCAGTCCATGATGAAACCTCTTAGCCTTGGCCAAGTCATCTGGTATCAGGACAGCGCCATATTTACTAAGGCGACTAAACTCGGCATCATACTCATCAATTATTCTATTCTCCTGCTCCAGGTAGAGAAACTGATCGTACAATGCATCTCTGACGGTGTCAGGGAAGTACTTCCTTTCAAAGCACTCCAGGAACTGCTCCCATGTCTGGTATGTACCCAGCTGGCGCTCCATGGATTCCCAACAGTGATGAGCATTACCATCTAGAAGCATCCTTATACCCGTCATCCATAGCTCTGTAGGTAGCTGTGACGCTTCTAATAACTTTCGAGTGTGAGTGATCCAGTTGGTAGTTTCCTCTGGGCTCTCAATTCCCTTATACGGCCTTGGACCCATCTGTATAAAGTCCTTTACTGAACCAACTCTAGCTCGAGATACTGGAGCTAGTGCTTGAGCTGGTACAGTAGCCTGTGCAGCCATCCTTTCAAGTGCTGCTAGGAACTCGTGTCTCTGTTCTGCTGCTTGCTGTCTCTGCTCTGCAGCTAGTGTTGCATCCTGTTGTCGTTGTTCCTGCATTATCATCTGGAAGAATTGGAACAGTTATGCCTGGCCATCCTGCGATATCGATGAGACTGGAAGGGTCCCATTAGGTAGAACGGGAAGATCAGATGGAACTGGATTGTGAATCTGTCCATCTAGTCCTGGAAGTCTAGGAATTGTTGAGGTCCCTCCTTGGGTCTGACCATTGACTCCATGAGTTGTATCGCCATCGGCGATAGTACATCCATTCTGCATATCCATCTCTCTGTAGGCGATGTACACAACGTTTAGAAGAAGTACAGGAATCAAACAGGATGCAAGTATTAAATAGAATGTAGAAGCATAAAATTTGCTGGGGAATTGTCCGCGTATTTTACAGTCAAAACCCCCAACATACATGAAGTCCCTCCCTGCGTAAAACAGGGCTTCAAGGTTGTTTGCATAAAACAGGTTGCTAAATTGTCCACGTAAAACAGAGATTCAAGAAAGTTTGGCGTAAAGTAAGACTTCAGAGTTGTCCGCGTAAAGTAGAGATTCAAGGGAGTTTGGCGTAAAGTAGAGATTCAAAACTGTCGGCATAAAATATGGCTACAGATCTGTCTGCATAAAAGTCTGTTATACTTTCTACGTAAAGTCTGCGTAAAAAGTCTGCGCGTAAAAGATTGTTATTCTTCCTGCGTAAAGGTTTCCTGCGTAAAGTCTAAATACGTTGTTTTTAATACAGTATAAAGTTATACGAGGAACTCTTCGTATTCCTCGGATGAATTTGTCAGATAAATCAGTAAACCTGACATCTGACAAAAGTATTGTATGACGATCGAGAGGACGGCTGTGATGATGATTTTGCACAGAGACCCAGGTTGTCATTTAGTGACATATTTGATACAAGTCATTTTTACGCATTCAAAAGGAAGAAAATGGAGTCTTTTGAATACTCTGCCTACAGAAATGAGTTTTTACGCTCAAGATAAGACAAAATCAAACGCCACGTCAAAAGTTGTTTCTTGCATAAAGCTCGAGGCATATCTCTACACTTAATGCACGAGATTGGTTATGACTGGGAAAGCTAAGATTATGGCTAATACGCTCACTTCACCATCCTTACATTTTATGCCAATCAGGCTACTTTACACTGGTTATCTATTATTCATGAATTATCAAGTTTACACAGGGGCAGTTACCTACGTGGCTTGCATGCCATGATCTTATAAAGGGATACATGTCATACACGGATTGAACGTGGGTAGCAGTTGTCATAACCGCAGCATAAAGGAGGCAATCTTCTTCATAGTTTGGTCTTTTTACGCCAACAAGACAGTTATTTAGCTTTTATGCCAACAACAGTCATTTGGCTTTTACGCCAACAAGGGTAAAGGGTCTGGTCACAAGTAAAAGGGTTTTTGGCATAAAACTTTGTTTATCCAAATATAAGATGGTTGAAAGGAAGAATGAGATTTTAATCAAGCGTGGATGAGATCCTTATACTCTATTCCTATACGCAGGCTTGTTCGGTACAGTTACGTAACTGGGACAATATATTCTGGACCTGCATAGGCCACCATCAAAAACCTGTCACGCCCCAGTCCCAAAATACGTAAGACTAGGAATACGTAACACGTCCAGCCATATGTATACGAACTCCAATATATGGAAACCATATACACACGTACGCTGTACATGAATATTCAATCCACCAGTGGTAATATACTGTCACAACAAGTCATACACAATCTATATCTCATCCACAGCACAAATAATAAGTAGGAATAAATAGCTGAATAATATCTGAATATCAAGGTTGAGTATCAAGTCTGATAGTCGGATGAAAATAAATCTACTACAAAACGACTATACTGAAGTAGCAACATGGATCTCTAAACAGCGGTAATAAAATCACAGATACTCCGAAGGTAAGACCTTCTCAGTCTGGTAAGTAGCATCAGGTCCAGGTCCGTACTCCTGCGGATACTCCTGCTCGTCCATATCTAGAAAGGGACCAGGTTCACAGAGGGACATAACAAGATACATAATAACATGCCAATAAGTACTGAAAAGTAAACATCCAATAGGGTCGCCTATCCGTCTAAGTGAATGCAGTTTGAGAATAACTTTCCACCAAGTGGGCTATCTGGCCATATAGTGGGATTGGCATGATTCTCTCGGAGAATCATAGGCCTACAAAGCATGTCGTCTTTTGAATGGCAGAGGCCGCCAAGTCGTATAGGGGTCATCACGACCGCGTATCTCCGGTGGAGCGTACGGGTTACATAAAAGGAAAGTGCAAAGGAGCCCAAATGTCTTACTTGTTGTTCTTCCTATCCCATGCTCTAAGCATGCCACATCCATGACACGATAAAATCTCTAAATAACTGCCAGGTCTACTACCATACAAAGTTTCTATCAGCAGTCATCCCTAACGCACGGCCCATGCATACAGGAGGCCAAATCTGTCACGCAGTCCGTGATCTATATGAGACTCACAACTCGTGTAACAACTGTGTCACGGCCAATGAACCTAATGATGCTCCATAATAATGGGGTGGTCTCATAAAGTAGGTCCAAAAATATACATAAATAAAAATAGAGTACGACCACATCGTCATTGCACCCAAGTTCCCTTGGACGCACAATTTATATAGTAATAAATAAACTAAATAAGCAGAAATAAATTATGCAGGCATCATGTGGAATGTAAATAATAGTACGATGGCAAGGTATACTTGCCGGGCAAGAAATCTGTATAGTGCAAGCGTCGAAAATGGTATTAAGTTTGATGAAAGAAGTGGGGTTAGGGTTTGGGAGAGTTTCTAATATATATAGAGATAAAGAGGCGGTGGGGTAATTTAGTGGTTTCAAAAACTATTGCTGGTGCTGTTTCCTTCTTTCTTTGGTTTTGTTTTTCGGTTTAGGAGAGTTTAGTAATATAATAGAGATAAGAAGCGGTGGAATGAGTCGGCTCACATGCGCGGAGAAGGGAAAGAAAAGTTAGTTTTTGCTACTGCTGTTATTTGATATTTTTTTTCTCCTAACGGTCCGGGTAGGGGCTAAACGGGTAGTGGATTTAGGATAGAGGGTTTGGGTTTCGGTTGAGATCCAATAGGAAAATTCTTTTCTATATATATATACATAAAAAATTCTAAAAAATTATATTGGTGCATACCATTAAGCTAGCAACTGTCCAAGGGTCCCCTACATGGAATAAATTAGGAAAATTTATAATTGCTCCATAAATCTCCTAAATATACAAACACATCAAAATTAAATAAAATCTATTTCCTTTATTTAGCTCATAACTATTATAAATAAATTAAATAATTAATACAGTTTTCAGAATTAGGGGTTTTAAAACTATTCTTTGATGGTGCATCAAGAATAAGACCTAAAGGCAATATCGTCGTCGGAGTTGGAATAGTTATTGTCTCTCCTGACAAACTACTCATACATCATGCATATTCTTTCAGAGAACCGTGTTCCAATAATGTGGCAGAGTACAATGCCTTGCTATTGGTCTTCAGTTGGCTAAGCAACTGGATGTGCAATATCTCGAAGCCTACAGAGACTCCAAGTTGATAGTTAATCAAGTTAGAGGCGAGTATCAAGTGCATCATGAAGACCTTATCCCTTATTATGAAGCCATGATTGAGCTGGCTTTAACTTTCACCAATTTTTACATCGACCATGTGCCTCGGCTACAGAATACGGAGGAAGATGCACTTGTTGGGCAAGCAGCTTCTTTAGCCATTCCACTAAAAAGATAATACTCAATCATAGTAAGTTATCAAGAGTTATTTTGTGCCAAGAAAAATTTACACATCGAAAGCAATTTTGAGGTGAAGTCCATCCTTAATTCTGAAGACTGAAGATTTTCTTTCATACACTATGCAACTTATAGAATTCTTCAAGATGATCCAAAAGAAGCTACCTCTATCAGAAGATGCTCGCTTCGATTTTACTCTTATGCAGTGTCCATGATGTTGTATAGTCATTCATACGACGGACTCTTACTATGATGTATTTCACCTTGAAGGGCGCTTCGTGAAGCTCATAATAGTGTTTGTGGAGCACACCAACCCGGTCCTAAACTATAAGATAGGCTCAAAAGGTTAGGATACTATTGGTCTACCATGGTAGATGAGGCTGTAGACTACGCTTATAAATACAAAGCATGTCAAATTTATGTTGATTTCATCCACCAACTATCAGAGTTCTTACATCCAACGGCAGCATCTTAGCCTTTTAAGGTTTGGAGAATATATGCCATTAGCCCTATCAGCCATCCTTCAGCCAGAGGTTATTGATTTATCTTAGATATAAGTGACTATTTCTCCAAATGGACAGAAGCAATACCATTGATTAAAGTAAAAAATATCTAATGTGATTAGCTTCATCAAACACCATATCATTTATTACTATGGTGTTCCCCGCAGATACATGACAATGGCCCCCAATTTGCTAGTCAAGCATTTTATCGGTTATGTAATAAAAATCGGATCTAGAATATGGCATCTACTATATACAATCACGCAGTAAACGGCTTAGTTGAATCCTTCAATATGACTATAACCAAGCACCTCAAGAAGTTTGTTTCATCCAATAAACGTGATTGGAACAAGAAACTGGGAGAATGTCTATGGGCTTACCGCACAATAGTACGAACTCCAACTAGATGTATGCTATTTTCTCTAGTTTACGGATGTAAAACGGTTCTTTCTTTCAAAATCCAGATTCCTTCTCTCACGATAGTTATTGCCAATGAGCTAACAATTAAGAATAATGATCGATTGCGGCTTCAAAAATTAGAAGCATTGGATAAAAAATTCTTATATGCTCAACAACATATTGAGTTATATCAAGAGTGCATCTCTAGAGCTTTTAATAGAAAATTCAAAGAAAGAATATTTCAAGTTGGTGATCTCGTCCTTATAGTGAGAAGGCCGATGGTCATGACCCACAAAAGCAAAGACAAATTTCAGGCTACATGGGAAGGCCCTTTCATGGTAGAATCAGTATATTTCAATGGTGCTTACAGGCATATAAAGCATAACGGAGATTTGCTTATAATGCCTATCAAAGACAAATTTTTCAAAAAGTATTATGTCTGAACTGGAGTTATGCTATTTCTCCCCAGCAGGTCAAGTATAAATATACATCATAATATTTGTATTCCCAGTTGTGTATATTATAATAATAATCAGCAAAGCTATTTCTTATCTTGAACTATTACCTGTGTTCAAGAGCCTTGAATACGTTATAGGTGTCTTCAAAAATCTCTAGTGGAATTAGATCTACTAAAGAAAACGATCATGTCCATATTACCTCTGCATTATTTTCTTCCACAAATTAATAATATATCATATCCATATTACCTCTGATGGTGTTTTCATCTTCAAACTTGTTACTTGTACTTGATATAAGTACACCACGGGTATCAAGTCCACTAAATGCATTTTGTCATGTCCACTACCTCTGAGCAGAAGCATTTAATATTTTTCTATCTTGATAACTTATCACGTCCATATTATCTCTGATAGGTTTACTCTTTTCTAAATTATTATCGGTATCTAATATTAAGTTACACAATAGATAATAAGTCCACAATAAATTCAAAAAACGAAAAAAAATTATTCATTTTTAATAGGCTAACAATGCAAAGAAAGTCATAAAATAAGAAATTCTGATTACATTATGGTTGAGCTGAAAGATCAAGAATAATTTGCCTCAACTGACCAAGTTGTTGGTGTTTCTTCGATTTAGCTCTCTCTCTCTCTCTCTCTCTCTCTATCTATCTCTCTCTCTCTCTCTCTCTCTAGATGCAATCATCCTAGTTGTCACCCTCACATTTCCAATTAAGGGTAGTTTGATAATTGACATGGGTATTTAAATTTTAGGATGTGTTGTATTTAAATATTGTGCATGCATGATTAATTATTTATTGTATTGTTTATTGTTTGTTTAGATGTAGCATTTATTTTGGACTTGTGTAGTGGACCTAATTAGTTTATTTAGATGCATGAACCCAATATTTATATGTTAGTTTAGATTGGACCTAAGTTTAGATCCATTGATTAGGAGGATGAATTAATTAGTGAAACCATTAGACTAGAACCTTCCCTCCCTAATTAATTTCTTCATGAGAGGCCCCAAGGGGTAAATAAGAAATTTTATACTAGCATGGAGAGTGTACATGACCAGCCATTAGAGGAGGAGAGAGAGTGCCTCTCCCATTTCATTTTCTATTCCAAATAGATCTAGATTTTCTCCCTTTCCAAATTTCTTCATTCCTTCACCATTCCTCACCAAATTTCTACCCAAATTCAATCCCTATTCTTCAATAGAGGCTACTACAACAAGGATCTACAAGAAGAAAGCAATAATCAAGAAGGAGGAGGCCAAGATCTACAAGGAGGAGCTACTTTCCAATTTTGGAGACTTTTATTGGGAATCTATCTCCTAATAGGTATATTTAAGTTTTCCCCCTTCTAATAGACTCTAAATCTGAGAATTAACTATGAAAAACTAACTCACATGCATAGGCTACCCATAGGAATTGGTTTTAGGTTCATCGGAGACCTACGGTCGAAGTTACGTGCATTTTGGTGTCAATTTTGGGAAAATTTTGAGATTGGCACATGTTGTGTTTATCATTTGGTCAATTAGATCATTATGACATATGATTGCTTGTTTGTGACTAATATTGTTTCCATAATTGGGTACGTGTAGGCCGTATCTCGTCAATTTAACGAAACGGATTAATTTTAGGGGTTTCCTCCGACACGGGGCCTTGTGCATATCACATTGCGACACGGACACGTAGTTAATCTAATTACTATACGTATTGTTCATAATTAGTGTATTATACTTGCTTGTGTCCTCCGAGATGCGTTTGGTTGTGTGGTGGAGCCGTATCGCAAGCGTATCATAGAGTTAGTGTGATACGGGTACGGTGCACTCCACGTGTTTGATGTTTTGCTCTCATTCCTATACGTGCATGTGTATTTATATATCTAGATGATATTTATGTGCTATATATATGTATATAGTAGTGTATATGAAGTTTGTGTATATATTAGTGTGTCTAGTTATATATATCTATATGTATGTATATATATATATATATGTGTGTGTGTGTGTGTGTGTGTGTGTGTGTGTGTGTGTGTGTGTGTGTGTGTGTGTGTTAATATGTATATACGTGTTTGTATCTATGTTTGTGAGAGTGTGTGTGTGTATATATATATATATATATATATATATATATATATATATATATATATATATATATATATATATATATATATATTTATATAGATAGAGTGGTGTATTTATATACATAAAGGAGTGGTTGTATAGGTATATGTGTATGTGTGTATATGTGTTTATGTATATACTTGTGTTGTGTGGTGGTGTGAGTGTATGTGAGGATCTACTCGAGCAACTGAGGCTCAACAGGATCGAGCAATGGCAGCCAACAGCCAGGAAGAAGATATCAGGTATCATTGTATCCGTATTCAGCTGTAGGGGAGTATCAGCACTTAACATCAGCAACTCGTGCAGTGCAGCCACTGCTCGAGTGAATGATAGCTAGGAAGTGTACAACAACTACAGGTAGCAAGGTGCAGAGCTTGTTCACACATGATAGCAGTAGCAACTTCAACATCAACCATCAGCAGCCCAGCAGCTCGTGCAGTTCAGCATGGAGCAACTGGTCAGAGCAGCAGAGGTGTGCAGCCAACCGTAGGGAGCACTGGGCAGTGACTACCGCACAATAGAGCCTTCACCAACATCTCGTGCACACAGTAGTAGATACTACACAGCAATATGAGAGCAGATACTATATACTGTAGCTCGTGCATACTGTAGCTCGTGCACACTGCAGCAGTCGTGCACAGCAAGTTCATTGAGAGCTCAGTAGCTGCAGCACAACATGGATGAGGGCTCGGGCAGATCAGCAAGTGAATGAAGAGAGGGGTGGCATCATGCAGTAGACCAACTGTGCAGCATATCAGCAAAGAGCAGTCAGTTGTGCATGTATCAGCATTGTTGTACAGCAATCATCATGTAGCCCAGCAACAACAGCAAGTATCTCAAGAGGTTTTCCAAAGAGGAGTAGTAGCATTTCAACATAAAGTGCCTCAGATGTGTGCAGTGGTATCAAGGGGGCATGACAGTCAGTTCAATGCCTTGTGTATCAATGTTCAACTGATGGAGGCTCGGATAGTGTATCACTGTGTAGGCATTAGTTTTCAGTGCCTATGCACACAGCATTGTATTCCTAAGATGGCGGTGAGGGAGCACAGTGAGGTATGCATCGTGCATTGAAGAGGCAGTAACAGTGCAATACAGTTTTACTGAAGGGGACAGTTTTACTGAAGGGGATGTAAGCTACTGCTGACAGCAAGAAGGAGGGGAGCAGTCCTTAGAAGTATCAGTAGCTGCAGTGTACAGCCACCAATTCAGCAGTGTGTAGCAAGAGCTGCAACTCGTGCACAAGAAGGGATACAGAGCAGTTCAGTATCAGTATTGGCATCTTCCAGTATCAGTTTAGTTCCAGTATCAGTTTGGCCCCAGTATCAGTTCACACAGGTCTCAATATCAGTTCACACCGGTCTCAGTATCAGTTGACATAGGTTTCAGTATCATGCATCAACTGGTGAACTGTGCATACAGCAAGGAGAGGATGAGATGTTCAGTTTCATCCCATGGGTATTTCAGTTCAGTTGTTTACTTGAGTTGGGTTTATGGGGGTATTGGTTTATGTTATTAGTTAGTTATGTGTAGCGTGGTATTTATGTAGTAGTTATATTAATAGATAAGTGTTAGTTTGTTAAAGTGTTAGTCATTAGTGGTGCATTAATTAGTTAGTGTTAGCATTAGTTAAGAAGGGATGTTAGATAGGTATCAGTTAGTTTAGTATACTTATTAGTAAATAGTTAGTTTAGTTAGTAAGGTAATGGTTATTGGTTTAAGAGATTAGTATATAGTAACTATATATATATATATATATATATATATATATATATATAAGTTATTGTTTAAGTTAGATAGTTATGTATACTATCTATTATATTTGTTAATAGTTGTATCTTTGTACATTAGTATAAGTATATATGATAGTAAACTAGATATGTTAATATAGTTGGTATTTGGGGAATTATATATACGTATTAGCTATTAACAAAGGTTTGAATTACCTCGGGATACCAAGGTAATATCAAAATTTTGGGTCGATACTCAAGGTGTTGGTTTTGAGTATCGAGATTGGAGTGTGGTAGTGCGATACGCATTGGTGCAAGGCCAAGGTATCGTATATTCATTGTTTTGTATATATACTATATATATTGGCTTGTATATATACATAAACCACTATTTTCATACAAATAAACTTGCGTATCTTAGGATACGACTTTTTGAGTGTTTCATAGTATGCTAGTTTAGCTAGTATAGCATAGCTTCATAGTGTATCGACTTAGTGACCTAGTGTTAGACTCTTGCAATATAGATTTCATCGGTTTAACCTAGAAATGGCTTATTGACCTAGAATTGCATCATCTTAATTGATTTTTATTCTTGAACCTTGTATTGATGCAACATACCATATATAGGTTGTGTGACACCAGCTTGGGCATCGAGAGACACACCTTGCTCAAGACTTCAGGCGAGTACATTCTCTGATAGTTTCCATTATTTGATAATTTATATGATTCTGGTTTATAGTATATTTTACCTGATTTCTCGACACTTGGATACACGGATTAGTATTACATGGATTCACTTTCTTGCGACATATATATTATACTTGTCTGGCCTCTACTTCAGGACTCATTACTGGCATCACATCAGGACTCACCTACTGGAATCACCTATTGTATCTGGATGGACTCATATTTGATTTGCGTGTCGGGATTGGATTCATTTATACTAGTCGGGCGGAGAAATACTCGAGTAGACATGTAAACATTCCCAAAATCTGGAATCACCGCTCTGGTCTAATCTGGAATGATAGCAGTCGCACACCAAGTGTGCGGTGAGTCGTACTTATCCCTAGTTGTTTACAAGTCAAAAGCGATATTTCAAAACACACTAGTTTAGTGCATTCTTGTTGGCTTCACATTACACTTGCTGGACTCACATCACACTTACTGGACTCACATAATAATTGTTTTGTTTTGTTCTTCTATATTTACAGTCATTATTGCCATGCTCTGTCACGCCCCAGTCCCAAAATACGTAGGACTAGGATACGTAACTATGCCAGCCGCCCGTATATATGGCAACTCCAATATATGAAAACCATATATACGTGCGTACGCTGTATAATGAACAATAATTCACCAGTGGTATAACTAATCACAAGATACAGGATAATATCTAAATCTCATCCACAGAAGTCAAATATGAATAAACAAAAACCAGGTAACTAGATCTCAAAATAAAGTACCTAAAGAACGACAGTCGGATGGAAACAAATCCACTGCCGAAATAGAATATAAAAGGAACCAGAATACACACCATAAAGAACAACATCTGACAATCACGAGGCTCGAAGAGAAGACCTCCTCGGAAAATAAGTAGCCTGTCCGGATCTGCGCTCTTGCGAGTACTCAAGAACATACACACCTGGCAAGGGACCAGGTCCTCAGAGGGACATAGCAAGATACATAAAAATAATATGCCATAATATAAATACTGAATAAATAAATGGGGTGTGCTAACCATCTAAGTGAATGCAATTTAAAGACCTTGTAGTACGCATGGGAATCTGTAGGCTAGACATATGCTGACGTAATTCACCAATCATCATGACTGGCTAGTATATGTGTCATATGCCCCCAGACGCATGGGCACTCTGCAATCGACCATGAGGGGCATGGTACGAAGGATATAACATCATGGAGGGGGATGTCCCATACGCCTACTAGTAATCTTTCCCGTCCAATATAGATATACAAGTCGTGAAAACGATGTGGACATCTCGAACTATGATGCAAGTCTCAATAAAATAAACAACTGAGCTAAATACCGCTACACGTGTTGCTCACACTGATGGCCAGTCGCGCATGAGGCACGCGTTCCTACATGTACTCACTCTGTGACGTGTAATGATACGTGTCAAGGCCTGAGAAGTTATATCAATAACTTCACAACTTTAGGTGGGTCTACTAGACACTAGGTCAGACACAAGTCCTAACGTCAACGCCTTCGTTGACTGTACCCGAGTTTTCTCGGACGTGCATATTTATATAATATAAAAATAGATAAATATGTAACTAGCAATAACTGAATTTAAATAGTACAACAAGGCAAGGTATACTTGCCTGGCAAGAGAGTTGTAAATGTAATATCCAGATGTCAAATACCAAGTGTCAGAAACTATGGCCTCAGGATGAAAGTCTCCAGATGCTAAAATAAACATTACTAACAGTCTCAGAAAATATCAAATAGCTAGAAACACCTGTCCTTAAGTCCAATTTGGACACAGGAGCAAAAATGACAGTTTCCGATCAAAGCGGGGTCCACATGTGGGCCCACTTTGCACCGAAAAATGTGTCAGGGTCAAAGGTCTCCAAATTCGCCAAACTTAGTGTCAACAAGTCCAGAACATCGATACGAACCCAACGGAACTTCCAAAATTGGATTCCGATGAGCCGGTCACAAAATCGCCCGTCAAGTGGAGCTTGTGGGGCCCACGAAACGGGATTTTGTCAACGTTCTCAGAATCGAACCAAACTTGGATCACAGGACCAGCGTATTGCTACGAGTCCGATGGCACAAGTTTTGTTTTGATCCGACGTGTATACACAAAGTTACAGCGTATTCCAGAACAGGCGGATACGGGACGTTGTCGGCGGATACGCGTTGATTCCGGTGTGCACGCACATCCGAATCAACTTCTGCAAAATCCCGCACGTCCGTATCAACGGCGCGCACATTTCGGTAAAGACCGCGTGCGACCAAGTCATCCCGTTTGGCGGGACGTACTCAGTTCCGGGGTGAATCGGGTCATTATTTTTCCTGTTTTTGGATCGCGGTTTGTGATCTCCACAGGACGCGATGCTCTAAACGGGTTGCACGGGCACCGAGATAATTACATAGTCTACATGACGCAACTGACAGAATTGAAATCAGAATTACGAGGAGAGAGATATGAGTACCTGAACAGGGCTCCAGAAACTTGTATTTCTCGTGTCCGACACGTGTCCGACACGTGTCAGGGTCAGGGACGGCTGTGTCCGTGTCCTTCTTAGGGCATCTGAACGCTGGGTGTCGCAGGAGTCGACTGCGGGTGACGGCGGCGCTGGAGGTGGAGAGGCAGGGAAGGAGGAGGAGATTCAGGGGTCGGGGTCGGTTCGCCGGCCGGGGAGGATGGAGAAGCTGGGGAGGAGGAGCTGGGGCTGTCGAGGCCGTCGGCTGGGAAGGGTCGGGTCTGCCGCGGGGTTGGGTCGGAGCTAGGGCTGGTGGTGGCGGGCTGTGATGGAGGTGGCGGTAGACTGTGGTGGGGGTGGCGGTGGAGGGAAGAGGAGTGGGAGGTCGGGCTGTGGCGTCGCCGCGGGGAGGGGTCGACGAGGGGCAGAGCCTCTCCGGCAGAGCCTCGCCGCGGGGGGGCGGAGCTGCTCCGGCGGCCGCGGGGACGCATAGGCGGGGAGGAGGAGGAGAATAGGAGGAGGAGAGAGGGAGGGTCGGGGGCCAGCGAGGGCTCGGCTCCGGCCAGGGGACGGGGGGGGTCGGCTCCGGCGGGGAGCTCGCCGGCGGGGGGTTGTCTGCGGGCTGGGTAGGGGTTGGGTTTAGGATTTTTATTTTCTTTTCTTTTTCTTTTATAGAAAATTATATTAATTTAATATGTAAAATATCTATAGATATTTTTAGGATATTTTGGAATATTTTCGGGATCTTTTCGGGTGGGTCCCGTCTCCAAATGGACGGCGCAGGTTCATCGGCCAATGAGGGGGTGACACCTTGTACTGTAATTTGTAGAAAAGTCCCTGTAATTTCATAAATTGCATAAAGTCCTAGTTTTGGGAAATTACGTAATTACGAAATTGTCTAGAAAAACATCCGATTCCTGAAAATTCTAAAATGCACAGAACTGAGGGAAATTGTTATGTGAGGGCCCTGGGGGAATGGGGGTGAGTCTGGGCAGGGGCAGGGCCTGGTTCTGGGTGATACGGGTCACCGTATTTATTAATTAATAAATACCGCGTACGGTGTTCTCTAATTATTTAGAGGCGGGTAGGGTCATAATTTTTCTACGGTGTCAATACACTAAATATAGTATACTCAGTGTAGAATATTATCGTATTTTTGTTTGGGCAAAACAGGTGCAGGTTGGCCTCAAACCCTAGGGGTGCAGAGATAGGTATAGAGCAAAAAATTAAATAGAGAATAAATACGGACGTTTGTAATGATATTTGTGCGTCTCAAACGAGGCTCAAAATAAAGCATCTGGGAGTTGCACAAAATGCAAGATAGTAGACTGGCATGTCTAGGAGTGGTATGTGAACTTCGTTCGGGGATAAAGTCAAGGTAAAGCTCCAAATAATTAGGTGATGGACAGGTGCACAAGTCAATAGGATATGTAAGCAAGATAAATTAAAATATTGCAACAAATCCTAAATTGTGAAAAATATTCCTAAAATACTGGAATCTGGTCGAGGGGGTTTACAATCTACCCAACTTATAAAAATTTTGTCCTCAAAATTAAAACTAAGCCGGGGTAGAAGTCAAAGACGGCATAAGGTATAATTTAACACAGTAATTTATATTTTGGTTACGAATGGGTTCGAAAAATGTTTACGCATGTCGTACTCGTGCTTCCAAGTTGTTTTTCCTGGTGCGTCAGGCTTCCATGCTACGCGGATCAAGGGAATAGACTGGTTCCTCAATACTTCTTCTCGATGATCAAGGATTTCTACGGGTTGCTCCGATACGATAAGCTCGGCCTAATGGTGATCTCCACATGGTTGAGAACCTGACTGCTGTCAGTCACATGTCGCCTAGGTTACGATACGTGGAATACATTAGGTGCTCTCTCAAGGAAAGGTGGTTGCGCAAGTTGATATGCTACTACTCTTACTCTTTCTAGCACGTCACTGGTCCGATATACCTTTGGACTCAACTTGCTGCATCCTCTGAATCGAATGGTGCCTCTAGTAGGTGATATCCTTGAGATGACATGATCGTCCTCTTTGAATTCCAAGGGACGATGATGACGTTTGTCCACTGCTTCTGTCTGTCTTGCGCTGCGCGCAAGTGTCCTTGTATTACTTAACTGCCTTTACTGCGTTGACTACCAACTCTGGTCACGTGAATCCTTGTCTGGTAAAATGCTGACTGGTATGCCGTAAAATCTTAGGATTTGCCTCATATAAGTAATGTCTTCATATCTTCAGAGTAATCACGATGGTTGCAAGTTCCAAATCCTTCTCATGTACTCATAATTGTCTAGATGCATATACCATTACCTTGCCATCCTGTATTAATACGCATCCTAAACTTTTTTCTGATGCGTCTGTAGATCACAACCGCCTGATCCGGATGGAATAGTCAATACGGGTATTGTGGTCAGTCGCTTCTTCAACTCCTCGAAAGTGGCTTGACACTCGTTGGTCCATAGGAATTCTTAATCCTAAAAAGTCAACCTAGTCATAGGTGCTGCTATCCTTTCAGGAGTCAATCAATTGTTTATCCAGGTAAAATCCATTTAGACTCCTGACAACAAGATGATACATTCCTTCATTGTAACACTTTGAACAAAGTTACGAGGCAAAAATTTCATGTTGCCATAGTGATGCATGTACCAGGAAAGTAGGTAGGTAGCGAAGGTCATTCTTAAAGATAGCACCGTTTATAACTGCAATCTAATCTAATAATAGGGTTTGGTAAATACCCAAGAAACAAACAGAAATAGCTACAGAAACAATACACCTTTCGTATTTAAACTAAGCACGAGGTTTTGTCTTTCCGAAATAAGGGAAGACGAAAAACAGTAATCAAGAGTTCAAGGGGAAGGTAATAGATTAGAAGTATGGGGGTTCAAGGCGTTTAAAGAATTCAAATGAGAATAGTCAAGGCAGTTGTGGATTAAAATCTTATTTTGGTAATTCCTATTCATATATTCGTATTAGCACAGTTATGTCACTGATACGATATGCTCAGACATATCTAGAGGACAAGTACATCTGTATACTAATCACTATATATCTCAATCCACGTAAAGTAGTTATGCGAAGGGCAAATCAAAATGCAC
This sequence comes from Iris macrosiphon, assembly GCA_036927795.1. Taxonomy (NCBI): domain Eukaryota; kingdom Viridiplantae; phylum Streptophyta; class Magnoliopsida; order Asparagales; family Iridaceae; genus Iris; species Iris macrosiphon. The sequence continues at coordinate 56,931,764 of JAYESA010000006.1, read as the reverse complement.
TAAGGTTGATCAGACCGTAATACACTGATTCTGAATAGACAATTGTATTAGTGGGGTGGATCAGGCCCCAATAACACATGTGTCATGAACAAGCTCGATAAAGAATAAGCTTGCAAAACTAGGCTATAATAGCAGTATAAGTCAAGGTAGTACAGTAAATATAAGTACGCTAGATTATGATATGAGGAATTTCAAACAATTTAAATTCACAAATATACAAGATTTTACAATCTCTATAGTTATTATTCTAAATCCATCTCTAAGATGCTAGTTGACCCAAAAGAGGCATGGCCTTTTAAGTTCTACAATCTTAATATACACTATAGGTTGTCCGCCTAAAATAGAGATTTCAAGAAAGTTCGCACAAAGTAGGGATATCAGAGCTGTTCGCGTAAAAAGTATGTGCGTAACAGTCTGCGTAAAAGTCTGGGTAAAAGTCTGAGCGTAAAAGTTTTGCGCTAAAAATCTGCGCCTAAACTTAGCGGGTCGTAAAGTCTGTATAAAGGTCTGCCTGCGTAAAGTTTGCCTAAAAGGTTTGCGTAAAATCTGCCAGCGTAAAAAGTACGCGCGTAAAATCTCCTGCGTAAAGTCTAGCATACGTTACAGCGTAAAGTTGTACGAGATACTCATCAGTTTGTCAGTTGAATTAGTGAATCCTGACATCTGACAAAAGTACTTGTACAACGATCGAGTGGACGGTTTGTGATAATGATTTTGCACGGGGGACCCAGGTTGTCGTTTAGTGACTGATTGGATACAAGTCATTTACGCTCGAGGTGAGACAAACTCAGATGTCCCATCAAAAGCTGTTTCTTTTTGCACAGGCTCGAGGCGTATCTCTGCATTTAATGCACAAGATTGGTTCAATACTGGGGAAAGCTAAGGCTGTAACAATTTTGTTCACATCCTATCATTATATCTTACACCTAATCAGGTTATTCTATGCTGGTTATCTATTTATTCAAGAATCATCAGGTTTACGGAGGGCAGTTACCTACGTGGCTTCAAGGATATGTCATACGCAGGATAAGGAATACTAAGGAAATGTGGGTAGCAGTTGTCATAACTGTGGCGTAAAGGAGACAATCTCCTGCATAATTTAGTTTTTACGCCAACAATAAAGTCATTTGGCTTTTACGCCAACTAGGCAGTTATTTGGTTCTTATGCCAACAAGGGTAAAGGGTCTCTGGCGTAAAACTGGGTTTATCCAAACATAGGATGAGGTTTCAGTCTTAGTATTTAACTTTAGATTTCTATGGGTTCCTCAAGACTAGGGTCAACACTATGGTAAATGTCTCTAACCAATCCTAGTAGTGTTTATACTACTCTCAAGTCATACATAAATATGTCAAGGGATGATGGTAAGTTAATCTATAGGTAGTGATGCTAGGGTTCATTAGGTAGTATGGAAGGTTAGGGTTCATTAAGTAGTCTGAACTTAAGGATACGTCCATGCCGTAGTTGTGTTCTTAATAGGAATGCTACCCTAATTATCCTTCTATCAACAGGGATTCCTATATTTAGCAGGGGCTATACTTAAGGAATTATCAGGGAAGCACATGAATCAAGCAGGATGCAATTATGTAAGTAGGACAGACTGGAAGGAAGATAAGTCATAGTCAAATATGGATGAGATTCTATATTCTAATCCTAGGTGCAGGCTTGCTCGGTACAGTAACGTAACCGAGACAATATGCTCTGACCTGCATGGGCCACCACTAAAAATATGTCACACCCCAGTCCCAAAATACGTAGGACTAGGATACGTAACTATGCCAGCCGCCCGTATATATGGCAACTCCAATATATGGAAACCATATATACGTGCGTACGCTGTATAATGAACAATAATTCACCAGTGGTATAATTAATCACAAGATACAGGGTAATATCTAAATCTCATCCACAGAAGTCAAATATGAATAAACAAAAACTAGGTAACTAGATCTCAAAATAAAGTACCTAAAGAACGACAGTCGAATGGAAACAAATCCACTGCCGAAATAGAATATAAAAGGAACCAGAATACACACCATAAAGAACAACATCTGACAATCACGAGGCTCGAAGAGAAGACCTCCTCGGAAAATAAGTAGCCTGTCCGGATCTGCGCTCCTACGAGTACTCAAGAACATACATACCTGGCAGGGGACCAGGTCCTCAAAGGGATATAGCAAGATACATAAAAATAACATGCCATAATGTAAATATTGAATAAATAAATGGGGTGTGCTAACCATCTAAGTGAATGCAATTTAAAGACCTTGTAGTATGCATGGGAATGTGTAGGCTAGACATATGCTGACGTAATTCACCAATCGTCATGACTGGCTAGTATATGTGTCATATGCCCCCAGACGCATGGGCACTCTGCAATCGACCATGAGGGGCATGGTACGAAGGATATAACATCATGGAGGGGGTGTCCCATACGCCTACTAGTAATCTTTCCCGCCCAATGTAGATATACAAGTCGTGAAAACGACGTGGACATCTCGAACTATGATGCAAGTCTCAATAAAATAAACAACTGAGCTAAATACCGCTATACGTGTTGCTCACACTGATGGCCAGTCGCGCATGAGGCACGCGTCCCTACATGTACTCACTCTGTGACGTGTAATGATACATGTCAAGGCCTGAGAAGTTATATCAATAACTTCACAACTTTAGGTGGGTCTACTAGACACTAGGTCAGACACAAGTCCTAACGTCAACGCCTTCGTTGACTGCACCCGAGTTTTCTCGGATGCGCACATTTATATAATATAAAAATAGATAAACATGTAACTAGCAATAACTGAATTTAAATAGTACAACAAGGCAAGGTATACTTGCCTGGCAAGAGAGCTGTAAATGTAATATCCAGATGTCAAATACCAAGTGTCAGAAACTATGGCCTCAGGATGAAAGTCTCCAGATGCTGAAATAAACATCACTAACAGTCTCAGAAAATATCAAATAGCTAGAAACGCCTGTCCTTAAGTCCAATTTGGATACAGGAGCAAAAATGACAGTTTCCGATCAAAACGGGGTCCACATGTGGGCCCACTTTGCACCAAAAAATGTGTCAGGGTCAAAGGTCTCCAAATTTGTCAAACTTAGTGTCAACAAGTCCAGAACGTCAATACGAACCCAACAGAACTTCCAAAATTGGATTCCGATGAGCCGGTCATAAAATCGCCCGTCAAGTGGAGCCTGTGGGGCCCACGATACGGGATTTTATCAACGTTCTCAGAATCGAACCAAACTTGGATCACAGGACCAGCGTATTGCTACGAGTCTGATGGCGCAAGTTTCGTTTCGATCCGACGTGTATACACAAAGTTACAGCGTGTTCCAGAACAGGCGGATACGGGACGTTGTCGGCGGATACGCGTTGATTCCGGTGTGCACGCACATCCGTATCAACTTCTGCGAAATCCCGCACGTCCGTATCAACGGCATGCACGTTTCGGTAAAGATCGCGTGTGACCAAGTCGTCCCGTTTGGCGGGGCGTACTCAGTTCCGGGGTGAATCGGGTCGTTGTTTTTCTGTTTTTGGATCGCGGGTTACGATCGCCATAGGACGCGATGCTCCAAGCGGGTTGCACGGGCACCGAGATGATTATATAGTCTACACGACACAACTGACGGAATTGAAATCGGAATTACGAGGAGAGAGATATGAGTACCTTAACAGGGCTCCAGAAACTTGCGTTTCTCGTGTCCGACACGTGTCCGACACGTGTCAGGGTCAGGGACGGCTGTGTCCATGTCCTTCTTAGGGCATCTGAACGCTGGGTGTCACCGGAGTCGACTGCGAGTGACGGCGGCGCTGGAGGTGGAGAAGCAGGGAAGGAGGAGGAGATCGAGGGGTCGGGGTCGGTTCGTCGGCCGGGGAGGATGGAGAAGCTGGGGAGGAGGAGCTGGGGCTGTCGAGGCCGTCGGCTGGGGGGGGTCGGTTCCGCCGCGGGGTCGGTCAGATCTAGGGCTGGTGGTGGCGGGCTGTGATGGAGGTGGCGGTGGATTGTGGTGGAGGTGGCGGTGGAGGGAAGAGGAGTGGGAGGTCGGGCTGTGGCGTCGCCGCGGGGAGGGGTCGACGAGGGGCAGAGCCGCTCCGGCGGAGCCTCGCCGTGGGGGGGGCGGAGCTGCTCCGGCGGCCGCGGGGACGCACAAGCGGGGAGGAGGAGGAGAATAGGAGGAGGAGAGAGGGAGGGTCGGGGGCCAGCGGGGGCTCGGCTCCGGCCAGGGGACGGGGGGGGTCGGCTCCGGCGGGGAGCTCGCCGGGGGGGGGGTCTGCGGGCTGGGTAGGGGTTGGGTTTAGGATTTTTATTTTCTTTTCTTTTTATTTTATAGAAAATTATATTAATTTAATATGTAAAATATCTATAGATATTTTTAGGATATTTTGGAATATTTCCGGGATCTTTTCGGGATCTTTTCGGGTGGATCCCCTCTCCAAATGGACGGCACAGGTTCACCGGCCAATGAGGGGGTGACACCTTGCACTGCAATTTGCAGAAAAGTCCCTGTAATTTCATAAATTACGTAAAGTCCTAGTTTTGGGAAATTGCACAATTACGAAATTGTCTAGAAAAACATCCGATTCCTGAAAATTCTAAAATGCACAGAACTGAGGGAAATTGGTATGTGAGGGCCCTGGGAGAATGGGGATGAGTCTGGGCAGGGACAGGGCCTGGTTCTGGGTGATACAAGTTACCATATTTATTAATTAATAAATACCGCGCACGGTGTTCTCTAATTATTTAGAGGCAGGTAGGGTCATAATTTTTCTACGGTGTCAATACACTAAATGTAGTATACTCAGTGTAGAATATTATCGTATTTTTGTTTGGGCAAAACAGGTGCAGGTTGGCCTCAAATCCCTAGCGGTACAGAGATAGGTATAGAGCAGAAAATTAAATAGGGAATAAATACGGACGTTTGTAACGATATTTGTGCGTCTCAAACAAGGCTCAAAATAAAGCATCTGGGAGTTGCACAAAATGCAGGATAGTAGACTGGCATATCTAGGAGTGGTATGTGAACTTCGTTCGGGGATAACAGTCAAGGTAAAGCTCCAAATAATTAGGTGATGGATAGGTGCACAAGTCAATAGGATATGTAAGCAAGATAAATTAAAATATTGCAACAAATCCTAAATTGTGAAAAATATTCCTAAAATACTGGAATCTGGTCGAGGGGGTTTACATGCTCTCTAGCTCACCACATTTACTTTCATTGCTCTTTATATAGATATTGCTTATTTTAGTCTCTGATTCATTCTCATTTCTGCTTATTAAGTATTACTTACTATAACTGTTCATAGTCTTTGTCAATTAATTAGAACTGCTATTGGGTTGTACTTTGCTCCAATCCTGACTGGATATATTTTTTCAGATAATTGGCTTATAGGGCAGTGTCCCACATTCTATGGGTCGCAGGACGGTGTACCTTTAGATGATACTCCTATAGACCAGGAGGACTTAGTTATAGAGCCCGAGGAGGTTTAGTTTATTTTTATGTTGACCTTGTATTAGACTCTTTGTGGAGATTCGTGGCATTATATTATTTTAGATTATGGATTGTATCTTTATTCTTTCCTTCTCTTTTCCATTCGTGCTTTATCTTCCTTAGTTTGTTTGTGATTGAGATTAGTTATACTTGTGAGATACCATATTGCTCCTCCATTTGGAGTTGAGATGATTGACAGGTACCATATTATATTGTTGAGATGTTAGATTGTTAGAAATGACCCAGACAGCGTTCTACCGTCGATGTTGTGGCGTAGGCTGGGCGTAACCATGTACTCGTGCCCGAATATCCGGGTGTGGGTCGTGACACTAAGATCTGCAATTGTAAATGGATCCAAAGGTGCATGTACCTCCATCATTTTGTTGCAAGCTAGATTAAGTACGATTTTAGCTTGTGAGAGCTCAAGAAGTTGACCACTTGCCAAGTCATATTGGGATGTCTCTTCCTAATGTTTACCTCATAATACTTTCAGCTTTTTCGGAAGCTCCTTAATTTGAGCCTCGATTGTGCTATCTCAATGGCATAATTATCACGAGCAGATTGATGTTGAAGCATGGTGGAAGTTGTTTAGGTTAACCCATCTCTCAATTGAGCACTTTTTTCTTCATTATTCTTCATATTCTCTTCGAAAGTTGTCTGACGCTCCTTGAACTCGGCTGTGATTGATTCATATTCAGTTTGGATGAGAGGCGCCAGATCCCCGTCACTAAGATGCAAGTATTCATTGACAGGCTGCTCTAGTCCAATAAAATTTTGCTCTAATAATAAAGCTCGTTCTTCACCTTTGAAGGACCAAATGGTCCTAATATCGCCAGAGATGACATCTTTTACATTAGTAAAAGTCAAGTACTTATCAAAAACTAGCTTCATTGCACCGCTTAACATCTTATAGAAAGCGTTCGTCTAGACATCGACTAGGTGACTAAAACAGTTATCTGAGCTGGGAGTTGCAGCCACCGCAGCCAATCTTCTCTCGTAAGAAGGAGATGCTGATATCGCAACAGTTGTACTTCAATATTAGGTACAAAAGATAAGGCACCCATTAATTGATGTATATTATGTGTATCTTGATATATACTATGTATATCTAGTGTTGGTCTGTTATAGACTGTTTTGTGTGTTGGACAGTCATGGGATTTACCCGACTATACGAGGGTTCTGTGAGCAGCTCTCGTGTGTCAATAACAGTATTTAGGAAGCAAGGGGGAGTAACTGTGTCGGGATTCTTGGTACAGCAATAATTAAGTATTGAAGGAGGTCTGTAGGAGTTGTCAACCATGTATCAGTTGATACATGTATAATTGCTATTAGGTGGACAGGTGGGAGGTTGGATAAGTCTGAGCATGTAGGTGCAGTAGTTGGTTTAGGTATTGTATACATTAGTAAAGCATCAAAAAGGGCAGCAAGTATGGGGTGGTTGATGCTGTTGATGTTGTATTTTGGGTAATAGGAGTGCTCGGGTCCAAGAGACCAAGCAAGAACAATAGTTGTTTAGTAGTAGCAAGTATAGGTAGATAGGGGGAAGATTCATGAAGGGTGCATCTAGGTGAGTTGGGGAAGTAGCTAAGGTTCAGATACCTGAAATATCAGACAATCAGTAGCTGCAGTATGTTGTAGGTTGATGTTAGTTGGTTAGTTGAGATATTATTAGTGTATTGTTAACAGTTAATGTATATATATGTATCAGTTAAATTAGCATGTTAGTGTTAGATTGTGTTAGATGATGTTAGCTTTCGATGTTAAATGTTAGATACTCATGTTAGTATTTAGTTAGAGTATCATAATTAGTTACTTATAATGAGTTAGTATATATGTTAGTATATAGTTATACAATAGATAGTATAGATATTGGTATGGATTAATATTAGTTATAGTTTACCTTGAGTTATACCAAGGTAATGAGAGTTGAGGTATCATGGGGTATTGGTATTGAATACCAAATGGGTAGTTAGAGTGGGACACCATGTTGGCTCAAAGCCAAGGTAATCATATATAGTTAATATTAGCTTATGTATAACTAGTATTTATATGTATAGTACTATTTATTAATATTATAGTATCCTAATATAGCTAGTATAGCCTAGATACATAGTATATGGACCCAATATCCTAGATATGGACTCATACAACCTAGAAATAGCTAGTTTGACCTAGTTTGACTGTTTTGACTTAGTCTTGGCCTAATGGCCTAGATTTGAACTAGTTTAATTTGTTTTCATGCCAAAACCTTGTATTGATGTAATATTCCATATTTAGGTCTCCGAGGCACCGTTCTGGACATCTTTGATACTGTTTACCAGATTCTAGGTGAGTACATTCTTTGATAGTTTCTCGTTTATGATACCTCTATGTTTCTTGTATTTAGTGTAGATATCCTTGATTTTTCTGACACATGGTTTCACGGATTGGTATTCTTGGATCCCGTCATGAGATATTATTCCTGGTAGTTCCTGGCATATTTCTTGTGCGAGCCCCGTTGTTCTTGTACATGTATGGACAGTGATTCATGAGAAGATTAGCTCCCTTCTTATGGAATCCTGTATCAAAGCGTGTCATGGATTGGATCCACTATACTAGTTAGGGGCGGGAAGTATGAAGTGTAGATATGTGATCATACCCCACAGTTCTTATTTTTTTTGCATAGTATTACTCATACACCACACGTATGATTAACCAGGCCCATGGTTCTTGAGCAGTACCAAAGCCGATCACATGTTGTCACTAGTACTCACTCACTTAGATAGTTATATCTCTTTATTTCCATATATGATGTTCGTACCTCTTATATGTATATCTCGCATTTCTTTATTCCTGTATATTTCTACTATGCTCTATTCATCTTGTATATGCTCTCTATTTATTGTTACATAGTCTTTATCATTTATTGGAACTGCTGATAGAGGTGTACTTTACTCCAATTCTGACTGGATATACTTTTTTAGATGACACTGAGGAGTGGTATCCCACACACTACAGGCTCAGGATATAGTTAGCTTAGAGCTAGAGACTATGGCTTAGGAGGGACTGTCACGACCCACACCCGATATAGGGGTACGAGAGCGTGGGTACGTCCAGCCTACGCCGCAGCATCGGCGGTAGAACGCTGTCTAGGTCATGTAACTATCTAATCAATCTCACATGAATACCCAACTCCATAAGGAGACGTGGATATCACAAAAATGCTGGAAATACTCAATCACATAAACTAAGGCACGATGAGATATCAAGGCAAGCAAAGAAATACAAGACAAGTCTAACGACAAAATAGTCATACCTGCAATCAGTAACATCCAATCCCCAAGTGTGTCAGAAACAAGTCCACTAAGGTCACAGTCTGAAAAATATTTTCCAGTCAGGAAGGAGCAAAGTACATTTCTAATTAGCAGTTCTACATCAATGATATAACTATATAGCAGTATATAGATGGAAGTATACAAGATGCATGTATATGTACGAGAAATGTACAATAAAGAATATACTGGAAATACTGTAAGTAAATGCAGGAAAGGAAACAATATGTCAATGAGCAAGAAACCTATGACTAAGTGTGTGAGTACTAGCTTTAACATATGATCGGCTTGGGAACTTGATCAGGCTGGTTACATGTGATTAGCTATGATTCATGTAAGGTCAGGCTAACCATTGGTTAGCTATGATGCATGTAGAAGTCAGGCTAATTACACGTAACAGCTATGAAGCATGTAAGTGGTCAGGCCACACCCGACGTGAGATGTGGGGTGAGCTATGATGCATGTAGAGTTGGATATGATCACATATCTATACTAAAATACTCTCCACCCCCGACTGGTATAGTAGATCCAACCATGGTACGCTATGGCACGGGATTCCCTAGGAAGGTAGCAAATCTCCCCGGGAATCAGTGTCTGTACATGCACAAGATAACAAGAAAACAAGTCTTGTACAAGCTACACCATGAACAAGGAATAACATCTCATGACGAGATCCGCATACACCAATCCGTGTAACCAGCGTGTCAAAATATGGTTATTTACACTATATACAATGGACATAGGAGATATCATAAATTAAAAACTAATCAGAGAATGTACTCGCCTTGGGTCCTTAGCTGGTAAAACCAATATCCTATTCCAGAGTATCGCCTGAATGAACCAACAGTCCTATAGACATATAATAAACAATACAACATTTTCATCAGATGCTACACTAACACAAATACATAACTCAGGGCTATGCCAGGTATGGCACTGGTCAATCTAGGGTCAATGTGCGTCAAGTTGCACGGCATCGCGTCTGCGATTGCTGGACAAGACAGACGATCAAAATGGTACGATGCTTGCCAGTACGTCAGCGTACGCATGGCAGCCAACTAACATTTCACAGAGTCACGGGTCAGGTATAGTTACGGGGTATCCGTATTTATACCCGGGTCATCTAGTACCCATGTATATATAATATATATATACTACTAACATACATACATACATATTATTCATTTGGTATAAAAAAATAGATGTGTATTTATATACTTTAATTAAAACTAATACTTGTATATATATATAAACATATATTATGGAGATATATATACAATACGTATATATATGTATACATACTAAAAAGAATTTAACATACTATATATATATATATATATATATATATATATATATATATATATATATATATATATATATCTTAAAAATATATGCCAATATAAATTATATATGCTACAGTTATATATTTACCAAAATACGTACATATATATATATATATATATATATATATATATATATATATATATATATATATATATATATATATATATATGTTTAACATATATCAAAATACGTTCATATACATATATATGTATATACCAATACATTATTTAACATATAATATTAAATACGTATATGCTAATTTATATATACGTTTGCATACATATACATATAAATAGAGAAAAATAAATATATATATATATACAATTTACACTCAAATACGTATACAACATACGTACGCACACACATACACCCATACACACGTATTTATATACATATACGTATATAAACATATACACATACATACATGTATATATATATATGAATACATATATACGTGTACATATATACCATACATACGTATATACAAAATAAACTATATATATAAGGAGGGAAGAGGGAAGAGGATCACCGGGATCGGCTGGTGGCCACTGGCCGGAATCGAGGGTGGCTTGGCGAGGGAGGAGCTGGAGGGGGACAGCAGGAGGAGGTCGGGGAGTTACGGGGCTCGGCCGGGTAGTCGGGAAGAAGCTCGGGACTTGGCTGCTCGTCGAGGAACTCAGGGAAGGGGAGGAGTTCTGGAAGGATGGCCGGAGAAGATGGCTTGTGGTGGTGGTGCGGGGATGAAGGAGGCTGGTGAAGGCGTTCGGAGACTGGTCGAGGAGGAGGCAGGGGGTGGCAAGCTGAGGGGTGGTCGGTCGGGTGGAGAAGAGCAGAGGAAGTCGGAGTGTGTCGTATGGGGGAGCCGGTGGGAACTCGTCCGGTGGGAGGACCAGGAGGGAATGTGGCATTGCCGGGGAGTTGCGGTGGGGTCGGGTGTTCGATCGGGGAGTCGGGGAATGCAGTAGTAGGCTGATGTTGACGATGGTGGCTGAGGGGAGGAGCTCGGGAAGTTCGTCGGAGTAAGGAAAATGCGGCTCGGGTGACTGAAATGGTGGTGGAGAGATTTGCAGCGGTGGCAGCCGTGGAAGAGGGAATGGCCGGGGAAGAAGACAGGTCGTCGGAGATGGAGGAGCTGGAGAGATCCGACGGAGAGGGATCGGTCGAGTGAGGGAGGCATCGCTGCTCGTCGTCCAGCGGGCTCGGTGATCCGGCGAGAGTGCAGAAGGAAGTTGAGGGAATGGGGACGATGATGGAGGAGGAAGGAGGCTGGTGAAGGCAGTGGGTCTCCAGCGAGGGGTTCATCGAGGAGAAGGAGATCAGCTTCGGGGTCGGGGTGGCTACTCCGAGCTTCTCCGGTGAGGATGCCGGCTGAGGGTGACGACGGGAAACTGATGGTAATTAGGGGTGGAGATGATGAAGTCGGCTGGGTGAAGAGTTGGGATAGAAAAAAATAAAGGATAAAAATTTTAGGAAAAAGGGAAGAGATATTTTATACATGTAGGGGGGTGCTTGCCCTAAAAAAGTTTAACTGGTCAACCCCTCTTGGGGTTGGGCCTCACATGTAGGATTTCAATGGCCAGGATTTATTTTGATTCAAATGAATGGCTCAGATTACATGGGTTCAAGTTTTGAAGGGCCAGGGTCTTAAGGAGCTTGGTGTTGAATTACACTCCTAAAAAATCATGGAAAATACCAATAAAAAGGAAATATGTTTATTCACGTATTGTGCTCAAAGGGGTGGACACCTTAATGCACTTTTGCACAAAAGTGCCCGACAATTGAAAAAATTGCATAAAGCTGAATTTATGGTTAAATTAAATTAAATAAATGCGACTGGTGTTCTAAAATTAATTAGGAGTACATGGGGACAAAATCAGGTCGGGTCACAAATATCATTAGTGAAGAAGACTCAGAACAGAATATTACCCTAATTTGGGCTGCACGAAAAATAGGTCAAGATTGCCTCCAATTTTGATTGGGACGCACAACGATACAAAGTTGGAATTTATTCAGAAATTAAATAGACGTCCACGACGAATATTATGCGGCTAAAATGAAGCTCAAGATATCATAATTATGAGTTACAAAAATATTAGAATGGAAGGCAGGCACGTCTAGGGCAAGGTTGTGAAATTTGTTGGAAGGCAAAAACCAGGGTAGCGCTCCAAATATCGAAGCAACGGCAGCGCGCAACAATTTAATAAATTACGGTAATTAATTACGACATCAAATAATTAAATCTTAATTAATGTAATTAAATACACAATCCCCAATTTCTGTCAGGTGTTCGTCTAGTGGGCTTCTAGGTCAAGTCTACCAGCTCAACATTAATGAACACTATAAATAATAATATATTTAATTACATATCTCACGAAATTATTAAATTTAAATACACAAAATATTAAATACAGAAAAAGTCGAAATTATCCCTGTTTTCAGAATATGGTAGTGACAAGTCTACCCTCCTTAAGAGAATTTCGTCCTCAAAATTTAAAGTCCTCATAGTAGTGTTTATTCATTATATTATTTTCCATCATCGGTTAAATCCACGAACCCACATAATCCTGAAATAATCCACCTTGTCATTTCACGATGTTCAAAAATTCTAAAATTTTGTATTCCTGAAAATCCTCGAAATAAAATCAAATTCCGTTTTTACCACGATTTCCTCCGAAATTTTAAGTTAATAATTCAATACTCGGAATTTAATATCCACTCCTCTAATTTAATCCAAACAATGCATATCTTATAAATTAGAATTTCCATCTAAAAACACTAATCCATGAATCCAATAAAATTTTAAAAATCTCGTCTAAAAAGTTTGTGTTTAAACACAAACCCATTTAGCATCTTACTCCTTAATTTTGAGCAAGTCACTAGTTACAAATTTTTACTATCCAATCCTTTGATCGAAAATCCAGTCCTTGCACGTTTATAAAAATTAAAATCTTATCCCAAAATTCGGATTCAATACTAATCCATTAGTGATCTAAATCCTCGATTCCTTTTTCCTCACAATACTCAAATAATATAATACACGCAAAATCCTCAATTGAAATTTTCAATTAAATCTATATCTTTCAGTCAAATAAATAAAATAATAATCTTTTTAATTTCCTCAAAATTTTAATGATAAAATAATCATCAATCCTACCATATTAAATTCTTTACCTCTCATTTAAATTAATGTTTATCCTCTAATTTTAATGATAATTTAATCACATCTCAATCCTGATAAAATCAATGATTCATCAACTCTGCCATATTAGATCCTTAACTCTTTATGTTTATCTTTCAAAATTTTAGCATCTCGTTTCTCTTATCAAGTCATAACCTCTTCATAAGTCTACTATGGTCAAACCCCAATAATCATGGTCTAAGAAAATTCTACCTACAGCCATACAATCTAAGAAAATATGTACGGCCATGTGTCTTTTGTCATGGTATTGCAGTCTCTGTCAGGGTATACTACTAGCTACATTCTAACAAAAAATCATGAATACAAGCTACAGTACTAGGGAATCAATCGATCAGAAGACAAAAAAGAACATGAGGAAAGAAAAGAAGGAACCTACTAACATATTTCTTGCAGTATCTTCTATCTCTAACATACACTTAACTCTGGCACATTCACTAACTAATTCCTATTCCTGTACACTGATATCCATATCAACTAATTATTAGTCCACAAGACATCCATGATTACATCCTCATTGCATACACCTGCCTATTGATACCTAAATCTGATACCAAGAATCTTTAATATATCCATGGTTTAATAATGCATCCAAGGTTTGATACCTCTATCTCTTTAGTACCCTAGATTTTACTACAAGCACACTCACTGCTAGCTCTCTTACCTACTATAATTGTTCATACTAGTTGTTCTTATCACTCAAGTGCACACCAAGTGTAACACATCATACTAAATACTATTTCCCCCCTAATACAACTCTAGATGGACACCCAAGTCTGTTTTCAGTGCCATCTCAATCATGCACAAGTCAATAGATCCTTACATAGGTATATCATCTACTCATATACTAATATTCATATTTCTCATCTACCATAAAATTAATCCTCCAAATAATCGTCAAGGTTTAACTTTTCGAACAACTTTAATATAAAATGCATATACTTCCTCAAAAGTCGAATACTCAATATCGAAATTATTTTTTTTTCACTCCTAAAATCTTTATAGCCTTGACCATGTTTATTGAATCAAAATTTTGAACCCTCAAAATTTAATGACATAATCTTAACTCCTCAATAATTCTCAAAATTAAAATTTATTTCCACTCTCTAATTTATAAATCCACAAATTTACATATAAGTGTTCACGGTCTCTAATACTCGAGGTGCACTCAATACCTCTATTGTCTACAACTGTCAACTGGGTACTAAAATTGTACTGCCCGAATTATTCGCACTATTATTCCCGTGGATTAAGTTATCATCACACGTATTTTCTTCCATGATTTTCAATCTATATCCACTGGTACATCGTCTAATTATCATCACGCAAAGTGCTTACTGTTATTATCATCATTCTCGACTAATCCTCGAAATAGAATCATTAGTACCCTTGGTATTATATCACTAGTTTCATTAATGGATCATCTCATCAAGCTCATTAGAACCCATGATTATCTGTACCTTCTATAACACTCATGTCTCTTTACTCTCATGGCAAATATATGGTTCTTCATCTCGATTGATGTATATATATTTCCCTTTAATCCTTTAAAGCCTGTTAGACTAATTTGTGATACGCTTTACCATTTTTCTTTCCAATTCCGATATTTCTCTACTCATGACACCTCATTATAACTCTTTATGCATATATATTTCCTTACCTTTAACATTCCCGATATCAATTATCAAATTTGAACATCATGCTCCATTAATCCTTAACACAATTCATGGATACTTAATTGTTCACATAGATCATCCAATTACATAATCATGATTATCCAGGACGGGTATGTTGGCTCTGATACTAACTCTTGGAACTATCACTGATACTCTATACTCTCCTTCTACTCACAGCCTCTAATGACACTTTTCCTAGAACCATTGTTACAAGGTACTATTCTATGGGTTAACTCTAGATTAAGGCCTACTGCTCACATGTCCAACTAGGAAACACTTACAACTTACTAACAACACTCAGTCCATACTAATACTCAAGACACAGCCATAATTACAAGACATTAATTATCATACTTAACAAGGAATCCTCAAAGAATAGGAGCTCAAAAAGACTGGATTGAGGACTGAAGGTGTTTCTACTGCTAGCAACAAAAAGAAACGATAGAAAAGTCCTGTATAACAGAAATAGATAAGTGTTGAGATGATACTTTAAGAACAAATTTTAAGACACAACCTGATAATCATACACATCGGTCAGAAATTATGACGCTGAGAATCCTCGCCATGTCAGTAAGCATAGGTGCGGTAAACGACAGGTTCCGTAACTAAAGTACGTAACCCTATAGTCATGTCATCTAGAATCTTTGCCACGCCAACCGGTACGGGTGTGATAAACTCTAGGTTCCATAACCAAAATAGACGTTTTACCTTTCGCACTGTTCTCATCAATATATGTCATCAGATGATATCATAAAATTTAGTCCATAAAATTCATCTCGGCATGAAATCAAACTCTACAATGAAACCAAGATCCTAATTTAATAACTGATCAACAGGAATCAAATTCAATATCAACGAGTGAGGACGGACGGAAACAAGCCAAAGGATTTAAAATTAGAAATTATAATAAGATTCTCAAGGGGTCGTCCCAGGAATCTCTCAAGAATTTGTGATTGAGTATCCTCTCTCATCCTAGTATCCTATGTCCTATATTCAATAGCAGGCACGCAGTAGTACAACTATGACGTCGTACTACCGCGATATCGCACAACTTGCGAAGTCTGACCTACATGGGCCACCACTAAAAACGTGTCATGACCCGCACCCGATATAGGGGTACGAGAGCGTGGGTACGTCCAGCCTACGCCGCAACATCGGCGGTAGAACGTTGTCTAGGTCATGTAACTATCTAATCAATCTCACATGAATACCCAACTCCATAAGGAGACGTGGATATCACAAAAATGCTGGAAATACTCAATCACATAAACTAAGGCACGATGAGATATCAAGGCAAGCAAAGAAATACAAGACAAGTCTAACGACAAAATAGTCATACCTGCAATCAGTAACATCCAATCCCCAAGTGTGTCAGAAACAAGTCCACTAAGGTCACAGTCTAAAAAATATTTTCCAGTCAGGAAGGAGCAAAGTACATTTCTAATTAGCAGTTCTACATCAATGATATAACTATGTAGCAGTATATAGATGGAAGTATACAAGATGCATGTATATGTACGAGAAATGTACAATAAAGAATATACTGGAAACACTGTAAGTAAATGCAGGAAAGGAAACAATATGTCAATAAGCAAGAAACCTATGACTAAGTGTGTGAGTACTAGCTTTAACATGTGATCGGCTTGGGAACTTGATCAGGCTGGTTACATGTTATTAGCTATGATTCATGTAAGGTCAGGCTAACCGTTGGTTAGCTATGATGCATGTAGAAGTCAGGCTAATCACACGTAACAGCTATGAAGCATGTAAGTAGTCAGGCCGCACCCGACGTGAGATGTGGGGTGAGCTATGATGCATGTAGAGCTGGGTATGATCACATATCTATACTAAAATACTCCCCACCCCCGACTGGTATAGTAGATCCAACCATGGTACGCTATGGCACGGGATTCCCTAGGAAGGTAGCAAATCTCCTCGGGAATCAGTATCTGTACATGCACAAGATAACGAGGAAACAAGTCTTGTACAAGCTACACCATGAACAAGGAATAACATCTCATGACGAGATCCGCATACACCAATCCGTGTAACCAGCGTGTCGAAATATGGTTATTTACACTAGATACAATGGACATAGGAGATATCATAAATTAGAAACTAATCAGAGAATGTACTCGCCTTGGGTCCTTAGCTGGTAAAACCAATATCCTGTTCCAGAGTATCGCCTGGATGAACCAACAGTCCTATAGACATATAATAAACAATACAACATTTTTATCAGATGCTACACTAACACAAATACATAACTCAGGGCTATGCCAAGTATGGCACTGGTCAATCTAGGGTCAATGTGCGTCAAGTTGCATGGCGTCGCATCTGCGATTGCTGGACAAGACAAACGATCAAAATGGTACGGGGCTTGCCAGTATGTCAGCGTACGCATGGCAGCCAACTAATATTTCACAGAGTCACGGGTCAGGTATAGTTACGGGGTGTCCGTATTTATACCCGGGTCATCTAGTATCCATGTATATATAATATATATATATACTACTAACATATATACATATTATTCATTTGGTATGAAAAAATAGATGTGTATTTATATACTTTAATTAAAACTAATACTTGTATATATATATAAACATATATTATGGAGATATATATACAATACGTATATATATGTATACATACTAAAAAGAATTTAACATACTATATATATATATATATATATATATATATATATATATATATATATATATATATATCTTAAAAATATATGCCAATATAAATTATATATGCTACAGTTATATATTTACCAAAATACGTACATATATATATGTTTAACATATATCAAAATACGTTCATATACATATATATGTATATACCAATACATTATTTAACATATAATATTAAATACGTATATGCTAATTTATATATACGTTTGCATACATATACATATAAATAGAGAAAAATAAATATATATATATATATAATTTACACTAAAATACGTATACAACATACGTACGCACACACATACACCTATACACACGTATTTATATACATATACGTATATATACATATACATATACATATACATACATGTATATATATATATATATATATATATATATATATATATATATATATATGAATACATATATACGTATACATATATACCATACATACGTATATACAAAATAAACTATATATAAGGAGGGAAGAGGGAAGAGGATCACCGGGATCGGCTGGTGGCCACTGGCCGGAATCGAGGGTGGCTTGGCGAGGGAGGAGCTGGAGGGGGACAGCAGGAGGAGGTCGGGGAGTTGCGGGGCTCGGCCGGGTGGTCGGGAAGAAGCTCGGGACTTGGCTGCTCGTCGAGGAACTCAGGGAAGGGGAGGAGTTCTGGAAGGATGGCCGGAGAAGATGGCTTGTGGTGGTGGTGCGAGGATGGAGGAGGCTGGTGAAGGCGTTCGGAGACTGGTCGAGGAGGAGGCACGGGGTGGCAGCTGAGGGGTGGTCGGTCGGGTGGAGAAGAGCAGAGGAAGTCGGAGTGTGTCGTGTTGGGGAGCCGGTGGGAACTCGTCCGGTGGGAGGAGCAGGAGGGAATGTGGCATTACCGGGGAGTTGCGCCAGGGTCGGGTGTTCGACCGGGGAGTCGGGGAATGTAGTAGGAGGCTGATGTCGACGATGGTGGCTGAGGGGAGGAGCTCGAGAAGTTCGTCGGAGTAAGGAAACTGCGACTCGGGTGACTGAAATGGTGGTGGAGAGATTTGCAGCGGTGGCAGCCGTGGAAGAGGGAATGGCCGGGGAAGAAGACAGGTCGTCGGAGATGGAGGAGCTGGAGAGATCCGGCGGAGAGGGATCGGTCGAGTGAGGGAGGCATCGCTGCTCATCGTCCGGCGGGCTCGGTGATCCGGCGAGAGTGCAGAAGGAAGTTGGAGGGAATGGGGACGATGATGGAGGAGGAAGGAGGCTGGTGAAGGCAGTGGGTCTCCGGCGAGGGGTTCGTCGAGGAGAAGGAGGTCAGCTTCGGGGTCGGGGTGGCTACTCCGGGCTTCTCCGGTGAGGATGCCGGCTGAGGGTGACGGCGGGAGACTGATGGTAATTAGGGGTGGAGATGATGAAGTCGGCTGGGTGAAGACTTGGGATAGAAAAAAATAAAGGATAAAAATTTTAGGAAAAAGGGAAGAGATATTTTATACATGTAGGGGTGTGCTTGCCCTAGAAAAGTTTGACTGGTCAACCCCTCTTGGGGTTGGGCCTCACATATAGGATTTCAATGGCCAGGATTTATTTTGATTCAAAATGAATGGCTCAGATTACATGGGTTCAAGTTTTGAAGGGCCAGGGTCTTAAGGAGCTTGGTGTTGAATTACACTCCTAAAAAATCATGGAAAATACCAATAAAAAGGAAATATGTTTATTCACGTATTGTGCTCAAAGGGGTGGACACCTTAATGCACTTTTGCACAAAAGTGCCCGACAATTAAAAAAATTGCATAAAGCTGAATTTATGGTTAAATTAAATTAAATAAATACGACTGGTGTTCTAAAATTAATTAGGAGTACATGGGGCCAAAATTAGGTCGGGTCATAAATATCATTAGTGAAGAAGACTCAGAACAGAATATTACCCTAATTTGGGCCGCACAAAAAATAGGTCAAGATTGCCTCCAATTTTGATTGGGACGCACAACGATACAAAGTTAGAATTTATTCAGAAATTAAATAGACGTCCGCGACGAATATTGTGCGGCTAAAATGAAGCTCAAGAGATCATAATTATGAGATACAAAAATATCAGAATGGAAGGCAGGCACGTCTAGGGCAAGGTTATGAAATTTGTTGGAAGGCAAAAACCAGGGTAGCGCTCCAAATATCAAAGCAACGGCAGAGCGCAACAATTTAATAAATTACGATAATTAATTATGACATCAAATAATTAAATCTTAATTAATGTAATTAAATACACAATCCCCAATTTTTGTCAGGTGTTCATCTAGTGGGCTTCTAGGTCAAGTCTACCAGCTCAACATTAATGAACACTACAAATAATAATATATTTAATTACACATCTCACAAAATTATTAAATTTAAATACACGAAATATTAAATACATAAAAAGTCAAAATTACCCCTGTTTTCAGAATGTGGTAGTGACAGGGACTCATCTCGGTTGAGACAGACGATGCTTTAGCAGTAGCTTAGTAGATAGGCTTATATTGTACTTGTCACTACAACATTTCTAGAGTAGGGGCATTATTGTCATTGCAACATTTATATATATATTGTGTTTGTAGTTACATAATATGTATAATATATTATATTATTAGTATTTATGATATGGGTTAGTGGACTAGACTTGATGTGACCATTAGACTCAACCTTAGACTATATATTTTTGGACCCGCTAGTTAATCCATTTTTATTTAATTAGAAATTTTGTTAAACCCTCACTGGGAATGAAAACCCCACTTATTTGAATAACTCTTCATAACAACCCATAGGGGTATTGAGAACATTATGCATTAGCCAAGCCCTAGGTTATGTGGCCGGCCTATATAGGAGAGAGGGAGCCTCCCCCTAGTTCATTCATTAGCTCATGAAAAATCCTAGATGTAGTTCTTCCCCAAACGTCTTTATTCCTCTACCAAATTTTAGAAATTAAACCCCAATCCCTTTCATTTTCCTCATCTAAGAAGCCTAGAAGCTTAGGTCACAAGGAGCATTGGAGAGGAAGATGCTTGGCTAGAGAACCCTTGACTTTACATTGGGAATCCATCTCCCAAGAGGTAAAATTCTGAAATCTCTCTTTTAAATTCTATTTTATTGATTTTGTTGACCATTAGGAGCCCACTCATGGTTTAAAAATATCTACAAGGGGAGAGAATGAGTCTCTATTGGTTTCCTTAGTGTTTTCTACTTGAAGTTGTGTTCCATTGGGGATTTTGGTTTGAGTGAAGTATTTTTCCTCCATTCTTCCTTGCAACTAACCATAATAGATATATAAAGTTATATTTTGATATGCATAATTAGTATTTATGGGTTATTAAGGGTTTTGGCATAAAGATTGGTTGTGTATCATGAGTATCTTGGTTGTTCACTCAATGTGTTCGTTGAAATAACCAATAAGAGTGTACACCTACACATAGTATCTTGAGTGTATGTTCATATATTATATTAGATGTATATATAATTATATGTAATGTATATATGTATTAGTGTATATATTGTGTTTACAAGTGTGTGACAATGTGGACCTAGAAGTAGTGTTGTGTGTCAACTGTGTGTGTGAACTTGGGTCGGGTTAGCAGTAATAGGTGGAGGTGAGTGTTAGGTGAGAGGAGATCTAGGTGTATATATATATATCTGTGTGTTTATGCAAGTGTATATCAGTATGTGGGAGACTTGGTTCAGGTGTATCAATTCCTTTGTATCAGTGTGATGGTGATTGGAGTGCGAAGGAAGGTCTGTACATATAGGTAAGGAGCCTTGGGGGTCTGTGGCAATTAGCTTATTGCAGGTAGTT
Source organism: Iris macrosiphon (assembly GCA_036927795.1). Classification (NCBI taxonomy): domain Eukaryota; kingdom Viridiplantae; phylum Streptophyta; class Magnoliopsida; order Asparagales; family Iridaceae; genus Iris; species Iris macrosiphon. The sequence goes on along the minus strand of JAYESA010000006.1, from coordinate 56,910,247 downwards.
CCCTGTAGTTGGGCGTACTGCCAGTGGCAGTGCAAGCAAGTATGCTCAGTGCACAGCAATAGAAGGCAGCGTTTAGTTTTAGATAGTATTGTACCAGTGTGTGTGTGCGTGGGGAGGGGGTATCCACCCGACTGGGATGTCCATGAGTGTTAGTGTGGAATACCTTGGTGAGTGTAAATTAGGATATTGAGTGAGTATATGTATTATCTATATAGGTTAGTGTCAGGTGTTAAGTGTACCTAGGTAATATGTGTACCAGTGAGTGAATGCCATGGTACTAAGGGGAGTATCAATGGGTAAGTATTAGTTAAATACTAGGATATGAGTAAGTGGTATAGGTGAGATAGTATAGATAATAAGGTATATCTCCAGATATTAGATATTAGATGGGTAGTTAATACCATGTTATACATGTACCCATAGTTAACTAAGGTAACTGAGAATCAGTAATACATAAGTGAGTGGAGAATGCCTTAAGGTATCGGGTTCAGTGACAGTTAGGGGGAGCTTGCAAGTGAAATTCGTGAGGCATAGTCAAGTCTGCATAGGAGTATCAGTTTAGGAATTGCTCCAAGTGGGGGTCTGAACCTTTGGGTCTGCTGTGTGCAAGTTGCAAAATTAATTCCTGCATTGCAAGTATATCAGATACTTGTATTCCTGTATGAGAGGTATCAGAGTACAAGCTTGGGTTATAGAAGAATAGGAACTGATGGGAAAGTATGGAAAAAAATTGGGTTACAGACTGAGCGGGTTGAGGGTTATGGGGGTATGAGCGTCAGGTATCATGAAGGGAACAAGTAGCAGCAAGCCAATTGAACAGTGAGCACTCACCTTCAGATGGATGGTAAGGATAGTCCTGTTACAACTAGGACTTGGGGTTTCAGATAAGTAGCCCGGATACCTGGGTTAATTTAGTATTGGAGTATCAGTCAAGTGCACTGCAGGGGTTTGAGATCAGATACTTAGTGTTCATTTTTAATATTATAGGTGGATTGGTATTAAGCTTGGGTGCAACTTTCAGTGTGGCATGAGCACAAATGTGCCAGGCCTGTAGGTAAGTTGGGGTTCTGATGTCAAGGACTAGTGAAGCTCAGTCCAATTTTGGACTTGTGAGCTGCAGTGGTGAGGTTTGGGTCTGTTGTGCCAGGGAATAGGTAGTGCACTCAAAGCACTGCAATAGGTTAGATACTAATTGTATAGGTAATAATCAAGAATTTGGTAATTAAGGTTAGAGTTATCCTTTAGAAATTAGAGTGGTGCACATGTAGGTGATATCAAGGTATCATGCTCTATTGGAAAATTAGTAATTTGGGGCAAAGGTGAGAACAGTGAAGGTTAGTTAAGGAAGTGAGGGGTGTTAGTGTATTGGACTACCTATGTGCAAGTGTGTATGTGCAGTAGGTAAGGGGGGACAAGGATGGACTGATACCACCTTGGTATCAGTTGCCAATTATGCTAAACCACAGTGAACAGTATACATGGGTAAGTGAAGTATAAGTTAGTATTACTTATACCTATACACAAGTTATTTATATACTACTAATCTCTAGTGTATAGATATTATCTATAGATACTTAATACTAATAGTTAGTATAGCTAATAATGACTAGTACTAGTTAGATTTTGTCTAAATAGACTAATACGATATAGAATTGACTAGTGGATCAAGTTAACCTAGTTGGAGTTGGACGTGGTCTAGAACATCATGCTTACTCAGTTAATCATGTTTATCCTTTATTTCACCAATTAACATCAATATATAATATGTAGGTCTTTGTGACTTTATTTTGGATCCTGACCCTCATTCATTGCTCGAGCAGGCGAGTATATTCTCTGACAGTTTTTATTATTTTGATTATTATTATGATTCTAGTTGTAGTGTATACTTGATTCAGACATAGCTGAAACACAGGCTAGTATCATTGATACCTGTTATGAGGAGTCATGATTGGAATCCATCATACTAGCTGGGGAAGGAGAAATATTAGCAAGTTATGTGATCATACCCCCACCTTACATGTATCATAGCTCACCCCACATATCACGTAGGGTGTAGCCAGACCATTTACATGCCTCATAGCCTATTATATATGATTAGCCTGACTTTTGCTCATATCATAGCTAACCAGATGGTTAGCCTAACCTCACATGTATCATAGCCAATTATTATAATAAGCATGATCTAGTCCCAAGACGATCACATAACGAATTGATATTTTACGACACTTAGCCAATATTTTTACTCTTGCTCTAGTACATACATTTTTAGCTTTCACCCATATCTGTTTTACTGCTAGTTAGTTCTATATGATGATTACATGTCTCTCCAATATTTTTTATCTTCCAGTATTTCTTATATTATGTATTTCCTTATACTTTTTTATAGTTCTTATCAATATAATTGAAGTTGCTGGTAGTGTTTGTGCTTCGCTCTAATCCTGACTGGATAATATTTTTCAGAGGATCTTGAGGATTTTTGTCCTACCTATTATGGTCCAAGAGTATATGGTGATTACACCCTAGAGATTCTAGATGAGCCAGTCTCCTTAGAGGGATACCACCCGCAGTTGTTTAGACGACACTTAGTCTAGTTTATTTATGTATTGGATTATTCTAACTTTGAGACTTGGGTTGTATTATGTTGAGACCTTATATATGTTGAGGTAGCTAGACTCTAGACTTTTGTTATTTGAGTTGTATTCTAGGCCTATGTTAGAACTTCTTTATATCTTTCATATCTTATCGTGTCTTTTACCTTCTTTATAGTTCGGTGATTGAGTACCTTATGAATTGATGATCATATGCTTATTTATTGTCCTCCTTATGGAGTTGAGATCATTGACAGGTTATGTTATGAGTTGTGTTACTATTTTGAGATTTAGACAGCATTCTACTGTCGATGTTGCGGCGTAGGCTGGACGTACCATGACTCATGCCCAAATTTTGGGTACGGATCGTGATAGTACTGAATTTGTCAACATCTTTGACAGTTAGTACTTTGTTATTATTTAGACTCATTGAATATTATATTCTGTCTTATGAGTTGTATTTTGACTCTTCAGTTCTTTATATCATATTCGTGCGATTATTCCATATTATAGTTCTGTGATTGAGTATTCATATTTTATTGATGGTATTATATATATTGATGATCATTATTGCTAGATAGTATAGTTTACCCAAATAGCGTTCTATTGTCGATGCTACGACGTAGGCTGGACGTACCCACATTCTCGTGCCCTTACATTGGGTGCGGATCATGACATAATCACTTGGCCCTGTATCTACACCTGACATTGTGGTATCCGCTTCTGTATGCGAAACCATATCCGTAGATTCTACCTCAGCCTCCCCGACTTGCTGACATGATGACTCTTCTCTGTTAGAAGATTTAGAAGAACTAGATTTTAGTTCTACTTTAATTCATTCTATACGAAAGTCGATTGGAGCAATATGAGTTACTTTGGTGATGATGGTATATTTTATGACACCAAATGATTCAGGAGGCATATACCTGATGGGCATGAGTATCTCTATCGCAACATCAAGGACAATGTCCACCTCCATCGACTGAGAGCTAGAGATATTGACTTTCGTAGTGACAAAGGGAACAACCGTTGTTGTAACATCACCAGTAATAATTGGAGGGGGAAGTACTAATCCTCTACACGACTGGTGAATTGACGGATGGAGCAACTCCACCGAGTGAGCTAATTGGTGAAGTGAACAAACTTTTCCTAGGAGGAGTGGCTGACTGTGGTTTTGATTATCGTTTCTTCGGGGCGGCTGTCCTCTTATTAGCTGGTTTTCCCTCAGTAGGGGAAGCAATCATGTGCTTACGAGGTCTGGGGACATATAGAGAAGGAGGAATTTGTTCCACTGGTACTCGGGGGAATGGTTAGAGCATCTCGTCCATGGGATCATTGTCTTCCTCTTCTATCAAAGAATCATTGCCTCTTCTTCGGCCATGATAGCCTCTTCTTTTGTGATCCTGAAGTTATTCTACATGTCATAATCTTGATGAAACTAGCTAATAGAATAGTAAAACTTAACAAATGTATACAATAAACGTAGTGAAGCTTTCTTAGGAGGTAGAGTAAATTGGCCTCCTGTACAACCCATGCTGAAGTAATGCCATCCTCGGGCTCCATCAACTAATTCTCCAGTAGTTTGAAGGCGATGAGTAGCATTCCCAACGTAAAGTTGATCATAACCGAACTGTCGTACGAAGCGACTAGGTAAGTAAGGCTCGAAAGAATAGTCATCACTACTCTTATACATCAGGTGAGATGGCCGAATGTTAACCAACCAAAAGAAGAATCCAGATGGCAACTTGGATCAGGTGGTGATTTCATTAGTGAAACTCTTACCCTAGTGCTCAGCTGAGACCTCAAGAGAGGCACAATAAAAGGTCCAACTCGTGCCCATATTTAGAGCTTTCCTGGTCATGAAAATACTATTATCATCCCACTTAGAATGTCAGTATCTGTAAAGGAACACATGTTCTGTGCCATCTTCAGTACTAAAACTGGAAGACATCAAATCACTGTTATGGAGTATAAAACACCCCATCAGGTATAGGAAAAGAAGCTCAGTTATGGGAAAATCATTTATCATGGGTTCTGTTACTAAATTATGGGTGAGCTATAGAAGACCAGCATCTATTCGGCATACTATGGCTAGTAGAAGGGCCAGCTTATGTTTAAAAACTAGATGCACCGCAGGAAAGAGAACGTTTCGATGAAATCGATCTACCGCATCGGAACTCCTGGGAACTACCCACAGTCAGAGCCATAAAGAAAAATACCCAGCCAGTAGAACTTTAGAAGAGATCGCTTTACGAGTATGCCTAAGGCAGTTACCAGCAAATGTCCCAGCTATAAAACCATACACCGGCTCATCAAAATCTTTGTCGCCTCCCTTATGTTCTCTCATAAGTTCTTTGATTCTGCTGGCACTCATGGGTCGGATGGGCCGGATCTCAGTAGCTTCTTCTTTCTTCGACCAATTTTTGAAAACTTAAGTGTACCAATCCCTAATATAAACTATGTCAGAATCAGTATTATAGTAATAATTACATGTCAAATAATGTCACAGAAACTCCTGGTACACCTTAACGAGGCGAGATTATTTCTTTGCCCAATCTTCAAGTTCCCGGTTGGTAGGCACATATTCTTCATAAGGCACCTTCCTCATTGGTAACTCTAATATCACTCACATTTCGTGTAAGGTGAGCCCAAGTTCACCATGTGGAGTAAAAAATATCCCAGTACAAACATTGTACCGTTCTGCTAAAGCTAGGAACATAAACTGATTGGGTGCAAGCCCATAGCAGGTTGCCAATAGGGCATTATATAATCCTGAGTCAAGCAGGTTCTCCATGTACTGATCCAATATCTATTCGATCACTCGACACCAAAAAGTGTTGTTGTTACTCAGCCACCCTGGTAATCAAACATTCCTCAAGGGGTAAATACCTCCAGCCTCGATGAAGCGGTTGACGAAGAGAGGTGACTGAATAGGCTGAATGAATAAAGATTCTTTGCTTGGTATAGACCTATGATTGAGGCCTTGCATTTGAACACCATGCTCGTCTATAAAACTGTAAAAGACACCCTATTCGTAGTCATCCCGGCTATGGCAAATCTTCCCATGCTTGGCTCCATTAGTCTAAGGAGTCAAATCCTACTCCATCTTTCTTGGATGAGCAGTGTGAAAGAAGGCTGATAACGAAAAGTCTCGTGCCATCTTAGGAAAATACATTACCCTCCCGTCCATATTAAATAGCCACTTCTCCCTCTTAGGTTTTGTCTGTGACGCTCGATCAATGGCATCCCCAAACAGGAAAGCGGGCTTTACGTATAATTCATTGGTGAAAGAGGTGAGACGCACGTCACTTATCTGGGATGTTAACATTCATTCTCCCTGACCGGCTGTCACGACCCGTACCCGATGTAGGGATGCAAGTCGGGAACAACGCCCAGCCAACGCCGCAAAATCGGCGGTAGAATGCTGTTTGGGTCATCTATCTAACAATATAATAAGCCACCAACAATATCAATATACTCAATCACAGATCTAAGATGGAGAATAGCATGAATATGATAAAAGAATAGAATAGTCACAAAACATTCATGAGTCAAATAATAACATCAATGAGTCTGAAGAAAATACTAAAATAAGCTGGAGACAAGTACAGTACAAAGAATGACTAAGAAACTACAAGTCCCGGGTCATCTGTCTCAGTCGGGATGAGTCCCTCCTGAGCCAGAGTCTCTGACTCTAAGCCCATAATATCCTGAGGCCCATAATGTGTAGGGTACCACTCCTCAGTGTCATCTGGAAAAATATATCCAGTCAGGAAAGGAGCAGAGTACAATTTTAACAGCAGTTCTAATCAATGATATAAACTATGTAACAGTAATATATGTGAATATACAAGATGCAATAATAGATACAAGAGATATACAATAAGGAAATACTGGAAGTAAATACAAGAATAAGCAATATGATAATGAAAAAGAATACTAATGACTAAGTGAGTGAGTACCAGCTTTAACATGTGATCGGCTTGGGAACTTGATACAAGATATATGGCATGGCTAATCATACATGCAATATATGATTAAAAATATTCAATGAACAAGACTTGATACAAGGAGGGTATGATCGCATATCTATACTACATACTCCCCAACCCCGACTGGTATAGTGGATCCAACCATGGTACGCTATGGCACGGGATTCTCCAAGAAGATAGCGACTCTTCCCGAGAATCAGTGTCTGTACATGTACAAGAAGAACAATAAAACAAGGCTTGCACAAGATACACCATATATACCAAGGAATAACATCTCATAATGAGATCCGGATATACCAATCCGTGTAACCATAGTGTCAAGAAAATATTAATATCTATACTAGATACAATAAACATAGAGGATATCATAAATAAGAAACTATCAGAGAATGTACTCGCCTGAAGTCCAGTGAATAGTCTCATAGATGTCTGATACGGTGCCTCAAAGACCTAGATATGGAATATAACATCAATACAAGGTTTCAGAATGAAAATAAGTTAAACTAGTCAACTTCTAGGTCAAAGAGCCATTTCTAAGTCAAACTAGGTCAACTCTAAGTCAAACCGGTCAAACTACCTATTTCTAGATTGCATGAGTCTATCTCAAAGATGTTGGGTTCATAAACTATGAAACTAGGCCATACAAGCTAAATCTAGGTTACTAAGATACCGTATCGCAAGATACATAAATAAGAGATAGGAAATAGTGTATATATACATATCCAAACAATATTAAATATGTTAATCCTAATTACAATTACTAAATAGATACCTTGGTTTTGAACCAACTCTATATCGCACTACTAAACCCCCATCTTGATACCCAAACCGAATATCTTGAGTATCCTCAATACCTTGGCATTTACTTTGGTATCTCAAGGTAAATGTGATTCTAAAATATATAGTAGCTATCCAATCTAATGACGAACATATATATAGTTACTAACTAAACTAGGTACTAATAATGAGATAGTTCAATAATTAGTTAACTAATCATAGTAACTAGCTTACTACTAATATCTAACATTAGTAATAACAAGTGAATCACTAACAATTACCCAATCTAACTAATTCTAACTGTTAGATATACTAGTTACCATCTAATATACATTTAATACAAGGATCCATATACTACATTTATCAACTAATCTAACAATCATATATATACATAGCTCTAACTATTAGCTAGCTATTAATACTAACATTAACACTAGCTAACTGTACTGCTGGCAGCCGCTGTTGTTACTGATTATGCAAGCTGATGCTACTATTCAGCTTCTGCAAGCGCTGTTGCTGCTGTTGCTGCTGCTTCTGCAGCTTCTGCAAGCTGCTGCTGCTACTGCTTCTGCAAGCGCTACTGCTGCTTCTGCAGCTTCTGTAAGCTGTTGCTGCTGCTTCAGCAAGCCGCTGCTGCTACTGCTTCAGCAGCTTCTGCAAGCTGCTGCTGCTGCTTAAGCAAGCCGCTGCTGCTACTGCTTCTGCAGCTTCTGCAAGCTACTGCTGCCGCTTCTGCTTCTTCAAGCCGAGCCTCCTTCCCCCTCAAATGCACATACACACACACACACACACAATAACACACATACATATATACATTAATATATATCTACTATATATATATATATATATATATATATATATATATATATATATATATATATATATATATATATATATATATATATATATATGTGTATACTCTCTCCCAACTATACCAATATATATATATATATATATATATAGTATACCATCCATATATACATAGCATCACATACACGTATACATATAATATAACATACAAGTTATATATAACATAACTTATGCATATAGCTATTACATATATAGAGGTATGACTACATATATATATAACACATAGGTATATATACACTTGATATACTAGCATATATAACCATATATGTATACATAACAATACATATATATATATAAATGCATATGAATATATCTATTACAATAGTTAAGAACAATAGAAATTAGATCTAGAATAAAATGCAACAAACACGTGAAGTGCATCGCACCCATATCACACTAGATCTATGATACGCTTGCAACACGAGTCCACCACACAACCAAACGTACTCCGAAGGACACGAGTAAGTCTAATATATTATTTATGAATAATACGATGAGTCAAACATAATCTACGTGTCCGTGTCAAAATATGACATGCACAAAGTCCCGTGTCGGAGGAAAAACTCTCAAATTAATACGTTACCAATTTATTGGGATACGACCTACACGTACCAAATTATGGACACGACACTAGCCACAAACACACAAACACATGCCAAGTTGATCTATATGACCAATTGATAACCACAACAAGTGTCAATCTCACAATTCCACCAAAATTGACACAAAAAGCACTATAACTTCCTCAATAGGCCTCCTATGAACTCAATTCCAAATCCTATGGGTAGCCTATACATATGGGTTGATTTCTCATGGTTAAATCTTAGATTTAGAACCTAAATTAAGAGAAAAACTGAATTGTACCTATTAGGAGATGGATTTCTAATGCAACCTCCAAATATGATAAAATTGGCCTCCAACTTGTAGATCTTTGCTCCTCTTCGTAGATCCTTGCTTCCTCCTTCTAGATCATTGATCTAGTAGCCTCCAATGGTAATTTAGGAAGGAATTAGGATAAAATTTGGTAGAGAAATAATGTGAGAGTGAGGGAATTTGGTTGAAAAAAATTCTAGATCTAGATTTGAAATGAAAAGAGAAGAGAAATCCCCCCTCTTTATGTAGGTCAGCCCCCTTGCCCCTTCCTCAAGCTACTATGTAATATCAATTATACCCCTTGGGGCTCTCATGAAGAAATAATTAAGGAGATAAGGTTCTAGTCTAATAGTTTTAATTAAACTAATCATCCCCCTAATCAATGGGCCTTCTAGTTGGGCTAAATTCTAATAATTAATACATGTTGGTCCATGAGTCTAAACTAAACTAGTTAGGTCCACTAACACAAGTCCAAAATAATAAACTAACATCTAACAATAATTAAATAATATAATAAATAATTATTCATATGCATAATATTTAATTAATTATAAAATTACCAAAATACCCTTTTTTAGAAAATGTGGTAGTGACAAGTCTACCCTCCTTAAAATAATTTCGTCCTCGAAATTCAAAGACGAAAACTACCCCCCAGAAAATAACAGAACAAAACATAAGAACAGAACATAGCTAAGGTAGACTCCCCAGGAGAGTGATGTCTCCATGCGACGCATACCAAAGGAATATTCTGGTTCCTTGGCACCTTCTCTTTCTGATCCAGAATCCTAACCGGTTGCTCTGGATAGCTAAGAGTAGGGTCCACCTCTATCTCCGAGTGATCAAACACATGACTAGGATCTGCCACGTAGTATCTCAACTGTGACACGTGAAACACGTTGTGCACTCCCTCTAGTGCAGGTGGCAAGTCTAGTTTATAAGCAACTGCACCGACCCTTTCTAGAATAGTGAAAGGTCCGATGAATCGCAGACTAAGCTTTCCGCCTCCACCGAAATGAATTGTACCTCATGTCGGAGAAATCCTCAGAAACACCAAACCATCTACCTAGAACAAAACACAACCTTAAGAACTTAATCTATACCAAACAACCAATAACAAGCACAAAACCAAAATCTAAAACTATACCTCAAACTCCAAAGGTCTCCGGTGGCTATCGGCCCAATGCCGTTGTCTGTCCTGCGCCACTCTAAGTCTGTCTCTGATCAACTTAACCTTCTCCGCTTCATCCACAACCATCTCTGGCCCAAGCAAAACTCTCTCTCCAATATCATCCCATGATAAGGGAGTACGACATCTCCGACCGTACAGAGCTTCAAATAGTGACATCTCTATACTAGCCTGGTAGCTGTTGTTGTAAGCAAACTCAACCAAATAGAGATGGTCCTTCCAAGAACTCCCAAAATCTAGTACCCAAGTGCACAACATATCCTCGAGAGTCTGAATAGTCCTCTCTGACTGCCCATTTGTCTAGGGATGATATGCAGTACTGAACTTAAGCTGGGTGCCCAAACTCGCCAGCAAAGTCCTCCAGAAATGAGAAGTAAAACGACTATCCCGATCCGAGACTATGCTGACGGGAACTCCATGTATCCTGACGATCTGCCTCACATACATCTTTGTCAGCTTCTTCGTAGACAACCCCACCTTGAAAGGCAAAAAGTGGGCCTACTTGGTCAACCTATCAACGATGACCCAAATCGCGTCTTTCCTTCCTAGAGATCGTGGAAGTTCGGACACAAAATCCATAGTAATGTGCTCCCACTTTCACTCTGGAATGGGTAATGGTTGAAGTAAACCTCCTGGCCTCTACCTCTCAGCTTTCACCTGCTGGCACACTAAGCATCTGATACAAACTGTGCCACTTCCCTCTTTATGCCATACCACCATATACTCTCTCGCATATCCAGATATATCTTGTTGGCACCTGAATGTATGTAATACTGAGAGTGATGCGCTTCCTACAATACCTCCTCACGTAGATCCTTACTAGGCACACACAATCTAATACCATGCCATAAAGAACCATCCTCAGCAATGGTGAAATCATCCTCCAATTCTGCTCTCACCTGAGCTCTGATGCTCCTCAAAGATACATCCTCATACTGGGCTGCTTTGATCATGTCCATCAACTCTGAATGTATCTGCAATCCCCATATTTGTATAGCAAAACCAGGAACTATCACCTCAATGCCCATGCTCTCCAAGTCCTCCAATAAATATGAATCCTGCATTAAGAACATAGCTACCGGATACCTGCTCAAGGCATCGGCAACTACATTATCTTTCCCAAGATGATACTATAAAGATATGTCAAAATCCTTCATCAGTTCCAACCACCGACGGTGCCTCATGTTCAACTCCTTGTGGGTAAAAATGTACTTCAAGCTCTTGTGGTCTGTGAAGATCTCCACACGCTCTCCGTACAAATGGTATTTCCACAACTTCAGGGCGAAGATGACTGTTGCCAACTCCAAATCATGGGTGGATAGTTTTTCTCATGAGGACGTAATTACCTGCTTGTATAGGCAATCACTTTCCTATTCTGCTGAAGAACACAACTAAACCTTTCCCTGATGCATCACTATAAATAGTAAAACCTCCAGACCCTGATCGCAATGTCAAAATAGGAGCAGACGTCAACCCCTTCTTCAATTCCTCAAAAGCTACCTGGCAGTCCTCTGTCCAAACAAACTCTATATCCTTCCTGGTGAGTCTGGTCATCAGCTCGGCAATCCTTAAAAAATCTTACACAAACTTTCTGTAGAAGCCTGGCAATCCCAAGAAACTTATGATCTCTGCTACTGAACTCGGGGTCTTCCAAGACTCCACTGTTGCGATCTTCTTCGGATCCACCAAAATACCATCACCAGTCATAACATGCCCCAAGAACTCCACCTTGTCTAGGAAGAACTCATACTTAGACAACTTCTCATACAGCTTCTCCTGCCTCAGCACATCCAACACAATTCGCAAATGCTCCTCATGCTCCTCCGGTGTCTTTGAGTATATGAGTATGTCATCGATGAACACCACCACGAACTTGTCAAGGTACTGATGGAACACCTTGTTCATCAAGTTCATAAATACTGCCGGGACATTAGTCAACCCAAACGGCATCACCATAAACTCATACTGACCATACCGAGTTCTAAAAGCAGTTTTCGGTATGTCCTCCGACTTTACTTTCACCTGGTGGTAGCCTGATCTTAAGTCTATCTTAGAAAACACCTTGGCACCACTCAACTGATCGAATAAGTCATTAATCCGTGGTAAAGGGTACTTATTCTTGATAGTGAGATTATTCAATGCCCTGTAATCAATGCACATGTGCACTGATACATCCTTCTTTGGTACAAACAATATCGGGGCTCCCTACGGTGAAGAACTCGATCTGATAAACCCCTTATCCTGTAATTCGTCCATCTGCTTCTTCATCTCGACCAGCTCGTTGTTGTTTACTCTATAGATATGTTGTAAAATTGGTTTAGCACCTAGCACCAAGTCTATAGAGAATTCAATATCTCGATCTGGCGGCAATCTTGGCAATTCCTCAGGAAACACATCCAAGAACTCTGCTATCATCGGATGCGGCAACTCCTTGTCTTCCACCATAGCTCCACAAATAATGCCTTCTTCCTGCTCTGTAGCTCCTCTAGCAAACTCGAACTCTGGCTCTCCTAGCGGACCAAACAAAACTCTACCTCCTCTACAATCTACACTAGCATGGTGCCTACTCAACCAATCCATCTCGAGTACGATATCGTAGCTCGAAAGTGGCATTACAAGTAGACACGCACTCAACTCCCAGCCTCCCAAAGTAACTCTCCGATCCTTGCAAATATCATTAACCAGGATAATGCCTTCCCCGGTCATGATCTTGTAAGTCCTAAGCAAAGACTCAGCTACCAAACCATGCTTTAGAGCAAAAGAAACAGATACAAAACTATAGAAAGCACCACTATCAAACAAAGCTAAAGATGGAATGGAATCAAGAAGAACAGAACCTGCAATGACATCTCCGGTGGGCTCATCCTCCTCGATAGTCATAGCAAATGCTCGTCCCTGACGTGCACCTCCCTGATGCTGATGCTGGACATAACGTTGTTGCTGGATCAGAAGCGGCGGTCCCCTCGGCTGTACTACAGGTGGTTTCGCCTGTGTCCTCGGAGCTGAAGCTGCTCCCTGAAATGCACAACGAGGATTGGAAGGACACTCCCTCAGTTGATGCCCTATGGTGCCACAATACAAACAAACTTCCAGCCTCCTCCTGCAAACTTTCCAGATGTGGCTGGGCTTCTTGCAGTAGTGGCAGGAAGCTTGCTGTAACTGTCTCTGCTGCTGCGGTGCACTACAAAAAAAGTCAAATTAGCGACGTTAAAAACATCACTAAATGCCAAAAAAATGTCGTTAATCACTTTTAGTGACATAATTAGCGATGTTTGAAAGAAGTTGGAACTCAGCTAGTCGTTGAAAGTAAAAATGTCGCTAAACGTCGCTGTACCGATATTTTTTAGCGACATTAGTGCGTCGCTAAATTAGTGACGTTTAGCGAAGCAACGTCGCTGATTAGCGACGTGCTCATCAGTCGCTTAACATCGCTAATTAGAGACTTACTTAGCGACATTACAGCAACGTCTTTAATAACCTGGCAAAACTGCCATGTCAGCAATTTGCGACGTACAGCAACGTTTTTAGTAACATTTTTAGCGACGACATTAGCGACGTGTAGCAACGTCGCTAATTAGCGACGTATTTAGCAACATGTATTAACGTCGCTAAACGTCGCTAAATGTCGCTAATTTTACAGTAAAAAAATAAAAAAAATTAATACTGAATTGTTTCCAAACTATTATTCCTGTAGTTTATTAATTCACAATCTGTACAAATAGACCCGGAGCAACCCTCCGTTGAATTTTTGGGTTTATCGACCCCCTTGGGTTGAACACTCAACACCGGTAAATTAACATATATTTAATATGAATAATATAATAAAATTTGAAGAAAAGAAAACATCCAGCAAATATCATCATAAAGAATACAGCAAATATATATCCATACGGCAAATATATATCCATACAATGAGTCTCATCCTAAATAATACAAACAATACAAATATCCAGCAACTATACTACTGCGGATCTGCAGGAGGATGACCACCGGCGCGCATGAAGGATAAGAACAGCTCATACTGCTCCCGTAAAATCGATACCGATGTCGATGGAGAAGGCAGTGACGACGGTGGAGTCTGTTTCGATGTAAGCGCACCAGGAGGACGTATCCGCTCCAAGTCTGCGAGTCGCTGGTTGTAAGAATCCATGGTAGATAATAGCCTCGTACTGCTATGAACTATTGAATCTTGCATCATCGTCAGCCTCTCGCCTATGGATAGCTGTGATGCCTGCAGCTCCGTGATGTTGCGGTCTGTTGAGGCTCTAAGATCATTTATCAAATCCTGGAGCTCCGTGATGCTGCGGTCGAGCATATCGAATCATGCGATGAGCGTCGGATCGTCCGCCTGTGGCTGGGACCGGGGCTGCTCCTCCATCCTTCGCAGCAACTCATCACGGAGAGACACAATCTGACGGTCAACGGCCTCCTGGACTCTGGCCGACGACTGCGAGGGCTGTGTGGAATGCGCAGTTGTCGGGGAGGCCCTAGATGACTGTGTCGCAACCAGGGCGCCATAGGATCCCGTACCGTAGTACGTATCCCTCTGGAGACCACCAGCTGCGGTTACCCACAGGTCGTCCACCGACGAAGCTAGAGCGGGCTGCGAGGAAGTACCAGCCTCTCCAGTTGTAGGTACACTAGCAGTCGCCCGCTTACGCAGCCTAAGATACTCGGACTAGAAAGGTTTAGAAACTCGATAATTGCCTAAGTTATGTTAAAATTAACACAAAGTAAAGTAATACTTACATAGGTCTGTGAGGCCCTCTCATCAATGAGATTTCCGTCCTTGCGATGGGTGGCCAAGAAGACGGTCACCATGTTTGCATCCTCACCCCTCTGTACCTGTTAAAAATATATTATTTAGTACTAAACTTAAATATTTTTTCCTACAACCATTTTATCGTACTTAAATTAAAATAATATATCTTAAATAAAAAATATACCAGACAATGGAAATATTCCGTCATCGGAATCGAGCTACCACACCACTTGGCAGCATTTCGCCTAGCCGCCTTGGCCTTCTCAGACCTTTCCTTGTACCTCGGATCATCGAATCTAGCCCTCATTGCAGTCCACTACACAGGCGTGATCTAACCTTGGATCGGTTTTTCAGAACGATCACGAGCCTTCTGGTCATCCAGAGCATCTCGGATAAGCTTGGCGGCAATGGTAGGAAACAGTATCTCGATCAACTCGGCCCGGTGCGGAGGATAAAAATACGTTTGCTACAATAAATAATTTAGTAAGTGAGCATCACGGATAAGTTATATAATATGCATAAATTAGAGGATTTATTTAATATACTTTTACCTGGAAGTGCGCAAACCAGAATGCCTTCCTCTCCTCCGGAGCTTCAGAGTAGTTGATCCAAGGGCCACTGTAGTTGTTCCTCAGAAATAGGCCCAGGTGTCTCTGAACCAAAGATGGACAATATCTATACAGAGATAATTAGTTTTATCGAAAAAGTCAATATATGATGAATAAAGAAATACACGATATATATGATGCTAAACCATCTAATTGACTTACTTTGTACCGTCGGCCCAAATCTCTGTCCTCGTCTTCTCCGGAGGTACGCATGGAGGATCTTGCTGATGCTGGGACAACGTGGGCACGACCTCCTCGACATGCTTATCTGTCTCCATGGTTCAGTCAGCAGGAGAAACGCTGGACGAGGGAGTACTATCACGTCTGGAACTATGCATCCCAACAGTCGAAGATGTGAGTGATCGATACACTAGAGTACTGGGCGACGATGATCCGGAACCAACAGTAGGTAGTACCAGAGGAGCACTCTGTCTACCTCAGGACCTGCCGAATCCTCCGTGTCGTCCTGTCATACCTGATAACAACATATGATGAATATAGAAAAACACAAATATATAGTATATTCTACAGTAAAAATGTGATGCATATCTCACAGCATTCTACAATCAATATATAATACATATATTCGTTAAAATAGCACATTCTACAGTCAAAATATAGTTACATTCTACAGGCAAAATTTTTTATTTTCAATCATCTTTAGAAAATTTATCTTGTTCGCCTTCCTCGTCCTCCTCTCCCTCTTCCTCCCCCTCGTCTTCACTTTCATCTACTTTATCTTCGTCTTTGTCTTCCTCTTTGGATAATTCTATATCTTCTACATTATTACTCGTGCAATGAGTAACTTCCGTTGAGTCCACATCTACAATATTTGTTACAATAGGTAGATTATCCTCCTGATAAGCTATTTCGTCAATGTTAAAGGTATTTCTAGCTTTAGTCTTGTATACTGCCCACCAATTCGATCTCGCTGTCCCCCGTCTAGGATAAGTTGTGAAGTACATGAGCTGAGCCTGACTTGATAGGACAAATGGTTCGTAGCCTTGATATCTACGCTTGTAGTTTATATCCACAAGGCCATGCTTATCAATTTTCCAACCTTGATCTTAAATTGGATCGAACCATTCACACTTGAATAGCACGATATTAGAAGGTTCTGTGCCATAATTATATGTAAACTCCACAATCTCTCGTAAGATGCCAAAAAAATTATTGCCTGGATCGACATCTTTGTAGTTCGAAGATTTGATACACAAACAACTATTTTTCGTGGAATCAAGATCCAGAAAGTTGTCTCTGATAGGAGCATTTGTTGACTTGAACCTGAACCCATTCACACATAAACTTGGCCATATTATAACGGCAGTAATTGGTCCCTTGGCTAGAGTTCTAATAGATTCAGTCTCGGGTGTTATTAGACGATCGACCTAAATACCAAAGTAGCGATAGTAAGTTATTTGTTTTGCAAGTGCAGAATTAAAAAGTAATTACCAAGCATCTTACATATGCGCTTAACCAAGAAGGAAAATGGAATCTCATTTCTTGTTCTACTTCTTCGTCTGTTATGTAGGGTCTAACTGTCACGACCCGCACCCGGAATTGGGGCACGAGTATGCGGGTACGTCCAGCCTACGCCGCAGCATCGGCGGTAGAACGCTGTTAAGGTCTTGATACTATTTAGCCAATCTCACACAAGCATCCAATCTCCATAAGGAGGCACGGATGACACAAATAAAATGAACACATACTCAATCACAGGATTACAGCACGATAAGATATCGAACAAAATTAAATACAACACAAGTCAAAAAGTAATAATCTAACTCAACAAATATCCAAGTCTCATCAAAAATGCCGGAGACAAATCCGGTACCAAATAGTCTGCTAAAAGAACTAACTAGAAGATTAGTGATTCCGGCTAGACCTCCCGGAATCACAACTAAACTATCAAGCCCAAGTTGCAGCTACTCACCATATGGTCCATAAAGTGTCGGATACCGATCCTCTAAGGCATAGTCTGGAAAAATGCTTCCAGTCAGGAAGGAGCAAAGTACAAATCTCAAATAACAGTTCCATTTAATTGATAAGTACTATAAAGCAATAAACAGTTGATGCTAGATACTGAGAAGACAGTGAAATAAATGCAATGGCAATAAAGGAGAGACAGGCAATAGAAAGAGACAGGTAATAGGCAATATGATACAGTCAGTGCATATATAAAAATAAAAAGAACAAGGTACAGTATCATATACGGGTGATGGAGTATATGATTTAAAATAGAGAACTGTAATCTATTCTAAGTGTTTGAAATAGTAGTTTCGAAATGTGATCGGCTTGGGAACATGTACGATAGCTATAGGGCCTGGCTAATCATATGTGAAGAGCATGATTAACACTTACATTGTTCTACACTGCAATAAGAGGTTATGATCATATTTCTTACTAACTACTTCCCCGCCCCCAACTAGTACTGTGGATCCAACCATGACACGTCACGATACACGAGCAAGTCCAATCTATCATGTACGATGTCTAATATACATGTCGTGTACAATGTCAAACGATAATCAAGGTAATATCTCATGACTGCAGATCCGAGCTATACTAGTCCATGTAGTACAGTGTCAAGGATTTAGATGTAACATTTCTAGATTATTGCACTTATAGAAATTATTAACAATTAGAAATTATCAGAGAATGTACTTACCTTGGGTCCTTAGCTGGTAACCACTAGTGTCCTGTTCCAGAGTATCGTCTGGGAGAATCAACAGTCCTATAAACATATCATAATATCACTTGTATCAGGTGCTACACTAACACACAATAGAAATACACTGGCCTCAGGGCTATGCCAGGCATGGCACTCAGTCAACTAGGGTCACCTAGTAGGGATACATATATAAATATACATTTATACTCAGAATATATATATATATATATATATATATATATATATATATATATATATATATATCCATATAATACTTATAATGTATATATATAAGTGTATATCAGTAAATAGAAGTATATAGATATATATTTATATGTTATAAATATACATAACACATTTATTCATAACTATATTTAAGAATAGACATGTATACATATATATGAATACATACATGGAATTAATTTATATACTATATAAAAATACTTAATATACATACATATACATATGCATTAATTAAATACATACTTATACAATTAATTATACATACTATAATTATATAATTAATTAAACACCTACTATACTTATACAATTAAATATTAATAAAATAAATAATATACATATTCATATTTCAAATACATACATTACCAATGTATTTATATACTATACATATATGCGTATTAAATATTAATTAAATAAATGGGTATTGACACCAAAAATGCAAATTTGCAAATTAGCCCCCTTAAATTTGGGTATTTGCACAGACGCATAAAATGACAAAAATTTGGCGGACGATTCGGTGTCTGGTGTTTTGTAGGGTCAGGGGGCGCTGTATGTTCGGTATGGGCTCAATTAGCAGGCACTGGAATTAAATTAGGATTTTCAGAATCGGTTAAAATAGTATCCTCAATTTAATTAGAAATAAATGCAAGTTGTGTTCTAAAATTAATTAGGAGTACATGGGGCCAAAATAAGGTCAGGTCTTCAATACCAATAATGAAGAAGACTCAGAACAGAATATTACCTTAATTTAGGCTGCACAAAAAATAGATCAAGATTTGCCTCCAATTTCGATTGGAACGCACAACGATATAAAATAGGAATTTATTAAATAACGTTCGCGACGATTTTTGTGCGGCTAGAAATAATATACAGAGAGCATAATTATGAGTTACAAAAATAGCAGAATGGAAGGCGGGCATGTCTAGGGCAAGATTGTTAAATTTGTTGGAAGACAAAACTCAGGGTAGCGCTCCAAATATCGAAGCAAAGGCAAAGCGCAATAATTAATTAAAATACGGTAATTAATTACAATCTCCAATAAATAAATTCTAGATAAAACAATTAAATATAGAATTCCATAATTCGGACAGGTGTTCATCTACTGGGCTTCTAGGTTAAGTCTACTAGCTCAAAACAAATGAACACTGTATATAATATTATATTTAATTACACATCCCACATAATTATTTAAATTAAATATAATATCATGCAATTACTTAATTGTAACTACCATAATATTAAATATTATAAAAAGTCAAAAATACCCCTGTTTTCGGAACGTGGTAGTGACAAGTCTACTCTCCTTAAAATAATTTCGTCCTCAAAATTTAAAATCCTTATAGTAGCGTTTATTCATACACATTATCATTTTCCCTCAAGGTTTAAATTCATCAACCACGAAATCAGGTAATAATCCACAATGTCTTTTCACAATTTTCAAAAATTCTGAAATTATTGCATTCCTGAAAAATCCTCAAAATAAAATCAAAGTCCATTTTTATCAAAAAATTTCCCGAAATTTTTAGTTAATAATTCAATACTCAGAATTTAATATCCACTCCTCAAATTTGATTTTTTTTTGCACAATTATAAAATGTAATCTCGTCCCACAAGGTTTGAATTTAAATATTATTCCATCAAAATTTTATTTCTCGATTTCCTCTTTCTCAAAATACTCAACAATGTGATACTTAAGGATTCTCTAAATGCAACATCCAAATATAAAATTCTAAAATTCATAACTTGCAATCAATTAAATATAATGATAATCTCCCAAAATTTCCAAATTTTTAATAACCAATTCAATCATATCATAATCTTCCTAGAATTAATAAACCACCAATTATGCCATGTTAATTTCTTAACCCTCTATTTAAATCAATATTTATCCTCGAATTTTAATCATCTTGTCTCTCTTGTCAAGTCATAACTCCTTCATGAATCTTCGTCATGGTCAAACCCCAATAATCCTGGTCTAAAAATCTTTCCTATAATCATACAACATGCAACCCAAGGGGAATATGTACGGTCATAGTGTCTTTTGTCATGGTATTGCAGTCTCTGTATCAGGGTGTACTACTAACTACATTCTAACAAGAAAATCATGCATACAACTTGTACTAAGGAATCAATCAATCAATCAAGTAGATAGGAACAGAATGAAGGAAAAAACAGAACCTGCTAACACATTACCTGCAGTATCGGTCTTCTCGACCGTCATCGCAAATGCCCCGCCCTGCTGGGGTGGTTCCCTTTGCGGGTGCTGAGCAATATACGGTTCCACAGGTAGCCTAACTGGATCTCTATAATCTGAAGCTGCGCGCTGGCCGGGAAGATAAGGGGCTAGAAGACAATCCCTTACTCGATGTCCCGCAGCACCGCAGTGCAAACAAAGTCCTAGTCTCGTTCTACAGCTCTCCCAAAGGTGACCTGGCTTCTTACAGAAATGACAAGTCTGCTGTGTCTCTCTCGGAGGCTGTTGCTGATTCTGCTGAACACGGACTGGTGCCTGGTACTGTTGTTGATACTGATACGCCCATGGATGTTGCTAGATAGGAATTGGTGCTAGGTACTGCGATGGATGCTGAAATGTCCATGGTTGTTGCTGAATATGAAATGGTACTTGGTACTGCTGTTGGTGCTGAATACGGGGATGCTTGGCCGGTCCTGCGCTACCATTCGTATCTCCAAAAATGTTGTGACTCCTCTTAGGCCTGAGATCCAGATCCTCTTCTGCAATCTGGGCATCCATTAAGATAGCCTCAAAGGTAGCGGTACGAAGACCAAAAGTGCGCGACCTAATCTCTCTCGTCAGTCCCTTTCTAAATTTCCGGGCTCGATCTCCTGGGTCCCGAATCATAGACGATGCAAAACGGCTCAATCGACAGAATTCTGCAGCGTACTCGTCGACCGACATGTTTTCTTGAACCAAGTCATGAAACTGACTTTCCAAGGTTTCCAATGCCACATCGGGAAAGAACTTCTCCTTGAAGAGCTCCTTGAAGGTCTCCCAAGTAAGTCCTTGTGCAGTAATTCTCGGCTCCGTGCGATACCACGTGAGTGCGATATCGAACATCTGACTGCCAGCGGCTTCTATCTGCAAGTTCTCCAGAATCTGGGTCAATCGTAGGCTCCTCTCTATATCCTCTAGCCAGTCGTCAGCGTAGAGTATCCCTTCGGTGCCTTTGAACTCTCGAGGCATCATCCTTTTGAAGTCCACTATAGTGCCTAATCTCTGTTGCTGCTGGCCAGGAAACTGCTGGTACTGTGCTACTCTCTCCAAAGCTTGGAGAGTCACCTGATGAGCATTCTCCATGTTTTCTCTCATCAGCTCGGTTTGTGCCTGGTGCGCTTCTGCTTGCACCCTCTGAGCCTCAGCTTGAACTCGCTGAGCGTCTGCCGTCACTCTCTGGGCATCCACCATGCCCTGGATCAAGGTAAACATCTGCGTCCCGTCAATGGGCAAACCTCCGGAAATCGGAGTCGGTAGAGGAGGAAGGTTGTCCGTCACAGCCGCGGCAATCCTCTGAACAGGTGGGGGAGGAGGATCCCCGAAAAGTGCAGATACACCTACGTGCATCGGAGATGTAGGAGGAACTACGGATGTCTGTCCCTCAGGTGGAGAGGTGGCAGACCCCTCTAAAGCTGATATTCCCGCTCTCATAGACCGTGTCTTCGGTGGCATCCTGAAGACAGATCCAAAAGAATCAATTAAGGCAAAAATACGATGTCATCAAGGAAGGATAGTACAGTTCTAAAGAAGCAACATTCAGGATAAATAGATTGAAAGAAAAATCCTAGTTGTGATTGCACAGGTCAAAGATGCATCCATGGTCTGATATCTCTATCCCTCTAAGTACCACAGTTCTACCACAAGCACACTCACTGCTAGCTTTCTTACCTACTGCAATTGCTGATACTAGTTATCCTTATCACTCAAGTGCATATCAAATGCAACACACCATACTAAGTACTGCTCTCTCCAATACATTCTTAGATGAACACCTAAGCCAGTTGGCAGTGAAATCTCAATCATGCTCAAGCCAACATATCCTTACATATGCACCTCATCTATTATATACTAATATATCTCTCTCACTATAAGATTTTATCCTCCAAACAAAGTCCTCGAAACTAACTCCTCGAAAAATTTAAAGTATAATGCATATACCTTCCTCAAAGTCAATTATCTAATACTAAAGTGAAAATTTTATCACTTCCAAAAATCCTTACAGTTTTGTCTATGTTCATTGAATCGAATCTGAATTCCTCAAAATAAATTTTTAATAACATAATATCTCAACTTCTCAAAATTCAAAAAATGTAATTCGTTTTCAATCTTCAAATTATAATTTAAATCCATATCTAGTAGTCCAATAGCCCTAGTGTTAATCTTCCTCACTGTCCTCATCGACATGCGTCATCATATAATACCATAAATCAGTCTGTAAATTTTATCTTGATACGAAATCAAACCCTACCATGAAATCAAAATCCTAATTTAATACCTGATCAACAATCAACAAGTGAGAATGGACGAAACAAGGGAATAATTTTAAATTAGAAGTTTTAACAAGATTCTCAGGGGTCATCCCAGGAATCTCTCAAGGAATTGTGATTGAGTATTCGCTCTCATCCTAGTATCCTATGTCCTAGATTCTATCGCAGGCACGCAGTGGTGTAACAAAGATGCCACACTACTACGAAATCGCACAACTCGCGAAGTCAGACCTGCATGGGCCACCACTAAAAATGTGTAACGACCCACACCCGAAATTGGGGCACGAGTACGCGGGTACGTCCAGCCTACGCCGCAGCATCGGCGGTAGAACGCTGTCAAGGTCTTGATACTATTTAGCCAATCTCACACAAGCATCCAATCTCCATAAGGAGGCACGGATGACACAAATAAAATGAACATATACTCAATCACAGGATTACAGCACGATAAGATATCGAACAAAATTAAATACAACACAAGTCAAAAAGTAATAATCTAACTCAACAAATATCCAAGTCTCATCAAAAATGCCGGAGACAAATCCGGTACCAAATAGTCTGCTAAAAGAACTAACTAGAAGATTAGTTATTCCGGCTAGACCTCCCGGAATCACAACTAAACTATCAAGCCCAAGTTGCAGCTACTCACCATATGGTCCATAAAGTGTCGGATACCGATCCTCTAAGGCATAGTCTGGAAAAATGTTTCCAGTCAGGAAGGAGCAAAGTACAAATCTCAAATAACAGTTCCATTTAATTGATAAGGACTATAAAGCAATAAACAGTTGATGCTAGATACTGAGAAGACAGTGAAATAAATGCAATGGCAATAAAGGAGAGACAGGCAATGGAAAAAGACAGGTAATAGGCAATATGATACAGTCAGTGCATATATGAAAATAAAAAGAACAAGGTACAGTATCATATACGGGTGATGTAGTATATGATTTAAAATAGAGAACTGTAATCTATTCTAAGTGTTTGAAATAGTAGTTTCGAAATGTGATCGGCTTGGGAATATGTACGATAGCTATAGGGCCTGGCTAATCATATATAAAGAGCATGATTAATACTTACATTGTTCTACACTGCAATAAGAGGTTATGATCATATTTCTTACTAACTACTTCCCCGCCCCCAACTAGTACTGTGGATCCAACCATGACACGTCACGATACACGAGCAAGTCCAATCTATCATGTACGATGTCTAATATACATGTCGTATACAATGTCAAACGATAATCAAGGTAACATCTCATGACTGCAGATCCGAGCTATACTAGTCCGTGTAGTACAGTGTCAAGGATTTAGATGTAACATTTCTAGATTATTGTACTTATAGAAATTATCAACAATTGGAAATTATCAGAGAATGTACTTGCCTTGGGTCCTTAGCTAGTAACCACTAGTGTCCTGTTCCAGAGTATCGTCTGGGAGAATCAACAGTCCTATAAACATATCACAATATCACTTGTATCAGGTGCTACACTAACACACAATAGAAATACACTGGCCTCAGGGCTATGCCAGGCATGGCACTCAGTCAACTAGGGTCACCTAGTAGGAATACATATATAAATATGCATTTATACTCAGAATATATATATATATCCATATAATACTTATAATGTATATATATAAGTGTATATCAGTAAATAGAAGTATATAGATATATATTTATATGTTACAAATATACATAACACATTTATTCATAACTATATTTAAGAATAGACATGTATACATATATATGAATACATACATGGAATTAATTTATATACTATATAAAAATACTCAATATACATACATATACATATGCATTAATTAAATACATACTTATACAATTAATTATATATACTATAATTATATAATTAATTAAACACCTATTATACTTATACAAGTAAATATTAATAAAATAAATAATATACATATTCATATTTCAAATACATATATTACCAATGTATTTATATACTATACATATATGCGTATTAAACATTAATTAAATAAATGGGTGTTGACACCAAAAATGCAAATTTGCAAATTAGCCCCCCTTAAATTTGGGTATTTGCACAGACGCATAAAATGACAAAAATTTGGCGGACGATTCGGTGTCTGGTGTTTTGTAGGGTCAGGGGGCACTGTATGTTCGGTATGGGCTCAATTAGCAGGGCACTGGAATTAAATTGGGATTTTCAGAATCGGTTAAAATAGTATCCTCAATTTAATTAGAAATAAATGCAAGTTGTGTTCTAAAATTAATTAGGAGTACATGGGGCCAAAATCAGGTCAGGTCTTCAATACCAATAATGAAGAAGACTCAAAACAGAATATTACCTTAATTTGGGCTGCACGAAAAATAGGTCAAGATTTGCCTCCAATTTTGATTGGAACGCACAATGATACAAAATAAGAATTTATTAAATAACGTTCGCGACGATTTTTGTGCGGCTAGAAATAATGTACAGAGAGCATAATTATGAGTTGCAAAAATAGCAGAATGGAAGGTGGGCATGAATAGGGCAAGATTGTAAAATTTGTTGGAAGACAAAAGTTAGGATAGCGCTCCAAATATCGAAGCAAAGGCAAAGCGCAATAATTAATTAAAATACGGTAATTAATTACAATCTCCAAAAAATAAATTCTAGATAAAACAATTAAATATAGAATTCCATAATTCGAACAGGTGTTCATCTACTGGGCTTCTAGGTTAAGTCTACTAGCTCAAAATAAATGAACACTGTATATAATATTATATTTAATTACACATCTTACATAATTATTTAAATTAAATATACTATCATGCAATTACTTAATTGTAACTACCATAATATTAAATATTATAAAAAGTCAAAAATACCCCTGTTTTCGGAACGTGGTAGTGACACTAACTGACCTTAACTCATCATTATATGTACTGAAAAACAATAAAACAACTGCTCATTAGTAGCATAATAGTAGATTATACTATTACATTGAGATGATATAAACGTGGATATATTAATTACTTACCCCTCTAGCTTCTCCACTTCATCCTCGTCGCAATTGAGTAATATATACAACTGAGCAGCCCTTAGCTTGTCGTCATTCAAATATCTCTTCTTCATTTTTCCCGAAGGCTTTCCGGACGCGTTGAATACTTTAAGTATTGCATCATTAGATTCCTGATATCTGTTTGATAATAAACGAAAGAAATAAAACAAGATTTATACGAAACCCTCTCTTTAGTTTACAAATAAGAAGTACAATTAATCCTATACGAGGATGTCAAGTACAAAATTTAATCTGGGTAAATATTACTATAGGAGTCTGATCTGCGGTCGATCACTTTGTCCCTTGGACCACACGATGATGAAGAAGTGCTGTAGAAGACGGAGAAACTTCAAAGATTACAAAGGGGAGTGGATGCTCGATGTCAAAATTGTCGATCACTACTCTCTGTCTGTGCTCTGGATTCTTCTCTCTCAAAAATCAATTTCTGACCCTTCGACCCCGATTCTTCGACCTTGGACCTCTGTCAATAGAGGTCTCTATTTATAGGATTTGGTAACAGTAACCGTCCAGTCGGCGTAGAAGCCAAATAGTGGAGAGAGTGGCCCCTTTTACGCGATGGTTACAATAACTGCCACTCACGTACAAATGATCTTCTGAATTTGCGTGTGACGTTTGTCCCATTATGAGATAATGCGTATAACTGCTGTGAAGATCACGGCATGCAAGCCACGTAGGTAGCTGTACCTCGCGTAGAAAAGGTTGGCGTAGAAGCCAATAACTGTCACCATCGTGATCCAGTACGTGACTAGGGTCTGCCACGTACCGCCTCAGCTGTGACACGTGGAACACATCATGCACTCCCTCCAATGCAGGCGGCAAGTCCAGTTATACACATAGCTACCCCGAGCAGCCCGTAGAGATCTTGGACCGCAGAGAGAAGGTGTTGCGGAACCAAACTATCCCTTTGGTTCGTGTTGCATGGAGACATCACTCTCCAGGGGAGTCGACCTGGGAGAGAGAGGACGAAATGCGCGAGCAATACCCGTACCTCTTCTAGACTTGAGGTATTTCCTTTTCTGATCTTATTCTTGTTCTAGTTCAGTCCAATTTCGAGGACGAAATTTCTTTTAGGAGGGTAGACTTGTCACTAGCACATTCCAAATAAGGGCATTTGTGTAATTTTACTATTTGAATAAATATATATTTAATTAATCTGCTGAGTTTTATAAACTATTTATATGTGTTAGTGATACTTGGCTTTAGGTCAAACCCTAGAACTCATTAGGACTAACCCTAATGAGAAACCCAAATTTGTAAACCCAATTCTAGTGAAACCCTAGAATTTTAATTTTTGGTTTGGACCTCAAACCCTAGACTGACTAAATCTTAGTTAATTAGGTTCTACATGACCTAACCTTAGGGTTTAATTTAAAAGCTATGCCTTTGAAACCCTAGCTTGGTTTTAAATATAAAAGGGAGCCGCCACAACTCTTTTCTCCTTCAGGAAGAATAAAACCCTAGCCTCCATCCAGAAAGCCATCTCCCACACTTTTCAGAATCTCAAGCCCTAGGAATTCACTTTCCTCCTCCAAAGCAAGGAAAGCAAGGAACTTGGGTCAAAAGCCTTGGGAAAGAAGAACTTCCATTGGAGAACCCATCTCTATAGGTACAAACCCTATTTCTTTCATTTAATTTCTGTTTTCTGATGTTAATGTCATTAGAAAACCACCCTTGCTGTGTAGTTTCGATTTTAGGGTTTGAACTAGGGTTTAAGTGTCCCCAACATTTGTTTCCCCAATTTTCGGGAACCTTAACCCTAGGTGGTTGCTTATAGACTAATTTCACCCTCCTACGTGTAGGTTAGATATTGATTTAGGGTTTTGTTTTGGGTTTTCAGGAGTTCTTAGGGTGATTTTCGTTTTTGCACATCATGTGTTTGGTGAAATGCATCACAGGAGGAATTACCCATCTAATCTACTCTAATATTATCTAATTTGATGTATGATGTATGATGGATGTATATATATATATTTATACATATGTATATAGATCTGTTGTGTGATTTGAAGAGGGGAATACACTGTGGGGGTAATGAACTGTGCACAGTCGGGTTTGGTCCAGAACTGTGCAGTGATTACTGTGGTTCTGGGTGTTTGGGTGTCAGTTAGATCATTGTGTAGAAATCTGTGTGCCTATGTGAAACTGAATGTACCAGTATCTAGGTGTTTAGGTGTGTAGTTCTATGTACAGTCAAATTGAAACTGTACCTAGTGTGTACAACCCGTGAGAATCAGAGAACTTGTGCCAGTGTGTGTGTCCTAGGCTCCTTCGAATTTTAGGATACCTGTGGGATGGTTAGGTATGCCAGTGTGTAGTGAGTGATACTGAGTATCACTAGGTTCAGGGAGAATTTAGGTACATGTGTCTATGTTTGTCTCAATATCAGTATCAGTAAGATTATATGTGAGTGTATCTAGTGATCCTAGGTGACAGTGTACCTATATGTGTGTGTGTCTCAGAATAAACCTATGTGAATTCTCTGTGTGTCTAAGTATGTGAACTGTATGTATGAATCAGAGTGTGTAGGTGTTTGTGCAGTGAGCATCAGTCAGGTCCTGTGAGTTCAGTTCCCATGTATCAAATATCAGGTATTGGAGTTGGTTTGATTGTAGGAGCTAGTTCTGTGTGTGGTGTACCAGTACATTGCATGGTGTGTGTGTGACTGGCCTATGTACCAAAATGGGTATTAATACCTGTGTACCAGTAGGTGAGTATCCTAGATTTCAGTACAGGATGTGTGCAGTTAGATCTTGTGTAGTGTGAACTCTGTGCAGAATTTGTGTATCAGCTAGATCATAGTATGCAGAAATTTTGTGTGTGTTGAAGGTTTCTGTGCAGTATAAATATTGAGTGTCAGTGTGAACTTGTGTATGAGAGATGGTTCACTGTAAAGGGGAGATGCATTGTCAGTTATATGTGTGGTGTAGAGGATTCTTTTTTGTACTGCAACAGAAAGTTGCATGGCAACAACTGAACTTGTGTTGCACTTAGAGCAGTAGCAACTGCCTTAGGCTCGGGCAGAGTTGCCTTGGGTAGACTGGAGCAGGCTTTAACCATTACACAGTTGCATATGGTACCAGTTTGGATTGGCTTGCTATTAACTCAGTCACAGCAAGTCTGCAAGGATTGATATCAGGCTTTGCAGCTGTTGTATCAGCTGAGCACTGATATCTAAAATTTTATATGGATAGTATTATTGATACCTGGGTATGTACACATGTGTGTATGGGCTGTAGCAGTTAACCGTAGCTGGGGGTGTTGGTTTGGGGGTATCTCATACAGTGACAATATCAGTGAGCCTATCCTTAGTTTTGGTATTGGTTAATTGGTATCATGTATAGTTGAGTAGGTTAGATACCAAATAGGTATTAAGTTACTAGTTAAGTTATCAACTAGTATAAGCTAGGTATCCTTAGTATGGTCAATTAGATAAGAATAAGACTAAGGTTGACTAGTGAACCTCAGTAATGACCTAGAAACCTCGTATTTAATTTGCTAAACATGTTATTCTTTTGATTTAATATCTGACATTAATATTCCATAAATAGGTCATTGTGATCCTACTTTGGACATCGATCCTCACACTTTGCTCAGGACCACAGGCGAGTACATTCTCTGACAGTTTTCATTGTTGATTACTTCTATAAATTGTAGTGTATTACATACTTGATTCCGATACTGTGGATACACGGGTTAGCACCCTAGATCCCCATCATGAGGAGTCATGATTGGAATCCATCGTGCTAGCTGGGGGATGGGGAACTATTAGTAGATTATGTGATCATATCCAAATCCTTTACATGCATCATAGCTCATCCCACTTCTCACGTTGGGTGCGGCCTGACCATCTTACATGCATCATAGCTGTTATATATGATTAACCTGACCACTACATGCATTATAGCTAACCATATGGTTAGCCTGACCTACAAGAATCATAGTTAATCATATATAACCAGCCTGATCAAGTCCCAAGCCGATCACATGATAAACTAATATTTCAAATACTTAGCTAGATGTCTATTTTATTCAGATTCACCTGTTCCAGCATTCACTACTTATTATCTAGCATTCACTATTTATTGTTCATTGCTAGATGCTCTATTGCCTATTTCCATTTTCTCCAGTACTATACATTTCCAGCATTTATTTTCCATCTTGTATTTCTTACACTGTTTATAGATTTTGTCAATTTAATGAAACTGCTGTTAGTGCTTGTGCTTCGCTCCAATCCTGACTGGATACATTTTTCAGAGGACCTGGAGAGCTTGTGCCCCACTCATTACGGCCCAGGATTAGAGGGTGATTTCACTCCAGAAACCCCAGAGGAGTTGCCTAGTCTAGAGGAAAATTTACTTGGCTGTTCTTAGATTATTTTTCTGCATTTATTGTTTTAGACTGAGACTGAGTTGTATTTATTATTTTGTGACTTTGTGAGGTCATTTAGACCCAGGATTTGAGTTGGACTTATTGTGGTTGGTTTTTATAGAACTCTTTTCTATTCTCATCGTGCCATTATTTCTATTAGCTTGTGATTGAGTATATCATAGAACTGTGGATTTTTATCATTGTCCTCCATGCGGAGTTGAGACTATTGACAGGATATATTATATGTTGAGACCTAGACAGCGTTCTACCGCCGATGCTGCGGCGTAGGCTGGACGTACCCACGACTCATGCCCAAATTTCGGGTGCGGGTCGTGACACGTTTTTAGTGGTGGCCCATGCAGGTCTAGTCCTAGAACCGCATTAGAGCGATATCATAGTGGTGCTCGCTTAGAGTATTACTACGAGCCTGTTTTAGGAAATAGGAATTTGACCGAGGATATGCTCAATCACAATTAGGAAATTCTGATTCTTATGACATTACTCTTAATAATTTTTCCTTTAGAAATTTTCTGTCCTTCCTTGATGATATCGTATCTATTGCCTTAATTTAATCTTTCGATCTGTCTTCAGGATGCCGCCGAGGAGGTCCCAGAGACTTGGAGCAGCAGATTCAGAGAGGTCTGCCACCTCTCGCCCTGTCGGACAGACATCCGCAGCACCTCCTACATCTCCAGTACATGTGGGAGTGTCTGCAGCATTCGGGGGTCCTCCACCACCTGTTCAGAGGGTCCCCACAGCTACGACGGGGCCTCTACCACCACCACCAGTTCAGCATCCAGGAGGCGTGCCCGTCGATGGGGCACAGATGTTCGCCTTGATTCAGGGCATGGTCGATGCCCAGAGGACGTCGGCAGAGGCCCAGAGGGTGCAGGCTGAGGCACATCAGGCCCAGACAGAGATGATGAGGGTGAACATGGAGAATGCTCACCAAGTGGCCCTCCAGGCTGTGGAGAGAGTTACTCAGCAGCAGCAGCGTCCTGATCAGCACCACCAGAGGCCGGGCACCATTATGGATTTCAAAAGGATGATGCCTCGGGAGTTCAAGGGGACAGAAGGGATACTCTACGCCGATGATTGGCTAGAGGACATCGAGAGGAACTTACGCTTGGCACAGCTTCCAGAGGCCCTCCAGATCGAGGCCGCTGGCAGCCAGATGTTCGACATTGCCTTGACGTGGTTTCGCACGGAGCCGAGACTCTTGTGCAGGGGACTCACTTGGGAGGATTTTAAGGAGCTCTTCAAGGAGAAGTTCTTTCCTGATGTTGCCCTGCGAGCTTTGGAGAGTCAGTTCCATGACTTAGCCCAAGGGAGCTCGTCCGTCGACGAGTATGCCGCGGAGTTTTCCCGTCTGAGCCGCTTTGCGTCGTCGATGACTAGAGATCCGGGGGACAGGGCCCGGAAGTTCAGAAAGGGGCTGACAAGGGAGATCAAGTCTCGCACGTCGGGACGTCGCACAGCTACCTACGAGGGCATATTGATGGATGCCCAGATAGCCGAGGACGACTTGGGCCTCAGGTCCAAGAGAGGACGCGATGGTTCCGGAGGAGCAAACAGTAGTGTGGGACCGGGCAAGCGTCCACACTTTCAGCAGCAACAGCAGAGACCCTTTCAGCAGCAGCATCAGGCACCAGCCCGAGGGCAGGTCCAGCAGCAGCAACAGAGACAGAACCAGCCCGCCATCCAGTGTGCGTACTGCGGGAAGATGGGACATACTAGAGATATCTGCAGGAAGAGATTGGGCTCATGTCTATCCTGTGGATCGACGACACACCAGCTGAAGGATTGCCCTACGATTCGTTCAGGTCAGGGTGGAGCAGCCGCCCAGAGAGGACCAGACAGGGTACCTACCGTACCAGGAGGCCAACAACAGAGGGGACCACTTCCACCACAACATCAGAAGTTTGCCCAGCACCAGCAGCAGAGAGGTGTACCCCAGGGGCGAGCGTACGCCATGGCAGTCGAGGAGATCGAGCCAGCAGGAGACTTGATCACAGGTTCGGTTCTTCTCGATTGTATTCCCGCATTTACCTTATTCGACTCTGGCGCTTCCCATAGTTTTGTGTCTGTATCTTATGCACTTCGACATCATTTAGACACAGAACCATTAGCTAGGACTTGCAAGATCACGACTGGTGGAGGTATTATCCTAGTCCGTGATCACTGCAAGGACCGGAGAGTGTCAGTAGGAGGTCGAGAGTTGAGCGTGAGCTTACTTGTCATGCCACTTCCGGGGTACGATATCGTGCTCGAAATGGACTGGTTGAGTAGGCATCATGCTACTATAGATTGTTATAGAGGCAGAGTATTATTTAGACCACCAGAAGAGACAGAGTTTGAGGTCGTCAGAGGAGCAGCGGAACAGAGCAGGAGCACATTTTGCGGAGCCAAGGCAGAAGAAGAGGAGTTGCCACATCCTTTGATAGCGGAGTTCCTGGATGTATTTCCAGAAGAGTTGCCAGGCTTGCCGCCAGACAGGGATGTTGAATTCTCTATAGACTTGGTTCCAGGAGCGGAGCCTATTTCACAACATGTCTATAGAGTTAACAACAGCGAGCTGGCAGAACTAAAGAAGCAAGTTGAGGAGCTGCAGGACAAAGTTTTATCAAATCCAGTTCATCACCATGGGGAGCTCCGGTATTGTTCGTACCGAAGAAGGACGGCACGGTGCGCATGTGCATTGATTATAGAGCTTTGAACAATATCACTATCAAGAACAAGTACCCGCTATCGAGGATAGATGATCTTTTCGATCAATTGAGCGGGGCAAGGGTATTTTCAAAGATAGATTTGAGATCAGGCTATCACCAGGTGAAGGTGAAGAGGGAAGACACACCGAAGACAGCCTTTTGGACCAGATACGGCCAGTTTGAGTTCATGGTGATGCCATTTGGTTTAACCAATGCACCGGCAGTATTCATAAACCTGATGAACAAGGTGTTCCACCAGTACCTTGACAAGTTCGTAGTGGTATTCATCGACGATATTCTTGTGTATTCCAAGACCCCGGAGGAGCACGAAGAGCACCTGAGGTTGGTCTTAGAGACTCTCAGGAGGGAGAAGCTGTACGAAAAACTCTCTAAGTGTGAATTCTTCCTTGACAAGGTCGAATTTCTTGGGCATGTGGTATCGGGTAACGGAATCTCGGTTAACCCACAGAAGATCGAGGCAGTGAAGTCGTGGGCTACCCCCAGTTCGGTAGCTGAGATCAGGAGTTTTCTCGGGCTAGCAGGATACTACAAGAGGTTTGTACAAGACTTCTCCAAGATTGCAGCGCCGATGACCCGACTGACTAGGAAGGATGTAGATTTTGTCTGGACGGAGGAGTGCCAGGCCGCATTTGATGAGCTGAAGAAGAGGTTGACGACAGCTCCAATTTTGACGTTGCCAGCAGGGACAGGTGGTTTCACCATCTATAGTGATGCTTCAGGGAAGGGTCTGGGATGTGTTCTTCAGCAGCACGGGAAGGTAATTGCCTATGCTTCCAGGCAGTTATGCCCTCATGAAAAGAACTACCCCACCCACGATTTGGAGTTAGCAGCAGTTATCTTCGCTCTAAAGCTGTGGAAACATTACCTGTATGGAGAGCGTGTGGAGATCTTTACAGACCACAAGAGCTTGAAGTACGTATTCACACAGAAGGAGCTGAACATGAGGCAGAGGAGGTGGTTAGAATTGATAAAGGACTTTGACATTTCATTGCAGTACCATCCAGGGAAGGCCAACATAGTCGCCGATGCCTTGAGCAGGTATCCGATGGCTATGTACTTGACGACAGATAGACATTTGTTGGCTGATTTGGAGAGCTTGGAGATTAAGGTGTTAGTTCCCGGTACAGAGATTCAGATGTGGGGATTACAGATACAGTCCGAGCTGATGGACAGGATCAGAGCGGCGCAGTACGAGGATGAGGCTCTGAGGAGTATCAGGGCACAGGTTCAGATAAGGTTGTCGGACGACTTTACTATCGCAGAGGATGGTTCCTTACGGCACGGCACGAGGATGTGTGTGCCGAGCGGGGAGCTGCACGAGGAGGTTTTGCAGGAGGCACACCGCTCTCAGTACTCGATGCATCCCGGTGCCAACAAGATGTATCAAGACTTGAGGGAGCACGTATGGTGGTATGGAATGAAGCGCGAGGTAGCACGCTTCGTATCTCGGTGTCTAGTGTGCCAGCAGGTAAAGGCAGACCGGCAGAGGCCAGGTGGGTTACTTTAACCTTTATCGATTCCAGAGTGGAAATGGGAGCACGTGACCATGGATTTCGTTTCAGGGCTTCCATGTTCTCCAGGAGGGAAGGACGCAATTTGGGTCATCATGGACAGGTTGACCAAATCAGCCCATTTCTTACCTTTCAAGGTGGGCACGTCGACAGAGAGGCTAGCAGAGATATACGTGCGTCAGATCGTTAGGCTTCATGGAGTTCCGGTGAGCATCGTCTCGGATAGGGATAGTCGTTTCACTTCCTACTTCTGGAGGAGTCTGCAGGCTAGCTTGGGCACTCAGCTCAAGTTCAGTACCGCATATCACCCCCAGACAGACGGGCAGTCTGAACGGACTATTCAGACTCTCGAGGATATGCTACGCACTTGTGTTCTAGATTTCGGAGGTTCTTGGGAGAATCATCTGCACTTGGTAGAGTTTGCTTACAACAACAGCTACCAGGCCAGCATCGAGATATCACCATTTGAGGCTCTTTACGGACGGAGGTGTCGTACACCGTTATCTTGGGATAATGTTGGAGAGAGAGCCTTGCTAGGACCAGAAATGGTCGTGGATGCAGCAGAAAAGGTGAAACTCATCAGAGACAGACTGCGAGTGG
The DNA here is from genome assembly GCA_036927795.1 of Iris macrosiphon. Taxonomy (NCBI): domain Eukaryota; kingdom Viridiplantae; phylum Streptophyta; class Magnoliopsida; order Asparagales; family Iridaceae; genus Iris; species Iris macrosiphon. The sequence goes on along the minus strand of JAYESA010000006.1, from coordinate 56,874,922 downwards.
TGCAGGACAGACAGCGGCATTCGGCCGACAGCCACCGTAGACCCCTTGAGTTTCAGGTATAGATTGTTATTTTTCTGGTTTGTGTTGTTTGTTTAGACTGCGTGTTAAGACTGTTTTGTTTTAGGTTGGCGATCTAGTATTCCTACGGATTTCTTCGACGCGTGGCACGATTCGTTTTGGTCGAGGCAGGAAGCTTAGCCCACGCTACATCGGACCCTTTGGCATTCTTGCGAGGGTAGGTGCAGTGGCGTATAGACTGGACTTGCCGCCTACATTGGAGGGAGTGCATGATGTGTTCCACGTGTCGCAGCTGAGGCGGTACGTGGCAGACCCTAGTCACGTACTGGATCACTCGGAGATTGAGGTTGGTCCGACGCTCAGCTACCCCGAGCAGCCCGTAGAGATCTTGGACCGCAGAGAGAAGGTGTTGCGGAACCAAACTATCCCTTTGGTTCGTGTTGCATGGAGACATCACTCTCCAGGGGAGTCGACCTGGGAGAGAGAGGACGAAATGCGCGAGCAATACCCGTACCTCTTCTAGACTTGAGGTATTTCCTTTTCTGATCTTTTTCTTGTTCTAGTTCAGTCCAATTTTGAGGACGAAATTTCTTTTAGGAGGGTAGACTTGTCACTACCACATTCCAAATAAGGGCATTTGTGTAATTTTACTATTTGAATAAATATGTATTTAATTAATCTGCTGAGTTTTATAAACTATTTATATGTGTTAGTGATACTTGGCTTTAGGTCAAACCCTAGAACTCATTAGGACTAACCCTAATGAGAAACCCAAATTTGTAAACCCAATTCTAGTGAAACCCTAGAATTTTAATTTTTGGTTTGGACCTCAAACCCTAGACTGACTAAACCTTAGTTAATTAGGTTCTACATGACCTAACCTTAGGGTTTAATTTAAAAGCTATGCCTTTGAAACCCTAGCTTGGTTTTAAATATAAAAGGGAGCCGCCACAACTCTTTTCTCCTTCAGGAAGAATAAAACCCTAGCCTCCATCCAGAAAGCCATCTCCCACACTTTTCAGAATCTTAAGCCCTAGGAATTCACTTTTCTCCTCCAAAGCAAGGAAAGCAAGGAACTTGGGTCAAAAGCCTTGGGAAAGAAGAACTTCCATTGGAGAACCCATCTCTATAGGTACAAACCCTATTTCTTTCATTTAATTTCTGTTTTCTGATGTTAATGTCATTAAAAAACCACCCTTGCTGTGTAGTTTCGATTTTAGGGTTTGAACTAGGGTTTAAGTGTCCCCAATATTTGTTTCCCCAATTTTCGTGAACCTTAACCCTAGGTGGTTGCTTATAGACTAATTTCACCTTCCTACGTGTAGGTTAGATATTGATTTAGGGTTTTGTTTTGGGTTTTCAGGAGTTATTAGGTTGGTTTTCATTTTTGCACATCATGTGTTTGGTGAAATGCTTCACAGGAGGAATTACCCATCTAATCTACTCTAATATTATCTAATTTGATGTATGATGTATGATGGATGTATATATATATATTTATACATATGTATATAGATCTGTTGTGTGATTTGAAGAGGGGAATACACTGTGGGGGTAATGAACTGTGCACAGTCGGGTTTGGTCCAGAACTGTGCAGTGATTACTGTGGTTCTGGGTGTTTGGGTGTCAGTTAGATCATTGTGTAGAAATCTGTGTGTGCCTATATGAAACTGAATGTACCAGTGTCTAGGTGTTTAGGTGTGTAGTTCTATGTACAGTCAAATTAAAACTGTACCTAGTGTGGGCAACCCGTGAGAATCAGAGAACTTGTGCCAGTGTGTGTGTCCTAGGCTCCTTCGGATTTTAGGATACCTGTGGGATGGTTAGGTATGCCAGTGTGTAGTGAGTGATACTGAGTATCACTAGGTTCAGGGAGAATTTAGGTACATGTGTCTATGTGTGTCTCAATATCAGTATCAGTAAGATTATATGTGAGTGTATCTAGTGATCCTAGGTGACAGTGTACCTATATGTGTGTGTGTCTCAGAATAAACCTATGTGAATTCTCTGTGTGTCTAAGTGTGTGAACTGTATGTGTGAATCAGAGTGTGTAGGTGTTTGTGCAGTGAGCATCAGTCAGGTCCTGTGAGTTCAGTTCCCATGTATCAAATATCAGGTATTGGAGTTGGTTTGATTGTAGAAGCTAGTTCTGTGTGTGGTGTACCAGTACATTGCATGGTGTGTGTGTGACTGGCCTATGTACCAAAATGGGTATTAATGCCTGTGTACCAGTAGGTGAGTATCCTAGATTTCAGTACAGGATGTGTGCAGTTAGATCCTGTGTAGTGTGAACTCTGTGCAGAATTTGTGTATCAGCTAGATCATAGTATGCAGAAATTCTGTGTGTGTTGAAGGTTTCTGTGCAGTATAAATATTGAGTGTCAGTGTGAACTTGTGTATGAGAGATGGTTCACTGTAAAGGGTAGATGCATTGTCAGTTATATGTGTGGTGTAGAGGATTCTTTTTTGTACTGCAACAGAAAGTTGCATGGCAACAACTGAACTTGTGTTGCACTTAGAGCAGTAGCAACTGCCTTAGGCTCGGGCAGAGTTGCCTTGGGTAGACTGGAGCAGGCTTTAACCATTGCACAGTTGCATATGGTACCAGTTTGGATTGGCTTGCTATTAACTCAGTCACAGCAAGTCTGCAAGGATTGATATCAGGCTTTACAGCTGTTGTATCAGCTGAGCACTGATATCTAAAATTTTATATGGATAGTATTATTGATACCTGGGTATGTACACATGTGTGTATGGGCTGTAGCAGTTAACCATAGCTGGGGGTGTTGGTTTGGGGGTATCTCATACAGTGACAATATCAGTGAGCCTATCCTTAGTTTTGGTATTGGTTAATTGGTATCATGTATAGTTGAGTAGGTTAGATACCATATAGGTATTAAGTTACTAGTTAAGTTATCAACTAGTATAAGCTAGGTATCCTTAGTATGGTCAATTAGATAAGAATAAGACTAAGGTTGACTAGTGAACCTCAGTAATGACCTAGAAACCTCGTATTTAATTTGCTAAACATGTTATTCTTTTGATTTAATATCTTACATTAATATTCCATAAATAGGTCATTGTGATCCCACTTTGGACATCGATCCCCACACTTTGCTCAGGACCACAGGCGAGTACATTCTCTGACAGTTTTCATTGTTGATTACTTCTATAAATTGTAGTGTATTACATACTTGATTCTGACACTATGGATACACGGGTTAGCACCCTAGATCCCCATCATGAGGAGTCATGATTGGAATCCATCGTGCTAGCTGGGGGATGGGGAACTATTAGTAGATTATGTGATCATATCCAAATCCTTTACATGCATCATAGCTCACCCCACTTCTCACGTTGGGTGCGGCCTGACCATCTTACATGCATCATAGCTGTTATATATGATTAACCTGACCACTACATGCATCATAGCTAACCATATGGTTAGCCTGACCTACAAGAATCATAGTTAATCATATATAACCAGCCTGATCAAGTCCCAAGCCGATCACATGATAAACTAATATTTCAAACACTTAGCTAGATGTCTATTTTATTCAGATTCACCTGTTCCAGCATTCACTACTTATTGTCTAGCATTCACTATTTATTGTTCATTGCTAGATGCTCTATTACCTATTTCCATTTTCTCCAGTACTATACATTTCTAGCATTTATTTTCCATCTTATATTTCTTACACTGTTTATAGATTTTGTCAATTTAATGAAACTGCTGTTAGTGCTTGTGCTTCGCTCCAATCCTGACTGGATACATTTTTCAGAGGACCTGGAGAGCTTGTGCCCCACTCATTACGGCCCAGGATTAGAGGGTGATTTCACTCCAGAAACCCCAGAGGAGTTGCCTAGTCTAGAGGAAAATTTACCTGGCTGTTCTTAGATTATTTTTCTGCATTTATTATTTTAGACTGAGACTGAGTTGTATTTATTATTTTGTGACTTTGTGAGGTCATTTAGGCCCAGGATTTGAGTTGGACTTATTGTGGTTGGTTTTTATAGAACTCTTTTCTATTCTCATCGTGCCATTATTTCTATTAGCTTGTGATTGAGTATATCATAGAACTATGGATTTTTATCATTGTCCTCCGTGCGGAGTTGAGACTATTGACAGGATATATTATATGTTGAGACCTAGACAGCGTTCTACCGCCGATGCTGCAGCGTAGGCTGGACGTACCCACGACTCATGCCCAAATTCCGGGTGCGGGTCGTGACAAAGGAGGTAGCGTACAGCGTGCTCCTATAGCTGAAAATAGCCTGATGGCGTAATATGCAGAGGTGATGATGTGGAAGTATTAGCTGTAATTATGGCTCACCCAGTCTTTGAAAGTAGAACCAAATCTCGTGCATTAAATGCAGGATCTGCCCCCATAACGCGCATTAACTGCCGAGATGTGCCTCGAGCTCTGTACGAAGAGCAGCTTTTGACATGGCGGTTCGTTTGTCTCTTGTTGAGCGTAAAAGCTCACATCTGCCTGTATAAAACTAGGCAGCGTATTCCCTTGTATGCATAAAAGTACTTTGTATTAAGGAAATGTCACTAAACGACGGTTTGGGTCTCTGTGCCGCACCATCATTACAGCCGTCGTCTGGATAGTCGTACAGTACTCTTTGTCAGGAGTCAGGTTCATTGCATGATCTGACAGGTTCATTCTAGGAATACGAAGAGTTCCTCGTACAACCTCCCACTGCATTAAAAGCGAGTAGGTTTTACGTCAGAGTGGTGATGTAACAACCTTTTTACGTCGAAGCAGCCTGGAAATACTACATTACGCTGGTTGTTTTGGAGCTATGTTTATACTGTGCTAACGATGAAGCTCTACTGTACGCCGATGGCTCTGAGGTCATTTCTTACGCCACACAGCACTGAAACTCTACTTTACGTGGGTCTTATGCATACTGCGTATAGCTCTGCAGCGTATTTTTTATGCTTCTACGAGACCCCCTTCAAAGTTTTCAAATTCCTCGTAATTTAAAACACTTTGAATGAAGCATGAAACGGTTAAGTCTGACTCGTTCCTCGAGGCTGATTTCTCGGCAAATTTTTGGGGATTTGTTGGGATTCGGTGTGTTCTCTTTTGCCTATATAAAGGCTGATGAGTTAACATGTTCTTCCCATATTTTCTTTACCACACAGAGATGATTGCCGATCTTCGTCAGGTCGACTTGAGGAAGAAGAAGACTATGTTCTTCCAGCATGTAAGGAGCCAAAAAAGAAGACATCTTCGAGCAAATATCCTCTACAACGATGGATCATGGAAGGATATCATAGCTTCCTTTGCTCGGGATGATCAGCAATTTCATATGGCGATTCTTCCAGGAGAGAGGAAGGGTCACATTTGGCCACACAGCTTGCAAGCTGTATTTTCTCCCGTTACGACGGTGGACGAGGGCAGACAAACTAGCCCTGTCTTCCAGTAATGAGTTGGGTCTAACACCTCAACTCAATCTGTCATGGCATATGGAGGATGGGCTCTTAAATAATTCAAACAGGCCCAGTTTTGTATCCTCCCGCCATTAATCATTTTCTTGTTAATCGGCCACGGAAACCGATTAACTGCTGAAAAAGACGGAAGAAGATCTCCACCAATACGAGAACCTGACATAACAGACACTTGGTGTGATCCTTAAATAAAAATAAGAAACCCTTGGTAGAACAAGGATTTCTATCATATGTAATCATGAAGATGAAAAACCCTTTGTAAACTAGATTTCCATCATATGTAATCATGATTTAATAAAGTTGTCTTCTTTTACACATCTGATGATTTGCCATATATATTTTTTTTTTGCTGTGATAAAGTCTGAATAGTGTGCAGCTTTGACACGTCTGAATAGCTTTACGCCGACTCTGATAAAAAGAGTATTTGGTCTCGTCCTGTCTTTTACGCGTAACTGATAATGCGTAGAAAGCTACTTAACATTTAAGTCGAATATTCGAACTGTCCTGCTGTTAGGAATGAGGAACTGCATAGAATTCTGAACTGTCACTCTTCTGATAAGGAGAATTTTTGTTTAGTCCATCATCTTCAAGAATGATTTTCCGAGAACTCCTTGAAATAGGGCGAGAAATGGCTGTCAAAACTGACCATGCTTGAACTGTCAAGAAAATATTCTGACTGGATTTCGGATGAACTTCCAATTGACCCAAGGAGAAGAGTCATTTTTAATGCTGAACTCTGTATGTTTTGGGTACTTGGGATTTTTTGAGGCCAAGAAGGAGCATCTTCTGCGTGAACCCTTGTAATTGACCGTCTTGAGATTTGTTCAGATATACGCATACTCTGGCCTGCGTATTTTCAGATATGCGGAAAGTCATGGATCCGTAATGTAGATGAGCATAAAATCATAGGTTTTTAGCCTCTCGAGCGTAAAAGCTGCTGAGCATAAGAGCATTCGGGCGTAAAATCGTAGATTTATAGCCTTTGACAAGAAAGCTTCCGAGCGTAAAGTCGTAGATTTGTCGCCTCTGAGCGTAAAAAAGCTTCTGAGCATGAAATCATAGATTTGTAGCCTCTGAGCGTGAAGTCATAGGTTTGTAGCCTCTCGAGCGTAAAAGCTACTGAGCGTAAAAGCATCCGGGCGTAAAATTGTAGACTTATAGCCTCTGAGCGTAAAATCGTAGATTTGTGGCTTTCCGAGCGTAAAAAGCTCCTTGGCGTAAAATCACGAATCTGCTCTATACGAAAAACTTTTTGATTTCGCTGACTGTCCGTCTTCCCTAAATAATAGGCTGACGTGGTCCTGAATCATAACCGAATATTAAATATCAGATTTGGTTAGGGATTCGTGGAGTCTATCTGAACTATATAAATACCCCAAGGCCTTCAGAGAGAAAACTCTTCACCTGTCTTTTGCAAAAGAAAAACCTTCGTCTCTTTGAGAACTCTCCTTCGCTTCTTCTCTGAGCACTCTAAGTTTTTTAGCAATGGAACCGAAACAATCTTCGACTGCTAAGGGGAAGAAAGCTTCCTCCTCTTCTCGCTCCTCTGCTCAAGCACGAGCGACTCCGATTGTGCACCGGGCATTATAGGTACAGCTTTTGGGACAACAAAAAAAACGAAGAAAACCCTTCGCACACGTTGTACGTGGATGTGCTAGGTCATCTTCTGTGCTGAACGACTCTTCAAGGAAGATGATGCATAGAGATATTTCATCTTTTACGCCCATATTTTTAATGTGTCAGCGTAAAAACTTCATATTTTCGCAGTCTGGTATAAAAGCTTTGACTGTCAAAATTTGGCGTATACTACAAATTTTGGGTGTTACGCTCTGGATGAAAATTTCGGCGTAACAGCTCAAATTTTTGACAGTCTAGCATAAAAACACGGACTGTCAGATTTTTGTGTATACTGCCAATCTTGAATTTTACGCTTAGGTAATAGGTTCCAGCGTAGAAATTCAAGTTTTCACAGTCTTGGCGTAAAAGCACAGACTGTTGATCTTTGGCATAAGCTGCAAGATGTAACGTCTAGTATATAAACTGACTTGTTCTTCTTGCATTTTGTAGTTGACTTGCAGATACCTTTGTTGGCTGAGGTAATGGGTTCTGCTGCTGGGATGCTGAACTCCAATTACCTGGAAGATCTGTCCCATGTGATATTTCCTATTTCTGGAACCCAGTATCCTGAAGGAAGGGGAAACCTGATATTGTCTCAAGGGGAACGGATGCTGTTGAGTATGATCAACGGGGAGCCCCTGACGTATATAGATGGGGCTAAGTATGTAAAACCAGCTTTCCTTTTTGGGGATATAATTGACATACAATCCCAGACGAAGCCCAAGAAGGAAGACTGGGTTTTTACTGCTGGGGGCATGGTCATGTACCTGCCCAGGATGCCGAGAGATTATCCCATCTCGGCATTCTTCCATGCCACACATCCGAGGAAGATGTCGTGGACTCTGACCCCTAATCTTCACGGCCAGACGGGGAAGATATTTTACCAGAAAGGATCCGACCAAGGGTTATTTGTAAGCCACCCTTCCGGCCCTGTAATGCCCTTCAGGGGATTATTTTTGGATAGTGTCCCAAGTTAAGACACTTTAATGCTCCAACCAGTCCAATTATCGACTTTCTGCAATAACTTCATGGGACAAGGAGGAGTATATCCCAAGGTTAATCCTCGGACCAATGGGTGGCTTACCCTTAGAAATCTTCGATGGACTCGTTTAGCTGCCTGGGTCCTGAAGCATTTTCAGACTGAGCTGGAGAGCATTGGTCTGTTCGCGGCTGTGAGTGCTACCAGTGTTGGGCTGCCTCCCAATCCTAACCTATTTTTGGCCTTGATGGAGCGGTATATCTCGCTCACCGGGACTTTCGCCACTGCGCTAGGGGAGTTGGGATTGGCCCTCCACGAGATGGCAGAGATTTCAAGACTGCCAATGGGGGATACTCCTTATGAAGAGTATGTTCCCACAAACAGAAAGCTGGGGGATACTAACCCTTGGGTGGTGGCAGTGTACCAGGAGCTGATGTGCCTCTACCTAGCTTGCACCACTTTCTATAATGAGCCCTCTGATTTGGCTTATACCAACAAGTGGGCGTCTTATCTCTTCTTTCATCAGGACAGGGATGCTAAGCCAGACAAAGTCGTGGATAGTATGGATAAGCCTCTGAGCCTTCTGAGCGTGCTTAATGCTCAAGTAGTCGATGATCTTATTGAAGACGCTGGTGTAGAAGCATGAAAAATACGCTGGATAGCTCTACGCAGCATGGTGATGCAGGGCAGCGTAAGCAGGGGACCTCAAGGCCATCAAGAGTGCAACGGAGCTTTTTCGCTGAGCACGGCATAAAATATGAGGGGACCATCCGCGTAAATGCAGTATGTCCAGGCCGCTTCAGCGTAGACGGGGTGCTTCATCTCCTCCATGGCATAAAACTCATCCGCTTTCAAAGCAGCGTTAAAACGTACGATGAATGCTTCGTCTTCCCCGAAATGAACCTGTCAAGTCACGCAGTGAACCTGACATCTGACTCCTGACAAAAAGTGCTGCACGGCTACCCAGACGACGGCTGAAAAGATGGCAGACCACTCGGGACATGCCCTACAGTATGATGGCGGATCTCTGCATTTAATGCAGAGGATTTAATTAAATATCACCGAACCGTCGTTTACTGACATCCCCTCAGCGGAGACTGCTTTTACGCATACAAGGGGATACGCTGCCTTGTTTTACACAGGCAGACGTGAACTATTTACGCTCCGCGGAAGACAAACAGACTGCTATGTCAAAAACTGCTCTTCGTACAGGGCTCGAGGCACGTCTCTGCATCGAATGCTCAGAACGGTGGCAGGCCTTCGGAATACGCCTCGACAATTAATGATGATGGTGGATCTCTGCATTTAATGCGAGAGATTTGATTATATCTCCAAGAGCCATAATTTCGGCTAAAGACGTCCATATCACCTCGGCTTCTACGCCCATTCAGCTTTTATGCTCGTTCGGCTTATATGCTCATTCGGCCTTTTGTGCTTATTCGGCTTCTATGCCATCAGGCTTCTACGCCTACGCGGCTTCTATGCCTACTTGGCTTCTACGCCATGGTGACAGACATTGGCTTCTACGCCAACCTCTTCTACACGAGGGATACCTACCTACGTGGCTTCTACGCCGTGATCTTCGTAGCGATTATACGCGTTTTGTCCCTTAGTTGGACCCGCGTCACACGCTCATTCAAAAGGTCATCTATACGCAGGCTTTGGTTATTTTAACCGTTGTGTAAAAGGGTGCTGTACTTTCCACTACTCGATTTCCATACCGACTGAGTGGTCACTGTCACCAAAACTCTATAAATAGAGACCTCTATCAACAGAGGAACAAGAGGAGACTTCAAAAAAATCGAACAAGGTTGAAACTTTGAAAGAAGATCGAACAAGGTCGAACCTCCAAAGAGATCGGACCACGGGTCAAAACATTGGAGATTGAGGAGAGATAGAAGAGTCTTTGAGAGAGAGAGAGAAGCATCCAGAGCTCAGGCAAAGAGTAGCGATCGACGACATTGGCATCGTGCATCCATCCTCTTTCGCCACCTATGAAGCTGCTTTTCGTCTTCCACGGCACTTCTTCACCATCGTGTAGTCCAAGGGCTAAAGTGATCGACTGCAGATCAGACACCTATAGCAATCATCTACCCATATTAAATAAATTGTACTCCCACATCCTCGTGTAGGATCAAATTGTACAAGTTTGTTTGTAAACCAAAGAAAGTGGGTTTTGTACAAACCTTGTATTATATACATTTCGTTCTTTCGTTTAATACCACAAACAAGATGGCGACTCTGCTGGGGACATCTTTCTCTTCTGATGAGGAAGCGATTGCTCAACACGATGCGGTATCTGTGGAATCCGTGAAGAAGACACTGGTCGTCCAATTCGACCAGTCTGCCTACGAAGACATGCTTCGGACGGGGGGTAGCTCTCACTCTCTCTGTACAAAACAACAGGAAGCTGCGCAAGGTCTGGATGCCCAAGACATCCTCTACCATCCCTGTGGACTCTCCGATCTCTCCGATCTCTCCGACCAATAAGGTTGTAGCATTGCTCCCTCCGTGCCCTGCACGTAAAATTCAGTCTCCCCCTACGCGCGGTACAGACAAAACTTTAGGCAAAGCCTCAGTGCTAACCCAGAAGTATCCACTGTGCTCTACGCGTTGAAACCAGTCTCCCGCTACGCGCGGTACAGACAAAACTTTGGGCAAAGCCTCAGCGCTAACCCAGAAATATCCACTACGCTTTACGCGTAGAAACCAGTCTTTCGCTACGCGTGGTACAGACAAAACTTCGGGCAAAGCCTCAGCGCTAACCCAGAAGTATCCACTGCGCTCTACACGTAGAAACCAGTCTCCCGTCTGTGGCGGAATAGACAAAACTTCTGATGATGCCTCAGCGCCAAATCGGAAGTATAAAGCACGCTCCATGCGTAAGACAACATCTGACCTCTACGGGGAACCAGATGACACCCGTGATCTCCGCAAGGGAAAGCAAGCAGCGAGCTACTTAACTTCTCGGCATTCACGCCAGCAAGGAAACAATCTACCCGCCCTCCAAATTATGCGAGAAGCTGATGGCCGCCTGAGGACATCCTCAGCCTTACGCCAACCAGAGCGAAGCTCAAAATTACGCCAGGCGAAGTCCCTAAGCGTACAGAAGGCTCGATTGACAGAAAGACACGCTCCTCGGAGATTATCCGCCACCCAGATGGCCAATCTGTTATATACGGGTGGCACAAGGAAGACTATGGTCCCCATCATCCGCATACCTACCATGGTGAACCGAAGGAACAAGCAGTCTTCTTCATCTTCTTCTGTAAATTCTCCTGACCTACGGGATTATCTAATCCAGAAACGCAAAAATAAGAGTCATAAACGGACTTCAGTTCCCCTAACGATCAAACACGGGAAGATCTTATGGGAAGATACGTCAACGTCTAATATCGTCATAACAGGTGGACCACATGAAGATTTCATCTTTATTATTCCACCAACTCGCGACGATCAGCATCCAATAATCTTCGGTCGCAGACGGGATACCCCGATCATACAGAAAGAATCTCGCGAGTCTGAAACTGGCAGGAAATAAACCCACCGATATAGCCCGCAAGCATTAAATATTATACGAAGCATGGATTATGATTTGAATCTGAAACAAGGCCTCAATAATGGAAAAGGTAGACGAACACCGTTACAGGATAATTCTCACCATCAACAAGCTCGTTTTGGGTTGGGATATACTACATCTCTTACAAAACCCAAAACTCCAAAATCTAATCCTGTACAACTAGAGGCGGCTCCTGCCGAATCAGTTTCTATGGCCGGAGGCTGCGACATGTCTGGTGGTAACTCACCTCGACAAAACAAGGCAGCATCCAAGGCTAGGGGCAGAATGTCCTTAAGATTCGAAGATGATGCAACAACGGCAATCTTCCCGGAAGACCGTAAAACTCGGGCATCAGGAGCCCTATGACCAAAAGGGACTTTCTCCTTCAAAGAAGATGACATAATTGAAATCTTCAATATATTGAGGAAGGAACACAAGCTTCAGCTACCCGACATCAGATACCCTGAGAGGGCCGGCGAAGTCGATGACCCTGATTATTGCCTCTTCCATCGGTACACCCATCACCCTACAAGGGCCTGCTATGTACTAAAAAGGAGAATTCAGGAATTGATCGACGCCAAGGTCATCATTTTACATTTATAAACAAGGGAATGATCACTACAGAAAAATACCAGACGATGAGTCCCTAAAAGGTTTTCCCAGTGGATCCTTCAGAAAAAAATCACTCTATAGTAAATTTTCTCGATCAAAAGTTTGTCATGTTTATATTACCTCTGAATAAACTTTCGGCTAACGACTATCTTCTGATATAGGTTGACATCTACACTTAACACCCGTACTTAGTCATAAGTACGCCAGCAGTATTAAGTCCACAAAAAACTGCCATGTCCATATTACCTCTGAGCAGACGTGTACCTCCATCCCCAAAGGAGTCACGATCAAAAGTTTTTCATGTTCATATTACCTCTGAATAAACTTTCGGCTATCCACTATCTTCTGATATAGGTTGCCATCTACACTTAACACCCGTACTTAGTCATAAGTACGCCAGCAGTGTTAAGTCCACAAAAAACTGCCATGTCCATATCACCTCTGAGCAGACGTGTACCTCCATCCCCAAAGGAGTCACGATCAAAAGTTTGTCATGTTCATATTACCTCTGAATAAACTTTCGGCTATCCACTATCTTCTGATATAGGTTTCCATCTACACTTAATACCCGTACTTAGCATAAGTACGCCAGCAGTGTTAAGTCCACAAAAAAACTGTCATGTCCATATCACCTCTGAGCAGATGTGTACCTCCATCCCCAAAGGAGTCACGATCAAAAGTTTGTCATGTTCATATTATCTCTGAATAAACTTTCGGCTATCCACTATCTTCTGATATAGGTTGCCATCTACACTTAACACTCGTACTTAGTCATAAGTACGCCAGCAGTGTTAAGTCCATAAAAAAATTGCCATGTCCATATCACCTCTGAGCAGACGTGTACCTCCATCTCCAAAGGAGTCACGATCAAAAGTTTATCATGTTTATATTACCTCTGAATAAATTTTCGGCTATCCACTATCTTTTAATATAGGTTACCATCTACACTTAACACCCATACTTAGTCATAAGTACGCCAGTAGTGTTAAATCTATAAAAACTGCCATGTCCATATCACCTCTGAGCAGACGTGTACCTCCATATCCAAAGGAGTCACGATCAAAAGTTTGTCATTTTCGTATTACCTCTAAATAAACTTTGGCTATAGACTATCTTCTGATATAGGTTGCCATCTACACTTAACATCCGTACTTAGTCATAAGTACGCCAGCAGTGTTAAGTCCACAAAAGACTGCCATGTCCATATTACCTCTGAGCAGACATGAGCCTCCACCATTGGTCATCAACCTTCGGCGCAACAAGCAGCCGACTGATGTAAATGCAACCAGGAACGGAGTTCCAGATGATAATAAACATCCTCTTTTCTAATATATCGATGCTCAGATTCCAAATCAGGAATCCTCTCCCCATGACGATATAGAACCTATAGCGCAAAAATTCTTGGAAGCTATAGATTCCTATCATCCGTACATATGGGAAGTAGCATCATCGTCCAATGTCGTCGCGACATATGGACCCCATGAGGACTCTATCTTCATTGTTCCGCCTGCCCGCAGCAATCAGCATTCAATAGTCTTCGGCCGCACGCGCAACGAATCGACTATAAGAGAATATTCCTTCGATGACGATGCTGGTGAAATACAAGTTCATAGGTACAGCCCGTAAGCCTTAAAGATCATGCAAAATATGGGTTATGACTTGAAACTGAAACCAGGTCTCAACTTTGGGAAAGGCAGACGAATACCGCCGTACGGCAATCCCCACTATCAACAAACTCGTTTCGGGTTAGGGTATGCCACCTCCTTTACGACTTCCAAGTCAGATGAGGACACCTTTTCCCCTTTTCAAGACTGCTCGTTGCCCTCCAACTCATCTCGTGCTCTCGAGCAAGCATTACCAGTAAATATGGTAGTGACGGATCCCTTCGAATCAGACGAACAAGAATCCGAACTATTCGAGAATGACGCTTGGGCTCAGCAAATGGATACACAGTGGGAATTCTGCTTCGAGCAGAGAGAACCTCCCACCAAAGATGAAGTTATCCAGATTAATGTTGGGGATGAACTTTCACCAAAGCCAATATTTATCAGTAACAATCTTTCTCCAGCTGAAAGGGAAGAAGTCATTCAACTGATAAGAAAATACATCGACATCTTTGCGTAGAATTATGAGGATATGCCAGGACTTGATCCAAAGGTGGCTACTCATAAACTCAACATATTGCCCGATTTAAAGCCTGTAAAGCAGCACCAGCACCGGTTCTGCCCGGATATGATGGATGCCATTGAAGCTGAAGTCAAGAAGTTGATAGCCTGCGGTTTCATCCGGAAGGAACAACATCCCGACTGGGTCGCCAATGTTGTTCCGGTCATGAAGAAGAATGGAAAAGTACGAGTCTGTATCGATTATCGAGATCTAAACGCAGCCTGCCCCAAGGACGAGTTTCCTCTTCCCATCACAGACGTCATGATCGATAATACCTGCGGTTTCGAACGTATGTCTTTCATGGACGGATTCTCAGGAGACAATCAAATCAAGATGCATCCTGAAGACGAGAAGCATACTGCCTTCCGGACACCACTGGGGGTATATTGCTATACGGTTATGCCCTTCGGGTTGAAGAACGCCAGATCTACTTACCAACGGGCTATGAGTAACATATTCCACAAGCATTTACACAAGACATGGAATGTTACGTAGACGATATAGCTGTCAAAAGCCGCCTCAGGGTCAATCACATCCAAGACTTAAAGACGGTATTTGAGCTGATACGCCAACATCAACTCAAAATGAATCCTACAAAGTCCTTTCTGGGTGTATCTAGTGGCAAATTTCTGGGATTCGTCATTACCGCCAAAGGCATTCAAGTGGACCCTGATAAAGTCAAGGCCATCTTGGAAATGCGACCACCCCGTAATCTGAGGGAACTCAGGGGATTTCAAGGTCGTCTGGCCTATATCCGGAGATTTATATCCAACCTCTCTGGAAGATGCCAGCATTTTTCTCGCCTCATGAAGAAAGGTGTATCCTTCGTATGGGACGAAGCCTGTCAGCAAGCGTTCGGGGATATCAAGCGCTACCTCACTAGTCCGCCAGTTCGGGTGCCTCCCGTCATAGGAAGACCATTCTTCCTGTACGTTCGAGCGATG
Organism: Iris macrosiphon; assembly: GCA_036927795.1. Lineage (NCBI taxonomy): Eukaryota > Viridiplantae > Streptophyta > Magnoliopsida > Asparagales > Iridaceae > Iris > Iris macrosiphon. The sequence goes on along the minus strand of JAYESA010000006.1, from coordinate 56,859,566 downwards.
GACCATTCTCTGGGAGCTCTTCTCGTGCAGAAGAATGATGCAGGACATGTACAGGCTATCTACTATCTAAGTAGAATGATGATCGGAGCTGAGCACCGGTACAATCCGGTGGAAAAAGAATATTTGGCTCTGATGTTCGCTATCCAGAAGATGCGGCACTATGTCACCGGCCAGACTATTCACATCATCTCCAAGATCAATCCTCTTCGGGTACTGATGAACAAGCCAAGTATTCTTAACTCCCGACTCACAACTTGGGCGATGTTATTGACACCATATGACATGGTGTACGTCCCTCAGAAGTCCATCAAAGGCCAAGCATTGGCAGACTTCCTAGCTGCTCATCCGATCCCGGAGGCCTCCAAATTATACGAGGACATTCCCGATGAAGTTGCATAATGTAGTTCCGCAATGGAAAATGACGCATGGCAACTGTTCTTCGACGGCGCCTCCAGGACTAGTCCCAGAGGAAACGTGGTTTCAGGGGTAGGAATTATCCTGGATACTCCTGATAAACTCGTCATCTATCGAGCATACTCTCTTAACGAGCCCTGTTCCAATAATATGGCAGAGTACAATGCTCTACTAATTGGGCTCCAAGTTGCTAAAGAGCTGGAGGTCAAATCTCTGGAAGCTTTTGGTGATTCTCTGCTTATCGTCAATCAAGTCAGAGGAATATATGAAGTCCGGAATCCAGACCTCATCCCCTATCATCAAGCAACGGTCGAGATAGCCATGACATTCAAGGGGTTCTTCCTAGAGCATGTACCTCGATCTCAGAATCTAGAAGTCGATGCCCTAGCCAGTCTAGCTGCAGATTTAGCTACTCCTATAAGAAGGCAGAATTCGGTAATCCTTCTTAACAGAGATCTATTTTGCATGAAGAACAACGCTCACATCGAACGCAGTTACGCTGTGAACACCGATCCTCCTACGAGAGATTGGAGAAGTCCCTTTATAGATTTTGTGGCATACGAAATCTTGTCGGAGGATCCTAAAGAAGCAGCATCCGTCAAAAGACGATCATTATGCTTCTACTTCGATGCATCTTCACAATGCCTATATCGCCGGACCTACGACGGACTGCTATTGAGATGTCTCTCTAATGACGAAGCACAACAGATCATCCGCGAAGCTCATGACGGCGTATGCGGGGCGCATCAACCCGGTCCTAAGCTACAGTATCGTATCAGGAGAATGGGTTATTACTGGCCGCCTGAGAAGAAGATAAGAGGAAGTTAATGTCAAACAAGATGTTAATTTTCCTAAAGAAGAGGCACGAAAAGACGATAGTGATGCTAGCCAAGCTGTCATACCTGGAGAAGAGGGCCTGCTAACTGACGCTGGCAAATACTCTTTCAGGTCTTCGTCGAGATCCACTTGAGGCTCATCAACTGGAATCTCGCTAGAAGCGCTGACGGGCACGGCAGGGGCCTCTCCCAATGCTGATTCGGACAAAGGTATATGGAATCTTATGACCAGCCTCGAGGGTGACTTCGTTCCGCTACCTGAAGCAGTAGCAGCGGTAGCAGCCGCCGGCTGAGATTCTCCGACGCCACCGGCCGAAACTGTAGAAGGTTCCTCTCTAAAAGGCGAGAAACCCCCAATCAAAGAATCATCCCCGACAGAGGGAGAAGCAGGCTCACTTCCAGGAGCCTCAATGCCAGGAATCTGGAGAGGACGAGTAACCATCCTCTTCGTCCTCTTATGAGAGGAAGCCTCCTTCAGAGCGGGAGCCCTTCGTTTCCCGGAGACTACCAACGCCCCTGCAGGCGGAGGTATTTCACCCCTCGGTACCGATACGAGAGGCTCATCCGGAGTAGCGGACTCGTCACCCTCGTCAGAAGAAATCGAGGGGACTTCGACCCTTCCCCCAGGCTTGGAAGAGGGCATCCTAAAGCTTCCACCCATATCAAAATCATGATGGGAGGTATTCGTTGCCACATAGAACTGGGCATACGAATGCAGGATGCGCAGCTCCGTGGAGGGTGTGACGAAGGGCACAGTAAAAATTGCCCCGGTGCAGCCCATGATAAAATATCGCCATCCCCTCGCTCTATCGATGAGTCCACCTCTGGACCTTAAGCTGGTGACGAGATTGCCCACATGCAACTAATCATACCCAAACTGCCTGGGAAACCGACTAGGCAGGTAGGGTTCGAAGAGGCAGTGATCTTCACTTCTGTACAGCATGTGGGAAGGTCTAATGCAGACCAACCAATTGAAGGCTTCAGGAGAAAGAGTAGTCATATCTCTACCTGAGTCCTCAAGCCGAATCCCCGATTGGTTGCGATGAACAGAGGGGACAGTGCAAAGGAGCTTCCAGCTGTGACCGCAATGCAGCACCCGCCGACAGTCTAAAACTGTGAGCACATTCCAAGGGGATTCCTTGTAATTCAGCAAGAAACTCCCCCCCCAAGCTACTGTCGGAACCGGGAGACATCACCCGGGGGTTATGGAGAATTAACCATCCTATCAAATACAGGTATGGTAATTCCACCCGGGGAAAGCTTTCACGTCGAGCTTCATCAGCGAGCAGCGCCTCAGTCATTGCCCTCGGGCCAGCTTGTATACGGCACACCATAGCAGGGAGCAAGCCCAGTCTCGCTCCAAATACTAGACGCACTGCAGGCCACAAGGTATTGCGGTAAATATGATCCGCAGATGCGATATCGGGTACCACCAGTCGGTGTAGCCATATAGAGAGGAAGCCAGTCAGTTGAGCTTCCTTGGATAGAGCCCTGCGGCAATGCCTCAGATAGCTGTAGGCCTTAGTACCTGCAGGATATTTTCCTATCCCTTCGACGAGGATCTGATCCGGAGCCCTAGCATCCTCCAGGAGATCGTCGACTTCCTGAGCAGTCAGCACGCTCAGAGGATTCACAGGCTCATCCTTGACTTCCAAGACTTTCTCCGGCTGAGCAGCCCTAGCCCGGTGAAAAAAGAGGTAGGACGTCCATTTACTGGTGTGAGCCAAATCTGAAGGCTCAGCATAGAAGGCGGTGCAAGCAAGGTAGTGCCACATCAGCTCCTGATACACTTCCACTACCCGAGGGTCTGAATCCCCCAACTTCCGGTTCGTGGGAATATACTCTTCGTACGGAGTATCCCCCATCGGCAGTCTTGAGATCTCTGCCATCTCATGAAGGGCCAATCCCAACTCCCCCAGCAGAGTGGCAAAAGTCCCGATGAGCGGAATGTATCGCTCCATCAGTGCCAAAACAGGTTAGGGTTAGGAGGTAACCCAACGCTGGTGGCACTCACAGCTGCCAACAGACCAATATTCTCCAACTCAATCAGAAAATGCTCCAGGGCCCAATCAACTAAACGAGCCCATAGAAGATTTGTTGGGGTCATCCACCCGTTACATCGAGGATTCGCCTTGGGGTATACTCCTCTGCGCCCCATAAAATCATTGCAAAAGGTCGACAATTGCACCGGCTGGAGCACCAAGCTGTCTTCACTCGGGATACTGCCCGGGTACAATTCCCTGAACAACGTTACATGACCGGAAGGGCGGCTGACAAATAGGCCAGATCCTTTCTGGTAGAAGATCTTTCCCGGCCTACCGTGAAGATCGGGAGTCAGCGTCCACGACATCTTCCTGGGATGAGTAGCATGGGAGAATGCCGAGATGGGATAATCTCTCGGCATCTTGGGCAGACTCAAGACCAACTTTCCGGCAGGGAAAACCCAGAGTTCTTTCTTTGGCTTCGTCTGGGACTGCTTATCAATCATGTCCCCGAAAAGAAAGGCCGGCTTTATATACTGGTCCCCGTCTACATACGTCAAAGGCTCTCCATTAATTATGTTCAGCAGCGTTCGCTCGCCCTGAGCCGATATCCAGATTTCCCTTCCTTTGGGATATTGGGGTCCGAAGATAGGAAATACCAAATAGGACAGATCCTCCAGATAGTTGGAGTACAGTAGCCCGACGGCAGAACCTATCACCTCGGCTAGCGGAGACTCGTCCAAGTTAACTGCAAGGGTACGAGAAAAACACGTCAGTTTTATACTAGGCGATACAAATGTCACAGCACATGCCAAGAGACAACGGTCTGAGCTCTACGCCAAGACTGTACAAACTTGATCGTTTATGCCGGAATTGTCATCCAGAAGCGTAAAATTCAAGTCGGCAGTATACTGTCTGTGCTTTACGCCAGACTACCAAGGTTCGAGCTATTACGCCAGAATTTTCATCCACAAGCGTAAAAGTTCAAAATATTACAGTATACACCAAGTTTTCGGCAGTCAAAGCATTTTACGCTCAACTGCGAAAATCTGGAGTTTTACGCTGACACATTAGAAATGTGGGCGTAAAAGATAAAACGTCTCCGTGCATCATCTTCCTCAAAGAGGCTATCAGCACAGAAGACGACCTAGCGCGGTCACGTTCAACGTATGCGAAGGATTTTTTAGTCATTCTCATTCGTCCCAAAAGCTCTACCTATCAGGCCGGGTGCACTGCTCATCGGCGGGATGCTCAGCTCAGAATGGGGTTTATCCTGTCCAACCGGAGGCACTCCTGCTTGGGCAGAAGAACAAGAAGAGGAATCAATCTTCTTTCCCTTAGAGGAGGAGGATTGCTTAGAGGCCATTACTGGAAACTTTGAAGACTCAGAGAAGACTTGGAGAAGAGCTCGAACAGTCGGAGGCTTTCTTTCGTAGAAGACGGATGAAAAGTTTTTCTCTCAGAAAACTTGGGATATATATATAGTTCGGATGGACTCCTCGGACCCCGAACCAAATCTCCTAATTAAATATTCGGTTATGATTAGGTCCTACGTCAGCCTATTATTCAGAGAAGACGGACAGTCAGCAAATTTGAAAAGTTTTTCGTGCAAAGCAGGTCAGCAGTTCTTACGCTAAGGAGCTTTCTACGCTCGACAACAACAGATCTACGGTTTCACGCTCGCAAGCTATAAGTCTATGGTTTTACGCCCGGATGCCTTTGTGCTCGGTAGCTTTTATGCTCGAGAGGCTACAATCCTACGACTTTATGCCAGCAGATAACAAATCGATGATCTCACGCTCGGTGGCGCTTAGTTTACGGTCAGAAGCAACAGATCCGCGACTTCACGCTCGGAAAATTTTCTTTTCAGAAGCTACAAATCTACAGTTCTACGCTAAGGAGCTTTCTACGCTCGACAACTACGAATCTACGGCTTTACGTTCGACGGCTACAAGTCAGGTTTTACGCCCATATGCCTTTGTGCTCAGTAGCTTTTATGCTCGAGAGGCTACAAACCTACGACTTCACGCTCAGGAACTACAAGTCTATGATTTTACGCTCGATGGTGTTTAGTTTATGCTCAGAAGCTGCAGACTAATGATTTCATGCTCCATGACTTCCCGCACATCTGAAGGATACGCCGGCCAGATCACGCGTACATCTGAACGGTCCTCAGAAGCGGTCAATTGCAAAGAGTTCACACAGAGGATACTAGTTCTTGACCTCAAGATATCCCAAGTACCCGAAGCATACAGAGTTCAACATTGAAAAACTACTCTTCTTCATGGGTCGATTCGAAGTTCATCCAGACTCCAGTCTGAATATTTCATCTATCAAGATGGCAACTCAGTTTGACAGCCATTTCTCGACCCTGTTCTAAGGGATTTTCGAGAAATCATTCTTGAAGATGATGTCTGAACAAAGACATTCTGTTCATCAGAAGTAGCAGTTCAGAATTCTACGCGGTTTCTCACTCCTAAAATAGCAGGACGGTTCGAACACTCGAATGCTAAAGCGGCTTTCTACGCATCTATAGTTATGCGTAAAAGACAGGACAGGACCTAGCACTCTTTCTAAACAGAGTCGGCATAAAAATTAGACGTATCGAAGCTACACATATTCAGACTTCACAGCAACGTATGGCAAGATGATCATATGCACGGAAGAAAGACAATTTTATTAAAAAGAAAGAATCATGATTACATATGAGGAAAATCCAATCTACAAGGGTTTTTCTTTATTTCTTATGATTACATATGAGGGAAATCCCGTCTACAAAAAGGATTTTTCTCGTCGTCGTCAGAAGGCCACCCCCATAATCTGTTCTGACAGGTTCTCGCATTGGTGGAGATCTTCCTCTTCTTCCAAGACGGTTCGTCGACACCCACAGTCGATGAACAAGAAGATGATCAGTGGCGGAAGGATACAAAAATGGGCATAGACCCATCCTCCAATAGAAAGAAAGCAGGGTAAATTTGCTTCCCTACAGACCAACGCCGCTCGAGCCGGGACGGAGCTAGTTTGTCTGCTCCCACCCCCGGAGGTAACGGGAGAAGGCGCCACTTGCAAGCGCCATGGTGGAAAATGATTCTTCCTCTCTCCCGAAGAACCACCATACAAAGTTGCTAATTATCCCGAGCAAGGGAGGCTATGATATCCTTCCATGATCCATCGTTGCAGATAAGACTTGCTCGAAGACGCCATCTTTTTTGGCTCCTTACATGCTAGAAGAACATGGTCTTCTTCTTCCTCGGATCGACCCGACGGACTCCGGCGATCATCCTTGTGTGGCGAAAGGAATACGGGAAGAACAGGTTAAACTCCTCGACCTTTTTATAGGCGAGAGAGGTCACACCGGTCCCCAATAAATCTGCCATAAAGTCAGCATCGACCGTTTTAACGCTCCATTCAGAAACGTTTCGAGTTACGAGGAGCGGTTCATGCTTCATTCAAAGCGTTCCAAATTTCGAAGAAATTTGAAAGCTTTGAAGGGGGTCTTGTAGAAGCATGAAAAATACGCTGGATAGCTCTACGCAGCATGTTGATGCAGGACAGCATAAGCAGGGGACCTCAAGGCCATCAAGAGTGCAACGGAGCTTTTTCGCTGAGCACGGCATAAAATATGAGGGGACCATCCGCGTAAATGCAGTATGTCCAGGCCGCTTCAGCGTAGACGGGGTGTTTTATCGCCTCCATGGTATAAAACTCATCCGCTTTCAAAGCAGCGTTAAAGCGTATGAGGAATGCTTCGTCTTCCCCGAAATGAACCTGTCAAGTCACGCAGTGAACCTGACATCTGACTCCTGACAGAAAGTGTTGCACAGCTACTCAGATGACGGCTGGAAAGATAGCAGACCACTCGAGATGCGCCCCACAGTATGATGGCGGATCTCTGCATTTAATGCAGAGGATTTGATTAAATATTACCGAACCGTCGTTTACTGATATCCCCTCAGCGGAGACTGCTTTTACGCATACAAGGGGATACGCTGCCTTGTTTAACACAGGCAGACGTGAACTGTTTACGCTCCGCGGAAGACAAACAGACTGCCACGTCAAAAGCTGCTCTTCGTACAGGGCTTGAGGCACGTCTCTGCACCGAATGCTCAGAACGGTGGCAGGCCTTCGGAACACGCCTCGGCAATTAATGATGATAGCGGATCTCTACATTTAATGCGAGAGATTTGATTATATCTCTAAGAGCCGTAATTTCGGCTAAAGATGTCCACATTACCTCGGCTTCTACACCCATTTAGCTTCTATGCTCGTTCGGCTTCTATGCTCATTCGGCCTTCTGTGCTTATTCGACTTCTATGCTATCAGGCTTCTACGCCTACTCGGCTTCTATGCCTACTTGGCTTCTACGCCATGGTGACAGATATTGGCTTCTACGCCAACCTCTTCTACACGAGGGATACCTACCTACATGGCTTCTAAGTCGTGATCTTCGTAGCGATTATAGAGTTTTGTCCCTTAGTTGGACCCGTGTCACACGCTCATTCAAAAGGTCATCTATACGCAGGCTTTGGTTATTTTAACCGTTGTGTAAAAGGGTATTATACTTTCCACTACTCAGTTTCTACACCGACTGAGTGGTCACTGTCACCAAAACTCTATAAATAGAGACCTCTATCAACAGAGGAACAGGAGGAGACTTCAAAAAAGTCGAACAAGGTCGAAACTTTGAAAGAAGATCGAACAAGGTCGAACCTCCAAAGAGATCGGACCATGGGTCAAAACATTGGAGATTGAGGAAAGATCGAAGAGTCCTTGAGAGAGAGAGAGAAGCATCCAGAGCTCAGGCAAAGAGTAGCGATCGACGACATTAGCATCGTGCATCCATCCTCTTTCACCACCTACGAAGCTGCTTTCCGTCTTCCACGGCACTTCTTCACCATCGTGTAGTCCAAGGGCTAAAGTGATCGACTGCAGATCAGACACCTATAGCAATCATCTACCCAGATTAAATAAATTGTACTCCCACATCCTCATGTAGGATCAAATTATACAAGTTTGTTTGTAAACCAAAGAAAGCGGGTTTCGTGTAAACCTCGTATTATATATATTTCGTTCTTTCATTTAATACCACAAACAGCTGGGGCTTCAGATCAGGTTCTCGATGAGGAGATAGGGAGTTACCCTGCCGGCACTAAAGCCTACAGTTATATGAGGCATTGCCACAAGCCTCTGTCAAGGGAAGCTCAACTGGCTGGCTTCCTCTCTGTATGGCTACGCCGACTGGTAGTACCTGACATTGCATCTTCGGATCGCATTCACAGCAACACCTTATGGCCTGCAGTGTGTCTAGTGTTCGGGGCAAGACTGGGCCTACTCCATGCCATGGTATGCCGCATACAAGCTGGCCTGAGGGCCATTACTGATGGGCTGCTTGCCAACGAAATACGGCATGATAGCTTTCCCAGGGTAGAATTACCGTTCCTGTATTTGATGGGATGGTTAATTCTCCATAACCCTAGGGTGATGTCTCCCGGCTCTGCAGTAGTTCGGGAAGTAATTTCTTGTTGAATTACAAGAATTCTACTTGGAACGTGGTCACAGTCGTGGACTGTCGATGTCACTACCACATTTTAGGAAAAAGGGTATTTTAGTAATTTCCTATTTAAATAAATATTGTGCACGGTAAATAATTTTTGTTGTATTATTTAATTGTTGTTGGATGTTATTTAATTATTTTGGACTTATTTTAGTGGACCCAACTAGTGTAGTTTGGACCCATGGACCAACATGAATTAAATAGTTAGATTTGGCCCATAGAAAGCCCATAGTTAAGGAGATAGATTAAATTAATTAAGTGATTAGACTAGAAGCTTCCTTCCTTAATTATTTCTTCATGAGAGGCCCCAAGGGATACATTGGACATTTTATAATTGCTTGGGGAAGGGGGCATGGCCGGCCTATATTAGGAGGGGGAATTTCTCTCTCCTCTCATTCTCATTCCAAATCTAGATCTAGAAATTTCCACTCCCAAATTTTTTCCATTCCCATTCCAATTGTTCACCAAATTCATTCCAAATTCTTCCCAATTCACCATTAGAAAGTTGAGAAGCAAGGATCTAGAAGGAGGAAGCAAGGATCTACAAAGAGGAGCAAGGATCTACAATTTGGAAGCAAGTTCATCTCAATTGGAGGTTTCATTGGGAATCCATCTTCCAATAGGTATAATTCAGTTTTTCCTATTAAAATAGCTTCTAAATCTGAGATTTAATCATGTAAAATTAACCCATATGTATGTACTACCCATAGGACTTTGTTTTATGTTCATAGGAGACCCATGGAGAAAGTTATGGTGCTTTTTGTGTCAATTTTGTTGGAATTCTGAATTTATATTTTGTTGTGTGTGTCGCTTGATCCTATAGATCAATTGGACATGTGATTATGTGTTTGGGGCTTGTGTCGTGTCCATATTTGGGTACTTGTGGTTCGTATCCCAACTATTTGGTGATACGTGTCATTTTGGGGGTTTTCCTCCGACACGGGGCTTTGTACATGTCGTATTTTGACACGGACACATAGATCTACTTTTGACACTTTGATTTATTCATAAATATTATTTGTGATTTGTTTGTATCCTTCGGGGTGCAATTGGTTGTGTGTTGGACTCGTGTCACATGCGTATCCTAGATCTAGTGGGATACGGTGTGATACTCTCCAATTGTGTAGATTTTTGAATAGATCTAATTATGTATGGTTTAAATTCTTCAATTATAACTAGTAAATATATATAGATATTATATATTTATTTTGTGTATTTATTATAGTAATTATTGTAGCATAGATCTATATATTTTTGTGTGTGCTAATATAATGTACAAATATAATATGTAGCTTTCTTGCATGTAATTATATATGTACTTATGTTAATAGTATAAATTATACATAAATGTTTTATAAAATATATTTATGTGTTTAATTGTGTAATTATATTATTTATAATTATTATGTAATTATTTGTATATTAATGAATGTATTTTTATGTATGCTTCTAGCCATGTAAAATACGTACATATGTGCATGTGTTTGGTATTTTAATTTTGTAAGTTTATATGTATGTATATATAAGTATATAGTTATTAAATTGTTTATATATATATATGCATTTTGATTTATATATCTTATATATATATGTTCTTTTGTGAGGTATAATACTAGTAGTAATATATTATATTATTTGTATAAATATTGGTTTGTATATATATTATTTAGAGTGTATAATATTATATTATTAGTATACTTTGTGTGGGTATCAATTGGGATTTAATTTGATTCCTAAATTGTTGTATTTTATTTTCTATATTATTTGTATAGATGTCTTGTGAGGATGACCTTGGTTTGACCATGTTTGACTTAAGTTGACTTTAGAGTTGACCATAGTTGACTTTTAACTTAGAATTAATTTATTGACCTAGAAGTTGACTAGTTTGACTTGTTCTCTTTCTGGGACCTTGTTTTAATGTGGTATTCCATATCTAGGTCTTCGAGGCACCGAGTCAGATATCTGTGAGACTTTTTATTTGGACTTCAGGCGAGTACATTCTCTGATAGTTTCTCATTTATGATATCCTCTATGTTCGTTGTATCTAGTATAGATATACATGTTTCTCTTGACACTATGGTTACACGGATTGGTATATCCGGATCTCGTCATGAGATATTATTCCTTGGTATATGGTGTATATGGTGCAAGTATTGTTTCATTGGTTATCTTGTACATGTACAGATACCGATTTTCGGGAGGAGTCGCTCTCTTCTTGGGGAATCTAGTGCCATAGCATACCGTGGTTGGATCTATTATACCAGTTGGGGGTGGGGAGTATTAGTATAGATATATGATCAAATCCCTATTGAATAAAGTATTGGTAAGCGAATAGTGTTGATCATGCACCGCACGTATGATTAGCCAGGCCGCATTGTATCTTGCCCAAGCCGATCACATGTTAAGCTAGTACTCACACACTTAGTCATTAGTATTATTATTTCAGTGGCATATTGTTCATTATTGTATTTCTCTCCAGTATTTCCTTATTGTTTATATATCTCTTGTATCTATTGTGCATCTTGTTTATCCATAGCTATTTACTGTTACATAGTTTTTATCATGGATTAGAACTGCTATTAGAGATGTACTCTGCTCTTTTCCTGACTGGATATATTTTTTCAGATGACACTGAGGAGTACCCTACCTATTATGGACCCCAGGATGTTGTGGGTTTAGATTCGGAGACCCTGGCTCAAGAGGGACTTATCCCAACTGAGACAGTTGACCCTGGAGTGTAGCTTGTAGTATGATAGTATTCTTTTATACTGGATTTGTCTCCAGCTTACTTTGTTACTCTTCAGACTCATTGATGTATTATTTTAAACTCATGAGTTGTATGATGACTATTCTATTCTTATCTGATTTTGTGCTCATTCTATCTTAGTTCTGTGATTGAGTATTCTATCATTATTGGTGGTTCATTACTTTAGATAGACTATCTAGACAGCGTTCTACCGCCGATTCTGCGGCGTAGGCTGGGCGTTGTTTCCGACTAGTATCCTTACATCGGGTACGGGTCGTGACACGTTTTTGGTGGTGGCCCATGCAGGTCTAGCTTCACAAGTATGTGATGTCGTGGTAGTGCGATAACTTAGTTGTACTACTGCGAGCCTGCGATAGGATATAGGATATAGGCTGAGATACTCAATCACATCTAGGAAAATTCTTTTGATTCAACTATTCTTCTTTGACATTGATACTTGATCCCTTAAACTGTCCTTTCCTTGATATCTTTTATCATGTGCCATATTGATCCTCATTCCATCTTTTTATGAGACATACTCGGAGATACTTACGGAGGCACGCAAGGTTGAGCGGGATCTGGGTTTGAAGACCAAGAGAGACCGTGATTCTTTTCTGGGGGCCAACGGCAGTGCAGTATCTGCCAAACGTCCTCATTTCCAGTCCAGACCTTTCCAGCAGCCACAGCAGAACCAGACTCCAGCTAGAGCGCCTTTTCACCAGGCACCTCAGCAGCAGAGACAGTTACAGCAAGCTCCATACAACTTTTGCAAGAAGCCTGGCCACATCTGGGAAGTTTGCAGGAGGAGGCTAGGAGTTTGTTTGTATTGTGGTACTGAAGGGCATCAATCAAGGGAGTGTCATCGTCGTGCAGTTCAGGGAGCAGCTCCAGCTCCGAGGACACAGACGAGACCACCTGCAGCACAGCCGAGGGGACCGCTTTCGACACAGCAGCAGCGTTTTGTCCAGCATCAACAGCAGGAAGGTGCTCGACAGGGACGAGCGTTTGCTATGACCGTCGGAGAGGAGGAACCCACCGGAGATGTCATCGCAGGTTCTATTCTTCTTGATTCTATTCCAGCTTTAGCTTTGTTTGATAGTGGTACTTTCCATAGTTTTGTATCTATTTCTTTTGCTCTGAAGCATGGTTTGGTAGCTGAGTCTTTGCTTAGGACTTGCAAAATCATGACCGGGGGAGGCATTATCCTGGTTAATGATATTTGTAAGGACCGGAGAGTTACTCTGGGAGGCCGGGAGTTGAGTGCGTGTCTACTTGTAATGCCACTTTCGAGCTACGATATTATACTTGGGATGGATTGGTTGAGTAGGCACAGTGCTAGCATAGACTGTAGAGGAGGTAGAGTTTTGTTTGGTCCGCCAGGAGAGCCAGAGTTCGAGTTTTGCTAGAGGAGCTGTGGAGCAAGGGAAGGCATTATTTGTGGAGCTATGGTGGAAGACAAGGAGTTGCCGCATTCGTTGATAGCAGAATTCTTGGATGTGTTTCCTGAGGAATTGCCAAGATTGCCACCAGATCGAGATGTTGAATTTTCTATAGACTTGGTGCCAGGTGCAGAACCAATTTTGCAGCATGTCTATAGAGTAAACAACAGCGAGCTGGTCGAGTTAAAGAAGCAGGTGGACAAATTGCAGGATAAGGGGTTTATCAGATCGAGTTCTTCACCATGGGGAGCCCCGATATTGTTTGTACCAAAGAAGGATGGATCGGTGCGCATGTGCATTGATTACAGGGCTTTGAATAATCTTACTATCAAGAATAAGTATCCTTTGCCACGGATTGATGATCTGTTTGATCAGTTGAGTGGTACGAAGGTATTTTCTAAGATAGATTTGAGATCAGGCTACCATCAAGTGAAGGTGAAGCCGGAGGACATACCGAAGACTGCTTTTAGAACTCGGTATGGTCAGTACGAGTTTATGGTGATGCCGTTTGGTTTGACTAATGCACCGGCGGTATTTATGAACTTGATGAACAAGGTGTTCCACCAGTACCTTGACAAGTTCGTGGTGGTGTTCATCGACGACATACTCATATACTCGAGGACACCGGAGGAGCATGAGGAGCATTTGAGGATTGTGTTGGATGTGCTGAGGAAGGAGAAGCTTTATGGGAAGTTGTCTAAATGTGAGTTTTTCTTGGACAAGGTAGAATTCTTGGGGCATGTTGTGACTGGTGATGGTATTTCAGTGGATCCGAAGAAGATTTCAGCAGTGGAATCTTGGAAGACTCTGAGTTTGGTAGCAGAGATCAGGAGTTTCTTGGGATTGACAGGCTACTACAGAAAGTTTGTGCAAGATTTTTCGAGGATTGCCGAGCCGATGACCAAACTCACAAGGAAGGATGTGGAGTTTGTTTGGACGGAGGATTGCCAGGTTGCTTTTGAAGAGTTGAAGAAGAGGTTGACGTCTGCTCCTATTTTGACGTTGCCATCAGGGTCCGGAGGTTTCACTATTTATAGTAATGCATCGGGGAAGGGTTTAGGTTGTGTTCTTCAGCAGCATGGAAAAGTGATTGCCTATGCATCCAGGCAATTGCGTCCTCATGAAAAGAACTATCCTACCCATGATTTGGAGTTGGCAACCGTCATCTTCGCTCTGAAGTTGTGGAAACATTATTTGTACGGAGAGCGTGTGGAGATCTTCACAGACCACAAAAGCTTGAAGTACGTTTTCACGCAGAAGGAGTTGAACATGAGGCAGCGTCGATGGTTGGAACTGATGAAGGATTTTGGTATCTCTTTGCAATATCATCCTGGGAAAGCCAATGTAGTTATCGATGCTTTGAGCAGGTATCCGGTAGCTATGTTCTTGACGCATGATCGATATTTGTTGGAGGACTTAGAGAGCTTGGGCATTGAGGTGATTGTTCCTGGTAGTGCTATGCAGATGTGGGGACTGCAGATACACTCATATTTGATGGACAGGATCAAGGCAGCACAGTATGATGATGTATTTTTGAGGAGTATCAGAGCTCAGGTGAGAGCAGGATTGGAGGATGATTTCACTATTACAGAGGATGAATCTTTGAGGCATGGAGTTAGATTGTGTATGCCTAGTGGGGAGTTGCGAGAGGAGGTGTTGCAGGAAGTGCATCACTCTCAGTATTCTATACATCCAGGTGCTAACAAGATGTATCGGGATATGCGAGAGAGTGTGTGGTGGTATGGCATGAAGAGGAAAGTGGCACAGTTTGTATCCAGATGCTTAGTGTGCCAGCAGGTGAAAGCCGAGAGGCAGAGGCCAGGAGGGTTACTTCAGCCATTACCCATTCCAGAGTGGAAGTGGGAACACATTACTATGGATTTTGTGTCCGGACTTCCACGATCTCCAGGAGGGAAAGACGCGATTTGGGTCATTGTTGATAGGTTGACCAAGTTGGCCCACTTTTTGCCTTTCAAGGTGGGTTTGTCTACGGAGAAGCTGGCAGAGATGTATGTGAGGCAGATCGTTAGGATACATGGAGTTCCCGTCAGCATAGTCTCAGATCGGGATAGTCGTTTTACTTTTCATTTCTAGAGGAGTTTGCAGGAGAGTTTGGGCACTCAGCTCAGGTTCAGTACTGCATATCATCCCCAGACAGATGGGCAGTCTGAGAGGACTATCCAGACTCTCGAGGATATGTTACGTACTTATGTACTAGATTTCGGGGGTTCTTGGGAGGACCATCTCCATTTGGTAGAGTTTGCTTACAACAACAGTTACCAGGCCAGTATAGAGATGTCACCTTTTGAAGCTCTATATGGTCGGAGGTGTCGTACTCCTTTGTCTTGGGACGATATTGGAGAAAGAGTTTTGCTTGGGCCAGAGATGGTTGTGAATGCAGCGGAGAAGGTTCAGTTGATCAGAGACAGACTTCGAGTGGCGCAGGACAGACAGCGGCATTGGCCCGATAGCCATCGGAGACCTTTGGAGTTCGAGGTATAGTTTAGATTTTGTTTGTGCTTGTTCTTGTTTGTTATAAATTAAGTTCTTAAGATGGTGTTTTGTTCTAGGTGGGTGGTTTGGTGTTTCTGAGGATTTCTCCGACACGAGGCACGATTCGCTTCGGTGGAGGCGGAAAGCTTAGTCCGCGATTCATCGGACCTTTCACTATTCTAGAGAGGGTCGGTGCAGTTGCTTATAGACTAGACTTGCCACCTGCATTGGAGGGAGTGCACAACGTGTTTCATGTGTCGCAGTTGAGACGATACGTGGCAGATCCTAGTCATGTATTGGATCACTCGGAGATAGAGGTGGGCCCTACTCTTAGCTATCCAGAGCAGCCAGTTGAGATTCTGGATCGGAGAAAGAAGGTGTTGAGGAACCAGACTATTCCTTTGGTACGCAACGCATGGAGGCATCACTCTCCGGGGGAGTCTACCTGGGAGAGAGAGGATGACATGCGAGAGCGTTATCCATATTTGTTTGTACCTTGAGGTATGTTATGTTCTAGTTATGTTCTGTTCATTAGTTAATTGTGATTCTTTAGTTATGTTCTGTGATTTTCTGGGGGTAGTTTTTATCTTTAAATTTCGAGGACAAAATTATTTTAAGGAGGGTAGACTTGTCACTACCACATTTTAGGAAAAAGAGTATTTTAGTAATTTCCTATTTAAATAAATATTGTGCATGGTAAATAATTTTTGTTGTATTATTTAATTGTTGTTGGATGTTATTTAATTATTTTGGACTTATTTTAGTGGACCCAACTAGTGTAGTTTGGACCCATGGACCAACATGAATTAAATAGTTAGATTTGGCCCATTTAGAAAGCCCATAGTTAAGGAGATGGATTAAATTAATTAAGTGATTAGACTAGAAGCTTCCTTCCTTAATTATTTCTTCATGAGAGGCCCCAAGGGGAACATTGGACATTTTACAATTGCTTGGGGAAGGGGGCTTGGCCGGCCTATATTAGGAGGGGAGAATTTCTCTCTCCTCTCATTCTCATTCCAAATCTAGATCTAGAAATTCCCACTCCCAAATTCTTTCCATTCCCATTCCAATTGTCCACCAAATTTATTCCAAATTCTTCCCAATTCACCATTAGAAAGTTGAGAAGCAAGGATCTAGAAGGAGGAAGCAAGGATCTACAAAGAGGAGCAAGGATCTACAATTTGGAAGCAAGTTCATCTCAATTGGAGGTTTCATTGGGAATCCATCTTCCAATAGGTATAATTTAGTTTTTCCCATTAAAATAGCTTCTAAATCTGAGATTTAATCATGTAAAATTAACCCATATGTATGTACTACCCATAGGACTTTGTTTTATGTTCATAGGAGACCCATGGAGAAAGTTATGGTGCTTTTTGTGTCAATTTTGTTGGAATTCTGAATTTATATTTTGTTGTGTGTGTCAATTGATCCTATAGATCAATTGGACATGTGATTATGTGTTTGGGGCTTGTGTCGTGTCCATATTTGGGTACTTGTGGTTCGTATCCCAACTATTTGGTGATACGTGTCATTTTGGGGGTTTTCCTCCGACACGGGGCTTTGTACATGTCGTATTTTGACACGGACACATAGATCTACTTTTGACACTTTGATTTATTTATAAATATTATTTGTGATTTGTTTGTATCCTTCGGGATGCAATTGGTTGTGTGTTGGACTCGTGTCACATGCGTATCCTAGATCTAGTGGGATACGGTGTGATACTCTCCAATTGTGTGGATTTTTGAATAGATCTAATTATGTATGGTTTAAATTCTTCAATTATAACTAGTAAATATATATAGATATTATATATTTATTTTGTGTATTTATTATAGTAATTATTGTAGCATAGATCTATATATTTTTGTGTGTGCTAATATGATGTACAAATATAATATGTAGCTTTCTTGCATGTAATTATATATGTACTTATGTTAATAGTATAAATTATACATAAATGTTTTAAAAAATATATTTATGTGTTTAATTGTGTAATTATATTATTTATAATTATTATGTAATTATTTGTATATTAATGAATGTATTTTTATGTGTGCTTCTAGCCATGTAAAATACGTACATATGTGCATGTGTTTGGTATTTTAATTTTGTAAGTTTATATGTATGTATATATAAGTATATAGTTATTAAATTGTTTATATATATATATATGCATTTTAATTTATATATCTTATATATATATGTGCTTTTGTGAGGTATAATACTAGTAGTAATATATTATATTATTTGTATAAATATTTGTTTGTATATATATTATTTAGAGTGTATAATATTATATTATTAGTATACTTTGTGTGGGTATCAATTGGGATTTAATTTGATTCCTAAATTGTTGTATTTTATTTTCTATATTATTTGTATAGATGTCTTGTGAGTATGACCTTGGTTTGACCATGTTTGACTTTAGTTGACTTTAGAGTTGACCATAGTTGACTTTTAACTTAGAATTGATTTATTGACCTAGAAGTTGACTAGTTTGACTTGTTCTCTTTCTGGGACCTTGTTTTAATGTGGTATTCCATATCTAGGTCTTCGAGGCACCGAGTCAGACATCTGTGAGACTTTTCATTTGGACTTCAGGCGAGTACATTCTCTGATAGTTTCTCATTTATGATATCCTTTATGTTCGTTGTATCTAGTGTAGATATACATGTTTCTCTTGACACTATGGTTACACGGATTGGTATATCCAGATCTTGTCATGAGATATTATTCCTTGGTATATGGTGTATATGGTGCAAGTATTGTTTCATTGGTTATCTTGTACATGTACAGACACCGATTTTCGGGAGGAGTCGCTCTCTTCTTGGGGAATCTAGTGCCATAGCATACCGTGGTTGGATCTATTATACCAGTTGGGGGTGGGGAGTATTAGTATAGATATGTGATCAAATCCCTATTGAATAAAGTATTGGTAAGCGAATAGTGTTGATCATGCACCGCACGTATGATTAGCCAGGCCGCATTGTATCTTGCCCAAGCCGATCACATGTTAAGCTAGTACTCACACACTTAGTCATTAGTATTATTGTTTCAGTGGCATATTGTTCATTATTGTATTTCTTTCCAGTATTTCCTTATTGTCTATATATCTCTTGTATCTATTGTGCATCTTGTTTATCCATAGCTATTTACTGTTACATAGTTTTTATCATGGATTAGAACTGCTGTTAGAGATGTACTCTGCTCCTTTCCTGACTGGATATATTTTTCCAGATGACACTGAGGAGTACCCTACCTATTATGGACCCCAGGATGTTGTGGGTTTAGATTCGGAGAACCTGGCTCAAGAGGGACTTATCCCAACTGAGACAGTTGACCCTGGAGTGTAGCTTGTAGTATGATAGTATTCTTTTGTACTGGATTTGTCTCCAGCTTACTTTGTTACTCTTCAGACTCATTGATGTATTTTTTTGAACTCATGAGTTGTATTATGACTATTCTATTCTTATCTGATTTTGTGCTCATTCTATCTTAGTTCTGTGATTAAGTATTCTATCATTATTGGTGGTTCATTACTTTAGATAGACTATCTAGACAGCGTTCTACCGCCGATTCTGCGGCGTAGGCTGGACGTTGTTTCCGACTAGTATCCTTACATCGGGTACGGGTCGTGACAGTCGACGAGCGTTAAATTTTGCTCATAGCTCGAAGCTCTTATGTACCGTCCCCACTGTACATCTCAATCAACAGGGGACGAGACTTCAGGATTCAGGTGAAGGGAAGACCGTTCTTTCTTCTGAAGCTTTTTATTAGTTGGTCTGCATTAGACCTTCTCATTTGTTGTACAAAAGTGAAGACCATTGCTTCTTGGAGCCCTATCTGCCTAGTCGGTTCGCCAGGCAGTTTGGGTATGACCAGTTGCACGTGGAAAATGCCATCACCAACTTCAAGTCCAGAGGTGGACTTATTGATGGAGCGAGAGGGTGGTGGTACTTCATAATGGGTTGTACTGGAGCGGCCTTCACTATACCCGCGACTTCTCTCTCCATGGAGTTGCGCATCCTCCATTCGTACGCCCTATTTTATGTGGCCATCAATACCTTCCATCGCGATTTTGATATACGTGGAAGTTTTAGGATGCCAACTCATAAGTCTGCTGGAAGAGAGGATGTCCCATCGGTCTCCTCTGACGAAGGTGAAGACCCTGTCGGTACAGATAAGTTTTTGATGACAGTACCGAGAGGTGCAATACCTCCGCCTGCAGAGCCTCTTGTTATCCCTGGAAAGCGACGGGCTCCTATTCTGAAGGAGGCTTCCCCTCGCAAGAAAAAGAAGACTATTAGTGGTCCTGTCGGGACTTCCCGCCCTGAGGTTTCTAGGAGTGAACCTGATGTTTCCCCTGTTGGGGATGAATTTTTGACTAGAGGTCCTTCGCCTATTAGAAAGGGAACCTCCATAATTCTGGCTGGCAGTGCCGGAGATTCTTTGCTCGAGGCTGCTGTCGCTGCTACCGCTTCAGGTAGTGGTACGAGATCGCCTTCAAGGCCAAACAAAATAAGAATATCTTTATCCAGACCAGTAACGGGAGTAACCCCTGCTGCGTCTGTAAGTATATCCAGCGAGATTCCACCCGATGAGCCTCGAGTGGATCTTGGTAAAAACCTGGAGGAATACCTGCCAGTGTCAGTTGGCATACCCCCTTCTCCAGGTATGACAGTTCACTTAGCATCATTAAGAAATGATTTAGCTGTACTGGCTGCCGACGCGACATATATACCGTCGGTCGTGGGTAAATGTCGTCTTTTATGCCTCCTTTAGAAAAATTAACATCATATTGATATTAACTTTCTCTTGTCTTTTTTTCAGGGACATCTTTGGGGAGGGCAGCGTCGACGCAACTTTTGGCTCTGTTGCAGCTCCTGCCGATGATATGGAGGTGCCCAACTTCGAAGAGAAAACATTTTCGGGTGCCGGCTCGCCCGAAACAGTTCCAATATCTCGAGAGGAGGATGAGCCTGTCATTACGACTATGCCTCCTTTGAGTACGCCAGCGACTTCAGCCGTTATCGGTGCCTCTACCTTTGTCGCGCCCTCTACTGAAGCGACGACTGTGACGACACCCTCTGCAGTCGTTCCTGGAAGGGGATTTGCCGATATTGCAGCCACTCCCAGCGTCCAATCTGATTTCGCCATGCTGATTGAGCAGTATACTAGTATCTTCTACACCACTTTGAAAATGCTGATATCAATGGTGCTGGAGAAGAATCTAGGTTTCGAGGCCCTGAGGAGGTCCTCCCAGTTTGTGATAGCGTCGATCAAGGATTTCAAAGACACTGGGAGAGCTGATACACTAGAGCAAATAGTTAATGGTTTAGAACAACCCATTAACAATTATTTGCAATTATCCCAGGGCAGCATTGATGACCTGGTTCAGGCTGAATATGACTCTTTGACTGCGAGGCTTGTTGGGGAGAAGAAAACTCTGAGCAAGTCCATCGAGGCTCAGCAGAAAGAGATGAATGAAGAGCATGCCACATTGGGGTATGTTATTCCCCATCTGGCCAAGTGCGAGGCCGAATATGAGGAAGAGGCGGTGAGGGTCCGCAAATTGGAAGATGAACTCGCTAAGGCCAAGGAGAAGGCTCTCTCTTTGTCGGCCGCTCGAGATGTATTGAATGACCAAAGGGAAGCATCTCAGCAAAACCTGACACGTGTGGGTATCATCCACGCAGATTATGTACGTGTCCGGTCTGAAATGTCTGCCTTGAACAATGAGGAGGCAAGGTTGGAGCGGGCTCGCGCTACTGTTTTAAGCTCCAGGAATGAGAAGATGGCCGCACTGGTGCAGCAGATCCGTGATTTGACTGCTCCTCCCAAATGATGTACCCTTTTTTGCTTTTATATGTAATTTTGCTCCTCCGGAAGATAATAAAGAAATTTTATCTGACTTTGGTGGACCTATCATTTTGGAATATGATAGGCTAGGGTGAAGTGATATCAGAGGTATCATTAACATGACATTCTTTCGTTAAGGTTTTGCTGAATATAAATATATTCAGAGTTAACATGAACCTAAAAGAATATAATCCAACTAAATTTGTATACTAAACACTATCAGAGGTATCATTAACATGATAGGTTTACAAATTAGTTAAGAATATCTATTCAGAGGTTACATGAACCTGATAGAATATGATCCAGCTAACCTTTGTGCATGGTATCGTTAGAATAAGATCTTCGTCATACTCCATTAAACAAAGGGGATCCAGTATAGTACTTCTTCGGGATTTTGCAGTTGATAGCAGCCATTGCCAAATTTTTATTTAGGCTCAGCTAATCTGTAAGCGCGATTTGTAAATCATATAAGAGCCCTCCATTTTTTTTATAATTGTTTGCGCAAATTTTGGACATCATACTAGAGGTAATATGGACGTAGTATGATACCATATTTGTTGAGGATATCCCACTGGAGAATCTTTAATGGACCTATCATTTGTTGCGTACGAGAGTGCAAATAATAGGTTTGGGACAAGCCCTGCCAGAGATAATTTAGACATGGTAAAATATGACTCTGTGGGGATAGTGGAGAGACGTAGTTCAGAGGTAATATGGACATGAACTGACTTTTTCTCTGCTGGGGAAAATGAAGATAGTTCAGAGGTAATATGGACATGAACAACTTATTTCTATTGCGGGCATTCCACAGAAAAAAATTTGTGGACCTATTACTTCTTGTGCACGAAAGTGCAAGTAATAAATTTTAGGACAAGCCCTGCCAGAGGTAATATGGACGTGGCAGTTTTTGTGGACCTAACACCACTAGTGTACTTAGAGTTAAGTACGGGTGCTAAGTTGAGATGACAACTGATATCAGAGGTAATATGAACATGATAATCGATAGCCAAAACTCGGAGGGTTTGTTCAGAGGTAATATGAACATGACAAACTTTTGATTTGTGACTCCACTAGGGATGGAGGTATACATGTCACGCCCCAGTCCCAAAATACCGAGGGACTGGACACGTGGCAATGGCCAGCAGCATGTACCGATGGACAAACCCAAGTTAATGGATCCATCGGACATACTTAAGCTGTATAACATCAGTCAGGGTTTACTAATCTCATCCACAAATATATGATAGCAACATCATCAAATGAAATATCTAAACAACAACCAGGCAAAGTAAATAAATCGGAGAACAATCCGATATTAAGTCTGTTACATAAGTTCTCAAAGACAGGAATTAAAGAGTTCAATTAAACAGGAATAAAGTTTATTGGCCATAAGACTGAGCATGGTGAAGCAGTTGTTCAGGAGAAGTCCTCAGCGGTCACCTCGTCCTCAGGTTCAGGTACTGCTCCGAGTAGTGCCCCTGTTCCGTACACCTCAGGGTAGATCTCGTCTGCTATAACTGGAGAACAAAACCAGGTCCTCAGAGGGACGTAACAAGGTACAGAAGAATACGAGCCATAATACAGTGAATGAGCATGTAAGTCAACCAAAATGTTAAACACAAGAGAAGTACAAGATATTAATAAGTTTAAGACAGTGGTATGCCGATGTTACTATCAAACAAATCCAGTTAAATAATTAAAACCAGCTAAGTGATCATGCAAGTGAGAGTTATTATTCATACTCAGGCTGAGACTACTACAGGATCAGTGATAAGAAACCATAGCAGTGATTCTCGAAGGGCCAGTACAGGTGCCAAAGCTCTGTGTCAGAGACTAGGACACTTCCAGATAACCAGATATATATATAATATAATCAGCCTTGATATGGTAATACTCTCCCCACCCAATGAATCTCACGTCACAGATCTCAATGTTCATGTTACGCAAGATTGAAACTAATGCAGTCAGTCAGGATAAAACATAAAGCTCAAGTTATGAAATCTATATCCTAAACAAAATCCCCTTGAATAATCAGGAAGATTCTGTATCATGCTTTGTGTCAGGTGTCCTGGGGATAAAGTATTTGATAGGGCAAGTACCACAGTCACAGAAATTAGAGCAAGAGATTCAAAATGAATTAAATACTGCATTTAATGGCAAGGTACACTTGCCTGGATTTCCTGTTTCAAATGTAGCTCTGGCAATAGCTGGATTTGCAAAGACTGCTCCTATTGCTGAAACAAACATCACCATCAGATCCAGAACACTTCAATCAGCTAGGAACGCCTGTCCTTGAGTCCAATTTGGAGACAAGGGCAAAAACGTCATTTTCGGGTCAAGGCGGGGTCCAGATGTGGGCCGCTTTGCACCGAAAACCGAGTCAGGGTCAAAGGTCTCAAAAACAGTCCAACTTAGTGTCAACAGGTCAGGAACGATGATACGAACCCAACGGAACTTCCAGAATTGGATTCCGATGAGCCGTTCTCAAAATCGCCCGTCGGATGGAGCCTGTGGGGCCCACGACACACGATTTTGTCAACATTCTCAGAATCGAACCAAACTTGACCCACAGGACCAGCGTATTGCTACGAGTCCAATGGCGCAAGTTTCGTCTCGATCTGACTTGTGTACACTAAGTTACAGCGAGAAACAGAAAGTACGGATACGGGGCGGTGTCCGCGGATACGCACTGATTCCGGTGTGCACGCACATCCAAATCAGCTTCTGCGAAATCCCGCACGTCCGTATCAACGACGCTCACGTGTCGGTGAAGACCGCACGTGACCAAGTCGTCCCGTTTGGCGGGGCGTACCCAGTTCCGGGGTGAAACAGGGCTAAGTTTTTTCCTGTTTTTGGATCGCGGTGTGCGATCACCACAGGACGCGATGCCCCGAACGGTTTGTCCGGGCACCGAGAGGGTCATACAGGCTACGCGATACAATTTACGGAATCGAATTCCGAGCTACGAGTCAAAAGTTACAGATACCTGAAGTGGGCTGAAAACCAAGTCCTCGTATCCTCGAGTCGTGTCCGACACAAGTTCAAAATTAGGGTTTAGGGTACTGTGTCCGACACTGTGCTGTGTCCGCACTGTGTCCTAGGGTTCAGGCGTTAGATCTCGTCGGAGGAACTCACGGAGCTTGCCGGAGGTTGCGCTGGCCGTCTGGCGGAGGTGGAGCGGCACTCGTGGAGGCGTCGGCTACGGTCTGGGCGGCCGGCGGAGATGGGCTCGGGGACGGCTGGAGGAACAGCGCGCGGGGAGGCTCGCTGGGCGGAGCAGCGTCGGGATCTGGAGTAGGCGGGTCCGGCGAGGCAGAGGGGTTCGAGTGTGGAGTCGGGCGGCCGGCGCAGCGAGGCGGCGTTCGCAGCGGGGCTAGGGTTCCGGTAGGGGAGGATCCATCGGCGGGTTGGCTTTTATAGGGCGGAACGAAAGATCGACCGCCGGAGGTTGAGGAAGGGGAGGCGACGTCGGTTGAGGGGAAGGGAAGAGAAGGAGGCGGTGGCGGCGGTTACAGAGAGGGGAGAGGAAGGGGTTCCGGCGGGCGGCGGGCGTTACACGGCGGCGGGGAAGGGATTCGTCGGGCAGCGGTTGGGGAGAGGAGAGAGATCGGGTCCGGGTCTCGGGCTGGCGGATGCGGGTTGGGCTGACCCGCCCGACCCGCTAGGCTAGGGGATGGGCCGGGTGAGGTTATGGGCTGGGCCGATCTATGGGTTGGGCCGAATCCAATTTAATAAATAAATAAAATCCTTTAAACCTTAATTAATTTAAATAATTAAATAAGTAATTATTTTTAGGGGTTTTAAAAATAGATCCAGGGCCCAATAAATTCTAGAAAAATTACCCTAGGTCTAGATTTTCATTTTACACCATAAAATATTATTTTCATAATATTTTAATACCATTTAATATCAATTAAAAATCCTTCAATAATTTAAAGAACCTGAATTTAATTCCAGAAAAATATCAGAAAAATACAGTAAATTGGGGAAAATTCCATATTATCAAATTTTGAAAATCAGGGGGATTACAATACATCTGCTCAGAGGTAATATAGACATGGCAGTTTTTGTGGACCTAACACCACTGGCATACTTAAAGTTAAGTATGGGTGCTAACTTGAGATGACAACCGATACCAGAGATAATATGGACGTGATAATCGATAGCCAACCCAGGAAGGTTTGTTCAGAGGTAATATGGACGTGAACTCATGTCCAAAAAAAATTTACTGGGGATAGACCTGAAGAATCCGCTGGGGAAATTTTAGGGACTAATCATCCGGTATCTTTTTGAGGGAGCAAATTGTCACATTAAAGTGAAATCAATTTGCAGTGATCGTTCCCTCATTTACAGATGCAAAGTGATGACTTTGGCGTCGATCAACTCCTGGATTCTCCTTTTCAGTATATAGCACGCCCTTGTAGGGTGATGAATGTACCGATGATAGAGACAATAATCTGGATCATCGACTTTGCCAGTCCTCTCAGGGTATTTGATGTTGGGTAGCCGAAGTTTGTGTTCCTTCATTAATGCATTGAAGATTTCAATGATGTCATCTTCATTGAAGGAAAAAAGTCCCCTTTGGCCTTCGGGCTCCCGATGCCTGAGTTTTACGATCTTCCGAGAAGATCGTCATTGTTGCATCATCTTCGGACTCAGAAGGAATTTTACCCCCAGCTTTGGATGCTGTTCCATTTTGTTGAGGTAGGCTACCCCCAGACATGTCGTGGCTGTTGTCCACAGAAGTTGATTTAGAAGTACCTGCCTCTGGTATTACAGGATCAGGCTCTGGAGGTTTGGAGTTTGCAAGAGATGCAGTATACCCCAACCCAAAACGGGTTTGTTGACAGTAAGAATTACCATGCAACGGTGTTCTTCTGCCTTTTCCATAGTTGAGGCCTTGTTTCAACTTCAAATCATAGCCCATGCTTTGTATAATCTTTAAAGCTTGTGGGCTGTATCTGTGGATTTGTATTTTGCCAACCTCAGATTCACGAGATCCTTCTTGTACAATCGGTCTGTTCCGCATGCGACCGAAGACTATTGGATGCTGGTCGTCGCGAGTTGGTGGAACAATAAAGGCAGAATCTTCATATGGTCCATATGTCATGATGACATTAGATGTTGATGCATCTTCCCATATGATCTCCCTACGTTTGACAGTTAGGGGAACTGAAGCCTGGTTATGACTCCTGTCTTTGTGTTTTTGGATCAAGAATTCACGCAAGTCAGGAGTATTAACAGAAGAAGAAGAGGAAGAAGGCTTGTTCCTCTTGTTTATATCAGTTGGAATGCGGATATTGGGAACCATAACTCTTCCCCTGCCACCCGTATACAGCAGTTCAGCTATGTGAGTAGCACATGATCCACGAGGAGCGTATCTATCCGCAAACTGGGCCTTCTTTACACTGAGGGGCTTCACCTGGCGTATTTTGGAACTCTGCTCAGGCTGGCGTAAAACTGAGAAGGTCCTCAATCGGCCATCAGCTTCTCGCGTAATCTGGAGGGCGGGCAGATTCTTCTCTTGCTGGCGTAAAGATTGAGAAGTTGAGAAATCTGCCACTTGTTTTCCCTTGCATAAATTGCAGGGACCATCTGCTTTTCTACGGAGGGAAGACACATTTTTATGCACGGAGCGCGTTTGGAATTTCTGATTTGGCGCTGAGGCATTATCAGAAATTTTGTCTGCCATGTCACAGACGGGAGACAGAGTTTTACATGCAGAGCGCGAAGTAGACTTCTGGATTAGCACTGAGGTATTGACAAAAGTTTTGTCTGCCACGTCACAGATGGGAGACAGAGTTTTACGCACAGAGCACGAAGTAGACTTCTGGACTAGTGCTGAGGTATTGCCAGAAGTTTTGTCTACCACATCACAGATAGGAGACAGAGTTTTACGTGCGGAGCACGCAGGTTGCGAAGCTACAACCTTGTTGGTCGAAGAAACCGGAGAGTCGGCAGGAATGGTAGGGGATGTCCGGGGCATCCACACCTTACGCAGTTTCCTGTTGTCTTGGACGGAGAGGGAGTGAGAGCTACCCCCTGCTCGAAGCATGACTTCATAGGCTGACTGGTCAAATTGGACGACCAGGGTCTTCTTCATTGATCCTACTGATACTATATCATGTTGAGCAATTGCCTTCTCGTCAGATGAGAAAGTAGTCCCCAGCAGAGTCGCCATCTTGTGTTTGATAATAAACGAAAGAAATAAAATAAGGTTTATACGAAACCCTATCTTTGGTTTACAAACAAGAAGTACAATTAATCATATACGAGGATGTCAAGTACAAAATTTAATCTAGGTAAATATTGCTATAGGAGTCTGATCTGCGGTCGATCACTTTATCCCTTGGACCACACGATGATAAAGAAGTGCTGTAGAAGAGGAGAAGCTTCAAAGATTGCAAAGGGGAGTGGATGCTCGATGCCAAAATCGTCGATCACTAATCTCTGTCTGTGCTCTGGATTCTTCTCCCTCAAAAATCAATTTTTGACCCTTCGACCCCGATTCTTTGACCTTGGACCTCTGTTAATAGAGGTCTCTATTTATAGGGTTTGGTGACAGTAACCGTCCAGTCGGCATAGAAGCCGAATAGTAGAGAGAGTGGCCCCTTTTACGTGACGGTTACAATAACTGTCATCCATATATAAATGATCTTCTGAATCTGCGTGTGACGTATGTCCCATTATGAGATAATGCGTATAACTGCTGCGAAGATCACGACATGCAAGCCACGTAGGTAGTTGTACCTCGTGTAGAAAAGGTTGGCGTAGAAGCCAATAACTGTCACCATGGCGTAGAAGCCGAGTAGTTGTCAAGTTGGCATAGAAGCCAAGTAGGCGTGGAAGCCCAGTAGGCATAGAAGCCTGATGCTGCATGGATAGGTAGCTAGCGTAAAAGATAGCCGATCCTCCTTTCTTGACTGATGTCTTGAGCTAATTCTGGACCAAATAGCCTTATTACGCACTAATACAAATATAGCCTGAGTTGACGTATTCCGAGAAGATAGCATACGGCGTACTCCTATGGTTGAAAATAGCCAGGTCGACATATTTCAAGGAGGTAGCGTACAGCGTGCTCCTATAGCTAAAAATAGCCTGATGGCGTAATATGCAGAGGTGATGATGTGAAAGTATTAGCCATAATTATGGCTCACCCAGTCTTTGAAAGTAGAACCAAATCTCGTGCATTAAATGCAGAGATCTGCCCCCATCACGTGCATTAACTGCCGAGACGTGCCTCGAGCTCTGTACAAAGAGCAGCTTTTGACGTGGCGGTTCGTTTGTCTCTTGTTGAGCGTAAAAGCTCGCATCTGCCTGTATAAAACTAGGCAGCGTATTTCCTTGTATGCGTAAAAGCACTTTGTATCAAAGAAATGTCACTAAACGACGGTTTGGGTCTCTGTGTCGCACCATCATTACAGCCGTCGTCTGGATAGTCGTGCAGTACTCTTTGTCAGGAGTCAGGTTTATTGCGTAATCTGACAAGTTCATTCGAGAAATATGAAGAGTTCCTCGTACAACCTCCCACTGCATTAAAAGCGAGTAGGTTTTACGCCATAGTGGTAATGTAACAACCTTTTTATGCCGAAGCAGCCTGGAAATACTGCATTATGCTGGTTATTTTGGAGCTATGTTTACACTGTACTAGCGATGAAGCTCTGCTGTACGCTGATGGCTCTGAGGTCATTTCTTACGCCACACAGCACTGAAACTCTGCTTTACGTGGGACTTATGCATACTGCGTATAGCTCTACAGCGTATTTTTCATGCTTCTACAATATCCATCATCGTTTCTCGGAGCTTTCGTTCTATTAGTAGTAACATGCGGTTTGAAATACGTCGAGCAAAAGTTTGTAATCTCCTCGAGAACATAAGCTTCACAAATAGAGCCCTCAACCCGTGCCTTGTTTTTCACCTTTCTCTTTAGGTGATTCAGATGCCGCTCGAAGGGGTACATCCACCGATAACCGACAGGACCACCAACACATGCCTCATAGGAAAGATGAATTAGCAAATGCTTCATAGAGTCAAAGAATCCAGGAGGAAACACCTTCTCGAGCTTACATAGTGTTACCGCAATGTCCTTCTCTTGCTTTTCTAGACGATCGACGAGCAACTTAGTACAACAAAGATCTCTGAAGAATATGCTGAGCTCTATCAATAGATCCCAAACGACCTACGGTAAGAATTCCTAAAATGCGATCGAAATTAACCTCTCCATGAATACGTGACGATCGTGGCTCTTCATACCCGCTAGTTTGTTCTCCTTGAGGTCGACGCATCTTCTCAAGTTTGATACGTACCTTTCTGGAAACTTTAGACCCTGAATCCACCTACAAAGTCTCCATTTATCCTCTTTCTCCAGTGAGAAAACTGACATAGGTTGCTTTAACTTTCCATTCCTCTCCTCTATCAAATGCAATACAGGACGTCTACATATTTCTTCTAAGTCCAACCTGGCCTTCGGATTATCTTTCGTCTTCCCCTTTACCTCTATTACAGTATTAATTATGTTATCAAACACATTCTTCTCGATATGCATGACATCAAGGTTATGTCTTATCAGATTGGTGCTCCAATATGGCAGATCCCAGAATATACTCCTCTTCGTCCAGTTATGGGTGCGACCAAATCTGTCACACTTGTACCCCTTAGCAGGCTCTTCGATAACACTTGGTAAATCTTTTACCTTTTTCCATATCGTGTATCTGGGCCACCTTGGTGGTGGATTGGCCTTCTCCATAACTCCCGTACGAAAAGCATTCATGTTCCTCCGGTATGGATGATCCTTGGGCAAAAATTGTCGATGACAATCGAAGAAGCACGGTTTGCCTCCGTGTTTCAAATGAAAAGCCTTAGTACGGTCCATGCAATACGGACATGAGAGACGACCATGGGTGCTCCATCCCGATAATATTTTATAGGCCAGAAAGTCGTTGATGGTCCATATAAGTGCTGCCCTCATCTAAAAATTCTGCTTTCTAGAAATATCGTACGTGTTGGCACCTACTTCCCACAGCTGATTCAACTCATCTATCAAAGGCTGTAAATATACATCGATGTTCCTCTTCGGATTGTTTGGACCCTGGATAATAACGGTTAGGAACATATACGGAGTCTTTATGCACATCCAAGGCGGTAGATTGTACGGAGTGACGATCACAGGCCAACATGAACACTGGGCACCCGAAAGTCCGAATGGGGTAAAACCGTCAGAGGAGAGCCCCAATCTGACATTACGCGAATCCAAAGCAAAATCTGGATACTCTCGATCAAAGTGCTTCCATGCTTCTCCATCGGATGGATGATCCAATACTCCTTCGATCTATTTTTGACTGTGCCAACTCATGTTTTCTGCAGTCTCCTTAACCATAAACAACCGCTGCAACCGTGGCGTCAAAGGCAAGTAGTACATCGAATCGGTAGGCTTCCTTGCACCAATAGACTTTCCTCTAACAGTGGCCTTTTAGCGATCAGTACCACAGAATCTACACGCATCTTCATCCTTATCGTCTTTGTAGTACAACATGCACCCATTGCGACATGCATCAATTTTCTTGTATCCCATCCAGAGCGATCTCACCATCTTCTTAGATCGATAGAAGTCTTTAGGCAACTTTGCACCCTCAGGCAAGATCTCTATAATCAAATCGATCAGTCGATTATAGCATTCTTGCGACATGTTAAAATCGGACTTGATGCTCAATAATCTTGTAACCACCTCCAACAGTAAATGATCCTCACAACCAGGATATAGTGAAGTCGTTGCATTCTCTAGAAACTCCATAAACTTTGCAGCATCGGCATTCGGTGCCTCCTCAGCTGCATCATAATTGTCCGGATTGATACTAGGTCCTGCCGTATCATAATTGTCCGGATTGAAACTAGGCCCCGCCGCAACATAAACCATGTTCACCCACCCGTCGTCGTAAGCATCGTGGTCATGGACATCCATATACGGCTCCACATAAGGCTCTGACTCCGATGCTAGAGACACAAGTTCTCCGTGCGCGGTCCACTGATAGTAATTCGGCGTGAAGCCCTTCGAGTACAAATGATATGTGACTTCCACTTCTGGATGATATTTCTTGTTGCGATATCTCACACACGGACACTTAATTTTGGTACCGTCCATGTACTGAGGAAACGTCTTGGCGAACTGCAGGAACTGCTGTACACCCTCAATAAATTCATCCCGTACACCGCACATGTCATTAGGATAACGGTTGTACATCCACGAACGATGACGCAGATAGTAATTCATATCCATTTCTAGATACTTCTACAAAAATGACAATATGTATCATATAAATCATTACATACAGTATGATTCTCTAAAGAAGAAGCTGACAATTAGTTGGCTAGGTAATCTATATTTGAAGTCACATAGAAGAAGCAAAGTAGGATATATATGATTATAATTATGCATCACCGTCAAGAAGGATGTAGTAAGTAGGCTTCAAAGTTTTCCTATGGAACTCCATTGTAGCATTCTCAAATCCAGAATCACTAGTTTTCCTACGGAACATAAAGTATAATCCTGGATCCCATATCAAATGATGATAGAAAAAATCAGATCCATCAAATCTATACCTGCCCTGTAGGTTTGAGTTACCAGAGCCAGGAAATGTGATGTTGTTCCTTGATTCATCATCCTTGTAAAGAAGCTTTAATAAGGAAAAATTAGAGTTAGCACATTTAAGTTCCAGCAATGTTGGGAAATCTTCATTCATGGGAGATGAGATACAACTAGCAAAGTTTTGTCCAGGAATTGCTATGTTCACATTCAACTCTTCCATAACTTGGGAATCTTGAGCAAGACTATTCTTAAGAGTTGGCTTATAGAATGGATCACTGGAACCTCTAACTTCCTGTTCGACTTTAGTAAGAGCTTGATGTGGAACTTCCAATGCCTTAAGCTTTCCCTCTTCAGTTTCTAGGTTGGAATCATTAGGTAATTCCTGAACATAGCTAGGCATGAGTCATACCGAAGCCAAATTTGATAAATCTGGACCGGATTCATTAATTGGCAGGACGGGATGGGACGAGACGGGTCGGACCAAAAAAATGTTGGAATCGGACCGGACTTGATCCATTTGAAACGGGTTCGAATTGACTAGAAAATATGTTTTATATATTTAGGTATAATTTTAAGTGTTGTTTCTTAGTATTTTTGAATTTGAATGAAATAGTAGTCACCATTGCCGATTGGTTTACATGTAATAGATAACTTTTCTTCTTTTACATGCTCTTACAACCTTACACCCTTGTTGATTGGTTTTTTCGTTCATTTTTCTTTACCGAATTGATTAGAAAATGTATCCTCAAAGTCGTTATCGGTCACTATCGGATATTGGTCGGTATTGAATTGGAATATGCCAATCTATATCGGTATCGGACGATACTGCAAACTATGTTTTTTTTCATGCATATTGTAACCTATGTTGACAAGAGATGATAGCTTGTAGCATAACAGAGGAGCTACTAGTGCTAATCATATTACACTATCAGAATATCCTGTAATGAAACTGCATGACAATAGCACTTACTCTGAAGTACTTATGTAATGGCATATCTGAATTGCTTGATTAGAATAGAAGGGACAAACTTTATATTGAGTGACTAGCTTAGCTAGTATGTTTGCTTTTGTCTCAACTTCAAATATCTCTGGCCTTGGCTATTCCCCCTTTGAAGCACTTGATTTAATCGGTACAACTTGTTGGGATGGAGATGGCTTATCCAATTGTTGACGAACAACCGAGAAAAAGTCCTCTCCAAATGATTATAGTGCATAAAGATGAACACAACACAAGTCCTTGTTTTACTTGTGTACTGAATATCTGTTTCTCCAATGGGATGGATTATAACAGAATTTCATTATCATGGTATCAATCATGTTCTGTGAAACTCTCTCTACATGATCCTGGACTCTTCTACTAAATCAATAGAGGATGGATTATATATAGAACAAGTTAATTATCTTTCTTTGAGTGTCTCTCTATAGGAGGCTTGATATTGAAATAGTAACAGATTGTCCATTAACTATATCCTTTGGCTGAATGTCTTATTTAGTTGGTCCTCAACTGTGCAGACCATACTGAGGCTACTGGAGCTCAAAGGGACCGACATGAAAGCGATCAACAAATCCGGAGAGACGGTACTGGATACGGCCGAGAAGATGGGAAACGCCAGCGTGGCGGCTATACTCATGGAGCACGGCATCCAGAGCGCAAGGAACCTCCGCCCCCCGAACCCTAACCCTAATCCTAGGTCGTGTCAGTTTTGGGTTAGGGTTGGTGTCACGTGTATGTGTGTGTGTGTCGTATCTGTGTCAGTGTCTGTCAAGTGTGTGTGTTGTGTCAGTATCACATGTGTATCCTGTGAGAGAGAGAGAGAGAGAGAGAGAGAGTTAGGGTTTACCTAGAGCTCGAGTAGGAGGAGGGGGATGCCGGAGTAGCCGCTGTGGAGACGTCGGTCGCCGGAGAGGGGGGTGGGGGAAATCAAAACTTTTTCAAACCTTTCGAAAAATTCGACAGATGGGAGAAAACAAAACTGAGCCCTAATTAACGAAATTTTAGCGATATTTAGCGACGTCAAATAAAAATGTTGCTAAAATAAATTTTAGCGACGTCACAGACGTCGCTAAACACGTTGCTAAATATTTTTAATATAAATGTCACTAAATATGTTGCTAAACATCGCTAAACTAGACATATTAGCGATGTTTAGTGACCTTAATTGAACTTATAGCGACTAATCTTTTAAAAACTAAAGAAAAGTCGCTAAATGTCGCCATTTAGCGACGTCTAGCGATGTTTTTACATGGAGTCGCTAATTTATATTTTATTAGCGACATTTTCCTTTGACGTTGCTAAAAAACGTCGCTAATCCCGCTTTTCTAGTAGTGGTGCCTGGTAAAATGGTGCCCTAGCTAGAGTCTGGTGCTGCTGCGGCTGTTGGAAAGGGCTGGACTGGAAATGAGGACGTTTGGCAGATACTGTACTACTGTTGGCCCCCAAAAAAGAATCACGACCTCTCTTTGGCTTCAAACCCAACTCCCGCTCAACCTTGCGTGCCTCCGCAAGTATCTTCGAGTATGTCTCATAAAAAGACAGAATAAGGATCTTCACTTCCCAAATTAGACCCTCACAAAAATGAATAGCCCAAATCTCAGGCTCTCTCACCAAATACTCTGCAAATCGGCTCAGCCTGTCAAACTCTGCAGCATATACCTTCACAGACATGCTCCCCTAAATAAGGCTCTCAAACTGCCTTCCCAAGTCTAGCCGGTCTGCCCGAGAGAAGAACTTCTTCTTGAAGAGATCCTTGAACACCTACCAAGACTGTCCGACATCAACAAGAATCGGTTCATTTCTGAACCAAGTACGGGCGACGTCGAACAGTTGAAGTCCTACCGTCTCAACCTTCAGATCCTCAAAAAGATGGGACACCCTCATAAGACGCTCAATGTCCTCGAGCCAATCATCAGCATAGACGATGCCCTCCGTCCCCTTGAAGACCCTAGGCTCCAGCTTCTTAAAGTCCTGAATATTGCCTGGCTGAAGCTGAGGAACCTGAGGAGCAACCTGCTGCTGGACCGAAACTCCTTTCTCGAATACGGCACGGGCAAGCTGATGAGCACTCTCGATGCCCTGCCACAAGATGTTGGTTTGTCTCTGATGTGCCTCAGACTGAGCCCTCTGTGCCTCCAATATCTCGCAAAATAGTAAGAACATCTGCGTCGCATCTGCTGCCACGGAAGGTGGAGGTGGAAGTTCCTCAGATACAGCTGGCACAGTCCTCTGAATATGAGGTGGACCTCCGAAAGCAGCTGACACTCCAATCACCGGAGAAGTGACTAGTGCAGGCCCTCGGGACGTCACAGACCTCTCAGAAGCTACTCTCCCCTGCTGTGATCTAGTCTTAGGCGGCATCCTGAGACAAAGTGAAAGAAAGAATAAATATGGCAAATGATGTAAGACACTCAAGGAAAGGACAGTTAAAAGATCAAGTATCAATATCAAGAAAGAATAGTTAAATGAATCAAAAGAGTTTTTTCTAGATATGATTGAGTATTCTCAGTCTATAGCCTATATCCTATATCCTATATCCTGAAACAGGCTCGTAATAGTACTCAATTTAGAGCACTATTATGAATCGCACTAGTTGTGACCTCGAAGGACCTGCATGGGCTACCACTAAAAAAGTGTCATGATCCGCACCCGATATAGGGATGGAAGTCAGGAACAACGCCTAACCTATACCGCAGAATCGGCGGTAGAACACTTTTTGGGTAATCTATCTAACAATATAATGAGCCACCAATAATATCAATATACTCAATCATAGATCTAAGATGGAGAATAGCACGAATATGATAAAAGAATAGAATAGTCATAAAACACTCATGAGTCAAATAATAACATCAATGAGTCTGAAAAAATACTAAACAATAAGCTCGAGATAAATCCAGTATAAAGAATGACTAAGAAGCTACAAGTCACGGGTCATCTGTCTCAGTCGGGATGAGTCCCTCCTGAGCCAGGGTCTCTGACTCTAAGCCCACAATATCCTGAGGCCCGTAATGTGTAGGGTACCACTCCTCAGTGTCATCTGGGAAAGGAGCAGAGTATATCTTTAACAGCAGTTCTAATCAATGATATAAACTATATAATAGTAAATAGATGTGAATATATAAGATGCAACAATAGATACAAGAGATATACAATAAGGAAATACTGGAAGTAAATACAAGAATGAGCAATATGACAATAAACAAGAATACTAATGACTAAGTGAGTGAGTACCAGCTTTAACATGTGATCGGTTTGGGAACTTGATACAAGATATATGGCCTGGCTAATCATACGTACGATATATAATTAATACTATTCAATGAACAAGACTTCATACAAGGAGGGTATGATCACATATCTATACTACATACTCCTCAACCCCGACTGGTATAGTGGATCCAACCATGGTACGCTATGGCACGAGATTCTCCAAGAAGATAGCGACTCTTCCCGAGAATCTGTAAACCCCCTCAAATTTTTTTTTTGGGGTAGACTAGATAGGGTTAGAAATTTGGTTAGCATCAGGGTATTTGAGGTTTAGAATTTAGGCTAAGTTATATGGTTCTTTAATTAAACCCTAGGTGCACCCTACCGTTGCTATAATATTTGGAGCCCAACAATAGCCCTAAATTTCTAACAAGTTATTGCACTCTTGACCTGACAAGCCAACCTAGGCGCTGGACTTTTTCGTTACTCACAAACACACTCCCTTGTGCTCTAATTTAATTGCAGAACTTTCCAGTCCCAAAATTAATTCTTTAATTCTATGTCGCGTACCTGTGTCATTGTAATCAATTTGGGGACACAAACTCAACCCGTTTAGTCGAACCAATTAAAGGGGCCAAGACTGACACCAAGCCTACACCGTTCATGACCTTTGTGTCACTCCTAATTGAGACCCCTTGTGCCCCTATTTAATTTAAGAGCATGTGACACTTTATTTAATTAAATTGGGGATACCAACTATGACTAATCCCAACTTAACCCCAATTTAATCCAATACCCTTTTCATAAAGCCCATGCAAAACACACAACACCCTCTTACCCTATATAACACCAAACACCACTTCCCACACTAAATCCCCATCATTTTTTCTTTATGTATAAATATACAAAATTTAAAGGGCTTATTTGTAAATATGGTGCTAGGTATCACCACCCTATTGGTCAAGACCAATGAAGAACCCCCCTCCCTCTCATGGACCAGTCAAATCACTCTATCTCCCTATTTGTTTTATACATTTTCTTCATGATGAATCAAGGCCTTTGATTCAAAATGCAACATCATCCCCACCACACAATCTCCTATAAAATCACTCCTCCTCACACATTTTCCAAGAAGCCGGCCCTAATCCCTAGAAGCCTAGGAAAACCCACCCCTCTCTCTCTCTCCTCCCTCTTCCTTCAGTCGAGTGTTTCTTTATCCTTACCTTCACTTCTTCTTCTTCTTCTTCTTCTTCTTCTTCTTCTTCTTCACTACTCCTTCTCCTTCACTTCTTCTCCTACTTCTTCTTCAACGAGACCAGTCACCCGCTGCACCGATCGAGTCTCACCGGAGCACCCGATGCCGCTACTGCCCACAGTAACCGGCCTCCTCCAGCAGCCCTCAACCACCCGCAGCAGCCTCCTGCAGCAGCCTTCAACCACCCGTATCAGCCTCCTCGAGCACGGCCAGCGCCATCTGCTGCACATCACCTCTCCCTCACCACCTTCACCACTGTATCGGAGCCGCAGCCAACACTACCCTGACCACCCCAATCCACCACCACGTCCACCTCGACCTCCATTCGCCATCACCCGCACCACCCTCAACCAACACCTCCGCTGCATCACCTCCACCGCACGGCTACCGCACTGCCACCTCCAGTCACCCGCACCACCCTTACCACCACCTCCATGACCTTCACCACCATGTCTACCTCAACCTCCACCCGCCATCACCCCCACCACCCTCGACCAACACCTCCGCTGCATTACCTCCATCGCACGGCCACCGCACTGCCACCTACAGTCACCCGCACCACCCACTTTCCTTCCTCTATGAACCACCACTACCACCTCCACGGTCAGCACCACCCTCGGCCACCACCTTCATGGCTAGCACCACCACCTCCACGACCAGCTACACCACCCCCTCGACCACCACCTCAAGCAACGCCTCCTTCACACATTCGAGCACCCCCGCTACCTCGGTCGACATGCACGCCACCCCTGCGGTCGACGCCATCCCAGACCGAAGTTGCAGCATTACCGCTGCCACCACCTGCAGCCACTGGGGTAACTCCTCACCCCTCTCTTTGTTTTAGTGTAGTTGTTGTTATGCTAAGAGAACCTAGTTAGGGTTAGGATTCATGAATACTACATGTGAGTTTTAGGGTTTATGAATACTTCACGCATTTTTATGATGGATATTGAGGAGTAGGTATATAAATATGAAATGGTGTTGTAATAATATAAAGACGGTTATTTATTGAGGGCTTGATAATCAATAACGAACTTATTGAGGAGTAGCTATATATATGTGAAATGTTGTTAGAATAATAAAATAACGGTTATTTAATTAAGAGCTTGATAATTAATAATTAATTTATTTGAGGATGAATAAATAGAATGTGCATAATAACGTCTGTGAATACAAGGGTGGTATGGTTGAGGATGAGCATAGCTTGAACGACTGAAATCCGTGATAAATATTAGGAGATTGGAGATTTGGTTGATGATGTTATATTGGTTATTTATCATATTTGATGCAACGTTCCTTTAGTCAACTTTGGTCAACCCTCTAGTTTAATGTCTATGTGAGCTATATGTAACTAAGACTGGAGCCTATGTTAAACGTATGTCACCTCTTATTTTAGAATAGCATCGTGATAGTTTATTGATTAATCTTATATTTTGTCTCTAGGTACTTCGGGATCCACGGACTTTGACTTTGTACCGGAGCTCCACCTTCAGCATCCGGATCCAGGCAAGTGTACCTTGACATCCTGTATTTTAGTTTCCATATTACTGTTTATTTTATTATATACATTGTGCGCGCTTTGGATCAGAATTATTACTTAGCATCCGGGTCGTAACTGGGTACAGACGTTCATTGGTAACGTCTGGTAACGATTGATAGATGTTCGCGACACCTTGATGTGCCTACTTTGTTACATCAGAACCCTAGGACACATTCAGACACCGTCATCATGCCAGATTTCCTGTATCCTAATACTGTCAGCATGATCGAAATTGGGGATGACTTTAGGATCGTGATTATTGATAGTTACTTCAGTATGACGAGACTGATCGATAGAGGTTCAGGTTCAACGAACACTCGTTGACTACTTGGGGAGGGAAAGACAGTTACTAGACATTTATGCTACTCTGCACGCGTTATATATATATATATATATATATATATATATATATATATGTGTGTGTGTGTGTGTGTTCCTATTTATGTAGTATTCCTGTATCCGGAGTCGTAGTATCGCCCGTGTGACTCTGTGCTCGGAGCTACGGTACGCGCCGTGTGTCTCTGTGTTCGGAGCTACGGTTTTATATTTGGACAGCCCACGCATCAAACATTGTCTTCAAAGTTGTGTCTCACTTAGATGGTTATGCTAGATTACACCGGGTTGTACTTGTTTCTTTCTGTTATACTATGGCATACTATTTTGTACCTTGTTACGTCCCTCTGAGGACCTGGTCTCCTACCAGTTTTTGCAGCATAGACGATTATGCAGACCTTTGGAGTTGCTGATGGAGTTGCTTGTCTTGCAGGCATTGGTACCAAGTACTTATATCATTTCTACCAAAGTTATAGTTATTTATTCATATTGTTTATTCATCTGCTGTTGTAGCCTAGTTTATAGACTCATATTTCTTCCCGAGTCTATTCAAGTTTGTGTATTACTGGGCAGCCGACTTTAGCACATGTAGCTCATTCTTGTGTATTCTGTTCATTGTTGATTGAGACATAGATATTTATATTCACTTAATTATTTAGATAGTAACCATTATATTACAGCTTATATGTATTCGAGTCGGACCAGAGTCTGGTCGAATGCATAGCTGGCTTGTTACGTATTCCTAGTCCTACGTATTTTTGGGACTGGGGCATGACAAAATCAGTGTCTGTACATGTACAAGAAGAACAATAAAACAAGGCTTGCACAAGATACACCATATATACCAAGGAATAATATCTCATGACGAGATTCGGATATACCAATCCTTGTAACCATCGTGTCAAGAAAATATGGATATCTATACTAGATACAATGAACATAGAGGATATCATAAATAAGAAACTATCAGAGAATGTACTCGTCTGAAGTCTAGTGAATAGTCTCACAGATGTCAGATATGGTGCCTCGAAGACCTAGATTTGAAATATAACATCAATACAAGGTTTCAGAATAAAAATAAGTTAAACTAGTCAACTTCTAGGTCAAAGAGCTATTTCTAAGTCAAAATAGTCAAAGTAGGTCAACTCTAAGTCAAATTGGTCAAACTTGGTCAAACTACCTATTTCTAGGTTGCATTAGTCTATCTCAAAGATGTTGGGTTCATAAACTATGAAACTAGGTCATACAAGCTAAATCTAGGATATTAAGATACCGTATCGCAAGATACGCAAATAAGAGATAGGAAATAGTGTATATATACATATCCAAACAATATTAAATATGTTAATCCTAATTATAATTACTAAATAGATACCTTGGTTTTGAACCAACTCGATATCGCACTACTAAACCCCCATCTTGATACCCAAACCCAATATCTTGAGTTCCTCAATACCTTGGCATTTACCTTAGTATCTCAAGGTAAATATGATTCTAAAATATATAGTAGCTACCCAATCTAATGACTAACAAATATTTAGTTACTAACTAAACTAGGTACTAAAAATGAGATAGTTCAATAATTAGTTAACTGTCACGACCCGCACCCGGTTTAGGGGCACGAGTGCGTGGGTACGTCCAGCCTACGCCGCAGTGTCGGTGGTAGAACGCTGTCAAGGTCTTGATACTATCTAGCTAATGTCACACAAACATCCAATCTCCATAAGGAGGCACGGATGACACAAATAAACGAGCACATACTCAATCACAGGATTACAGCACGATAAGATAATGAACAGAAATTTAATTAAATTCAACACAAGTCAAAGTAATAATCTAACTCAACAAATAACCAAGTCTCATCAAAAATGCCGGAGACAAATCCGGTACCAAATAGTCTACTTAAAGAACGAACTAAAAATAGAAATTTCCGGCTAGTCCTCCCGGAATCACAACTAGACTACCAAGTCTGCAGCTACTCACCATATGGTCCATAAAGAGTCAGACAGTGGTCCTCTAAGGCATAGTCTGGAAAAATGTTTCCAGTCAGGAAGGAGCAAAGCACAATCTCAAATAACAGTTCCATTAAATTGATAAGGACTATAAAGTAATAAACATGTCATGCTAGCTACTGAGAAGACAGTGAAAAAAAATGCAATGGCAATTAAAGAGAGACAGGCAATGTAAAGAGACAGGCAAATAGGCAATATGATACAGTCAATGCATGTATGAAAATAAAAAGAACAAGAAACAATATCATATACGGGTGATGTAGTATATGATTTAAATAGGGAACTGTAATCTATTCTAAGTGTTTGAAATAGTAGTTTCAAAATATGATC
This sequence comes from Iris macrosiphon, assembly GCA_036927795.1. Taxonomy (NCBI): domain Eukaryota; kingdom Viridiplantae; phylum Streptophyta; class Magnoliopsida; order Asparagales; family Iridaceae; genus Iris; species Iris macrosiphon. The sequence goes on along the minus strand of JAYESA010000006.1, from coordinate 56,817,984 downwards.
GGCTTGGGAACATGTACGATAGCTACAGGGCCTGGCTAATCATGGGTGAAGAGCATGATTAACACTTACAATTTTCTATACTACAATAAGAGGTTATGATCACATTTCTTACTAACTACTTCCCCGCCCCCAACTAGTACTGTGGATCCAACCATGACACGTCACGATACACGAGCAAGTCCAGTTTATCATGTACGATGTCTAATATACATATCGTGTACAATGTCAATACGATAATCAAGATAACATCTCATGACTGCAGATCCAAGCTATACTAGTCCGTGTAACACAGTGTCAAGGATTCAGTTGTAACATTTCAAGATTATTGAATTTATAGAAATTATCAAGAAATTGGAAATTATCAGAGAATGTACTTGCCTTGGGTCCTTAGCTGGTAATTATTGATGTCCTGTTCCAGAGTATCCCCTGGGTAAACCAACAGTCCTATAAACACAACACAATATAACTTTTTGCATCAGATACTATGCTAACACACAGTCAAAACACTGGCCTCAGGGCCATGCCAGGCAGGGCACTAGTCAACTAGGGTCATCTAGTATATTTACCAATTAATCATATTATCAATAAATAAATTAATACATATATATATAGTTATTCCAAAGTATACAAAATAGGTATAACATAGTGGAAGTATAAATTATTTGTTTATGAAAAAAATGTACATAAGTCCCATTATAAGAATATATATATTTATACATTTATACCAAAATATGTATTTTATTACACATATACTACATGAAACTATACCAAATAAATATATGTAGGTTTATACAAAAATATACATACATATATATATATCAAAATAATTATACACATAAAAATATATATACATTTATACCAGTTAAATTTAATACATAAACTTACATGCATTAATTAAATATATACATATATATTAAATTATATATACATTAATATATATATACCAAGAAATATTTATACTAAAATGGTTGTATACATATATACCAATATATATATATAACAAATATACACTAAGTATATACCAAAATATATATATAAATTGATTTAAATATATACATATACGTATACACATTATACCAAAATAATATTTATACATATTAATTAGCTTTATACATATGCATATGAATTAATTATACATATACATATATTATCATACACATACCTAATATATACAAATACATGTATATTTATTAAAATATACATTACCAATTATTTGCATACTATACATGTTCACGTATTTAAAACATTAATTAAATAATACTATATACATATACGTATATACGTAGGTGTCTACACATTAATTACATACAAATACATATACATTAATATTAAGCATTAATTAAATATACTGTTTATATACATATTCGTATATACGTATGTATATAAATATATACATACATATATATATATATATAACCAGGGAAAGAAGAGGGAGAGAGGTAGAATGGGAGCTTACTGAAGGGGTCGGCCGGCCGCCGGACCGGAGGGGAGCGGTGAGCGCGGAGCCGAGGAGGAGAGTCGCCGGACTGCAGGGGCTCGGGATGGCCGCCGGAGTGATGCACAGCGGGGGTCGGGGTGCTCGAGGTTCAGTCGGAGCGGGGTCCGATCGCCGGGTGCAGAACAGCAGAGGAGGGTGGAGATTGAAGCCCGCCGGAGGTGGGCTTGGCCGGTGCAGCGGGAGCCGGGGGAGTTGATGGGATTAATGGTGGTGATGGGAAAGGATGGAGGTGATAAGAGGAGGAGCAGCGGGGGAGATGGGCAGCGGGAGCCGGACATCGGAGTTCACAGCGGGTCGGAGGGGGCAGTCCAGCGGGAAGAGCTCGGCCATCGGTGGTGGTTGATGAATGGTGATGGAGGTGGTGGTGAATGGAGTTGATGGTGGTGGTGGTGATGAATGGCGAAGGTGGGGAAAAGGACAGCAGGGAGGATGGGGGACTCGGTCGCCGGAGGGATTCCCGTGGTAGTGATGATGGTGGTGGTGGAGATGGTGGAGGGGATAGGTGGAGATGGAGGAGTTCGGGTTGCCGCCGGATTGATGGCCGGCTGTAGGGAGGAGCAGCCACAGCGCCGCCGGGCCGGGCTGAGCAGCAGGGGGCTGTCGCAGCGGTTGGCCGCCGGGCTGAACGCCGGAGGGAGCCGCCGGAATAGGGTCGGGGAGGGGAGCACAGTAAGGGAGAAGTGCACAGTAAGTTCCCCCCCCTTAAATGAGTTTGAATTTGAAATCAAATCCAAAATTAAAGAAGAAGAAAAAGGAAGAAGAAGAGAAGAAATGAGAAGAAGAAAAAGAAGGAAAAATAGAAGAAGAAGGGAAAGAGCTTGGTTCCCTACGTTGGAGAGAGGGGAGGTGGAGGCTTGTGAGGAGGGTGTGGTTACCTAGGTTTTCTAGGGATTAGGGCTTATGATGTAACATGTCATTATATAGGGAGAGAGGTTTTGGAATGAAGGGTTGTGATTGACCCCCTTGAATGAGTGGTCTAGATGGGTCATGTAGAAAATAATTCATGGAGGAATGAGGTGAGGAGCTAATTAAATAATTATTAGGCTCCCTCATTGTTTTAAACAAATGAGGTGTTGACCCAAAAATGCAAATTTGCAAATTAGCCCCTTAAATTTGGGTATTTGCACAGACGCATGAAATGACAAAAATTTGGCGGGCGATTCGGGGTCCGGTGTTTTGTAGGGTCAGGGGGCGCTGTAAGTTTGGTGTGGGCTAAAATAGCAGGGCACTGGAATTAAATTGGAATTTCAGAATCAGATAAAATGGTATCCTCAAATTAATTAGAAATAAATGCAAGTTGTGTTCCAAAATTAATTAGGAGTACATGGGGCCAAAATCAGGTCAGGTCATCAATACCAATAATGAAGAAGACTCAGAACAGGATATTACCCTAATTTGGGCCTCACGAAAAATAGGTCAAGATTGCCTCCAATTTCAATTGGAACGCACAACGATACAAAAATAGGAATTTATTAAATAACGTCCGCGACGATTTTTGTGCGGCCAGTAATAATGCACAGAGAGCACAATTATGAGTTGCAAAAATAGCAGAATGGAAGGCGGGCATGTCTAGGGCAAGATTGTGAAATTTGTTGGAAGACAAAAGTCAGGGTAGCGCTCCAAATATCGAAGCAAAGGCAATGCGCAAAAATATTAAATAAAATACGGTAATCAATTACAAACTCCAAGAATTAAATTCTAAATAAATAATTAAATACAAAAATTCTATAATTCTGACAGGTGTTCGTCTACTGGGCTTCTAGGTCAATTCTGCTAGCTAAAATAAATGAACACTGCATCTAATACTATATTTAATTACACATCACACATAATTATTTAAATAAAATATTATCGTATAATTATTTAATTGTAACTACCATAATATTAAATATTATAAAAATTCGAAAATATCCCTGTCTTCGGAATGTGGTAGTGACATTAACTAATCATAGTAACTAGCTTACTACTAATAGCTAACATTAGTAATAACAAGTGAATCACTAACAATTACCCAATCTAACTAATTCTAACTGTTAGATATACTGGTTACCATCTAATATACATTCAATACAAGAATACATATACTACATATATCAACTAATCTAACAATTTTATATATATATATATATATATATATATATATATATATATATATATATATATATATTAGCTAGCTATTAATACTAACATTAACACTAGTTAACTGTACTGCTGGTAGCGCTGTTGTTACTGACTATGCAAGCTGCTGCTGCTATTCAGCTTCTGCAAGTGCTGTTGCTATTGCTTCTGCAGCTTCTACAAGTTGTTGTTGCTGCTTCAGCAAGTCGCTGCTGCTACTGCTTCTGCAGCTTCTACAAGCTGCTGCTGCCGCTTCTGCTTCTTCAAGCCGAGCCTCCTTCCCCCTCTAATGCACACACACACACACACACAACAACACACATACATATATACACCAATATATATCCACTATATATATATGTATACTCTCTCCCAACTATACCAATATATATATATATATATATATATATATATATATAGTATCACATACAAGTTATTTATAACATAACTTATACAAATAGCTATTACATATATAGAGGTATGACTGCATATATATATATATATATATATATATATATATATATATATATATATATATATATATATATAACACATAGGTATATATACACTTGATACACTAGCACATATAACCACATATGTATACATAACAATACATATATATATAAATGCATATGAATATATCTATTATAATAGTTAAGAACAATAGAAATTAGATCTAGAATGAAATGCTATAAACACGTGGAGTGTATCGTACCTGTATCACACTAGATCTATGATACGCTTGCAACACGAGTCCACCACACAACAAAATGTACCCGAAGGATACGATCAAGTCCAATATATTATTTATGAACAATACGAAGAGTCAAACACATATCTACGTGTCTGTGTCAAAATGTGACAAGCACAAAGCCCCGTGTCGGAGAAAAAATCCCCAAATCAACACATATCACCAATTTGTTGGGATACGACCTACACGTACCCAATTGTGGACACGACACTAGCCCCAAACACACAAACACATGCCAAGTTTATTTATATGACCAATTGACAACCACAACAAGTGTCAATCTCGGAATTCCACCAAAATTGACACAAAAAGTACCATAACTTCCTCAATAGGCCTCCTATGAACTCAATTCCAAATCCTATGGGTAGCTTATGCATATGGGTTGATTTGTCATGGTTAAATCTCATATTTAGAACCTAAATTAGAGGGAAAACAGAATTGTACCTATTGGGAGATGGATTCCTAATACAACCTCCAAATTTGATGAAATTAGCCTCCAACTTATAGATCCTTGCACCTTTTTGTAGATCCTTGCTTCTCCTTCTAGATCCTTGCTCTAGTAGCCTCTAATGGTGATTTGGGAAGGAATTGAGATAAAATTTGGTAGGGAAATGATGTGGGAATGAGAGAATTTGGTTGAGGGAAATTCTAGATCTAGATTTGAAATGAAAAAAGGAGAGAGAACCCACCCCCCCCCTTATGTAGGCCGGCCCCCTTGCCCCTTCCTCAAGCTACTAATATTCATTATACCCCTGGGGTCTCTCATGAAGAAATAATTAAGGAGGTAAGGTTCTAGTCTAATAGTTTTAATTAAACTAATCACCCCCCTAATCAATGGGCTTTATAGTTGGGCTAAATTCTAATAATTAATACATGTTGGTCCATGAGTCTAAACTAAACTAGTTAGGTCCACTAACACAAGTCCAAAATAATAAACTAACATCTAACAATAATTAAATAATATAATAAATAATTATTCACATGCACAATATTTAATTAATTATAAAATTACCAAAATATCATTTTCTAGAAAATGTGGTAGTGACACTGGCTATCAAAAGTTGCCTGGCCTTAGGCATAGTCTTATCAGACTGAGGAAACTCTGCGTGGGATAAGTCCTCCAAATAATTAGTATGCAGGAGACTAGCAGTGGACCCCAACATCTCAGCCAAAGGATCCATGGAGATGTCAACTACAAAAGCCATAGGCATAAATTCAACACATCTTCACAAAAGAAGAAAATATACAAAAGCAATTCTTTTATCTTCAGGAGGATGCACACTTTCTTGGTTCTCAACAAAAGGCAGACATATACACATATTCTCAAAATTAATTGAAAGTTAAGAAAGTGTGTGATGTGGCTAAAAGAAGAAAAATGCGCACAGTTCTCAAAATTTCCTGACGATGGAGCATATTTAATATTTTTCCTACTCTGAATTAGGGAAAGTGCGCCGACTCTTTGAAATCCAAGAAAGTGCGCGCAAGATTGTTCTCTCCGCTCTGAATGAGGAAAAGTGCACCAAACAACCAAAAAGTAGGAAAGTGCGTAGATTGATTTTTTTTTTCTTTCACTCTACAAGAGGAAAGTGCGCCAAGTTGGCTATTTTTGCCCTGAACAGGAGAAAAGTGCATGTGTGCCTATGTCTCTATATTCTATGCCATGTCATCATCTTCTTTTTTGTTTTCTTCTTTTTCTTTACAACTATACATGTAATAAAAAAGGAGAAGAAGAGGAAAAATCTAATCGTGCCTATCAAATAAGGATATGCTGATGGACGGGGAGTGACCCTCGACCACGACATGTTCAGCTGCTCCGTTGCAGGTTGAGTCATTGCCTGTCTCACGGAGGGTCTCGTCATAGCCGCACGAGAGAAAGAGGCCAGTCCTTCCCCTTGCTCTCCTTTCTTGTTATTTTAGATTTCTTGAGCGCCATTGGAGGAGCTTGAGGTTGAAGATGAAGTTAGGGTTTTGGAGAAGTTGAGAAATCTGAGAGTTGGTAAAGATTTCTCTCTCTCTTAAACCCTTCTATTTATACGCCAAGGGAGGAAACCCTTCGGCTACTAAAGTGGGTGCTTCAGGATTCGTGTCACCAAATTGTGCCAAAAGATTATGATGGCGCATTAAAAACACAGCCACATCAGCTAACTGTTAGGATTCTACCAAAAGTGTGCACACAAAGTTAGAACAAGTCTCTATGCTTCTACGGTTCAAAGTATTTCGAATCTATGCTTCTAATTGCGTATCTAACTTCTCGTCGGTAAAGAAGGAAGTCCCCAAAAGAGTCGCCAGATTTGTTGTCATTGCAAAAAATGTGAAAGTTTTGCTAACTTTTGTGTTAAGCAAGTTACAACAAGAAAGTACATAAGAATCCTAACACTGGAGTATATATATATGAGGAGGGATCCATATCCCTCCCTATTATGCATCCCCATATTTATAATTGTTGGATCTTGTTTAAGTCATCTAATCTTAACCATTGATTTGATTCAAATCAACAATTAAGATTAGATGAGTTAAACAAGATCCAACGGTTGATAACATGAGGATGCTTGCGGATAAAAAATTTGGGGATGTGGATCCCTCCTTTATATATATATATATATATATATATGGATCCCTCCCATTTTTTATTAATGTAGAGGAAAATTTTGAAAACCATTACCTAGAGGCTTGTTTAAGGCCATATAGTGAATTGTTAACTTTATAAACACGAATCTCCCCCTTTTTAAAAAATCTGGGAGGTTATTTCATGTAAATTCTTTATGAATATCACCTTGTAAGAAGGCATTGCCAATGCCAAGTTAGTGGAGAGACCAACACTTGATAACAATAATGGAGAGAAAAACTCGAACATTAACGAGTTTGGGCACTGGTACAAAAGTATCATGATAATTAATTTATTCTATTTGTGTATATCCTTTCGCAACAAGGTGCACTTTAAAGCATTCTATGAAACCATCAGAACAATTTTTATTTTTGTAGATTTATTTACATCCAATGGGTTTCTTTCCAGGTGGTAAAGGAGATAAATACCAAGTGTTGTTTTGCTCATGTGATATAATTTTTTTCACCATTGTATCTCGCTAGACATTGGATTTCATAGCCTATGTGGAAGATGAGGGCTCAACGGAGAAAATAATATTAGATAAAAACACAATGAGTAGAAGAATTTTTTGGAGCGAAAGAAACTTTACGAGCGAGTATTGAGTGACATGTGAAGTTGCCTAACAAATGTAATATTTTAAATATGAGGGTGATCGATTGGTATGGCTTGAACACCTTGCTTCCTGTGATGATATATAAGCTAAGGGATAAGGTGGTTAAGTAACCTCATTATGTGGAGCTTCATAAGGTAGTGGTACGTCATGTGTAGATTCAGGAGAAGGTGATGTATTACATGGACCTTCATGAGAAAGTGGAGGTGGAACTTCATGAGATAATGGTGATGAGAAAATGTTATAGTCACATGGAACCATCATAATCACATGGACCTTCATTCTAATGTATCTCGAAATAATCCATGTATCCTATTTAGGACACAAGGACACATGTACAACCCAAAATATGACACAAAAATTCTTTGGGAACATGTATCAAATACTTGGTAGACACAAATTTATAGTTATACCAAATTAATCATTCTAACACATAGATCTACTAGAAATTGGTTCTCTACGACCTAATTCACTATCTAGAGGGTTAGATCTAACTATTGGGTGTCTCATACTAGGTTTAATTTAGAGTTCTACCATGGTAATTGAGAAAAAAAGAGAATTACCTATTGGGAGTAGGTTCCTAATAAAGATTCACAAATTTGGATACAAAAAAAATAAATTGGACATAATCCTCCTAGCTTGACACTCTTTTCAAGCTCTTCTTGTGCTCCCAAACTCTAGCTCTCCATTGGAAGAAGAATTTAAGTGAAATTGGGTTAATTTGGGGGTGGTGGAGGTAAAATTTGGGTTTAGAAATGGGTTAGATTGATGGAGAAGATGACTTGAGGAAGAAGAATGAGTTATGTAGGGGGAAAATGGTGGAGAATAGGGGGCTGACCATTATAGGATATGGGAGTTGGTAAAAATCACAAGTTTGTCACTCCACACTTCTAATTTGAATTCTAGATTTAATGGGAAATGAATCAATTAGTTAGGAAGAAAATCTAATTAGTTATGAGAGAATATTCTATCCATGACTAAGGCATATAATTAACTTTAAACTAAACTAATAAATTTAAATATAACTAATATTATTAGTAATAAAAATAAGTTGACAAAAAACTCCTAACATAGTTTTAAGTGATTACAACACCAGAATCAAAGAGAATATATTTTAACCAAGTAATTCACATGAAAGTGCAACGAGACCATGATACTCAAGTTCTATAGTAGAACGAGAAATGGTAGGTTGGTTCTTAGATTTCTATGATATTGGACTAGTTAATCCAATATTGTAAAATATCATTTTGTAGAACGACGGGTAGTTGGGCAACTAGTCCAATCTGAGTCAGAGAATACACTAAGATGAAGAGAGGTCATAGATGATAATAAGAGTCCCTTACCAATTGATCATTTTAAGTAATGAACGATGTTAGTAGCAACGTCTAAGTTAGTCGTGCATGGAGGCTGCAAAAATTTACTTAGAGTATTAATGTCATAATGAATGTCAGGCTATGTACTATATGATAAGGAAGACGACCAATGATATGACAATATGATGTTGTATCGAGAAGAGAATCGTCATATATGGGTCAAAGATGTAGTTGTTGCTCCATTGGAAAATATTGGTGCACATGCACCAACCATGATGACATCCTTCAAGATATCAAGAATACATTTTCTTTGACAAAGAAATTTTTCTTTATGCGAACGAAAAACCTCATTTCCAAGAAAATATTGTAATCGGCCAAGGTCTTTGATTGAAAAGATTTTTTAAGAAATTGTTTTAGTTCAAAAATAGCATATTTATCATTTTTGATAATAATAAAGTCATCGACATAGATGAGAACATACAGAGTAACGACCCCTTAAGTGTATGTGAAAAGATTATAGTCGACAATGGATTGTGTGAACCCATTTTTTATTAATGTAGAGGAAAATTTTGAAAACCATTCCCTAGAGACTTGTTTAAGGCCATATAGTGAATTGTTAACTTTATAAACACTCATCTCTCCCTTTTCAAAAAATCTAGGAGGTTATTTCATGTAAATTCTTTATGAAGATCACCTTGTAAGAAGGTATTGCCAATGTCAAGTTAGTGGAGAGACCAACCCTTGATAACAATAATGGAGAGAAAAACTCGAATAGTAATGAGTTTGGCCACTGGTATGAAAGTATCATGATAATTAATTCCTTCTATTTGTGTATATCCTTTCGCAACAAGGTGCACTTTAAAGCATTCTATGAAACCATCAGAACAATTTTTATTTTTCTAGATTTATTTACATCCAATGGGTTGCTTACCAGGTGGTAAAGGAGATAAATACCAAGTGTTGTTTTGCTCAAGTGCTGCAATTTCTTTCACCATTGCATCTCGCTTATACATTGGATTTTATAGCCTATGTGAAAGATGAGGAATCAACAGAGGAAATAATATTAGACAAAAAAATACGATGAGCAGAAAAAAAATTGGAACGAAAGAAACTTTACAAGTGGGTATTGAGTGACCTGTGAAGTTGCCTAGCAAATATAATATTTTAAATATGAGGGGATCAATTGGTATGGCTTGAACACCTTGCTTCCTATGATGATATATGATCTAAGGGATGAGGTGGTTGAGTAACCTCATTATGTGGAGCTTCATTAGGTAGCGGTACATCACGTATAGATTCAGGAGAAGTTGATGTATCACGTGGACCTTTATGAGAGAGTGGAGGTGGAACCTCATGAGATAATGGTGATGAGAAAATGTTATATTCCACTTGGGTGATGTGAGAATGAGTAACATCACATGGAGTATTAGGATAGTGGAAAAAACAAACATCTTCCAATGGTGTAATATGAACACTAAACGGAGGAAAACTAAAATGCATGTCATGATATGGAAATATTGTCTTGTGGAAGATGACATCACAAGAAGTATAAATTTTGGGAGATTAGATATTGTAAATAAGATATCCCTTTTGACCCTATGGATAACCAACAAAAAATTCTCGGTTTGCATGAGGGTAAAATTTATTTTTATATTAGTTTTTGAGCAAAACTAAACACCCCAAAACTTTTAAAGAAAAATAAGATTGAGGGGAACAAAAAAATATTTGGTGTTGTGATTTACAAGCCAAGAGTGGAGGTGTCATTTTATTGATTATAAATGTAGTTATTATAATGCATTCACCCAAAAATTAAATGGCAAGCGTGCTTGAAATGCAAGGCACATGCAACATCGAGAAGATGATGATGTTCTCTATCCACAACACCATTTTATTGTTTCGTTTGTATATTCTGGCAGATTATTCATATCATATGATTGTATATGATTGTATGTATATTCAGACTGCAGCTAACTTATAATCATATACTATTGGATACTATACTAGCTTTCCATTTTTGTATTGCTAGTTTCATGTTCATTTTGATAGATCGTCAGTGATGCCTTACTGTTTTATCTTATATGATCTATATTCCTGCTTCTTGTTTGACTGATTGAGACATATCATATTCTGTGAGGCCATAGAAGACTTATACTGTAGTATATATTGCCATGTCTAGGGACAATCGTGACCGTATTACGGGATACTCGTGTATACTGTAATACGTAGCTGGCATTGTCAACCCCTATTTTTCATATTCTGCTACTAGGACGTGACAGACTCATTCAAAATCTTCTACGAAATATTAATTCACTATACCTTGGATTCTTGGCAAAGTAGGCATTCCATATATTTTTATGAGCTCCCTCCCAGTTGCGATTTGACCATGAACTTAGCCTTAATGAGTTGGCTCATCGTCATCATTACAATTAAGATATTAAGCAAAGAGGAGGTTGTTACTAGTTTGTAGCTAAGCAAAATATCATATCCTCTTGGGGCTTGATAGTTGCAATTTCATTTGCAATATAATTGAGCTCCTTATCTTCATCAGATGAGCTAGATGAAGATAGTACATAAGATAGACCGACTCCAAAATTCATTATTGAAGATAGAAGGTTTGAAAATAATAGAAGAGAAATTTAGATGAGGAAGTAGATGGTGAAATAAGTGGGGTATATGCAACCTTTTTTTAGGAAAAAAATATAGAGAGAAAAGGGAAAGAGTAATTAAAAAATATATTAATAATGTAAATATAAATAATTATATAAAAAGGAGGCCCCTAGATATTTTCTTATAGTCCAACTCTAGAACAAATGGAGTTTATATATACGCATTTATAGACAAAATCCTAAAAATACTCTTAAAATAGAATACAGGTACATAAAAATCCAGTTACACCTTTCCCAAAAAACTGATTAAGTTTTAGGGACTTTGCTCGCGAACCCGCACGAGTGGCGATGCCCCCCTCAACCCCTTCCCGCTCTCCGCAAGGTGTCACTTCCCCCTTGACCCCTTGTTAACTGATCCGAGACTAGCGTGAGGGTCGATGGTGCCAACACACAAAAGTTGATGACTAATTGGACACTTATTATGGACTGTCACGCCCCAGTCCCAAAATACGTAGGACCAGCGATACGTGACATGCCAGCTACGCATTCGAACAGACTCTGGTCTGACTCGAATACGTATAAGCTGTATAATATAAAGGGCACTATCTAGATATCCCATAAATGTAAACCTCTATGTCTCAATCCACAATGTACAGTAGTATACAAGAAAGAGCTATATGTGCTAAAGTCGGCCGCCCAATAACACATAAACACGAATAGACTCGAGAAGAGATGAGTCTACAAAAACTAGGCTACGACAGCAGATGAATAATCAATAAGAATAAAGTAACCATAATGTCGGTAGAAATGATATGAGTACCTGGTACAGTGCCCGCAAGACGTGCAACTCCATCAGCAACTTCAATGCTCCGTAATCGTCTATGCTGCAAAACTGGCAGGGGACCAGGTCCTCAGAGGGACATAACAAGGTACAAAAATACAGCATACAAAGTATAACAGAAAGTACAAGTGCAACGACAAGGTAAACTATCATAACCAAACAAGTGAAACACAGTTTAAAGACAATGTTCGACACGTGGGCTATCCAAAATAAAACCGTAGCTCCAGACACGGAAATACACGGGACGTACCGCAGCTCTGGACAAAGAGTCACACGGGTGATACACTATACTAGATATAGGATCACTACAGAAATACTATATATACATATATAAGCGCGTGCATAGGAGCCCAAACGTCTAGTAACTGTCTTTTTTATCCCAAGCGGTCAACGAATGTGCGTTGACCCTGAACCTCTATCTAACAGTCTCGTCACACAGAAATAACTCAACAGTCGCGACCCTAAGGTCATCCCAGTCTCCGGTCATGATGTCAGTATCAGGATACAGGAAATCTGGCACGATATCAGTGTATGAATGTGTCCTAAGGTGACGATATACTCAGGTACGTATATCGAGGTATTATAAATATCTAGCTTTCGTTACAAAATGTTACGACGAACGTCTGTACCCAGTTGTGATCCGGACGTGAAGTATCGATCGTAAACAATACGCGCACAATGTACATAATGAAACAATAAATATCTGTAATCTGAAATACAGGGTGGCAAGGTACACTTGCCTACGTCCGGCTGCTGATGACGGGGATCCGGTACCACGTCCAAGTCCTCAGTCCTGTAGTACCTAGAGATGAGATACAAACTCAATCAATAAACTATCACGCGGCAAACAAGGATGTGGCACACGTCTATACATATGCTCAGTCTCAGCTACAACTCACAGGGACAAGACGCTAGAGGGTTGACCACAGTTGACCATTGGTACGATACATTAAATTAACTAATCATCTGTGCAATATCATCAAACCATCCTCAATTACACAATTAATAATTATTAACCTTCCGTTTCCTATCATCGTTACCAAATCACAAAAAGTACTACTCTAATTTAACCCATCATTAATTTCCAGTCCCCAAATTACCGATCAATGATTTTATACTACATACTAGTTCACAATCAAACACGTGCTCCTTAGTGTTCATCAATGTTTAAATATCAGAATCTTATTTCTCAATAATTTAAATATGTTCCCATAATAATCAATTTGTATTTAATTAGGACGATACCTAAAAATCTTATTTGGCGATTTAAATCCCCACTTTATTATTTATGCCTCAAATCCATCCATCATGTATATATATTCCATGTCCTTATTCAAATCATATTTAACCCATAAATAATTGATTTAGCATTTTCCCCACCATGTATAATATCCAGAACATTTAGTTATAAACAAAATACTAAACTCCCATGCAAATCTTAAACATAAACCTTAAACCTACATTAAACCCTAATCTCATGTTATTATCCCATGCTCATCATATTATACTACAATTACACTAACATTTATACAAACCCTAGCTAATGCAGGACCATATAAATATAAACATAGAGAGGGGGAGGGAGTCGTTGTCACCCCCACTTTTTGGATTAGGGGGTATTTTTGTCTTTTCATAATTAATGAGTAAATGACTGCATGATAATTGATTATTCTCAATTTTTGTGATTTTATTTCGTTGCACCTCACCGTCGTTTTGAATTTTAGAACCCCACTTGCATTCACTTTTATTAAATTGATTCATAAGTCGAACTTGTACAACTTTTCATTGTTTGGACACCTTGGTGCAAGAGTACATCGAGGTATCCATCCCGTGGACGATACGTAAATAAACCCAAATTCTCTTTAGGTGTAAATTCCATAAATTCTTGGAAGTGTGTAATACAACATCAATTTCCCTGAACCATGGCCTCAGACCATCGAACCAATGCATTCTAGCAATTTTTTTATTATTTGAAATTCCAACCATTGTAATACCCATGAGAAAGCCCAATCCCAGGAAGGCCTTGACCAGACCTAATTCTAGGTCAACCCAAAGTCTACTATGATTATATATATACATAAGTATTGCTTCCCTATTTCTTTCTCAACCAAAACCTAATACACCAGCCGACAATCTCAAACCCCCCCGACTTTACTATTCCCCGCCTGAACGCTACCGCCTGAACGCTGAACGCTGCCGCCTGAACGCTGAACGCTGCCGCCTGAACGCTGAGCGCTGCCACGATGAACTCGAGCAGGCCGCTGAAGCCTGGACCCCGCGCTAAACTCGAGCAGGCCGCTGAAGCCTGGACCCCACGCTGAAGTCGACGACCGCCGCTGCCGACCGAGAAGTTCCCGCGCTGAAGTCGACGACGCTGCCGACCGAGAGTTCCCGCGCTGAAGTCGACGACGCTGCCGACTGAGAGTTTCCGTGCGGACTGACTGCTCGACGACCGGAGTTCGACGACAGACCCTGCACATCGACCGGCCTTCCATGTTCGTGACCATCGCCTCGTAATCGTCATCGTGTGGAGTGCAGGTTCGCTCTTGTCCACGTTTCCGTCATTTCCTATGATAATATATATAACTAAGGACGTATGTATATACGTATTTGCATACATATTGGCATATTGGTATATATATAATATGTTCTCAGCTAATATCTATATACATACGTATAAGTAGTGTATAGGTATCCCCTAGTATATATTTTTAATAATTATATACATGGTATAAATTTTGTTAAGTATATATATATATATATATATATATATATATATATATATATATATATATATATATATATATATATATATATATATATATATATATATATACATATATATATTATAATTGTAATTAATGAATATTAATGTATATGCCTATGAACCGTATAATGCTCAATTAGTTTAATATATATATATATACATATCTATTATAAGTGTAATTAATTAGTATGATGAGAGATTAGTTCATATTAAGTCCTATGTATCATATGTCCGAGATGTCTTGATTGTGACCACGGATACCCCGTAGTTACATCTACCTGCGACCATGTAGCATGATAGTAGACTGCCATATGTACACTGACGTACTGGCAGGACCGTACCATTGACTGGCGGTTATGCACAGCAACTACAGACGTGACCCCTAGTATAGTCCTTGATCATTATGTTGATTGTGAGCTAGAGTATTGTCTGATAAAGTATTGTATTATATGCTATGTCTATAGGACTGTTGGATCATTCAGACGACACCTTGGAACCCGGACAATGGTATTGCCAGCTAAAGACCACAGGCGAGTACATTCTCTGACAGTTTCTATTATATTGATTATCTCTATAATTCTTGTTGTATAGCGTACATGACTCTGACACTGTTATTTATACGAGTTATCATCATTGAGACCTGTCACGAGGAGTCGTGATTGGAATCCATCGTGCTAGCTGGGGAAACGGGAAAGTATTAGTAGTTTATGTGATCATACCCAACTTACATGCAGCATTAGCTCACCCACATTTCACGTCGGTGCAGCCTTACCCTTACATGCCTCATCGTTGTTATATCTGGTTAGCCTGACCTGTTGGGGATGACCCCTAATCAATGTAATGAGTCATATAGTCCCAAGCCGATCACATGATATACTGATGTTTCACACACTTAGTTAGATATTCTTGACATGCATCTCTAGTTCATTGATCTAGCATCTCTACATATTCTAGTTATTGTTCTTGTACACACTTATATACCAGTTCTTTGTACTTGCGTACACTTGTAGTTCTATTCCTTGTTAGATGCATATTGATAATGATGTTCCAGTACTTTATTATAGCATTTCCTTTATTCCAATATTTCTTATTGCCAGTACTTTATATCTGTCTTGTATTTCTTTACACTGTATTATAGTTTTTGTCAATATATGTGGAACTGCTGTTAGAGGTGTATTTCGTTCCAATCCTGACTGGATATTTTTATTAGAGAATCTTGAGGATTTCTGTACCACGCACTACAGACCAGGTATAGATGCAGACTATGCACCAGAGATCCTAGAGGAGACCATGCTTCTAGATGAGGCATTGCCTACAGCTATCTAGATAGTATTTATTTATGCTTGAGACTTATGGAGGTTGTTTCAGTTTATGTTTAGACTTATGTTAAGTTTAATTGGAGACTTGTGTTGGACAGCTAGACTGTGAGTTATCTTTATGTTTGAGACATGGTGTTTAACTATGTCATTTCCTTTTATCTTTTATCGTGCCTTATAGTTGTTATGATTGAGTTACCTTGTGAGATTATTGTGAGATGTATATTGACCTCCTTATGGAGATGTATATCATTGACAGGTGTTTAGCTATATAGTATTACTGTGACCTAGACAACGTTCTACCACCGATGCTGCGGCATAGGCTGGACGTACCCACGCTCTCGTACCCCTATACCGGTTGCGGGTCGTGACAGTCGTATACCTCGATAACGAGGTTGCTGGCCGGAATGGACAGCTGGAAGCCGCGGGGAGGTCGGATGGAACGGAGGAGGGTGCTAGTGGTGGTGGAACGATGTGTAAACCGGAGGAGGGTGGTCGAGCAGGTGGAGTGCTGGCCAGAGCTAGCGGTGGTCGTGGCGGAGAGGTGGTGTAATGGTGGTGGCAGTGATCGAGAGGGTGGTGGTTGGCTGACGGGGGTGATGAAGGCAACGGGCTTGCAGGGTGTAGGAAATAAGAACGGCGGGCGGAGCAGCTGGTAATGGCGATGGGCACGCCGGAGCTCGTGGGGTAGCCGGCTCGATCGGTGGGAAGTGGACTGTTGCTGTCGGCGGTGGTGGCAATGGGGTGCGGTGGTGATCTGCAGGGTGGTTGGGTTGAGGTGGTGTCACTACCACTTTTCCAAATAAGGGCATTTGTGTAATTTTACCATTTTTAAATAATTATAAATTTAATAAATTGCTGAGTTTTGTAACTAATTATATTATTATTAGTATGTTTTGTGTTTAGGTCAAAACCCTAGAACTCATTAGGACAAACCCTAATGAGAAACCCTAATTTTAAACCCAGTTCTAGTAAAACCCTAGACTGACTTAACCTAAGTTTATTCGGTTCTACATGAGAGGGCCAGGGGGTTTAGTCTAAAAACTATGCATGGAAACCCTAGAATTGCTTTAATATAAAAAGGAAGCCTCTTTCTAAGCTATTCTTCACGTAGAGAAAAAGGAAACCCTAGCCTCCACAAGAGAAACCATCTCCCCGCCCAATTTTCGAGATCAAACCCTAGGTTCCATTTTCTCCTTCTCCAAAGCAAGGAACGTGGGTCAGGAAGCCTTGGAGAAGAAGAACCTCATTGAAGAAACCATCCCTGCAGGTAAAACCCTAGTTTTTATTCCTTTAATTTCTGTTTTCAGATGGTAATGGCCATTAGGAACCCACCCTTGCTGTGTAGTTCAATTTTTAGGGTTTTGGATTGGGTTTGGTGACCAATATGGGGTTTTCCCCAATTATCAGGAACCCTAACCCTAGGTGGTTGTTTATAGACTGATTTCACCCTCTTATGTGTAGGTTAGATATTGATTTAAGGTTTTGCTTTGGGTTTTTAGGAGATCTTAGTGTGGTTTTCGTTTGTGCACATCATGTGTTTGGGGAAATGCTTCACAGGATGAATACCTATCTAATTTACCCTAATAATAATCTAAATTGATGTATGATGTGTATATATATATATTTATACATATGTTTGCAGATGTGTTGTGTTTGGGGGAAGAATGCACTGTGGGGGATGTGCAGTGAGTGAACTGTGCACAGTCGGGTTTTGGCTCAGAACTGTGCACTGTAAGCAGTGTGTATTGGGGGTCTGATAGTCGGGTTTTGGGGGATTACTAGTATGTTCCTCAGTGATTAGTTCTAGGGAGTTTTGTGTATCAGTGTGGAGTTTTGGTATCAGGGAATAGGAGTTAATTGGTTGTGTGAGTGAACCATAGTGTCCCTGTGTCTAGGTATTATCTAAGTGCCTGTGTATATTGTGAAGTGATAATTTCCTATGTGTTAGATGCCAATGTACATCAGTAAACTGTGGCTGTGTAGCAGAGTAGGGAATAGGCATGTGTTCGTGTGAGTACCCCAAAACAGTGTGTGTGTGTGTTTTAGAAACTGTGAACTTGGGTGTGACTGTGTGTACAATGTGTATCAGTACCTGGGTAGGGTGGTTGTGTGAACCTAGATAGGTCTGTGTGCAGAAATTGTATTCTGTGTGTGTGAGTAGATTTATGTGTGTGTAGATGTTTCTGTGAGAGTAAACTTAAATCCTAGAGTTCACAGTGTGTGACTTACCTAGGTGAATCAAGGTGTAGTGAAACTGTATATTTTTCCTAGTGTGTGCATCCCTGTTCAAACTGTGTGTCTCAGTTAATGTGTACATCAGTATTTGGGTGATGAATACCTGTGTAGTATCTCAGAAATCAGTGTGTGGGTAGATGATACTTTGAGTATCCTAATAACTGTGGGTATATGTGTGTTCAGTGTAGCAGTTTTGTGTGTGTGCACAGCTGAGTTCTTCAGGGTTATAGGTGTCTGTGAGTGTATCCATATGATTTCTGTGTGAGTGATCAAGGATCATAGTGCCTATGGATCCTGCCAGTAGCCATATTGCTTGTCTCAAAGCTTAAGCCATGTATGTGCAAGTCTGAACAAATTCCAGACTGTGAAACTGTGAATGGCTCATTAAATCTATATCTTGGATTGATGCATTTGTTAGTATTGGTGTACTCTCTATGAACTATGCCTCAGTGAGGGAGAGATGTATTGTGTATGTGGTTATATGTTTACCTGTGTATGGAGATGCATTAGTTGTAAGGAGTGTGAGATCTGTGTGTGTAGGTAACTCCAGGGGTACTCGAGCACAGGTGAGTAGAGGGTGTGTACCAGGTATCTCAGTGTGACTATGTGTGTATTAGTGTTGGTTCCACAGTGCAGTGGGTAGGAGAGGTAAGGTCTGAGAGCAGTATCAGACAGTTTTGGAGTTCCTGTCAGTGTGTAGATTTAGGTGAGTGTTTTGTGTCAGTTTAATTTTATGAGTGGCTGTGTGTGTAGAATCTGGATATCAGTATATATTAGTGTGGTGTGTCCCATAAATCCCAGATCAGTATAACTAGTATTTTTCCCTATGTGTAACTGTGCAGTACACCCAGGTTTGGGGAAGGGAACTAGGTTCAGCACAGGGGACTAAGAAGTAGTAAACCTAGAGTACACATGTATACTAGAGTATTATGTCTGATACTCATAAGTATCAGTGACTCAGTTGATACAATGAGTCAATAGATGTAGAAATTAGTATCAACTAGTGATTCCAGTATCAGTAGAGTGATTAATTGGTTAGTGTGTTGAATATTAAGTATCAGTTAGCAAATTAGAATGTCAGTTAGTATTAGTAGTTAATAGGGAATGTTAGTTATATAGTAGCTTGTTAGTTAATTGAGTATATATGTTAATATGATAAAATAAGTTACTAGTTAATGAAGATATTAGCTAATTAATAGCTAGTATCACTTAGAAACTTAGGTAAATACCTAGAATAGCTAGTGTTAGCTAGTTAGTGGCCAATTTAGACCAATTAACTAGTTTTGGACCTAAACCTTAGGGTGGACCTAATTTATCTAGGATAACCTAGTACTGAACAGTAAACCTTAGATATGACCTAGAAACCTCGTATTTTAAATTGTTAAACATGTTATTCTTTTAATTCATTAATTTAACATTGAATTTCCATATTAGGTCATTTTGATTTCATCTCGGACATCGACCCTCACACTTTGCTCAGGACCACAGGCGAGTACATTCTCTGACAGTTTTCATGGTTGATTACTTCTATAAATTGTAGTGTATTACATACTTGATTCCGACACTGTGGATACACGGGTTAGCACCCTAGATCCCCATCATGAGGAGTCGTGATTGGAATCCATCGTGCTAGCTGGGGGATGGGGAACTATTAGTAGATTATGTGATCATATCCAAACATTATATGTACCATAGCTCACCCCATTTCTCACGTCGGGTGCAGCCTGACCATTTATATGCTCCATAGCTGTTATATATGATTAGCCTGACCACTATATGCACCATAGCTAACCATGCGGTTAGCCTGACCTAAAAGAATCATAGCTAATCATATATAACCAGCCTGATCTAGTCCCAAGCCGATCACATAATAAACTAATATTTCAACCACTTAGCTAGATGTTTTATCTTTATTCAGATTTACTTGTTCTAGCATTCACTATTTATTGCTCATTGCTAGATGCTCTATTGTCTATTTCATTTCTCCAGTACTTCACATGTTCAGCTTTTATTTCCATCTTGTATCTCTTACACTGTTTATAGTTTTTGTCAATTTAATAAAACTGCTGTTAGTGCTTGTGCTTCGCTCCAATCCTGACTGGATAACAACATTTTCAGAGGACCTGGAGGACTTTTGCCCTACTCATTACGGCCCAGGAATAGAGGGAGATTTCACTCCAAAAATCCCAGAGGAGGTGCCCATCCTAGAGGAGAACTTACCAGCCTGTTCTTAGATTACTTTTCTGCATTATTGTTTTAGACTGAGACTGAGACGTATTTATTTTTATTTGTGACTTTGTGAGGTCATTTAGACCCAGGATTTGAGTTGGACTTATTGTGGTGGGTTTTTTTTATTTAGAACTCTTTTCAATTCTCATCGTGCCATTATGTTTATAGTTGTGATTGAGTATATTATAGAACTGTAGCTATTTATCTTTGTCCTCCGTACGGAGTTGAGACTATTGGCAGGATATACTATGTTTGTGTCCTAGACAGCGTTCTACTGCCGATGCTGCGGCGTAGGCTGGACGTACCCACGACTCATGCCCAAATTCCGGGTGCGGGTCGTGACACGTTTTTGTGGTGGCCCATGCAGGTCTGTAGTCAGTAGTCTTAGATTCAGATTAAAGTGATATCGTAGTGGTGCTCGCTTAGAGTATTACTACGAGCCTGTTTTAGGAAATAGGAATTAGGCCGAGATATGCTCAATCACAATTAGGAAATTTTTGATTCTTATAACACTACTCTTAATGATTAATTCTTTTAGAAATTTTTACTGTCCTCCCTTGATGATATCGTGTCTATTGCCTTAATTAAATCTTTCGATCTGTCTTCAGGATGCCGCCGAGAAGGTCCCAGAGACTAGGAGCAGCAGATTCAGAGAGGTCTGCCACCTCTCGCGCTGCCGGACAGACATCAGCAGCACCTCCTACATCTCCAGTACATGTGGGAGTGTCTGCAGCATTCGGGGGTCCTCCACCACCTGTTCAGAGGGTCCCCGCAGCTACGACGGAGCTACCACCACCACCACTACCACCAGTTCAGTATCCCGGAGGTGTGCCTGCCAATGGGGCACAGATGTTCGCCTTGATTCAGGGCATGGTCGACGCCCAGAGGACGTCGGCAGAGGCCCAGAGAGTGCAGGCTGAGGCACATCAGGCCCAGACAGAGATGATGAGGGTGAACATGGAGAATGCTCACCAAGTGGCTCTCCAGGCTGTGGAAAGAGTCACTCAGCAGCAGCAACATCCTGGTCAGCAACAACAGAGGCCGGGCACCATTGTGGACTTCAAGAGGATGATACCTCGGGAGTTCAAGGGGACAGAAGGGATACTCTACGCCGATGATTGGCTAGAGGACATCGAGAGGAACTTGCGTTTGGCGCAGATTCCAGAGGCGCTCCAGATCGAGGCCGCTGGCAGCCAGATGTTCGATATTGCCCTGACGTGGTTTCGCAC
The DNA here is from genome assembly GCA_036927795.1 of Iris macrosiphon. Lineage (NCBI taxonomy): Eukaryota > Viridiplantae > Streptophyta > Magnoliopsida > Asparagales > Iridaceae > Iris > Iris macrosiphon. The sequence continues at coordinate 56,795,863 of JAYESA010000006.1, read as the reverse complement.
GGAGCCAAGACTCTTACGCAGAGGACTCACTTGGGAGGATTTCAGGGAGCTCTTCAAGGAGAAATTCTTTCCTGACGTTGCCCTAGGAGCCTTGGAGAGTCAGTTCCATGACTTAGTCCAGGGGAGCTCGTCCGTCGATGAGTATGCCGCAGAGTTTTGCCGCCTTAGTCGCTTCGCGCCGTCGATGATTAGAGATTCGGGGGACAGGGCCCGGAAGTTCAGAAAGGGACTGGCAAGGGAGATCAAGTCTCGCACATCGGGATGTCGCACCGCTACTTTCGAGGGCATATTGATGGATGCCCAGATAGCCGAGGACGACTTGGACCTCAGGCCCAAGAGGGGACGCGATATTTCCGGAGGAGCAAACAGTAGTGCAGGACCAGGCAAGCGTCCACACTATCAGCAGCAGCAGAGGCCCTTCCAGCAGCAGCACCAGGCACCAGCCCGAGGGCAGGTCCAGCAACAACAGCAGCAGAGGCAGACTCAGCCCGCCATCCAGTGTGCGTACTGCGGGAAGATGGGACATACTAGAGAGATCTGCAGGCATAGATTGGGCTCATGTTTGTCCTGCGGATCGACGACACATCAGCTGAGGGATTGCCCTACCATTCGGACTCGTCCAGGTCAGGGTGGAGCAGCCGTCCAGAGAGGACCAGGCAGGGTACCTGCAGTACCAGGAGGCCAACAACAGAGGGGATCACTTCCACCGCAAAATCAGATGTTTGCCCAGCATCAGCAGCAGAGAGGTGCACCCCAGGGGCGAGCGTACGCCATGGCAGTCGAGGAGATCGAGCCAGCAGGAGACTTGATCACAGGTTTGGTTCTTCTCGATTGTATTCCCGTATTTACCTTATTCGATTCTGGCGCTTCCCATAGTTTTGTGTCTGTATCATATGCACTTCGACATCATTTAGACACAGAACCATTAGCTAGGACTTGCAAGATCATGACTGGGGGAGGTATTATCCTAGTCCGTGATTATTGCAAGGACCGGAGAGTGTCAGTAGGAGGCCGAGACTTGAGCGTGAGTTTACTCGTCATGCCACTTTCGGGGTACGATATTGTACTCGGAATGGACTGGTTGAGTAGGCATCATGCTACTATAGATTGTTATAGAGACAGAGTATTGTTTAGACCACCAGGAGAGCCGGAGTTTGAGGTCGTCAGAGAAGCAGCGGAACAGAGGAGGAGCACATTTTGCGGAGCCAGGACGGAAGAAGAGGAGTTGCCACATCCTCTGATAGCGGAGTTCCTGGATGTATTTCCAGAAGAGTTGCCAGGCTTGCCGCCAGACAGAGATATTGAATTCTCTATAGACTTGGTTTCAGGAGCGGAGCCCATTTCACAACATGTCTATAGAGTTAACAACAACGAGCTGGCAGAACTGAAGAAGCAAGTTGAGGAGCTGCAGGACAAAGGTTTCATCAAATCCAGTTCATCACCATGGGGAGCTCCGGTATTGTTCGTACCGAAGAAGGACGGCACGGTGCGCATGTGCATTGATTATAGAGCTTTGAACAATATCACTATCAAGAACAAGTACCCGCTGCCAAGGATAGATGATCTTTTTGACCAGTTGAGCGGGGCAAGGGTGTTTTCAAAGATAGATCTGAGGTCAGGCTATCACCAGGTGAAGGTGAAGAAAGAAGACACGCCGAAGACAGCTTTTCGGACCAGATACGGCCAGTTTGAGTTCATGGTAATGCCATTTGGTTTAACCAATGCACCGGCAGTATTCATGAATCTGATGAACAAGGTGTTCCACCAGTACCTTGACAAGTTCGTGGTAGTGTTCATCGACGATATTCTTGTGTATTCCAAGACCCCGGAGGAGCACGAAGAGCACCTGAGGTTGGTCTTAGAGACTCTTAGGAGGGAGAAGCTGTACGGGAAACTCTCTAAGTGTGAATTCTTCCTTGACAAGGTCGAATTTCTTGGACATGTGGTATCGGGTGACGGAATCTCGGTAAACCCAAAGAAGATCGAGGCAGTGGAGTCGTGGGCTACCCCCAGTTCGGTAGCTGAGATCAGGAGTTTTCTCGGGCTAGCAGGATACTACAGGAGGTTTGTACAAGACTTCTCCAAGATTGCAGCGCCGATGACCAGGCTGACTAGGAAGGATGTGGATTTTGTATGGATGGAGGAGTGCCAGGCTGCATTTGACGAGCTGAAGAAGAGGTTGACGACAGCCCCAATTTTGACGTTGCCAGCAGGGACAGGTGGTTTTACCATCTACAGTGATGCTTCAGGGAAGGGTCTGGGATGTGTTCTTCAACAACACGGGAAGGTAATTGCCTATGCTTCCAGGCAGTTACGCCCTCATGAAAGAACTATCCCACCCATGATTTAGAGTTGGCAGCAGTTATCTTCGCTCTAAAGCTGTGGAAGCATTATCTGTACGGAGAGCGTGTGGAGATCTTCACAGACCACAAGAGCTTGAAGTACGTGTTCACACAGAAGGAGCTGAACATGAGGCAGAGGAGGTGGTTGGAGTTGATGAAAGACTTTGATATCTCATTGTAGTACCACCCAGGGAAGGCCAACGTAGTCGCCGATGCCTTGAGCAGGTATCCGATGGCTATGTACTTGACGACAGATAGGCATTTGTTGGCTGATTTGGAGAGCTTGGAGATTGAGGTGTTAGTTCCCGGTACCGAGATTCAGATATAGGGATTACAGATACAGTCCGAACTGATGGACAGGATCAGAGCTGCGCAGTACGAGGATGAGGCTCTGAGGAGTATCAGGTCACAGGTTCAGACAGGATTATCGGACGACTTTACTATCGCAGAGGATGGTTCCTTACGGCACGGCACGAGGATGTGTGTGCCGAGTGGGGAGCTGCGCGAGAAGGTTTTGCAGGAGGCACACCGCTCTCAGTACTCGATGCATCCCGGTGCCAACAAGATGTATCGAGACTTGAGGGAACACGTATGGTGGTATGGAATGAAGTGCGAGGTAGCACGCTTCGTATCCCGGTGTCTAGTGTGCCAGCAGGTAAAGGCAGACCGACAGAGGCCAGGTGGTTTGCTTCAACCTTTACCGATTCCAGAATGGAAATGGGAGCACGTGACCATGGATTTCGTTTCAGGGCTTCCACGTTCTCCAGGAGGGAAAGACGCAATTTGGGTCATCGTGGACAGGTTGACCAAATCAGCCCATTTCTTACCTTTCAAGGTGGGCACATCGACGGAGAGGCTCGCAGAGATGTACGTGCGACAGATTATTAGGCTTCATGGAGTTCCAGTGAGCATCGTCTCAGATCGGGATAGTCATTTCACTTCCCACTTCTGGAGGAGTCTGCAGGCTAGCTTGGGCACTCAGCTCAAGTTCAGTACCGCGTATCACCCCCAGACAGACGGGCAGTCTGAAAGGACTATTCAGACTCTCGAGGATATGCTACGCACTTGCGTTCTAGATCTCGGAGGTTCTTGGGAGGATCATCTGCACCTGGTAGAGTTTGCTTACAACAACAGTTACCAGGCCAACATCAAAATGTCACCGTTTGAGGTTCTTTATGGACGGAGATGTCGTACACCGCTATCGTGGGACGACGTTGGAGAGAGAGCCTTGCTAGGACCAGAAATGGTCGTGGATGCAGCAGAAAAGGTGAAACTCATCAGAGACAGACTGCGAGTGGCGCATGACAGACAGCGGCATTGGGCCGACAGCCACCGTAGACCCCTTGAGTTTCAGGTTGGCGATCTAGTTTTCCTACGGATTTCTCCGACGCGTGGAACGATTCGTTTTGGTAGAGGCGGAAAGCTTAGCCCACGCTACATCGGACCCTTCGGTATTCTTGCAAGGGTAGGTGCAGTGGCGTATAGATTAGACTTGCCGCCTGCATTGGAAGGAGTGCATAATGTGTTCCACGTGTCGCAGCAGAGACGGTACGTGGCCGACCCTAGTCACGTACTTGATCACTCGGAGATTGAGGTTGGTCCGACGCTTAGCTACCTTGAGCAGCTCGTAGAGATCTTGGACCGCAGAGAGAAGGTATTGCAGAACCAAACTATTCCTTTGGTTCGTGTTGCATGGAGACATCACTCTCCAGGGGAGTCGACCTGGGAGAGAGAGGACGAGATGCGCGAGCAATACCCGTATCTCTTCTAGACTTGAGGTATATTCCTTTTCTGATTTCATTCTTGTTCTAGTTCAGTCCAATTTCGAGGACGAAATTTCTTTTAGGAGGGTAGACTTGTCACTACCACTTTTCCAAATAAGGGCATTTGTGTAATTTCACTATTTTTAAATAATTATGAATTTAATAAATTGCTGAGTTTTGTAACTAATTATATTATTATTAGTATGTTTTGTGTTTAGGTCAAAACCCTAGAACTCATTAGGACAAACCCTAATGAGAAACCCTAATTTTAAACCCAGTTCTAGTGAAACCCTAGACTGACTTAACCTAAGTTTATTCGGTTCTACATGAGAGGGCCAGGGGGGTTAGTCTAAAAACTATGCATGGAAACCCTAGAATTGCTTTAATATAAAAAGGAAGCCTCTTTCTAAGCTATTCTTCACGTAGAGAAAAAGGAAACCCTAGCCTCCACAAGAGAAACCATCTCCCCACCCAATTTTCGAGATCAAACCCTAGGTTCCATTTTCTCCTTCTCCAAAGCAAGGAACATGGGTCAGGAAGCCTTGGAGAAGAAGAACCTCATTGAAAAAACCATCCCTGCAGGTAAAACCCTAGTTTTTATTCCTTTAATTTCTGTTTTTAGATGGTAATGGCCATTAGGAACCCACCCTTGCTGTGTAGTTCGATTTTTAGGGTTTTGGATTGGGTTTGGTGACCAATATGGGGTTTTCCCCAATTATCAGGAACCCTAACCCTAGGTGGTTGTTTATAGACTGATTTCACCCTCTTATGTGTAGGTTAGATATTGATTTAAGGTTTTGCTTTGGGTTTTTAGGAGATCTTAGTGTGGTTTTCGTTTGTGCACATCATGTGTTTGGGGAAATGCTTCACAGGATGAATACCTATCTAATTTACCCTAATAATAATCTAAATTGATGTATGATGTGTATATATATATATTTATATATATGTTTGCAGATGTGTTGTGTTTGGGGGAAGAATGCACTGTGGGGGATGTGCAGTGAGTGAACTGTGCACAGTCGGGTTTTGGCTCAGAACTGTGCACTGTGAGCAGTGTGTATTGGGGGTCTGATAGTCGGGTTTTGGGGGATTACCAGTATGTTCCTCAGTGATTAGTTCTAGGGAGTTTTGTGTATCAGTGTGGAGTTTTGGTATCAGGGAATAGGGGTTAATTGGCTGTGTGAGTGAACCATAGTGTCCCTGTGTCTAGGTATTATCTAAGTGCCTGTGTATATTGTGAAGTGATAATTTCCTATGTGTTAGATGCCAATGTACATCAGTAAACTGTGGCTGTGTAGCAGAGTAGGGAATAGGCATGTGTTCGTGTGAGTACCCCAAAACAGTGTGTGTGTGTGTTTTAGAAACTGTGAACTTGGGTGTGACTGTGTGTACAATGTGTATCAGTACCTGGGTAGGGTGGTTGTGTGAACCTAGATAGGTCTGTGTGCAGAAATTGTATTCTGTGTGTGTGAGTAGATTTATGTGTGTGTAGATGTTTCTGTGAGAGTGAACTTAAATCCTAGAGTTCACAGTGTGTGACTTACCTAGGTGAATCAAGGTGTAGTGAAACTGTGTATTTTCCTAGTGTGTGCATCCCTGTTCAAACTGTGTGTCTCAGTTAATGTGTACATCAATATTTGGGTGATGAATACCTGTGTAGTATCTCAGAAATCAGTGTGTGGGTAGATGATACTTTGAGTATCCTAATAACTGTGGGTATATGTGTGTTCAGTGTAGCAGTTTTGTGTGTGTGCACAGCTGAGTTCTTCAGGGTTATAGGTGTCTGTGAGTGTATCCATATGATTTCTGTGTGAGTGATCAAGGATCATAGTGCCTATGGATCCTGCCAGTAGCCATATTGCTTGTCTCAAAGCTTAAGCCATGTATGTGCAAGTCTGAACAAATTCCAGACTGTGAAACTGTGAATGGCTCATTAAATCTATATCTTGGATTGATGCATTTGTTAGTATTGGTGTACTCTCTATGAACTATGCCTCAGTGAGGGAGAGATGTATTGTGTATGTGGTTATATGTTTACCTGTGTATGGAGATGCATTAGTTGTAAGGAGTGTGAGATCTGTGTGTGTAGGTAACTCCAGGGGTACTCGAGCACAGGTGAGTAGAGGGTGTGTACCAGGTATCTCAGTGTGACTATGTGTGTATTAGTGTTGGTTCCACAGTGCAGTGGGTAGGAGAGGTAAGGTCTGAGAGCAGTATCAGACAGTTTTGGAGTTCCTGTCAGTGTGTAGATTTAGGTGAGTGTTTTGTGTCAGTTTAATTTTATGAGTGGCTGTGTGTGTAGAATCTGGATATCAGTATATATTAGTGTGGTGTGTCCCATAAATCCCAGATCAGTATAACTAGTATTTTTCCCTATGTGTAACTGTGCAGTACACCCAGGTTTGGGGAAGGGAACTAGGTTCAGCACAGGGGACTAAGAAGTAGTAAACCTAGAGTACACATGTATACTAGAGTATTATGTCTGATACTCATAAGTATCAGTGACTCAGTTGATACAATGAGTCAATAGATGTAGAAATTAGTATCAACTAGTGATTCCAGTATCAGTAGAGTGATTAATTGGTTAGTGTGTTGAATATTAAGTATCAGTTAGCAAATTAGAATGTCAGTTAGTATTAGTAGTTAATAGGGAATGTTAGTTATATAGTAGCTTGTTAGTTAATTGAGTATATATGTTAATATGATAAAATAAGTTACTAGTTAATGAAGATATTAGCTAATTAATAGCTAGTATCACTTAGAAACTTAGGTAAATACCTAGAATAGCTAGTGTTAGCTAGTTAGTGGCCAATTTAGACCAATTAACTAGTTTTGGACCTAAACCTTAGGGTGGACCTAATTTATCTAGGATAACCTAGTACTGAACAGTAAACCTTAGATATGACCTAGAAACCTCGTATTTTAAATTGTTAAACATGTTATTCTTTTAATTCATTAATTTAACATTGAATTTCCATATTAGGTCATTTTGATTTCATCTCGGACATCGACCCTCACACTTTGCTCAGGACCACAGGCGAGTACATTCTCTGACAGTTTTCATGGTTGATTACTTCTATAAATTGTAGTGTATTACATACTTGATTCCGACACTGTGGATACACGGGTTAGCACCCTAGATCCCCATCATGAGGAGTCGTGATTGGAATCCATCGTGCTAGCTGGGGGATGGGGAACTATTAGTAGATTATGTGATCATATCCAAACATTATATGTACCATAGCTCACCCCATTTCTCACGTCGGGTGCAGCCTGACCATTTATATGCTCCATAGCTGTTATATATGATTAGCCTGACCACTATATGCACCATAGCTAACCATGCGGTTAGCCTGACCTAAAAGAATCATAGCTAATCATATATAACCAGCCTGATCTAGTCCCAAGCCGATCACATAATAAACTAATATTTCAACCACTTAGCTAGATGTTTTATCTTTATTCAGATTTACTTGTTCTAGCATTCACTATTTATTGCTCATTGCTAGATGCTCTATTGTCTATTTCATTTCTCCAGTACTTCACATGTTCAGCTTTTATTTCCATCTTGTATCTCTTACACTGTTTATAGTTTTTGTCAATTTAATAAAACTGCTGTTAGTGCTTGTGCTTCGCTCCAATCCTGACTGGATAACAACATTTTCAGAGGACCTGGAGGACTTTTGCCCTACTCATTACGGCCCAGGAATAGAGGGAGATTTCACTCCAGAAATCCCAGAGGAGGTGCCCATCCTAGAGGAGAACTTACCAGCCTGTTCTTAGATTACTTTTCTGCATTATTGTTTTAGACTGAGACTGAGACGTATTTATTTTTATTTGTGACTTTGTGAGGTCATTTAGACCCAGGATTTGAGTTGGACTTATTGTGGTGGGTTTTTTTTATTTAGAACTCTTTTCAATTCTCATCGTGCCATTATGTTTATAGTTGTGATTGAGTATATTATAGAACTGTAGCTATTTATCTTTGTCCTCCGTACGGAGTTGAGACTATTGGCAGGATATACTATGTTTGTGTCCTAGACAGCGTTCTACTGCCGATGCTGCGGCGTAGGCTGGACGTACCCACGACTCATGCCCAAATTCCGGGTGCGGGTCGTGACAGGTGGTGGTTCATCGCCGGAGTGGGGAGTACAGCCGGGGTGCAGCAGTTCGTAGAGAAGAGGTGCAACAGTTCGTAGAGAAGCCGTCGGAGCTCGTGGAGTCGAGGGTGGTGCGGAGGATTGGCCTGTGCTGCAGCTCGACCGGAGTAGTGGCGGTGCGGATCGTTCGACAGCAGGCCGGAGATCTCGCGGCTGCGCTGGATTAGACGACGGGGATCACACTGGCCGGAGGTCGAGGGGATGGAGGCTGCACAGCGGTTGTGGCACCGGAGAATGGTCTCTGGTCAGAGCGGGATCTCGCCGGAGTAGAGTGGCCGGCCGGGAACCGAAGTGAAGTAGAAGAAGGAGAAGGTGAAGGGAAGAAGAAGAAGAAGAAAATAGGAGAAATGGGAGTTCGGTTTTTAATATAGAGGAGGGAGGAGAGAGAGAGGGGGTGAGGCTTCCTAGGTTTTTGGGGATTAGGGCCGGCATGGGGAAGAGGGATGTGATGGGGACATTTTATAAGAAGGGGTATGAGGATTGGAGGGTGGGGATTGGCTCATTTCAAATGTGGGGTTGAGATTTCACATGAAAAAAATTAGTTTCTTCATAAAAAAGAACGGGAGGAGGGATGTTGACCACGGTCAAAGAAGAGGGTTGGCCTCTTCATTGGCCTTGACCAATGAGGGTGTGCCACATGTCACGACATTTGCAATTTAGCCCCTTAAGTTTGGGTAATTGCACGAACACATGAAATGATGGAAAATTTGTGGGAGAATTGGTGTTTGGTGTTTTGTAGGGTGAGGGGGTGTTGTGTGTTTTGCATGGGCTTAATTAAATGGGCATTGGAATTAAATGGGGATTAAAATAGGATTAGTCAAAGTTGGTATCCCCAATTTAATGAGAATAAATATGTCCCGCATTTTTAAATTAAATGGGGGCACTTGAGGTCTCAATTTGGGAGTGACACAAAGGTCAAAAATGGTGTAGGCTTGGTGTCAGTCTTGGACCCTTTAGTTGGTCCGGCTCAACGGGTTAAGTTGGTGTCTCAAAATTGATGGCAACGACATAGGTGTCCGATACGGGATTAAATATGGAATTTGGATACGGGAAGTTGTGCAATTAATTTAGGGCACAACGGATTTGATTTTGAGTGACAGAAAAGTCCAGCGCCTAATTTGGCAGGTCAAGTCAAAAGTACAACAGTCCGTTGGAATTTATGGGCTGTTGTTGGGCTCCGAATAATTTAACATTGGTAGGGCGCGCCAAGGGTTTAATTAAAATAATCAAAAATTTGCAGCCTTACTCTAAACCTCAATCAACTGCTGCTAAACCAAAAATTTTCATCCCATACCAGACTATCTATAGAATTAAATGAGGGGGTTTACATCCTTCCCAACTTAGAAAATTTTCGTCCCCGAAATTAAAAGTAAAGCACAATAATAGCTAAGAGAATTTAAAAGCAAGCTGGAAATCAAATGAGGTACGTAAATTTGTACCTTGCTCCTCAAATAAATACGGGAAATGCTGTCGAATGGAATCCTCGTGCTCCCAGGTAGACTCGCCTGGCGAATGATGCTTCTATGCAACTCTGACCAGTCGAATAGTCTGCCCTCTAAAAGTCTTCTCACTGTGATCGAGTATCTCCACTGGCTGCTCTACGTAAGATAGACTGGGCCCAACTGTAATCTCCGAATGATCAAGCATGTGGCTAGGGTCTACCACATATCTCCTCAACTGCAATACGTGAAATACGTTATGCACTCCTTCTAATAATGGAGGCAATGCAAGATGGTAAGCCACTTCGCCAACTCGTTCCAAGATGTCAAAAGGTCCGATGTACCTCGGACTCAGCTTGCCTCTACCTCCGAATCTGATAGTACCACGAGTAGGCGATATCTTCAAAAATATGTGGTCACCTTCCTTGAACTCCAATGGTCTGCGGTGCACATCTGTCCAATGTTTCTGTCTGTCCTGTGCTGCACGCTGGTGGCTCTGAATCTACTTGACTTTCTCCACTGTTTGTGTCACCAACTCTGGACCAAGTATCTGACGCTCTTCCATGTCACTCCAACATACTGGTGACCTATACTTCCTGCCGTACAGTGCCTCATAAGGTGCCATTTGTATACTAGCCTGGTAGCTGTTATTATAGAAGAATTCCACCAAGTGTAGATGGTCCTCCCAAGATCCTCCAAAATTAATCATGCATGCTCTCAACATATCCTCTAATATTTGTATCTTGCGCTCTGACTGGCCATCAGTCTGTAGATGATATGCAGTGCTGAACTTAAGACGAGTTCCTAGACTCTCCTGCATACTCTGCCAAAAATATGATGTGAATCTGGAATCACGATCCGATACGATGCTGACAGACACTCCATGTAGTCGTACTATCTGCCTCATATATATGTCAGCTAATATCTCCGTGGACTGCCCAACTCTGAAGGGCAAGAAATGTGCAAACTTGGTGAGTCTGTCTACGACAACCCAAACTGCATCCTTCCCACTAGGGCTCCGTAGGAATCCTGTGACGAAGTCCATGGTAATGTGTTTCCACTTCCACTCGGGAATGGGAAGCGGCTGCAATAGTCCTGCAGTCCTCTGATGTTCAGCCTTGACTTGCTGACAAACTAAACATCTTGCCACGAATCTTGCAATCTCTCTCTTCATCCCATGCCACCAGAAATATTGCCTCAAATCTCGGTACATCTTCGTACCCCCAGGATGAATAGAATAAATTGAGCTATGAGCCTCGGTCATCAACTCTTGGCGTAGCTCGCCATTCGGAACGTATAGGCGATCTCCACATCTTAACGTTCCGTCTTCATGAATCCTGAGTCCCGTCTGTATGCCGGCCTCTGTCCTCTCTCGTAGATGTCAAAATCTCGCATCTGTAGGCAGGGCTGCCTTGATCCTCTCAATCAAAGTAGACTGAACCTCGAGACTGGCCATCTGCCTATCCATGCCTGGCAATACAATATTAATCCTGAGCTCCTGAAGATCCTCTAACACTGGTGATGAGTCATAAAAATATGCCATGGGCTTCCTGCTTAAGGCATCTGCTACTACATTCGCCTTGCCAGGGTGGTACTGTAACTCGATATTATAATCTGTCATAAATTCTAGCCAGCGCCTCCGTCCCATGTTGAGCTCCTTCTGCGTGTAGACATACTTCAGACTTTTGTGATCTGTATAAATCTTAACACGCTCTCCATAAAGGTAGTGTCTCCATAGCTTTAGTGCAATTATCACTGCAGCTAGCTCTAGATCGTGCGTCTGATAGTTCTTCTCATGAACCCTTAGTTGTCCTGATGCGTAGACTATCCATTCTATCTAAACATAACTTATATTTGCTGAGCTTAGCATATAGCCTCTCATATCTCAGCGTCTCCAACACAATCCTCTCTCCGTACCTTGATCTGATGATAGCTGGATCTAAGATCGATCTTCGAGAATACACATGCGCCGCTAAACTAATCAATTAAATCATCGATGCGTGGCAAAGGGTACTCGTTCTTTATCATTACAGCACTTTACGCCATGTAATCGATACGCAACATACCGTCCCGTCCTTCTTCGGTATCATAAGATGGGTACTCCCCATGGAGAAACACTAGCCCGACTGAAACCCTTGTCTAAGAAATCCTCTACTATGGACCTTCAACTCAACCAACTCTATCGGTGCTAGTCTGAAGACGAGAAAATAACCGGCTCGGCTCTTGGAGTCAACTCTATAGCAAACTCTATCTCTCTGCCAGGTAGCCGGCCTGGAAGGTTCTCTAGAAACACATCCTCCAACTCTGATATAAAGTGAGGGTACATTGGTTCACCTTGCATTGTGTGCCCCTAAGGTAGATGGGCACCATACTCCCGGGCTCCCTGAAGAAACTCAACTCAGGGAAATCTGGAGGTCATAAATAATGTAACCACGTCGACAATCTAGCGTCGTGTGGTATTGGCTCAACCAATCCATGTCTAGGATAAGTTCATAGTCTAGACTAAACCTCACAATAATTTCTCCCGTTCTGTTTTCAACATCAATCCTCAAAAAGAAAAAATTTTCTTGCCTAATGTATAATTTCTCTTCTCCTCAAGGTTTCCCCTAAAATTTTATTCCTCAAATTTTTTCTTTTCGTTATTTATCTCTCCAAGTCACATAGTACAATAATGGTATCACCCAAGCACATACTAAATTTTTTGGAATCAGATCATTATCTTCCAAGTGAGAGCCTGAAATTTTATCTCCTCTAGTCCATAATATCATTCCTGGTATCGCTATCATTTACAACAACTAATTCCTAGCATCGGACTATGCACTTCTATAAATTATTCTAGGTCATGATCAATAATCCTTCCAGCTCCCAGTACTTCCGAGATCACGGCTATCTCAAGTACAAATAGGGTACTACTGGGTCCAATTCTCTTGCTAGCCTTCCACGCCAAATCTAGAATCTAAAAGAACCTATCAATCATCCTACTAAGAGTAACACTCTTCTCAGAGATTATTGCACAAACCACGCCTTCTGTCGTCTGATCTACGATCTTCTTCCGGAGGAAACCATCAGGCACAAGCGTCCGTCTTTCCAAATAATAGGGGATGAGAAACAATGATAACGATATTGACGAAAATTGAACGAGTACAAATTGGAAGTCCAAGGGCGATAATCACAAACAAAGTGAGTTTTTTTTTTTAAAATCGATTATGGATTGAGATCCTATTCAACAATCATAATATCTATTCCTAATTTGTAGGCTCGCTTGGCACAGTCAGGTGACCAAGACGATTTAAATCGGACCTGCATGGGCCACCATAAAAACATGTTACGCCCCAGTCCCAAAATACGTAGGACCAGGAATACATGACACGCCAGCTACGCATTCGTCCAGACTCTGGTCTGACTCGAATACGTATAAGCTGTATAATATAAAGGGCACTATCTAGATATCCCATAAATGTAAACCTCTATGTCTCAATCCACAATGTACAACAGTATACAAGAAAGAGCTATATGTGCTAAAGTCGGCCGCCCAATAACACACAAACTCGAATAGACTCGAGAAGAGATAAGTCTACAAAAACTAGGCTACGACAGCAGATGAATAATCAATAAGAATAAAGTAACCATAATGCCGGTAGAAATGATATGAGTACCTGGTACAGTGCCCGCAAGATGTGCAACTCCATCAGCAACTCCAATGCTCCGTAATCGTCTATGCTGCAAAATTGGCAGGGGACCAGGTCCTCAGAGGGACGTAACAAGGTACAAAAATACAGCATACAAAGTATAACAGAAAGTACAAGTGCAACGACAGGGTAAACTATCATAACCAAACAAGTGAGACACAGTTTAAAGACAATATTCGACGCGTGGGCTATCCAAAATAAAACCGTAGCTCCGGACACGAAAATACACGGGACGTACCGCAGCTCCGGGCAAAGAGTCACACGGGTGATACACTACACTAGATACAGGATCACTACAGAAATACTATATATACATATATAAGCGCGTGCAGAGGAGCCCAAACGTCTAGTAACTGTCTTTCCCATCCCAAGCGGTCAACGAATGTGCGTTGACCCTGAACCTCTATCTAACAGTCTCGTCACACAGAAATAACTCAACAGTCGCGACCCTAAGGTCGTCCCAGTCTCCGGTCATGATGTCAGTATCAGGATACAGGAAATCTGGCATGATATCAGTGTATGAATATGTCCTGGGGTAACGATATACTCAGGTACGTACATCGAGATGTTACGAATATCTAGCATTCGTTACAAAACGTTACGATGAACGTCTGTACCCGGTTGTGATCCGGACGCGAAGTATCGATCGTAAACAATACGCACACAATGTACATAATGAAACAATAAATATCTGTAATCTGAAATACAGGATTACAAGGTACACTTGCCTGCGTCCGACTGCTGATGACGGGGATCCGGTACCATGTCCAAGTCCTCAGGTCCCGTAGTACCTAGAGATGAGATACAAACTCAATCAATAAACTATCACACGGCAAACAGGGATGTGACATACGTCTATACATATGCTCAGTCTCATCTATAACTCACAGGGACAAGACGCTAGAGGGTTGACCACAGTTGACCATTGGTATGATACATTAAATCAATTAATCATCTGTACAATATAATCAAACCATCCTCAATTACACAATTAATAATTATTAACCTTCCGTTTCCTATCGTCGTTACCAAATCACAAAAAGTACTACTCTAATTTAACCCATCATTAATTTCCAGTCCCCAAATTATCGATCAATGGTTTTATACTACATACTAGTTCACAATCAAACACGTGCTCCTCAGTGTTCATCAATGTTTAAATATCAGAATCTTATTTCTCAATAATTTAAATATATTTCCACAATAATCAATTTGCATTTAATTAGGACGACACCTAAAAATCTCATTTGGCGATTTAAATCCCCACTTCATTATTTATGCCTCAAATCCATCCATCATGTATATATATTCCATGTCCTTATTCAAATCATATTTAACCCATAAATAATTGATTTAGCATTTTTTCCACCATGTATAATATCCAGAACATTTAGTTATAAACAAAATACTAAACTCCTATGCAAATCTTAAACATAAACCCTAAACCTACATTAAACCCTAATCTCATGTCATTATCCCATGCTCATCATACTACACTACAATTACACTAACATTTATACAAACCCTAGCTAATGCAGGACCATATAAATATAAACATAGAGAGGGGGAGGGAGGAGGGTGGTCGAGCAGGTGGAGTGCTGGCCGGATCTAGCGGTGGTCGTGGCGGAGAGGTGGTGTAATGGTGGTGGCAGTGATCGAGAGGGTGGTGGTTGGCTGCCGGGGGTGATGAAGGCAGCGGGCTTCGCGGAATGTAGGAAATAAGAACGGCGGGCGGAGCAGCTGGTAATGGCGATGGGCATGCCGGAGCTCGTGGGGTGGCCGGCTCGATCGGTGGGAAGTGGACAGTTGCTATTGGTGGTGGTGGCAATGGGGTGCGGTGGTGATCCGCAGGGTGGTTGGGTTGAGGTGGTGGTTCATCGCCGGAGAGGGGAGTACAGTCGGGGTGCAGCAGTTCATGGAGAAGAGGTGCAACAGTTCGTGGAGAAGCCGCCGGAGCTCGTGGAGTCGAGGGTGGTGCGGAGGAGTGGCCGGCGCTGCCGCTCGACCGGAGCAGTGGCGGTACGGATCGTTCGACAGCAGGCCAGAGATCTCGCGGCTGCGCTGGATTGGACGGCGGGGATCACACTGGCCGGAGGTCGAGGGGATGGAGGCTGCACATCGGTTGTGGCGCCGGAGAATGGTCTCTAGCCGGAGCGGGATCTCGCCGGAGTAGAGTGGCCGGCCGGGAATCGAAGTGAAGTAGAAGAAGGAGAAGGTGAAGGGAAGAAGAAGAAAATGGGAGAAATGGGAGTTCGGTTTTCAATGTAGAGGAGGGAGGAGAGAGAGAGGGGGTGAGGCTTCCTAGGTTTTTGGGGATTAGGGCCTGCATGGGGAAGAGGGATGTGATGGGAACATTTTATAGGAAGGGGTGTGAGGATTGGAGGGTGGGGATTGGCTCATTTCAAATGTGGGCTTGAGATTTCACATGAATGAAATTAGTTTCTTCATGAAAAAGAAGGGGAGGAGGGATGTTGACCACAGTCAAAGAAGAGGGTTGGCCTCTTCATTGGCCTTGACCAATGAGGGTGTGCCACATGTCACAACATTTGCAATTTAGCCCCTTAAGTTTTGGTAATTGCACAAACACATGAAATGATGGAAAAATTGTGGGGAAATTGGTGTTTGGTGTTTTGTAGGGTGAGGGGTGTTGTGTGTTTTGCATGGGCTTAATTAAATGGACATTGGAATTAAATGGGGATTAAAATGGGATTAGTCAAAGTTGGTATCCCCGATTTAATTAGAATAAATATGTCTTGCTCTTTTAAATTAAGTGAGGGCACTTGGGGTCTCAATTTGGGAGTGACACAAAGGTCAAAAATGGTGTAGGCTTTGTGTCAGTCTTGGACCCTTTAGTTGGTCCGGCTCAACGGGTTAAGTTGGTATCTCAAAATTGATGGCAACGACACAGGTGTCTGACACGGGATTAAATATGAGATTTGGATACGGGAAGTTGTGCAATTAATTTAGGGCACAACGGATTTGATTTTGAGTGACGGAAAAGTCCAGCGCCTAATTTGGCGGGTCAAGTCAAAAGTACAACAGTCCGTTGGAATTAATGGGCTGATGTTGGGCTCCGAATAATTAAAAATTGGTAGGACGCGCCAAGGGTTTAATTAAAATAATCAGACATCTGCAACCTTACTCTAAACCTCAATCAATTGCTGCTAAACCAAAATTTTTCATCCCATACCAGACTATCTATAGAATTAAATGAGGGGGTTTACATGGACAAACAAATTATTATGATTCAAAATGTCACAACATTCTCCCTAAAAAAAGATAATAATTATTTTTTATAAAAAAAGATACAAATATAAAAATAAATAAGAAGAAAGAAAAGGATGGAAGAGTGGTAGATTTTACCACAAAATTTTATGTAAAAAATAATATAAAGTAATATAAAAATAATAATTAATAAAAAAAATAAGGTATAGAATTATATTAAAATATTTGTACGAAAATAAATTTATGTAAAAATAAATAATAATTATTTATTATTTAAGGAAAGATGGTTTGTAGTAGTCAAATATTGAGGAGGATGTAATATAAAATATTTCGTGTGAGTCGGTTGCTTTTTGAAGCGCATCTACCATCCCAAACCAGGTCTCAAGTCGTCAATTTTAGGTCCCACCCAGTCCATTCTTTCCCGCCTATATCACTCCCTAGAAAATTGAAATAGAGAGAGACCTAAATAAATCCCCAATAAAGAGAAGAAAAAAGGAAAAAAGAAAACCTTTCCAGTTCCATTCCCAATTCTCATGGTCATGGATGACCTTCCTCCCCAGTCCCCTCGCCCCCCCATGTCAACCCTCCGCCGAAACCCTCCTCGGAGGGCAAAGCAGAACCACACCATAACCCCCTTCCCTCTCCTCGACCTCCCCCAACCCCCCGAAATCCCACCCAAACCCAAACCCAAACCCAAACCGAAACTCGAACCCGACTCCTCCTCCTCCTCCGAGAACCTCAGGGTGTTCCTCCGGGTCCGCCCCCTCGAGATCCGGCCCAGACCCGCCAAGGCCAGCAGGCCCACCGGGAGAGCGAAAGCCCCCTCCCCCAAGAAGCCGGGAGCGAACAAGAGCAAGAGCGAGAGCGTGTGCTTGGCGGTCGCCGACTCCAACACCGTCACGATATCGGCCCCTCCTTCTGCCTCCGATCCCAAGAGATCTAAGTGCGAGGTCTACGACGGCTTCTCCTACGTCTTCCCTCAAGAGTCTCTTCAGGTGACTACGCACTATCATCCTTTTTTCCTTTAGCCGGAAAATATTGTCGCAGCTTTACAACACTTATACACCTATTACAACATGGAAACTTCCCGTAAAGCTCAATCTTAATAAACAGTAGTCAGCACCACTACCAGTAACATTCCCCATGGAGGACTCAGAGGAGCGGCTGCGATAATGTGTTTATATCAAGGTTCATAGTATCGGTACCAAACGCATCCTATGAGTATAGGGATCGGCGGTGTCGACAGTATCAGTAGTTTCGGATCGGAGTATCGGAACCTTTGCTATTGGAAAGCAAATAGTTATTAACATTTTAGAATTTTTTAAATACATTTATGCATAATTTGAAGTATTTTATGTGTTACTTTTTAGGGTCTGCTTGGTAACGGTGTTCTCACCAGTTTTGGGGTGTTTTTGAATCGGCCGTTTATGAAGTATTTTAAAAATCTATACTTGTTAATTTTTTTGAGGCACTGATTTTGGTCGGCTCAAAAGTCTCCAAAAACTGGTGTAATGTAATTTTGGATGTCTTTATAAACACCCCAAATCGACGGATTTTGAGGGATTATTATTTTATTACATTTATATTCTTGCCAAAAATATATAATTATAACTACTAATAGCTTACCTTAGTTTTTTTTCTTTCTCTTCTGTGTTTTTTTTCTACTTCTTCCAAACTATGACTACTTGCTCCGGTAAGTTCATAAATATTTCTCTCTTGCTTTCATCCAGACGTTTTTATTATTTTGATCAAATACAGACTTCTACTTCTTCTAAACTTCTCTTCTACTTTCATCCGAAAATTTCTAATATTTCATATATTTTATTTATATATGGGCATATAGGTAATTTTATTCGTGTAAAAAATTTTCAGAACTGCTCGTAATGAATTACCAAGTATGGGTTGGCATAGTTTAAAAGCCGCTACTTAAAACCACTAAAAATCGAACCGCTCATAATCGGTACTCTAAAAACACCTAATAACCGTTACCCCCACAATTTCCAAGCAGACCCTAAGTAGTTTTAAAATTGAATGAAATAGTAGTCACCCTTGCCGATAGGTTTACCTGCGATAGATACTTTTTCTTCTTTTATATATTTTTACACTCCTGTTGATTGATTTTTTTTTTGTTTAGTTTTCTTTACCGAATTGACTGAAAAAGAGACTTACAATGTCAGTATCGGTTTATATCGGGGATTAGTCGGTATCGGATCGGTACATGCCAAACCTTATCGGTGTCAGCCGTATCAGATCGGTATCGATATCGGCCGATATTGCAAACTATGGTTTATGTTAGTGGGGAAAGTGTCCATGGTACCATCCTTTGATATTATGGGACCCTAGTCTGTTCACGAGTCCATTTTAGTGACTACATAGAAAGGGTGGAGAGTTGCTATGGCAATGAATTGGAGTAGATGAGCTAGAAATGGGTTTAGGATCTTTGGTTTATCTTCCTTCTGCCAACAAGGCTATTGAGAACAAACAGGTTTTCAAAGTCAACTAACATATGTCTTTTGAGGAAAGCAAACAAATAGTGACATTCTGCAGGAACATGAGCAACCTAGGGAGATAAAAGAGGATCTACTAATCCGCCAGAGAAATTAATAGTTATGCTAGGAGGCGTTGGGGCCTCAGGAGGTAAGCGGAAATGTTGAGAGTGGAATTGTTGGGAATCTATTAATCTTCTGGGGATTAAAATAGACGAGCGGAGATGTGAGAAGTTTGATAAGAGGCGGAAGTACTATGACCCAGGTGGGTGTTTACATGTTCATGAGTCCATTTTCGTGTCTACATAGAAAGGGTGGAGAGTTGCTATGGCAATGAATTGGAGTAGATGATCCATTCCTTCATATGATTCCATGATGATCGACAAAGTCCATTACACATGTCGACATCCTTGTTTTGTTGGATTTTCTGAGATCATTTTTTGGTACATTGGAAAAAATTGCCGAGTTCATTGATCTGAAAGTTTGCTGTTGTTCTTTCAAAGGCACGCGTTTAGTGTGACAGATCCGACAGCTTTAAAGGATTTTGCAAAGTGAGAAATTTTTATGTGAGTTGGAACTCTGGGCCGCTTTAAAGATTTTTTTGATGGATCACTTCAAGTAAAATTAATGGTGGTTACAATCCATAAATCATGAGTGTTCTGAGAGGCGACAATGTTGCTTAATTAGAATTTGACAAAATAAAAAGACCTGAGAGCTTAAAGTTACGTTTAGGATTTGCTTTATTCTACCTTCTACGAGCTTAATTTTACCTCATATTGTCAGATCCAATAGTCTTGCCTTAAACTGGAATCTTTAGGTAAAATATATTCTTGCATATAGAAATAAGTACCATGCTAATCAAGATGAAGCATTTTGCTGAAGCTTTTAAATTTTGACCTTAACAGTCACATGTAACTAAACTAGATTCTTTTTTCTATATGATAAGGTTGTTTTTAGATTCAGCGATTCATATAGTGCTTTAGCTATGTTAATACTGATGGTTTTGGATTTCAACTCTATTGAGAAACATGATTTGGGTCATCAGTTGAAGTCATATGATTTCTATTATTAATATTTTTTTTTATAATTACAAAATTTTCTTGTAGGAAGATGTTTATGAAAGGGTGATGAATCCGTTAGTGATGGATTTTATGGGTGGAAAAGATGCTCTGTTGGCAGCAATGGGGCCGACAGGTTCTGGAAAAACATATACAATGTTTGGATCTCCAAGGGAGCCAGGTATAGTGCCCCTGGCATTGCGACAAATTTTCGGTCATGCACTTGAAAGTAGGAATCCCCAGTCAACAAGGTATTTTATGGTTATCTTTGTGTTTACTCTTCCATTTTTGTTCTGTTCAGAAGTTTCGTGATTTTAAACACTACTCACTTCGACAGCTTGTAGACGAATCTGTTGGTATTTTCAATCTTGACACTTGACAAGGGAGAATTAATTTCAAAATCCTTTACAAGATTGAAGTTACTTAGTGTTATAATCTTGATACTATGAAGCTTGTGTATGAGAGTCGATTAGGGCCTTTAGGTCCTGCTGCCATTTTGAAAAATGGCATTAGTTCATATTTATCAGACGGATAAATGCCTTATTCCTATTCTCCTAGCTTTTCTTGCAAAATATAGAAAAATGCTTGGATGTACTTGTATGTGTTCTTTTGTAATTTCATTTAAGTCTGAGGTTATGGATCTCCATTTGCTCTTTCTTCTTGCCACATAAGGCCTTCCTTTAGTACTTTCACATTTATTGGTTCCTGTTAGTCTGACCACCATACCTCTCTGAAGTCTGAACATCCTTGTGGTTGGACTTCTCTTAGAGGATGTTAGGTCGGTTGAAATAGAATTACATGCAACATTTGTTGAATTACATGCAACATTTGTTGCACCATTTACATTTAGATCATTTCAATGTTTGGTTTGACGTAAATAGTGTAAGTGGTGCAACAAATGTTGCATCAATTCCTCCAACTACCCTAATATTTGTTTCGATATATGACCTCTACATCGCTTACGCCAACATTTATTGAACCATTTCCTCTCATTTTCTCTTCATTCAAGTCATAACCAAACTTGGTTCGCGATAGGCTTCAAAATCCTAATTGGGATGAGACTAGTTGTTCAAATTTGACTAGATAATTGTGTTATATACGAAAAGAAAACCTTGTATAATACGTAAGAAAATTCAAACTCATTACTTTACTTCATTCAATAAGATGTAAAACATGTCTTTTCTTAGTCACACATAAATTTGGAAAGCAACATTCAAAATAAAACGATACAATAGTGCCAAATCAAAACATGTAAATAAACCATAAAAAATAAAATAAAATAAAATGACGAGTGACTTGGAACCTTCATACAATATACAAAAACACCACATAAATCTCATAAACCATTCTCTTCTTTGCATGGGCAATTTGCAATAGAGTGGCGGCTCATAAGAAATAAAGTAACAACATTGATGCGAACTACAAAGTCAAATTTTATAAGAAATGCGTAGCTTTGGAACCCCAATTGTTAAGAAATCTCAAGTTTTTTTCCAACTTTCTTTGCATTGAGAAAAATCTCTTGCAAACCAAATTTATAGTTTGATTTCAACAATGGATTCGGATCGCCAAATTTAGCAATCCGGATCTAGTACCATAACATCCGGATCAGAAATTTACATGAAATGGAACACCTCGTACTCGGAACGATTTGATGAGAGTCTAGATGTACCCGGTAACTATGATTGCAACAAATCATCCAACTACATCATTCCAAATAATGTATTTGTATAACCTGCAATATCATTTACATGCAACCGAACAATGTATTTATGACACCACTTACAACAACAAATGCTACATGCAACATTTGTTGTATGTTATTTCCATTTACAAGCAACAAAACTGCTCCTTAGTGCCTGCTAAATGTTGCATGCTATTTCCATTTACAAGCAACCAGACTGCCCCTTGGTGCCTCCTAGGAATTTGTGATAGTGAGAAATATCCCAACATTCTCTTTTATATTTCAAAAGGAAATGATATTTAAAAGAACTTATATGTAGGTCTTGTCGAGTAGTTCAAAGTGGTTATGCATGTATATAAAGGAAAAAGGAACACCAAGTATATGTTTGAGAGCCAACTTTAGTCTACATAATTTCCATAAGCACATGAAAAGAACATATGATCTATGGTCTCAGGTTCACTTTTACAGAATAAGCATGTTGTATCTATCTGCATGCAGTGCATAGACAATCTTTGCTTGGTGAGAAGCCTATCCTGTATGGCTTTATATATAAAGCTCATTTTTCACTCTCCTTTGGACCACACTACTGGTTGCCAGTCCACTTCAGGGTATTTTTGTCTGTTGTTCTCCCAGGCTGTTCTGAACCTAAATAGACCCTGTCTGTCTGCTGCCCAAATCCAGTAGTCCCCCTTATCATTATTGATTTGCATAGCTTGAATCTGATTTCTCAAACTTGATGTAACCTGTAGGAGATCTGGCTTCCATTCACCATTTTCAATTATGTATACTACATTTTCATTGCCTCTCATATAGTAGAAGCATTTCCATCCCCTTGTCTATAATCCTCCCCCCCTGGTATCCAAGGATCAAACCAGACGCTAGTGATTTCTCCATCTGCTATCCTTTTGATCATGTATTTTAAGCCTCCATCCCTTGCTTTGAGTACAACTTTAAACATAGAAGAAGCATTATTGTCTATAGTAATTGTTAGAGTTATTTTATTTTGTTATTTATCATATGAGGGTATAATAGTAATTGTGGGTGTATTGCATATCAATATAAATAGACATGAGATGCAACCTAGGGTTTAAAAGGCCCTTGCAATCTCCTTTCTCATATTCTCTCTTCTCCTACTTTCCCTTCTCCTCTCCATCTCCATCTCCAGACTTCACTTGGTATCAGAGCATATATTTGTAAGTACTGTACATCCCATCTCCGACAGGGCCGATCGAACTCGGTCGTGAGTTCGACAGGGGTTCGGGGGCGGCAGCCCCTGATTGCAGGGTTCGGGGCGGCAGCCCCGAAAAAATTTTCGGCTGTTTTTCGTCTACTTTTCATGATTCGTCGTTCGTCGTTCGTTGTTCGAGGTCGTTCGTGGTTCGTTTATGAGATCTAGGGTTTCTACAGATCTCCGTTGGTTATTCGGCGTCAGTTGAGGTTCGTTGTGAGATCTAGGGTTTCAAAGATCTCGTCTTTCTGTTGCATCTGCAAGTATGGTGGGGACCGAATCTTCTAGCGAGATTAATAGTGGTGGTGGTAGCGGAGGTGGTTCTCCTTTTACTGTTATTCATAATGATGAATTGGGAAAGTCGATTACAGCGGTGAAACTCAATGGTGCGAACTACCTTGTCTGGTCCAAGTCTATCAAAGTGGTGTTAAGGGCGAAGAAGAAGTTGAAGTTTTTGACGGAAGAACCCCTTCCTGAAACTTCCGCTGAGTATGAGGATTGGATGAGTGCAGATGCATACGTTATGTCGTGGTTGTGGCATAGTATGGAACCACATATCGCGGCTAATGTTCAGTGGTGTGAATCAAGCAAACAGATTTGGGCATCTCTGGAAGAATCTTATTCGCAAAAGCGAAACGTTGCCCGTATCTATGAGTTGTACGAGTTATTGTTCAATACAAAGCAAAATGGAAAGCCTGTGAATGAATATCTGGCTTCAAAGAAGGCTTTGTGGGAGGAACTGCTTCAATATCATCCTGTTACTACTGATTTGAAGGAAGCTCGTAGACAGAAGGAAGAGTTTCATGTTTCACTTATCCTAGCCGGCTTGGATCCTGCGCTCGAACCTTATAAAGCTCAAATCCTTGCTGGAGAGCAGTTACCTACGGTGGCAGATATTTTCTCCCGTCTCAATCGTTCCTTTCTGGGACAGAGTTCTGTGGTGCCGAGTACTGACTCTTCTGCCCTAGTTTCTAGTGTTGGTCGTGGTGGTGGACGTGGTAGTGGACGTGGCGGTAGAGATGGTGGTCGTAGTTTTGGTCGAGGAGGAGGCTGCGGTGGTAGAGACAATGGTCGTGGTGGTGGCCGCGGTGGTGGTGGTGGCCGTGGTCAACCACGGAAGTGTAACTATTGTGGAATGCTCGGTCATATAGAAGACTACTGTTGGGACAAGTGGGGCAAACCAGACTATGCACATCAAGTGCATGCTGAAAATATGCAGTCCCAGGTCACCACTTCTGCTCCCAGAGATGATACTTCGGGTTTCAATCAGACTTCAACGTCCGATACCTCATCTCCATTTCAACAGATCCTCCAGAAGTTGAACGCGCTTGCTAGTACCACCTCCCAACCTACTGCAACCATGGCACATATAGGTAATCCTGCTTTTGTGGCAACCCAGTCACCATCCACCTCTTGGGTCATCGACTCAGGAGCAAGCTCTCACATGTCTGGTATAACATCTATCTTTCATAATCGTAGTTCCATGAAACATAATATTATCTTGGCTGATGGGTCTACTCGTCCTGTGCTTGGAAAATGTGTCATTCACCCTACTCAATCACTATCATTATTTGATTCATTATATGTGCCTAATTTTCCATTTAATTTGTTATCTGTGAGCCAGTTAACCAAATCTCTTCAATGTTCTGTGACATTTTTTCCCAATTCGTGTGTTTTTCAGGACCTCAGGACGAAGAAGATGATTGGTTCGGGGCATGAAAAAGATGGACTGTACTACTTGGATCTACCTGGAAAAGCCTTCACTTCTGTTTCTACTTCTCCGTTGCAGTGGCATTATCGTTTGGGACATCCGTCTTTGGCTAAGTTGCATCAAGTTGTTCCTAGTTTGAGTCATGTTTCTAGTCTTGAATGTGAGGCTTGTCAGTTAGGCAAGCATCACCGTAGTTCCTTTCCTCGTCGTAGTGAGAGTCGTCAATTAGAGTCTTTTGATCTTGTTCATTCTGATATTTGGGGTCCGTCTAGAGTCAAAAGTCCGAAAGGATTTCAGTATTTTGTTATTTTTATTGATGATTATTTCAGAATGACTTGGTGTTATTTAATGAAAGAAAGATCTGAGTTTCCAAATGTGTTATCTGTCTTTTATAATGAAGTCTATGTTCAGTTTAATAAACGTATCAAAATTTTGCGTTCTGATAATGCTTTGGAGTATACTCAATCTTCTGTGAACAAGTTCTGTGTTGATCGTGGTATGATTCATCAAACCAGTTGTGTCCACACCTCTCAACAAAATGGTATAGCCGAACGCAAACATCGACACATTTTAGATGTGGCTCGAACTCTCATGTTCAATATGCATGTCTCTAAACAGTATTGGGCAGATGCCGTTCTTACTGCATGTTATCTTATTACTCGCATGCCATCATCTGTATTAAATAACAAAGTTCCATTTACCATATTACATACAGATGTCGCACCATTTTCCTTATCTCCTCGAGTGTTTGGGTGTGTCGCTTTTATTCATAACTTGGAATCTAATCGAGATAAGTTGGCTCCTAGATCTCTAAAGTGTGTCTTTCTTGGTTATCCCCGTACTCAAAAAGGTTATCGTTGTTACAGTCCACAGTCACGCAAATATTATGTCAGTGCAGATGTTACATTCTTTGAGTCTACCCCTTTCTTTCCTTCAGGAGACCGTTGTATTCCTTTTACAACAGATTTGATATCTTCTATACCACTTCCGGTCATTCCTGAATCAATTTCTGTCTCCATTCTCCATTTACAGGTTTATCAGAGATCCAAGGACAGGCCAGTGGTTCTGCAAAATTCAGCCTTCAACCAATCTTCTTCCGTGCCTGAGGTTTCTGCTCCTATCACCACAGATCCAGATTATCTTCCTATTGCTCTCAGAAAAAGACAACGCCTTTGTACCACAAAGAATAAGCATCCCATTTCTAACTATGTTTCATTACACCGTGCTTCATCATCTTTTCATGCATTGTTGTTTCATTGTCTTCTACTTTTATTCCCAAAACTTACAAGCAGGCTATGTCATCTTCTGGTTGGAAAAGTGCAATGGATGAGGAGATGTATGCTTTACATCAAAATCAGACTTGGGAGCTTACATCACTTCCTGTTGAAAAACAAACAGTGGGTTGTAGATGGGTGTACACTGTTAAGTATCACCCTGATGGTTCTGTTGAGCGCCTCAAGGCACGGTTGGTTGCCAAAGGGTGTACTCAGACATATGACGTGGATTATATGGAGACTTTCTCTCCAGTGGCTCGGCTGAATTCAGTTCGGATTCTTATTTCTGTGACGGTTAATCACCAATGGCCTATATATCAGCTGGACATAAAGAATGCTTTCTTGCATGGTGACTTACATGAGGAGGTTTATATGGATCAACCACCGGGATATGTTGTAGCAGGAAATAAAAGACTCGTATGTCGATTGAAGAAAGCATTATATGGACTGAAACAGTCACCTCGTGCTTGGTTTGACAAGTTCAGTTCAGTTCTCATTCAGTATGGCTTTCGGCGTACCACATCAGATCATTCAGTATTTTGCCATTCTTCCTCAGCAGGTATTATCGTGTTGATTGTTTATGTTGATGATATCATTATATCTGGGAGTGATCATGCTGGAATTGTGGACTTGAAGGCCTACCTTAGTCGTCAGTTTCATACTAAGGATTTGGGTCTTCTTCGATATTTTCTTGGAATCGAGGTTGCTCGATCTAAAAAAGGTGTATCTGTCACAACGCAAGTATGTTCTAGACTTGCTCTCCGAGACTGGGATGTTGGAGTGTCGGCCAGTTGAGACTCCTATGGATTATCATGACAAGCTTGATGCTGACAGGGGAGAGTTATTTGAGGATGTTGGATATTATAGACGTTTGGTTGGCAAACTTATATATCTTACTGTTACTCGACCAGACATCACATATGCAGTTGGAGTAGTTAGTCAGTTTATGCATGCCCCTCGGCAACCACATTGGGAGGCTATCTCTCGCATTCTTCGATACTTGAAGGGTGCATATGGAAAGGATTTGTTGTACAAACCTTCCCAGTTGCTTACGGTGACTGGGTTCAGTGATGCTGATTGGGCAGGCAGTCGCAGTGATAGGAGGTCTACTTCTGGCTATTGTACGTTTGTGGGTGGCAATCTTGTCACGTGGCGTAGTAAGAAGCAGAATGTTGTGGCTCGTTCTAGTGCAGAGGCCGAGTACCGTGCGATGGCTCATACAGCTTCTGAGATGATGTGGGTGCAGTCCCTTCTTCATGAAATGGGAATCATGATTCCTATTCCGATGGAGATGTTTTGTGATAATCAGTCGGCAATGTTTATCGCAAGTAATCCGGTGTTTCATGAGCGCACGAAGCATATCGAGGTGGATTGTCATTTTGTTCGTGATTTGTTGCTGAAGAAACAGATTGTCACTCCTTATGTTCGGTCAGAGGATCAATTAGGTGATATCCTCACCAAACCACTTGCTCGTGGTCCATTTTCTGATTTATGTAGCAAGCTGGGCATGTCTGATCTATATGCTCTTGCTTGAGGGAGGGTGTTAGAGTTATTTTATTTTGTTATTTATCATATGAGGGTATAATAGTAATTGTGGGTGTATTGCATATCAATATAAATAGACATGAGATGCAACCTAGGGTTTAAAAGGCCCTTGCAATCTCCTTTCTCATATTCTCTCTTCTCCTACTTTCCCTTCTCCTCTCCATCTCCATCTCCAGACTTCACTGTAATGTCCCAGAAGTTTCTCCCCTTGCAGTATCTATTTGTGACCCATTCAGCCCATAGTGATTCTTTGTGTACTGATCTCCACAACAAATTGACAGTATGTGCTTTTTTCAGTTCTTACAGTCTTCTAAGCTTAGCGCCACCTTCACTTTTAGGTCCGCACAGGTTAATCCAACTGATGGATTGTGTGCTTCCTTTCCACACAAACTTAGCACACATGTTTTCTATTTTCTGCAAAACACTCTTGGATATATGACAGCCTGCATCCAGAAGGAACTAATGGCTAAAATAACAGCTTTGACAAGGGTTATTCTTCCTGCAAAAGAGAGTAGCATTGCCTGCCATCCCTCTAGTTTTCTACTGCACGCTTCTATTAGTCTCCGACAATCCAGATAAGAAGCTTTGTTGATGGTGGGTGGGATGCCCAAGTATCTAACAGGCCGTGTTCCCTCCTCCAGCTCCATCATATTCTTTAATTGTACCTTGTGTCTGCAATACTTGTTGGAGACCGTACTTTTTTCTTTATTCATTATGAGTCCTGTAATGTCCACCAAAACCTGGATAACCTCTTTAACTCCCTCGATGCAATCCTGTGGGCTTCAAAAACAATAATAGGTCATCTGCATAGACCAGATGAATTATTGTAGGCTTCATATTAACAAAAAGAGGGGTAATCTTGCCTTTAGCCTCTGCTATTTCAAGCAAACTACTCAGGAACTCCATAGCTATGGTGAATAAGTTGGGGATAAGGGATCCCCTTTCCTCAATCCCCTATTGCTATTAAAAAATCCCTTTGCTTCACCATCAGTCATAATGGAGAAGCTAGGGATTGCGATCCATTTCCTTATAAGTTGGATCCATTTGACACTGAACTTTATG
Organism: Iris macrosiphon; assembly: GCA_036927795.1. Taxonomy (NCBI): domain Eukaryota; kingdom Viridiplantae; phylum Streptophyta; class Magnoliopsida; order Asparagales; family Iridaceae; genus Iris; species Iris macrosiphon. Next base: position 56,767,200 of record JAYESA010000006.1, on the reverse strand, counting down.
CATTTGAGGAAGTGGCAAATGAACTCCCTGTTAACTGTGATAGGCTTTTTGAAAGTCAATTTTAATACAACATTTGTTTCCCCCTTTTCTTTTGAAACTTCTTATAATTCATGTGCTAAGAAGCAGTTTTCAGCTATGCTCCTTCCTCTTATGAAAGCACTCTGGATTTGGTGATATTAACCCTGACACAATGGGCTCCATTCTCTGACACATTACCTTGTCAATTAGTTTGTATATAAAATTGCAGCAAGATATTGGTCCGCCATCCTGTATTTTGCTAGCTCCTTCTGTCTAGGGGATAAAGCTAATAAAAGTATGGTTAACCCCTTTTAATAGTTTGCCGTGCAAGAAGAAATCATTAATGGCTTCAGAGGTCTATCTTTATCAAATTCCAGTGTTTCTTGGAAAACAAGGGTCCAAATCCATCTGGACCAGGTGACTTGTTATTATCAGAGTTCTTGATGATGTTCTCCATGGTTACTTCTCTAAAAGGTTTGGCATTACCTGAAGCTCTGAGTCTGACTATTCTTTTGTTAACGAAGTTCTGATACTCTAGTAGAAATCCTGGTTGTATAGTTCTTTGAAGAATTACACTCCTGTATCCCCTATAAGCTGTTGATCCTGTATGGCTTATCCTTCACTGTTTATGAGGCTTTTGATGTGATTCTTGTTCTGTGTGGCTTTTATTTTGGAGAAGAAGAGTTTACTGCAGTTATCACCATCCTTAAGCCAATCACACTCGTGTTCCAGCAGTAGAATAATCTCCTGTTGAAGTTCTTGCCTCAACCCCCTCTGTGTAATGACCTCCTCCTTGGCTTATCCTTCTCCAACTTCTGTTTACTAATTCTTGAATTTGGGCTACCTGCCTTACACATCCACTGTTTGAATTCCTTCTTTACAGCTTTTAACTTCACTAATGCAAAATGTCATTTCCATAGATATTTATTTCCCATGATCTATGCATCTGTTCTTGCTAGTCTTCTCTTAAGTGCCAATGATTGCAATATCTAAAAGAAATTATCTTTTTTTTGTGAGGCTGGATTATTAGATTGATGAGAATAGGAGAGTGATCATTTGATGAAGAAGATAAGCGGGGTCAGCCATTACGTCTGGGAAAACATCAGTCCACTAAGTATTATGGAAAAAGATGACATGCAATTCTATTGGAGCTAGCCCTATTATTCCAAGACCATATGTGCACAGTCCTCTCCATTTCAAGTAAACCTACCTGATGGATATTGTTATCCATATCTTCTAATACACTGAATGGGACCGACCTCCCCCCAACCTTCTCACTGCCATATCTAATGCAGTTGAAGTCACCTACTATTAGCCAAGGTTCTGAGGTAGTAAGACTGAGATTTATTATATGGTTCCACATTACTTTCCTTATCGCTCCTATACACTATTGTGACTTTAAGTTGCGGTCCCCCTCTGTTGTTAAACATCATAGTAGTAGCTTGTTCTTCATTAAGTAGTGGCCGCCCTGTCCATATGCTAGAGTTCCATCCATCCTTTCTTTTGTTGAGTGCAGTTGTGCATATGTTCCCATTTATGATGGATTTTCTTTTCCAAATTGTGAATTCTACTCCAACTCTTTTTAGTCTCCAACGAACAATAGATTACTGTTGAATATATGCTCCTTGACATCCTTCCACTTGCTCACGACATTGACCCCCTAACATTCCATAGTAGAATAGATATGATTAATGTTTTAGTCCCCTGGAAGACCTGGGTGTAGAAGCATGGAAAATCTTATGCCCAAACTCAAGAAGGAAAGAGCCCTCAAGTTAGAAGTGGGACAACTGGCCATGGCTATACGCAGCCACGCAGGCAGTCATGCGCCAAGGAGTACTCTATATGAAAGCAACTAAACTTTATACGCGGGGAGCTATGCGCCACTCGTTTCAGAAGATGCAACTTGCTATGCGGTAAAAGTTGAATGCCTTAAAATACATGAAAACTGTCAAGTCTTTCTGACAACTTCGTATTCCGCAAACGTACATCAGTTACTTGGAGCTCAAGGCAGCAAGAGTGCTTGTGTTAGCGTCATCATTACACTTTATTACTTCACAGTGAAGCAAACCACGTGGCTCTATGCGCAACCGCTTGTTTGGTTCTGCATATGAGAAATCCTGCGTATGCGTCATAGATTTCTCTCACTTTGCTAACAGTGAACGCTTGAGAAAACGAGAAAATCTCGTGCATAATGGTATAGATCCCGATGTGCGTTTTGGATCACGAGGAGATCTAGCACATTAAATGCGCAAATATGGCCCACGTTTCAAGGCTTGAAACGACAACTGTTATCATTACAGGGGATTTGTTATTCCTCGTAATATACACCATGTGTTGTGTAGTACGTGTTATACACAGACGTTCAGAGCCACTTTGTGCGCTGGAGTTACTGCAGTCGCCTATGCGCCAGCGCATATGGTAAAAAACAATGAGTTTTGCCTATTGTCTGTGCATACAGCCGTTACAGTGTGAATGACTATAAATAGCTCGGAATATGTGCTTCCTAAATGATCGAAAGCTTGGATTTTGTGCCTGCTTGCTGCCTAACTCTGCTTTCTAGTGTTCGTGAGCCGAGACTTAGCAAGTTCTCTTATTATTACATCGGGTAGTCAATGGAACAAAGCGATCGTGCGCAGCTTGAACTTTTTCCGCTACTCTTCGCGGAATTTTCTTTCATTGCTTGTACCCATAATTTCTTCGTATAAGGATTCTTTATACTCCAAAGGCGATAATTAAAAGTTTTCTTTGTTGCAATAAAAAGTCGCAAAGCTTTTTGTTTAAAAAACGGAAAACAAGATGACAACTCTGTTGGGGAAGGCCTTCACCGATTAGAAGGTAATGGCACAATCCGACGTTGTGTTGATGGGAACTACTCAAATGACTTTGGTCTTCGAATTCAACCAACAAGCGTTCAAGAACATGCTCTCTGAGGATGCTCAAGTCCCTCACCAGTGGCAAAGCCAAAGAAAGTTCGAAGAACTTGGCTTCCCAAGCTGCAATTCTCTTACCCTAATGTTGCCAATGACAAGGGGAATGACGTATTAGGGGGCGAAGTAGAAGATCAACTCGTCGTCGATGCTACTCTAAAGCTTTCGGTCCATAGTTCTGTGGACACATTCTTGGCTCTGCCTAAGGGTGCAACTCGGGCGGGTTGGGTCGGGTTTGAGCTCAACCCGAGCCCAACCCAATGAATCATAAGCCTAGCCCAAGCACGAGCCTAATGGGTTCAACATATGAAGCCCAAGACCGATCTATGTTCCTCGGGTTGGGGTTGGGCTCGGGTTGGGTTGGGTTGGGTCTATCGGGTTTATCGGGCTCTAATATGTTATTTGAAACAATTTTAAACACGAGTAATATTAAACACATCTCTACTACTATAAGGGAGATTGGAAACAGTTCAAAATTGAGTCGTTTAAGCCGTATGCATATCATTAATTAATTATTTCTAAAAAAAATAATGTTACGTAAAATTGCTGGAAAACAAATTAAAATTTTCATAAATATCACTACAGGGATTCAAATCCAGCCAACCAGAGAGAATACCTCTCACTTTAACCACATGAGTTAAAAGAGGTTTGTTTATAATTAGTTAATATTAAGTAGTTAAACAATTAATTAATTCGAACCCAGCCAACCAGGGAGAATACCTCCCACGGGCCACTTTAACCACATGAGTTAGAAGATGTGTTTGTTTATACTTAAGATAATATTAAGTAGTTAAACAATTAGTTAAATTTATTTATTTATTTATTTTTTAATTATGTGATGATATACGATTAGACGATAACCGTTTTCAAGACTCTTTATAAAAAGTAGAAATATATCCATAACAAATTATAATTAAAATATAATCAAATATGTAACAAATTCTAACTAAAATATAAACATCTCTACTAATATAAGAGGGTGTGGAAACGACTAATAATTGAGCCGTCCAAGCCGTATGATTATCATCAATTAATTATTTCTAAAAAATTAATATAACGTAAAATTGTTGAAAAAAATTAAATTTGTTATAAATAACACATGTATTTGAACCCGCCAACTAGGGATAATGCCTCCCACCGTAACCATATGAGTTAGAAGAGTTGTTTGTTTATAATTAGAAAATATTAAGTAGTTAAACAATTAGTTAAAATTATTTATTTAATTTTAATTACGTGAGGATATACGCTTAGACGGCTAATCGTTTTCAAGAATCTTTATGAAAAATAGAAATATATCCATAACAAATTATAATTAAAATATAATCAAATATATAACAAATTCTAATTAACACACACATATATATACACAATAATAATTCAAATGTATTTAAATATTTAAACAATTTTACATTAATATCAGAAGAAAAAAATTATTTTACGTGCAACACGTGAATTTACTAGTAATCAAATAGTAATCAAGTCTCAATCATTACAAAATACAAACTGAAATGAGATTTTGGATAAGGAGTTGAAGAGTTTGGGTGAAAAAATTTAGGGTTTAAATTTTTTATTTAAGAAGTATATATATATATATATATATATATATATATATATATATATCGGATTTCGGGTTCTTTGGATAACCCGACACATGAACTTGTGCCCAACTCGACTTTAATCGGGTTCAAATATTTTGACCCGAACCTGAGCCCGAGTATCTTTAACCCTAATCCAACCTATTAATGGGTTTACCCGATCGGGCTCGGGTTTAGCTTGCCCGAGTTGCACCCTTAGCTCTACCAGTGTGCCCCACAAGAAGTTGCGACGTCCACGCAACAAAATCCGTACAAGGTAAAAGGAATTTAATAGAGGAATGCATTACGATGCTGAAAATCCTATTGCCAAGCACTCAGCCAAGACCATGCACGTCCAGTACAGTGTGCAAGGCAAAAACCGTGCTACAAAGCACTCTACTTGCAAGCAATAACATGTAGGCAAGAGACAACATGTAGGCAAGAGATAACACTGCCTTTAGCAACGGAATCCCACGCGTAGATGAATCCATACGCCCAGATTCTGGAGTTGGAGATATTCCTCCAAACTTTCCAGAAGACACCCACTACATGTCGCAGCGTACCGGACTGCGCGCATAGAGAAGGGAGGTTGCTCGATGTATGCGCTCCCAGGCTATTGACTCTCTGCGCATAGAACAACAACAGACTCTACGCAAGCTGTTCCGCCCAGATGATGGTAAACTATGTAGGATGAGATCTATACGCCATTAGCCTTCATGCGATAACAAAGGAATAAAAGCTCTTCAATTGGACCCCCGAGAAGGCAGTGCATCGGCGCATGAAGCAGTCCAATATTGTAGTGCTCTCTCTTCTTTTTTCGAATTACACAATATAATTAATTAGAAGCGTAAAGAAAGATGTACTTCTACGGTGGCATTGATGCCTCCTTGTAAGCATCATTTTGTCACAACGTCGTTATCAACTTCTGTTGCGCTAAGGTAGTGGATATATTGGCCAAGCAGTTCGTGTTTAGGAGACTGCAATTTATTTCGCCAACGGGGCAACGATCTCGAAGGCGAAGGCACACCGATGAAGAAGATTTGCTCTTTGCCTCCGTTAACATGATATGTAAGTCATCTCACAGAAGTCGTAGCGGAAGGAGAGTCGCATCACATTATTCTCCATCTATTCCTTTTGGATCGCCCGATACTGATTACGGACCAAGGGTTGACCCTTTACGGGTCGAACGTTCCCATGGATGGAGTTTATCAAAACCTATGTTATCCGAACTCTCCACTTTAGGAGAAGTACCCGTGTCCACTAGGTATGGCATGGGTATGGGCATGGAATCCGTACCTGATCCTCTATAGTGACAATCGGATCTTTCATGGTCCTTTATGGTGACAATCGGAAGACTGATAGTGAAGTAGATAGTTTATTTTAATGTGGTAGTGAAGTAGATAGTTTATTTTAATATGGTTGATTGGTAGTAAAGTTATGAAATCTTACAAATTTAATTACATGATGTCTTTTTATAAAATCATGCAAATTTAATTATAAGCTTAAATATATGAAACAATACAAACTTTATTACAACTTCTTATGAGACCGTCTTTTTATATGAAATCATGAAATCATGCAAATTTTTATGAAATCATGAAATCAATACAAATTTAAACAATACAAGCTTAAATATATGAAATCATGCAAAGTTTTATGAAATTATACAAATTTAATTAGAGAGTGTCTTTTTATGAGACCGTGCAAATTTAATTACATGTCTTTTATGAAGACATACAAATTTAGTTACATGATGTGTTTTTTTATGAAACCATATTCAAGTATATTGATTTTAATAGTCATATTCTCGTACCCGTATCCAAAATTTGGATCCTTTTTAGTTGAGTCCGTGTGTCCTTTAATTATGAGTTTAAAGGGTCCGACTCTTTGATATGTACCCGTATCCGACACTCGTATCCGAGTCCAGGTAACATAGATCAAAACACTCGTTCCAGGACCGAGGCATCACGAAACAACACACCCTCAACTCGGGGTAGTATCCTATCATAATCTGAGGCCGACAGTGTGGACTAGCTACACGGTCCAGTCTACTGTTCCTTCCTTTAACAACCATGAAGTCAGTGCATATATGGCTGGCGACAACCCCGAAGGTAGTGGTCCTTCTCTCACCGGTCCTTCTCTCACCGATCAACGTCTGTACACCCTTGAAGCTACAATCCAGGATATGCATACTATCTTGTAGCAGATGCATCAGTTCCTGGCTGAAATTGCTGCAGTCACACCAACACCTCCATTGCAATCAACTCCGGAGGTAGATGACAACATTTCTGCAGCTCCTTCAAATGTTGGGGGTGGACCATGTCAAGCGGTTCCAGTAGCTCAAGCAATCGTTGCTCAACCCACAATGGTCCCACAAATAGTCAATACTGTATTGCCGGAAGCCCTTCGTGCACTGATAGCCTGTATGGATTTCATCGACAACATGGACAATCTTCTGAGGTTGGGGGTATCTCATCCCTATTCAATGGAGTGAGACGATATAGTCTGCCCGCCCAACTTCAAACCGTAGTCCTTGTAACCCTTCGATATATTGACTTCTCCTCGGCAACATTTGTGCTACTTCAGTTCGCTCACATTCCACATGTCCATAAACGATGCTTTCCTAACATTGATGTTTGTTGGGACGTTGCAGGAGGTAGCGTTCGAATGGTTCCGGAATATGCCCAATGACCTTCAAAGATCTGGAGAGACTTTTCCTAGCCAGATTTTATGAAGGAGAAGCTGACTTGAATATGTCGACTCTGACTTCCACAAAGCAGGAAGAGAAGGAGTCGACACGAGACTTCATTGAATGGTTCCAGAGGCTCGTCTTGAAGTTGCCTCCAAGTGTCCCACAGACCATGCTGATGGATAAGTACAGATTTCGACGACAGGGACAAGCGTTCCCAGAACAACAACAATGCCAATCGCAGCGACAAGGAAAAATAGTCCCTTACTGTCAATATCGCGACGACCTCTCAAATGAAGCAGATGCGGTCAGATAACTCGAGGCCAATTCGGGAATACACTCACAATCAATATTGCATTGTTGAAATTTACCACATATTGATGAAAGGGAACAAGCTCAAGTTGCCTAGTGTCAAACGACCTGATGAGGCTGGCCGTACCAACGATCCAAAGTACTGTTGTTCCATCGGTATTTGCATCATCCGACCAAGGATCGCTATGTGCTGAAGAATATGGTCCAGTAGCTGATAGACTCTAAGGTTATCACGCTCTGGACCAACCAAATGAAGGTCACCGCCAAAATGGTGTCCTTATATTTCAGTGACTTTCCGGTAGTAGAAGTTCAAGACGGTGTCATCCCGCTACTGAAAGCAAGGATGGAGATCATAAATCTTCTGCCAGCTTGCATGTTAAGGGGTTGGTTCCACTCGCTACTTTACGTGGTGAAATTATGTGGGTTCATCTCGACCTCATCCAAGAGATGTAACAAGAGACTGCTTCCTCCAGTTCCAAACTGAAGCAAAAGAGAGAAAAACAAGCCATGTCATATGGTACTTCATGCTTCTCCAGCTATTGATGAAGCACTGTCCGGAGAAACTAGGTCCGACAAGGTGTATTTGCGGGCTTATGATCCAGTTCAGGAGGATGCATCTCCAGCCCCTCCCGCTCTTACTGTTCCTGAAGCAGGTCCGTTGAAGCAAACAACAACGAATAAGGCCAAACAGAAAGAAGTACGGTTCGACAAGTCTTTGAAGAAGAATTCTCCTTAGGGATTCAACAAGCCATACAACTTTGACATACTGACACAACTTGTCAATACACCAGCTTGGCTATTCGTTTACGAGCTCCTTCGTCTCTCTAAAGAGACTCATGAAGTTTTAAGTGAAGCGTTGCTATACACTGATTCGTATCTGGCATAGATAAATCCCCCAGCTGAAGATCTTGTTGCTTGTCCCCGTTGTCACAACGTGATAGAGAGTATTTCCAACATAACCTTATCATAGGAAGATATGTTGCTGAAGAACAATCGTCATGATAGACCGTTGTATTACACTGGTTACGTCAGTATTATCAAAGTGGATCGCATGCACATTGATCATGGCTCGTCTCTCAGCATCATCCTTAAAAGCCTGTTATAGATCTTGGGAATTCCGATGCACCGGTTGACATCTACGAATACTACTATCTTGGACTTCAATGCTGGAAGGAGCCATCACTTGGGAAAGATTTGCCTTAAACGTAAATGTCAAATAGGCGATCTATGTACCGATGTCACTAGCTATGACATTGACGTAAAGGTATCCTACAACGTCTGCTCGTACGACCATGGATACACGAGAACATGGATAGTACCCTCTATCCTCCACCAGTCTTCCTGACAGCTTCGTATTATGCAAATGTACAATAGTTATGCTGAGCTTAAGGCAGCAATAATGCTTGTGTTAGTGTCACCATTACACTTTATTACTTCACAGTGAAGCAAACCACGTGGGTCTATACGCAATCGCTCGTTTGGTTCTATGTATAAGAAATCTTGTGTATGCGTTGTAGATTTCTCTTTTCTGCTTGCAGTGAACGGTTGAGAAAACGAGAAAATCTCGCACATTAATGGCATAGATCCTGACATACGTTTTGGATCATGAGGAGATCTAGCGTATTAAATGCAGTGCGCGTTATACGCAGGCATTCAGAGCCACTTTATTCGTTGGAGTTACTGCACTCGCCTATGCGCTGACGCATATGGTAAAAAACAGTGAATTTTTCCTATTTCTCTCGCATACATTCGTTACAGTGTGAATGGATATAAATAGCTCGGGACATGTTCTTCCCAAAGGATCGAAAGCTTGGATTTTGAGCCTTCTTGTTGCCTAACTCTGCTGCCTAACTCTGCTCTCCAGTGTCTGTGAGCCGAGACTTAGCAAGTTCTTTCATCATCGCATCGGATAGTTAACGGAACAAAGCGATCGCGCGCATATCGGACTATTCCCGCTACTCTTCTTTGGATTTTTTTTTTCATTACTTGTACCCAAAATTTCTTCGTATAAGGATTCTTTGTACTCCTAAGGCAATAATCAAAAGTTTTCTTTGTTGCAATAAAAAGTTAGCAAAGGTTTTTGTTTTAAAAAAACGGAAAACACTGGGAATCTTCCTTGTGATGGCAGGAGTTCTCCTTGAAGTCTTCCCTGTATCCTTCTTAGGCTTCCTCTAATATTCTTGAGTATGTTGTGCCTTCAAATCAGCAATTTGTTTGATCCAATCTGGATTTTCTCTTTTATATCCTTCCTCTTCCTCTTCCTCTTCCTCTCTTCCTCTTCCTCATCTACTACTACCTGTTGGGTATTGTGGCCTTCTCCTTCTGTAGACTGGGGTGAACTTTGAGCACCCTCCTGTGCTTCTCTTTCTGAATTATCTACATCAGTAGCATCCCTGTTTTGTGGCCATTTGAGATGCATCCCTTCCCATGTGTTGACCCTGCAAGGAATTATAACGGTTAGTGTGGCTAGCTTCCTCAGTTGTCCCTTTCCCTATTGCAAATTCCTGCCTCCTGTTGGCTTCATCTGGTTCTACCACTCCCTCATCTATTTCTAAATGGTCCTCATCCTCTGCATGAGCTACTATTCCCCTGTTGCTAGTAAAGGCCAAGTTTAAGAGGTTATCCTCCCTAGCTACATGAGATCAAGTTTACCAGAGTGTCGCGAAGTTGCACTGTGCAATCAAGACAAGTCGAAGCTTGTATAAACAATGATCCAATTGTGCCAAGACTTGAACTTTGGTCGATGTATTTGGTTAATGGGTTTGAATTTGGGTTTTAAAGAAAAAGGAAGAGGGTTGAGGTATTTCAAGGTTTTAGTTTATGCCTTTTGAAGACAATAAGAAGTCTACACTAAGCATATCATAAAATATCATCATCATCATCATCCAATCTTCTCCTATTAGACAGGGGTTAGCTATGGAGCATAATAAAGATCCATGACAGATTTGACAGAGTTTTTATGATCAACTGTCGACCTAATATCAAACTCTATGTTGGTGCCAAATTACTAGCCAAAGTAACTATGAACATGAGAGGGTCATTCCATGAACCAAGTGGCTAGTTGGAAGGTTGGTAGACCTGTATTTTGGATATGCAGTTTAAGCTCACACAACCAAGGAGCACACTCCAAGCTCCCCTACACTATAAAGAGTCTAGACGAAGAGGCATGGTAGTCAAAGGCGCGCCTCGGGCACGTCTAGGGCGCACCTCTCAGAAAGGCCCAACAACTATGCCTCGCACCTCACTAGGCAAGATGCCTTTCTCCAGACGCACCTAAGGCGGGCCTTATGTGCGCCTTTCTGCAAGGCACAAAAAAAAGACACGCCTTATGTTTTTTTTATTTATACAATAAAACTTTGAGGCATTGATCTTTACCTCATACAAGTAGTTTGATTACAATTGAACTAGAAAAACTAAAATTTACTAAAAGCATGATAGAGATAATACAAACTCTTGTTAGTTCTGTTGACTGCTATTGTTGCTCTGCTAGTTCATTTGGTTATGTTTTAACGTATTTTTATTGGTTCTAATATGTTTTTGGTTTTATTTCTTACATTACTAATTTATTTATTTATCTATGTATATTTTTAATTTTTTTTTATTTTTTATATTCGCGTCTTACTTCGCTTAGGCGCGCGCCTTAACTGCGTCTTGCGCCTCTGGCGATATGGACCTTTTGCGCCTCAAGTGCGCCTTGCGCCTTTGACTACCTTGCGAAGAGGTAATATTATATGATTTGCTATTGGGAATTGCATTAATTTCTATGACACACTAAGCCAAACAATAAAGGAATGACAATCCCATAAAGCAAGGCATGAAAACCATAACTCAATTAAAATCTTAATCTCTTTAATGAATTGAAATAAAATTTTACATCTCTTTATATAGCCTTGCAATCCTTGGTCGTCTAGAAATTAGTTCGAGTCAAATTACCAAATATAACCACTCTTGTTAAAACTTCTAATATTTTTTACATCTCTTTATATAGCCTTGCAATCCTTGCTTGTCTAGAAATTAGTTTGAGTCAAATTACCAAATATAACCACTCCTGTTAAAACTTCTAATATGAGAAGTCCTAATAAGTAATAAGAACTACCAAATATAAGCATACCTAATAAGAACTGCTTCACATGTGTGAATTCATCAATTTTCAGATATATGGATTGGACTTTACATACCGGTGATAAAAAGTGGCAAAAAGTTTTGATATATGTAGTTTGATAGTTTCAAATTGTAGACTTCTTGAGCTCATAAATGTCTGGTTTACCAATCAGTAGACTTACATGGTCTTGCTTCCCGGATGATTACAATCAGAAATTAACTGTGGTGGTTATTGACAGATTATTTTACTTATCTATGTTTGAAATATATTCTGAACGAGGGAAAGGAGAAAGGATTTTTGATTTGTCACCGGATGGAGCTGATTTGTCCTTTCAGCAGTTACCTGTTAAAGGTCTCCAAGAGGTAGTCACTTGTCATTTTTGAACTTGTGCTTCTTGATAACTTGCCACTACTTTATTCTTATTAATTTACATGCTAGAGACATCAAAAGAAACTGTTGTTTGTCTTCATAGGTCAGAATTGCAAATGCTACAGAGGCGGAGAGTCTAGTTGCATCTGGTATGCTGAAGCGTTCTACTGCTGCTACAAGTGCAAATGACCAATCAAGGCATGTGGAAATCATACTATGCTTCTATGCAAGTATTGAAGTGGACTACATATTCATTTTCTTGATTGCTCCATCTTGCTTTATGATCGACTTTTTCCAGTTCTCGAAATGATTTTTTGCATGTATATTATGAGGAACAAATAAATCATGTGAATCCTGATTGAATCTTTTATCTTACACGATTTCCTTACTGCTTGTAAGACATGATCATAAAATGATTTTATTATCCATTATTCTTTACTACCCTATCACTAGAAAGTCTTTGCTGGCATCAATTCTTGTGTATTTTGCTTGTTTGAATGTACAGAGGTATTGCCCCTTTTTTTTCCATTTGCATCTATATATGATCTTGCATGCACGTATAACTGTCTCTCTTTATTTTGATGACATGTGCACGCCTCTCTTTGTGTCCCCCTCTTGTGAGTTGTGATACATTAGCAATTTAGCAAACTCACATACATATACAAGGGTTGATGGATGTCCCACACGGTTCATCAACCATTATGTTTAACATGCTTTAAAAGTTGAAACTAAAAACTTTATTGAATGAGAAATCATGTGTCATGGGCGTCTCCTATACATGCATTCTGTGGTGCAAAAGGGACATATTTTCAATAAATACAAAGTATACCACTTGATCAATGCATATAAAATATCCTGACCTGTCAGAAATTACTCATTCTCTAATGTTGTTGTTTGAATAATATTAACCCTAAACCCTCACCAACTCTCTAGAGTTTTGGTGTAGTGGCAGGGACTTTAAGTTAACATAGTATCTGAGCAACCCATGTTTGAATCTTCTCTGGTGTGTATTTTAATCGGATCTAAACAAATTATACCGCTGCATGAATCCAGCTCTCGACCCATGAATTCAACCTTTGACCTGCGAGGATGTGTTAGAATGAGAAACATATTAGCCCAAAACTCTCACCAACACTCTTAGAGTTTTGGTGCAGTGGTAGGGTTTTTTACAGTTGTAAAGCATGGAGATTATGATAGATGGTAATGATTTCTATTGGGATCTTCAATGGTGTATTTATGGGCTCCTAGTGCAGTATGCAGCCTGCAGTAGTAGTTCGTCTACGATTTTCTTGTGTGTAACTGTGTATAAGACTTATACATACACAGAAGAAATCTCTACTTCATTGCACCCACGTAACTCAAGAATGTTGATAACTTCCGCTTCTATAATTTCTGTTTTTTACTTTGTAGTTTGTTTGTTCTAACTGCATAAATGATGTTTGGTTCCATTTCTCTATACATGTCAAATTTCACTCCCTTATTACCCTTTGGTCTTGCAGTCGATCACAGTGCATCATAACGATTCGTAGTGCTCTGGAAAATATTGATGACGAGAATGACTATTCTTCATATAGTGCAGTCCTCACAATAGCGGATCTTGCTGGAGCAGAGAGAGAAAAGAAAACAGGAAATCAGGTTTATGTATATCTATATTTGTGACTCATCGTACAATTACCCAATATTATAGATAAGTTCTTTTTTGCATGTGGAGTAATATTACTATTATATTTACTGATATTTGCTAATTGGGTTATTGTGTTTTATCCAACTTATGCAACAATCAAACTCTATCTATATTTAGAGTGGAGGAGGCGACATTGATACGCCCTAGCTGCATACCAAAAAATAGATTACTGATTGTAACATTGTATCATTTCATGTAATGACATGCTATTTATTAATAAAGACAATTTATTTATCATACTTTGTTGCATTGCTTATATTTTACATACTTGTTGGTTGTTAAGTATGATAAAGTCCATAGAACATAACATTGGTATTGGAATGGCATGAGATGACATGGAAGAGATCCGACACCTTTAAGCTTGTTGCTAACCAGTTCCTAGTCGATGGTTCACTAAGATGGACATTGGTTGAACCAGTTGAGACTAGTACATTCTAATAGTCCACAACCAAAGAAGAAAACTATAAGCCTAGTGATATATATTAATATTTGCTTATTGTGTTTTAATCATTATTGCAGTATCGGAGTAGGAAGCTGTTTTGGACCCTTCCTACGAGTATCGGTATCAGTTCAATAGTTTCAGATCGGAGTTTCATAGTTCTTGATCTCGGAAGCCAAAAAATAATAAGAAATAATTTAAAATAGTAGAAAAATATACATTCAAGTATAATCTTATGTTATTTGTTTCCCGTTAGTTTTAAATTGAATAATATTCAACAATACTGACATATGCACTCACAATTTATATTGTTTTTTATTTAACTTGCTTTTAGATGAAGTACACCCACACCCACAATAAATAGTTTTAATGTAATACTATTAAGATGTATGAACGTATGAATCTATTGTATACAACTTGGAATTTGGTAAGATTACACTGTGTTTATCAAGACACTATAGAGTGTTAATCTTTGGCACGAATCACAATCAGATCGTCGACATTATTTTTTGCCACACTTATCTCTTTTTATATAATTGTTTCTACTGAATTGACCGAAAAAATAGAGCCCCTTTACCAGTATCGACCAATATCAGATCATACATGCCAAATACGATGCGGTGCGACCGGCTGGTATTGGCCGAAACTGCAAACTTTGGTTTTAACCCACTTATGCAACTCTTAACTCTCTTTGAAGAGTGGTGGAGGTCCAGATGAATAAGATATCTTTTCTTTCTTTCCACAATTACCTTTTTCATGACCCTACTATATTTGGATGCCATCTTTATGCTTGATAAATTATTAAAATTAGCTAAATTTGTCAAGATAGGATGTATTTACATTGACCTGCATTAAATAAAATCTGCTAAAGACTCCTACTTATGATGCATTCCTTTTATTTTCTTAAGCTAGAGGGCATCATCTAAAGACAAATACAAAGTGCGTCAAAGAGTAAAACTTCTTTTTTTATTTATAGATTATGAAAATAAAGTTGTAGCTGAATTCACTTATTTTGTATTGCTATTTGCTGCTTTTCTTAGATGCATCTTTTCTGTGAAAGCCTAACATAAAAGAAATGCCTCTGAAGAAGTGCTAATTCTTATTTTCAGCCTTGGACAAGCATATATTTTGAGTACTTTATACTGGTTTTGCTGCGTCATTGGTCAAAATATAGGTTCTATTAGTCATTTTTCAATCCAACTTTAACTTGATCTGCTATATATTGTATTTGGTTTAGAAATGCCTTTAGTCATATTAGCTTTAGCATGGCTTGCTACTTATAGATTCAGTATAACTTTAGCTTATTTCACTTTCCTCTGACCTATTGTGCTAGATGAAGACATGAATCTTAAGGTCAAATGTTGCAGTTTAGAACTTAACGAACATGTACTGTTAAATTTTAGTTAGATTAAATTGGTGTAGGTTTAGGCTATGGTATATGCTATCAATTTGACCTAAACATACTGGCATGAGAGTTTACCTCACATGTTTTTGAAAATTAAATATAGCAGCCTCGTTTCGTCAAAGCTGTTATTTGAGTTTGCTATGTACTCATATGACAGGAAATTTGTCACATCCTACTTAGATGTATGGTTATGGCTCAGCCATAGACCCATATGATAGTTAAGCCTAAGGCATTCAGTATTACAATATGATACTTCAGTATTACACTACAACATAAATATCAAATTCTTCTTATCTCTATTGCATTCTCCTCCATTTTCAAGCATCCATTCAGCTTGCCAAGTAACTGCTCGACCTGCCTTGCCTGACACTTCTTTTTTTTACTTTATATTCTTCTCATATCCTTCTCTTATCTCTTATCTCTACCTCTCTTTTCCCCTTCTTTACTCCCCTCCCCTTATTTACAGGGAAAGGCTTGGTCAGCCCCATTGCAGTACCATCCGGGAAATTGTATTTATTCCAAGTGTTGCACCCCTTTCCATGCATTTCAATTGTATGCCTTAGAAGCTTGAAGAGACTTATTAGCAAGGTTCAAAGTATCGGCCGATACCGATACGTATCGGCCGTATCGGATCGGATCTGAGCATACCCGATACGATACTCATGAAAAATATCGGTATCGGCCGATACTTTGGTGGAAATGTACTGTATCGGGTTGTATCGGTCAGATACGAGCCGATACAGACCGACACGACCCGATACAAACCTAACTGATTCTGGAGATTGGAATCCCGACCAAAAACAAAACCATATCCAATGATTTCCGACCAAAAACAAAAGCAAATCTAATCCTAAAATCAGCATCCAATAAAGAAAATATTGCTTTGC
Organism: Iris macrosiphon; assembly: GCA_036927795.1. NCBI lineage: Eukaryota > Viridiplantae > Streptophyta > Magnoliopsida > Asparagales > Iridaceae > Iris > Iris macrosiphon. Next base: position 56,750,794 of record JAYESA010000006.1, on the reverse strand, counting down.
AGACGACGTCAAATCAAATAATTGAAGAAAAATATCAGTGCAATAAAAAAGTTCTATAAATACTCGATCATTTTCCTAAATTAACACACAACAAACAACAAAGAACAAACCCTAATTTTTACAAACAGAGAAGAAGTCCAGATAGTCTAACCTTTTCCAGGTAACAAATTCCTCTCCAGTCGAGCTCGTCCTTGGCCTCCTCCGTCGCCTCCACCGCGGCTCGAGAAGTCTTCCTCCGCCTCCACCGCGGCTCGAGAACATCTCCTCCGTCCTTGGCTCGAGCGGTGGAGGCGAGTGGAGACGTTCCCCGGCGAGTGGAGGCCTTCCCCGGCGAGTGGAGGCGAGTGGAGGCGGAGAGAGAGGCGAGCGGAGGCCGAGGCGGAGAGAGAGGCGAGAAATAACATTCGGCCGAATGAAATTCTCTCTCCGCCCGAGTTTTGTCCAACTTTAAAAAAAAAAAAAAAAAAAAGCCACGTCAGCATCCATTATTATTTAGAAACGAATCACAACCGTCCATTTCGCCACGTCAGTGATCCTGCGTTCGGATCCATGCCACGTCAGCATCCTAAAAACACAGATCAGCCCATCTCCACCGTCCAAACTGACACGTCAGCGATCCAGCGTTCGGATCTCTGCCACGTCAGCATCCCAAAAACACAGATCAAAAGAATCTCCACCGTCCATTTAGCCACGTCAGCGATCCACCGCTCAGATCTTCGCCACGTCAGCAACCTACAAACACACATTAGATTAATCTCCACCGTTCATTTCGCCACGTCAGCGATCCACCGCTCAGATCCAACGGCTGTGAAAAAAAACAAAACCCCCTAAACGCTGGATTCGAACCCGTGACCAGTGTAACCAACAGGATTCCCACTAGCCAGAAAGCCAATGTAATTTGGTTGTTTAAGTCAGCATCCATATAGTATTTTAGGAGAAAACTTATATATATATATATATACATATATATATATTCTGACTTTTTTTTATTTATAAAACTAATATATATATATATATATATATATATATATTTCTCTCTCTCTCTATATATATATATATATATATATATTCTATTGTACATATACACTAATATATATATTGTGACTTTTTTTTATATTACATATACACTAATATATATATTGTGACTTTTTTTTATATTACATATACACTAATATATATATATATATATATATATATATATATATATATATATATATATATATATATATATATATATTCTATTGTACATATACACTAATATATATATATTGTGACTTTTTTTTATATTACATATACACTAATATATATATATATATATATATATATATATATATATATATATATATATATATATATATATATTCTATTGTACATATACACTAATATATATATATTGTGATTTTTTTTATATTACATATACACTAATATATATAAATTCTGACTTATTTTTATATTACATATACACTAATATATGTACGTCTATGCATCATATACTATATACTATATACTATATATTGTACGTCTTTTTTTTATTTATGCATCTAACAAAATTATATATATAGTTATATACTACCTGTTATTGTTATCTATGTAATGTTTTATATTATTTCAATTTATATATCGTATATATGACTATCTAACAATATTTATGAATGCATGTAACAAATTTTTAATTATTGTATGTAACATTTTAGTTTTTATAACTATATTATTGTATGTAACATTATAGTTTATATAACTATATTATTGTACGTAACGATATTTCTTTGTATTTTTGGTCAGTAATTATTACTGGAGAATACACATTATTTGTCAGAGGCATCAACTGGAGAATACACATTAGTTATCATTCTTTGTATTTTTTATTATTGCATCTAACAATTTTATACGTTTTTATTACTGCATGTAACATTTTTTTTATTATTGTATGTAACGTTATATCATTTCAGGATTACTTAATGGCACCAAAAAGTCGTACGCCGGAGGAAATGGATGCTGGTTGGAAACATGGAAAATGTGTCAATCCTAGTAATAAGAGGAGGGTGGAATGCAATTATTGTAGCAAAATTATGGACGGAGGTGTTACTCGGCTGAAACAACACTTAGCGGGTATTACAGGAAATGTAGCATCGTGTCCTGAGGTACCAATTGCTATAAAAAAAGAAATGTTGTTGCTTGTTGAGGGTAAAAAAAAGGATAAAATAGTGGCGAATCAAAGAAAGCAAAGGGTAGAGGAGGAGTTGACAAGGATGGCTCGAGTAGATTCCTCCTCAGAAGAAGAAGTTGAAGACTTCACGGATCTTAGAAGGGACATGAGACAAAGTAGGAGAGAACATGCAGCTGAGGAATGGGGTAGACGGTGGAGTGTCGGGGACAGAGAAACAGGGTCAAGCAGGGGTCCGACGTTAGGTGGCCGATCAAAGTCAGTCGCATATCGTGGGGAGGAGGTGAAAAATATTCCAGAGAAAGAAGTAAGGAGTATGGACCCTTATGTCCTCAGAAAACAAGGGGCAATGCAACCCAAAATAAAGGGTGCAATTAAGGGGATCAAGAATGCCAAAAATCATATAGGAAGATTTATATCAAAATTCTTTATATACAATAATATATCATTCAATGCTGCTAAAAGTCCACACTATCAACCAATGATAGATGCCATAGCAGCTTCCGGGGGTGGAGTAAAGGGTCCAACTCCTTTTGAGATTTCAAATACTTATTTGGATATGGAAATAAGTGACATGGATGAGTACCTAAAATCATTTCATAGGTCTTGGGATGAGTGTGGATGTACCATTATGTGCGATGGATGGAGTACACAGAACAGAAAATGCATCATTAACTTTCTTGTATATTCTCCACAAGGAACGATATTTCTTAAATCTGTAGATGCCTCTGACAAATACAAAGATAGTAAATACATATTTGGACTGATGAATGAAGTTGTGGAACAGATTGGAGAACACAGGGTCGTCCAAATAATTACTGACAATGGCTCCAACTACAAGAAGGCGGGAATGAGGTTAATGGAGGTGAGAATGCACTTATACTGAATTTTTTTTATTATAAATATGTTTGTATATATGTTATTTATTATTGTAAATATAGCTTCTTTCTAATTATATATATATATATGTTTATATGCAGGTGAGAAGAAATTTATATTGGACGCCATGTGCAGCACATTGCATAGATCTCATGCTGAAGGATATAGCCAATGATCCACATATTAAGCCACTAATACGGAAGTCTCAAGATATGACGTGTTTCATATATAATCATGGTTGGGCTCTTAGCATCATGAGGACTGAGACTCAGAATGGAGAATTGGTTAGACCAGCCATCACTCGGTTTGCTACCAATTTTATTGCTTTTGATTCCATCCTTAAACATCAGGCTGATTTAAAAAGGATGATAAATACACGGGGTTGGACAGATAACTACATGAGACTCAATCGTAAAGATAGAGACAAGGCAGATGTGGTTGTCAGTTTAATCGAGAGTCAAACTTACTGGAGGGATATTGCAGGGGTCACTGCTATATTTCGACCTCTAGTAAAAGTTTTGAGGATGGTGGATAGCGATGATAAAGCTGAGATGGGTCATCTTTACGAGGCTATGGACAGGGCTAAAGAAATGATCAAAAAGAATGTTGGTCAAGGATATAGGAAGTGGTGGGAAATGATTGATACCAGATGGAATTCTCAACTACATCGAGATATACATGCAGCTGGTAACTACTCTATAAATTTAATACCCTTCAAATGTTATTTTATAATGTTTGTAGTGATTTTAAAACTAGTTATTTATTCAATATTGCAGGTTATTTCTTGAATCCAAAATACCAATATTCTAATGATGTTATAAATGACGACGAGGTACTTAATGGTTTCCACCGCGTCGTTAATAGAATGGTAAATGACAATACAACACGCCTTAATATAAACAAAGAGGTAAATATTATTTGATATTGGATTTTTTTATAACTTTACAATATTGAATTTTAATGTCATAAGACCCATAACTGTTGTAATATCACTTTGCAGGCAGAAAAGTTCAGATTGAGGAGTGGTGTATTTAATTCAAATCAATTCCAAAGTGCTGTAAATAGATGTCTTCCTGGTAGTAATAGTTCATACTTTAAAATATTTATTAATTAAATTTATATACTTACAAAGCTAATATATTTTATTATTTTGTAGCTGAGTGGTGGTCCATACATGCTAGGGAGGAAGCCCCAAATTTGACTCGATTAGCTGTGCGCATCCTGAGTCAAACAGTGTCTTCTTCTAACTGTGAAAGGAATTGGACAACATTTTCTCTCATCCATACTCGTCCCCGCAATAGACTTTTAATGACAAAACTAGAAAAATTAGTTTTTGTCCATTATAATATGAGATTGAGGGTTCGAAATATGCAAAGATCACAAGATGAAGAAAATATTATTGATTTGGATGAGATATTTCATGAAGAAGATCCACTCATAGCTTGGACTAGAGAAAGGGAAACACCACTCTTAGATGGCAGAGAAAATGAGTGGTTAGATGATAACTTGGATGTCGATCCACAAGATATTGCCGAAAATGCTGGAAGGCCTGAAAAAAGAAAGAAAACACCAGCTGTACAATCTCGACAGGTCGACAGCGATAATGACGACACTACTGATAGTGGAGGCAATGGAGCTACACTCGCTGCTGGTGCTGACAATACTAATGAATATGAAAGTCCTGGAGATCAGTCTCATGAATACTCTGAAGACTGGCCAAGTGATTATCAACCTAGAGAGCACCGCATGGATGATACATATGCTGGAGGATCTAGCCATCATGATGTACCTACTCCTTCAGACAATTACAACAATACATATGATAGTTCATACACAAGTTATTATCCATACAACACTCCAGAGGCGGAACAACATTCAACATTTGATGGCCTCATGACAAATTTTTTTCATAATACAGATATCAGTCACTACTACCCTCATAACCAAGAACCATATCAGGACGATCATGATAATTATGATCAATTTTAGTGATATATTTGTAATTTTTGTATTTGTATACAAATTATAGTTTTTGTATTTGTATACAAATTTTTGTATTTGTATTTGTTCATGCACAAGTTTTTGTATACAAATTGTATTTGATAGTTCATACACAACTTTTTTTTGTGTATAGAAATTGTAGTTCGTAGTTATTGTAAAAAGACTATTATTCATGAAATTTAAATGAAGGGATAGGCCAGAGTCCCGATGAATTTTTTTGGCCAAGTGATTTTTTGTCGTACTTTTATATTTAAACATGTAAATCTTGTTGCTAATTTTATTTCGATATATTATGAAACAAAATAATTGGTGTCATAGATAACATTGTAACAATTTATAACTACTCACTTATACTAAATTTCTGAATACAATTAAATATTTATTTATTTACAAAAATTTTAAAAAAATTCTCGATTCCTCGACAAATATAATTATGGGTCTTGTCACTTGTCTCATTATCTCATCCTGCCATTTGCATTGCTTATTTGCTTCTAATCTCTTGTGCCTCCCTCTATGCGCCTTTATTCGTCAAAATTGAAACCTACAGAACAATACAAGATTCAATTAGTACGAATATAATGACATAGTAAGATTGTAACTAAAAATATGTAAAGGAAGAAAACGTATATATCGCAGGTAAACCATTCAACAAGGATGACTATTGTTTTATTCAATTCTAGTTAAAAAAAACATGAAAAACACTTAAATAATGCATAAATATGTAAATTATATTTTTCTATTTTTTTTTACTAATTAATTAATAATTATTTAAATTGCCGATACATCCGATACCAACATATCCGATACTCCGATCCGATACCGCCGATACTGCCGATACTGCCGATACCGATACTCATACAAACTGTCCGATACCGATACCGATACCGAGTTCTTGAACCTTGCTTATTAGACAATCTGGCAAGATGACAGCTGAATAGTGAGAAGGTCTGGATTTATTTCAACAAGTCATGGACCAAGACAAGTTGACAACTAGGCTCAAACAATACATTCGCATGGAAGGTGGATTGCCAGTTAGATATCTTGGAGTGCCTTTATTAACAGAACTACCTACTAAGACTGTCAAGCTCTTTTAGAGTTTGTAGTAGGAGAATAGAAGGATAATGTTATCTTTTTATGGTAGAATAGAGCTTTAGGACAGTATAGAAGATGTGGAGGGAGAAGAACGGAAGGGTGTTTGAAGGTGAGAAGACACCTATAGTCCATTTTATCAGGAGAATAGAAGAAAACATCAAGATCATAATGCAACACTACAAACCCAAAACAGGGATGTGAAATGATGTAGGAGTGCAGCTGGTCAATTGGAGCAATTGGACCATTCCAACCGTTTCAAGGGGGCTAACATATTGACAAATTTAGTTTTTTTTTTTGGTTTAGTCTAGCTTCCATTTTTGGTAATTTATGCATGTAATAAATCTAATAAATCCGGTCATATCTTTGGCCATGAATTGACCAAGATATTTTCTTTTAGAACTCTATCGGACCCTTCAAACTCATAATTGAAGGACACACGGACTCGGCTAAAAAAGATTCAAATTTGGTATGGTTATGTGGATATGACTATTAAAATAAATATATTTGAACATGGTTTCATAAAAAGATACATCATGTAATTAAATTTGTAAGATTTCATAAACATACAACCTATAATTATAAACTACTAGTAAACTTTACTGAATTAGTTGAGTAAGTCTCTAAATAATCGTCCCTTCAGCTCCACCACTACTTTACTACCATTCTACCATATTAAAATATACTATCTACTTCATTACCATATTAAAATAAACTATCTACTTCACTACCACATTAAAATAAACTATCTACTTCACTACCAGTCTTTCAATTGTCACAATGGAGGATCTGATACGGATCGCATACCCATACCCATGTCCTATTGGGTCGACACAGGTACTGCTGCTTAAAGTGGAGAGTCCGGGTAACATAGACATGTATAATGACTTCATTGTACTAGTTTCAATAATTTCTAATGTTAGAGTTATTTTATTTTGTTATTTATCATATGAGGGTATAATAGTAATTGTGGGTGTATTGCATATTAATATAAATAGACATGAGATGCAACCTAGGGTTTAAGGCCCTTGCAATCTCCTTTCTCATATTCTCTCTTCTCCTACTTTCCTTTCTCCTCTCCATCTCCAAACTTCACTTGGTATCAGAGCATATATTTGTAATTACTGTACATCCCATCCACCACCACCACCGCGGCCACTACCACGACCATTGTCTCTACCACCATGGCCTCCTCCTCGACCAAAACTACGACCACCATCTCTACCGCCACGTCCACTACCACGTCTACCACCATGACCAACAACACTAGAAACTAGGGCACAAGAGTCAGTACTCGACACCACAGAACTCTGTCCCAGAAAGGAACGGTTGAGACGGGAGAAAGTATCTGCCACCGTAGGTAACTGCTCTCCAGCAAGGATTTGAGCTTTATAAGGTTTGAGCGCAGTCCAAGCCGGCTAGGATAAGTGAAACATAAAACTCTTCCTTCTGTCTCCGAGCTTCCTTCAAATCAGTAGTAACAGGTTGGGTAGCTATTGTGGAATGCTCGGTCATGTAGAAGACTATTGTTGGGACAAGTAGGGCAAACCAGAATATGCACATCAAGTGCATGATGAAAATATGCAGTCCCAGGTCACCACTTCTTTATGTCCAGCTGATATATAGGCCATTGATGATTAACCGCCACAGAAATAAGAATCCGAACTGAATTCAGCCGAGCCACTGGAGAGAAAGTCTCCATATAATCCACGCCATATGTTTGAGTATATCCTTTCACAACCAACCGTGCCTTGAGGCGCTCAACAGAACCATCAGGGTGATACTTAACAGTGTACACCCATCTACAACCCACTGTTTGCTTTCCAACAGGAAGTGATGTAAGCTCCCAAGTCTGATTTTGATGTAAAGCATACATCTCCTCATCCATTGCACTTTTTCAACCAGAAGATAACATAGCCTGCTTGTAAGTTTTGGGAATAAAAATAGAAGACAATGAAACAGCAAATGCATAAAAAGATAATGAAGCACGGTGTAATGAAACATAGTTAGAAATGGGATGCTTATTCTTTGTGGTACAAAGGCGTTGTCTTTTCTGAGAGCAATAGGAAGATCATCTGGATATGTGGTGATAGGAGCAGAAACCTCAGGCACGGAAGATGATTGGTTGAAGACTGAATTCTGCAGAACCACTGGCCTGTCCTTGGATCTCTGATAAACCTGTAAATGGAAAATGGAGACAGAAATTAATTCAGGAATGACCGGAAGTGGTATGGATGATATCAAATACGTTGTAAAAGGAATACAACGGTCTCCTGAAGGAAAGAAAGGGGTAGACTCAAAGAATGTAACATCCGCACTGACATAATATTTGCGTGACTGTGGACTGTAACAACGATAACTTTTTTGAGTACGGGGATAACTAAGAAAGACACACTTCAGAGATCTAGGAGCCAACTTATCTCGATTAGATTCCAAGTTATGAATAAAAGCGACACACCCAAACACTCGAGGAGATAAGGAAAAAGGTACGGCATCTGTATGTACGACTCTCACTACGAAGAGGAAAGGAACTACGGTGATGCTTGCCTAACTGACAAGCCTCACATTCAAGACTAGAAACATGACTCAAACTAGGAACAACTTGACGCAAATTAGCCAAAGACGGATGTCCCAAACGATAATGCCACTGCAACGGAGAAGTAGAAACAGAAGTGAAGGCTTTTCCAGGTAGATCCAAGTAGTACAGTCCATCTTTTTCATGCCCCGAACCAATCATCTTCTTCGTCCTGAGGTCCTGAAAAACACACGAATTGGGAGAAAATGTCACAGAACATTGAAGAGATTTGGTTAACTGGCTCACAGATAACAAATTAAATGGAAAATTAGGCACATATAATGAATCAAATAATGATAGTGATTGAGTAGGGTGAATGACACATTTTCCAAGCACAGGACGAGTAGACCCATCAGCCAAGATAATATTATGTTTCATGGAACTACGATTATGAAAGATAGATGTTATACCAGACATGTGAGAGCTTGCTCCTGAGTCGATGACCCAAGAGGTGGATAGTGACTGGGTTGCCACAAAAGCAGGATTACCTATATGTGCCATGGTTGCAGTAGGTTGGGAGGTGGTACTAGCAAGCGCGTTCAACTTCTGGAGGATCTGTTGAAATGGAGATGAGGTATCGGACGTTGAAGTCTGATTGAAACCCGAAGTATCATCTCTGGGAGCAGAAGTGGTGACCTGGGACTGCATATTTTCATCATGCACTTGATGTGCATATTCTGGTTTGCCCCACTTGTCCCAACAATAGTCTTCTACATGATCGAGCATTCCACAATAGTTACACTTCCGTGCCCCACTTGTCCCATTTGATATACAAACCTTCCCAGTTGCTTACGGTGACTGGGTTCAGTGATGCTGATTGGGCAGGCAGTCGCAGTGATATGAGGTCTACTTCTGGTTATTGTACGTTTGTGGGTGACAATCTTGTCACGTGGCGTAGTAAGAAGCAGAATGTTGTGGCTCGTTCTAGTACAGAGGCCGAGTATCGTGCGATGGCTCATACAGCTTCTGAGATGATGTGGGTGCAGTCTCTTCTTCATGAAATGGGAATTATGATTCCTATTCCGATGGAGATGTATTGTGATAATCAGTCGGCAATGTTTATCGCAAGTAATCCGGTGTTTCATGAGCGCACGAAGCATATCGAGGTGGATTGTCATTTTGTTCGTGATTTGTTGCTGAAGAAACAGATTGTCACTCCTTATGTTCGGTCAGAGGATCAATTTGGTGATATCCTCGCCAAATCACTTGCTCGTGGTCGATTTTCTGATTTATGTAGCAAGCTTGGCATGTCTGATCTATATGCTCCTGCTTGAGGGAAGGTGTTAGAGTTATTTTATTTTGTTATTTATCATATGAGGGTATAATAGTAATTGTGGGTGTATTGCATATCAATATAAATAGACATGAGATGCAACCTAGGGTTTAAGGCTCTTGCAATCTCCTTTCTCATATTCTCTCTTCTCCTACTTTCCTTTCTCATCTCCATCTCCAAACTTCACTTCTAACAATATACTCTTTTCAATTTAGAGTTCTCTCATTCTTTGGTGGATTTCAAATCGTTCGTTGATTTAGACAAATATAATGTCCGTTTGGGTTTCGATATCATTGGTTATCCCTTGCTTCAGCTTCGTAGCACCCTCCATCGCTAAGTTCCAACATGCCAACATTGACAAATCCACTTCCGTCCTCTTACTCTGTATCGTAGGAAGATACGTATAGTATTTTCCCTACATCATGAAAGAGATAGGAAAATCTATGTTGCAAGGCACGGATGCGACACGACTAGTTTTGAATATCGTGACACGGATTCAACACCTATTTTGGTGTGTCTTAGTGTATTTTGGAGTGTCTGGGGCATGTCTCATACGTGTCTGACATAACGTGACAACGGTCACAACATGGATTCTGGAGTGCCCATGCTTCATATTGAAAGGTTGTCCAACTGTGATGTTATGTTGGAGCGAGAGCAATCAATACTTTGTAATGAAGCTATATATATATATATATATATATATATATATATATATATATATATATATATATATATATAAGTTGGAGATATAGGAACCATACCGTGATCTATTAAGTTGACATGCAATTTTATTTGAACTTTCTATGTTGTTCCAATACCAGATGTCGCCAAAATTTCCCATTTCTTTTTCATAGCACTGATATATGATGATGTTTACTGGTTTGCTTGATTATTTTTTTCATAGTTCTGAACATTTGCTTGGCAATTTTTATACACATGGATATCTCACCTTTTGCAGGGTGCAAAATTGTTGGAGAGCAACTTCATCAACAACACATCCATGGTATTCGGTTTGTGCCTAAGGGTATGTAGATGTAGCTATTATCTTATTTTGCATTGAGGAATATCTTATGGACACTGAATTTATATAAGTTATTAATTTCCTACGGTGTAACTTGATATTTTGCATGTGAAACTTATCTGCTCATACTTTTCATCTTTTTCAGTCTTTGCTAGAGCATCAAAAGAATCCAAAGAGATCTGTTGAGAAGCACTTTAAAAACTCGTTGGTATGTTGCCTTTTGTTGTTCGTTCTTTAATAGTGACAGATGGCTTCTTTCTCTATCTCTTTGAAACTTTATTCCTTATGTTTATCTTCTATTCTTAGATTTATGCTGCATACATTTATAATTTATGATACTTTAGAAATTCTACACACTATGGTTCTTAAAGCTGTCAATTTTATGTATCAGAAATTATTTATTAAAAGTTGTATCCGCCTTTTTATCTTGAAGCTGACTAGGTACCTGAGAGATTATTTGGAAGGAAAAAAGCGTATGACTTTGGTATGCTGTTTCTTTACTGTATTTCTATACTCAATGTATTTCTGTACTGTTATAATGGTTATGAATCTATACTAGAATTTAGTATCATTGTAGGTACTGACTTGGTAATTCTTGTGTTTAGCTTTATGCTTGTATATTCTCTTGAGTATTATTAGTGAAGTCTATTGCTTGGTTGCGTGCTGCTCAACTAGTAATTTTGGAATTTTCTAGTGACTATCCTACATATCATACTACATTTTTTCTTCTGCATGTTTGGCGGAAATCGTTCGGCATGGAAGAACATTTGATGCATGAAAAAGATCGTTCTAGAATATTCTGTAATTTGATTTTTTTTTTTGTCACGGAAACAATACAATAATACAACTTTGAGGAGGTAATGATAAACACTGTAATTTAAATTGTTATTCTGTCCTTTTTTTGCTCTTTGGCGTCCTCAAATTTTGCACATCCTTGATGCAAGATCTTGAAGCATTTGGTACCACAATCATATTATACTTTGTAGTTTAGCCTTTTTATTGTATTTCTCAACATTAGTAATTTAACATGATCTCCTATTTCATCCTCCACTTGTGTTGCTGGGTATGAATATGATAACAAGATACAACATGATATAGATACAACACCACAAATTTTGAAAAACCAGATTTCAGAGATACAATATTGTGAATAAAGATGAAAGGCGCATCGCGAAGCAAAGGATGTTCATGATTGAGGAACAAGATGCGAGCTGAAAGTGCGAGCCTCATGCAGTTGAGGCACACATTTATTAAGATTATGTAAAATTTATTAATAAATCATGTGTAGTAAAAATTATTTGTAAGTAAACAGACTAAATTATTGATGATTTTTTTCTTTTCTTTACAGAGTAATATGATTATTTTATATGTTTTTTTCACTGACTATAGGAAGAAATATACTAATACTCTAATAGTGGTACCAACGATCCAAATTAAAAGGAAATTGAGATTTAAGTACTTGCGTTTCAAGGAAAACCCTTTTTCTCAAACCCAAAATTGCCAGAGGAGAATGGCCAAAATTGAAGAAAAGATAGAGATGAAAAGGCTACCAATAAAGAGAGGAAAAGACATCTGATTAAGTTGCTTCAGAACAAGTGAGAAGGTGAGAGTCGTAACGAAGAGAATGAAGATAGGACTTTAGTTTTTTTTCCTCTCCTTATTTCTTCTGGTTTAAGTCTTGGATATTAAAAGGCAGATCCAACAATGACTTCTACCCACACAAAATAAATCCAATGGTATGTAAAACCATATAAAATAATATAATATAAGATATATTAGGCACACTTTTGATGAGAACAAACCTTGCTAAGAGGTGCTGTCTGGCGTGCACATCATAAAGAGAACTCTGCTCCACCTACATTGAGGTGTTAAAGGATGTGATCCGTGAGCCTCGCACTCGAGGCACACTTTTCATGTCTATGGATAATATATAGCTGACTAATTTGCACTTAGAAACCCCAGACTATCAAGTTTTGGTACTTCAATACCCTGATTTGTTTTACTAGTTTCTAACATGAACTTTATTTTGTCACATAAATACTCTGAAATATCGTTCTTTTGCAAGTTAGTCCAAATATTAAATGCCAAAAGACCGTAATGGCCCTCTAGTAAAATTGTTTCTTCCCTCCTTTCATAAAAGAGAAAAAATTGAAACCATATCCTCCATTCCCTGCTACTGCTGCAGCCGCAAAAAAACAAATGAATGCATGCTAACCTGAAACTTTGAAGAAATGTGGTACCACTCTTGCATATCATGCTCTGTCCCTATGTTGTCCCCTCTCCCAAATGATTACTCCAAATAACCTTGTTTGAATAATCTTCTCAGTGCACAACTACCTTACTTGACGGTAAACAAAAGCAACGGACTACTATTTTTTATTTGAGTCCTTTGCTAAGATGCAAATCTCCTGATGCTTGTTTCAGATGAGACGGATTAGGCAAGTAATTTTTAGCATGGAGACACATAAACTAGGTGTATCCCAGTAAACTCTGATGGAAGTGCTAGGTGATATGTGACTGCCCCCAAATCGTTCAAGAATCACAGAATGGAGATGTGTCCAGACTAACAACTTTTATGGGATCTGCATTGTTGCCATAAAGGGCTTCAGGAGCAAGGTTCACTGTATCAGTATAGGAACTGCTTTCAGACCATTCCTATGAGTATCGGGATCGGTAGTGTATCGGCAGTATCAACGGTTTTGGATTAGATTATTGATTTTTTTGTATCGGAAAGAAAATAATTATTAATAAATTATCAACATTTTAGAAAATATGTTTTATACATTTAGGCATAGTTTTAAGTATCTTCAGTGTTGTTTCTTAGTAGTTTTGAAATTGAATGAAATAGTAGTCACCTTTGCAGATTGGTTTATATGCGATACATAAGTTTTCTTGTTTTACATGCTTTTACAACCATACTATACTTTTACACCATTGTTGATTGATCTTTTCTATTCACTTTTCTTTGTTGAATTTACCGAAAAAGAGACTCCCAATGTCGGTATCGGTCAGTATCAGATATCGGACGGTATCGGATCGGGACATGCTAAACCGTATAGTTATCGGCCGTATTGGATCGATATCGACCGATACTGCAAACTATGTTCAGGAGGTGCCATTCAAATTCTTGATTGCTTGTTACTTCATAGGTAAACTCTGCTAAAGGCATGTGCCTATCACGACTATCTGTGGAGTCCTTTGCGTTTGCTCAACATATCCTGCAAGATTTGATTCACACTCTCTCCTTTGCATTGGCTCACAACATGTCCTGCAAGATTTGAATCACACTCTTGAATGGCCATGGTTTGATGAGGGTGGGAGGCAGTAATGAACTCTAGGCATGTGCTTGTAACTTCTTTCTGTGCTTTTCAAAATGTACTATAGATTGTGATCTTATTATAAAATGGAAATTGAATACCAATACCCATGGAGACATTCTCATTTAGATAAAGACATGCAAGCTGAGATATATTATAGGTTGTCTTCACGGGTAAAAAGAAGAAGAGAGCACTGTGCCAACTTGGTCAATTGGTCTACAACCACGAGACTATGTCACACCCCTTCCACATGAGATAGACCTGTCACAAAATTCATTGTCATCCCTTCCAACTTCTATTCGGGGATGAGAATTTTGTGACAGATCTTTCTGCATTCATGTTTTAAAGTTCTCTTGTAATCTTTTATCTGTTAGTAAATTATCTCGAGATTCTAACTGAAGTGTCACCTTTTTTGATTTTCACTGTGAATTTTGGTACTAGAACTCATGATCGATGATTGATAATGCTAGGATGGTTGATGGTATTTACTATTTTGATGACAATCTTATCAACAATAAACAAGCTACGTGCTTAAGTAGTGGTATCAATTTAATCCCTGTGCGTGATCAAATAATGCTTTGGCACCTTAGATTAGGCATCCTATTTTTTTTTTCTTATTTAAACATTTATTTCCCTGTTTGTTTAAAGGTTCGGATTGTACCTCTTTTAATTATTAAACTTTCATTTATCAAAAAGTCATTGAATTTCATTTAAGTCAAAACCTTATTCTGCTTAACCATTTTACTTAGTTTATAGTGATGTTTGACGTCCCTAAAAAATTATAACCTCCTATGGAAAAAGATGGTTTATGACCTTTAAAGATGTCATACTCAACTTTGTTAGTCATATATAATGAGTGAAAAGTTGTTTCAAGATTTTTGTAGCATAATTGAAAATCATTTTCAAACAAAAATTAGCATCTTTTGAGGTAATAATGGGATATAATTTTTTAATGATTGTTTAGGAACTTTTTTTTGAAAGAAAAAGGAATTAAAAATCTCTCCACTAGTCAGGATACTCCTTAACAAAATGGGATTACTTAAAGAAAAAATCGTCACTCACTTGAAGTTGGTAGGCTATAATATTTCCAATGAATGTTCCAAAATACCTGTAAGGAGATGCTATTTTGACGACTTGTTATCTCATTAACAGAATGCCTACATGTGTTTTAAATTATGCAACACCTTTAAAGACTCTAAAAACAAATACCTTTCCTGATATTCAATTAACTTCAAATATACCTCTTAAATTATTTGGTTGTGCGATTTTTGTTCATATTCCTAGTCATCTACGATCTGATCTTGATCCTTGGGCTCCAAATTAAAAAGGTGACTGCTTGTCAACTGGTGTCAACCCGTGTGATGGTGCAAAAGAGGGCCTTGCCATAAAACCTACAAGGACATCAATGAGTTGGTAATTCTACCTTTTTGGTTTGGGTGTTTAAGCTTCTCTGATCAAGGAGCACCCTCCAACTTTCTCTAGACTAGAAAATAGTACAAATGAAGAAGTAAAATTATATGATTTTGGTATATAGGGAATTGCATTAATCCCCATGGCTCATTTAGCCAAAGAGCTAAATGATGTTTGATGAGGAATGTTGCTGGAAAAATATTAGAGTGTATGCATTTTGGCCTTGCCTTGACCTTCAAGAAAGAGGGAAAGAGACTTGGTGTGGAAATTGGGCGTTTATAAGATTATAGGGAGAGCCATCTAAGCCATGTGATGACACTTGGTTAGTTCTAGGTTATTGGGTTAATAGTTTGGATGGAATAAATGGAAATGGGTTTGGATACTTCAATGAATTGTAAAATGCATGGTTTTGGGTAACACAATGCATGTGGATTATGGATGCATAAAACGAAACTTTTATGTTATTCGAATCCAGCACAAGTCTTCTCTCTCTTTATTTTACGAATGTAACATTTGATCTATACATTCTCTTTTTGAGAATAAGGGCCACTTTTATTATCCCCTTGAGTTTTGAACCTAAGACTTTCCCTTCCCTACGTCCTCAACCATTTGCTTGCGCAACCTTTGGTTATAATTTCGAGTTTGAACATAATAAAATTTTGGATCCTGTAAAAACAGTTTGAATTAAACATGTCAATTTTATGGATGAATTTCTAGATAGCCAACCGTTGTACATCACTCAATCAAACTCCGTCACAACTCTATACATCTCAACTCTCGAGCTTTTTCTTTAATCCAGACAACCTATTCAATCAGCTGTTATTCCTCCCAATGCCTCATTCATGGAACAATTGAACCCTAATGCGAAACCAAGGTTGTATGTATCGTCCAAAACCAATACATTTGAACTATTTTAGATTGGAATTTGAGGGTCTAAAACTACCAAACTGCCTAAAACTACCGAAACTGATATATTATCGGCTTGAAACCGGTGCCGAAATTGAGTTTGAATGTTGCCGCATATTCCACTTGAAGATATCCATCTCCCTGCACCCGCTGTCCATCCTTGTATCTGAACTAGTCTTGTGGGCCATTACTTTTTCCTTGCTTTTATTATTAGCACCCTGGCCAATCCCTTTGGCCCAATTATCTTTTCCTAGACTCCTAGCTTCATCATAACACTAGACATCTCAAATATTCCTCCTTAACACCTGCCAACATGGCATGCAAATTCAACTCAGGCTGTATATCAAACTCTTTAACTTCCTTAATTACTATAGTCAGGCACTCAGGCTCTTATATGGTTATACCCATTAGTACCTTTGAAGAATGACTATAGATATTAAAAAGGGTAATAGCACATAAAGGCAGAACTCACTTAGATCAGTTAAAATTCTGAATCTGTCTGGCCATACACACTATAACCTTATATTGTGCTACCAAAATTTCCTTAAAGTTGCTAAGAGACGTGATGCTCAAATATCATCCTAGTAGCCTCTCTTTCTATTTTATCCACTATACTTTATATTGGTATCAAACATTTTCTTGCTTTTCGTATTTTGATATTTTATTTACTGCAATTGCCTAAAAGTGCTTTGATCAATATGTACTGTTTTGGCATTTAATCTTGTGTATTTCTCCTCTATTAGTATGGTTTAGCATGAAAGTGTATCATGGAAGAAGTTGTTGAGTACTAGCTTTCAAACTCATTTGTTATAAATGTAAGGAGATTTAAGTTTAGTTCTGCACAATGTTGTAGATGTTGGGTTCATGTAGGATTGGGCTTTTAATATCCAATGCCAGGGACATTTTAAAATGTCAAATACACCAGATATGTGATATATTAGAAATTATATATACCAAATGTGCAAAGTATATTTGCAAAATATGTTGAATATCATATCAATAAATCAAGTCCTACTTGATGGAGGAAGGAGACCTATGCTCTGATTTTTGGCAAATCTGCAAAAGAAGTTACGGTTCTTTCGGACAAATCGAGAGACCAATATGGTTAAGGCTTGAGGTCAATGGGAGTTGGTGTTTTATTTAAGTTATTAGGCTAATGGGTAGGGTTATAGAACCCCATCCGTTAACATATAAAAATCTGTTAGCATATAAAACTGATTTATGTAAAAGACGGCTGACATTTCACTTTCTCATGTCAGCTGATTTTACTAAACTATACACACATTTCTTTTTGCTGATTTGAGACATTTGCTAGTCAAAGCAGACATGTCCGACATGCCGACTGACATAATATTGATTCTCCCCCTTGCATTATTCCCACCATGCCTATGAATCAATTTATTAAAGGTAAGTTTAGAGTTAAATGTAAAGCATTCTCCTTAATTTGAGTGGTAGTTGTGAAATTAGTTGATATGCTAGAGTTTCTTTGTTTCAGGAACAAACGTTAGGAAAATCAGGGAAATGGTGACAATTCTTAACCAACTGGTGTAACTGTTCAAAGATAGGGTCAATATTTGTTCTGTAATCAGTTGAGATTTTCATAAAAGAATCTGGAACTTATTTACTTTACCCATGTGCTTTATGTATATTGTAGAAATTGGGTTAGCCTTATCTGGCAGATTGCGGCAGGATTTGTTTAGTTGTGAGTTAGCCTAAATACTTTTTGATTGCAGATTTTAACTGTAAAACCGGGTGAAAATGATTATCTGGATACTTCCTTTTTATTGAGACAAGCTTCTCCTTACATGAAAATCAGGTAACTATTTTCTAACTAATAATAATTTGAAAGTGGAACATTAAATTTAAATTTATGAGTTCAATGATAAATCATTTGTACTTCTGTTATTATTAATTGGTACTATTTCTCTAAGGCATATATTTAGGATGAAACTGTCTTCTGTTCTGAAGCTAGAACCTAGATGCTCAGGTGTAAAGTCAAATACTATTGTTTTTGTATTTTCTGTTGTCATTAAGAGATTTAGTTCTTATTTTCCAGTATGATTTTTACGTATTAGTACCATAACTTAGACTAGGTTAAGTATCTAAATGATTGCATAAGTTCTCTTCCAGGTATTGTTGTACTGCCCAGTTTGTTTGGAACTGTCAAATGTTTAATTTATTTAACATCATCAAGTTGTTGAGCAACTTGCATAACAGGGTCAGTTCCACTAAAAATCCTGGAGGAGCTTTGAAATTATATCTATGACATTTATTGATTATTATTCATAAAATGGTTTCTTCGTTTCTTAATGCAACTGTGCAACTGATATGTGTATGCCATTTGAGATTATTGAATATAAAAACTCCACAAGTATCTTCCTTTTTAATTATCTGGTCTTCTACCTGAGCTTCTGTTTTGATCAGTAGCTTATGAGCCAGTCATAGATGAAAATTGATTGTTTTTTTGTCAATCTACTTAATTTCCATGATAACCGTGCATAGGTCTGTAACAAGCACAGTTGCCACCAGAAGGAAGTGCAAACCACAATTGTTGATGTGAAATTTTTTTACGCACCAAAATCCGCCTGTAATTTTGGGTTGTTGCTGCACAATGCACCCATTTAAACTGTCAGCCTTGATGCATATCCAAGACTATTGCATGCAGGCACTCGTGCGTGTAAGTATATATGTAACAGGCCGGGTGATAAGGAATGATGATCAGCCCAAGAAGATTTTCTTAGATTGGCTAAGTGGTTTGAGTATTAGATGTACCAGATGCAATAAATTGAGCATTACAGTGCCAAAGACTATCCGGACATAGCCTGGGGAGATTGATGTAATAAAACCCGAGCTTATGCCGGGAAGTAGGATATAGTATTACAAGTTAAATATACGTGTATGTAAGGAGATCACAAATTATGAGATATAACCCACTGTTTTACAAATTACAATTCCTTGTTTCTTGCAAACAACGGCACATCTAACCTTTTAGCAACCGTACCAAGAATTAGAATTACTAATAAATCAATGTTATGCTACCATAGTTTTTAATGAACTAAAATCATCCCATTAACAAAGTTCCCAAGTTCCTATGCTTTAAACAATAAAATATCTTTTGTGTTCCAAGTGGTTCCCTATACTTTGAAACCATTTTTTTCTCTCTGTTTTTACTCTTCTAGATTATTCTCTTCCTTATCTTCTCATGTCATATAATAAATAGACAAGTCTCATTCGTATATTTCTCCTCTTGCTTCCTTGTGCTTTGTGCTAGCATGCATTGTTTGTACTATTTCCCATTCACGTACACTTGTTATGCCTGTTTCCTTTATTATTTAACTCAACACAGGCCAGTAAGATCTCTCTCTCTCTCTCTCTCTCTCTCTCTTCCACAGGTTTACTAATCTAGAAGAGTTTCCGAATATGCTTTGTCAGAAAAGAAGTACTTCCTCATTCATTAGAATAGAGCATCACAAACGAAGGAAATGTGTTGATTTTGAAGTTTCTAAGGTACTGTCCTAATTATGCTTTTGCTGACGATATAATTTTATGCAGTACCTTGTACCTTTACTAGGCCGTTCTTGCTAACTTATTCATGTACTTCTGTCTTTTTTGTTGTGGTTTAGCAATGGGAACCATCACTTTAAATGTTCAAAGTCACTTAAGGTCAAATTTTTTAGCACCATATAGAATTTTATGTATGTGTATCAAAATACACATACATTTCTTAGTTGTAACTATTTATAATCATGAGGAAAAATATAGAGAAAAGAAAAGATGAAAGAGATTATAAGAATGAGATGAGAGGAGGGTTCAGAGACACATACACATGGAGAAACATACTCTCCCAATTGTGAATTATAAGGGACAAAACGTATGTGGGTGATAAAGGTTGTTGGGAAGCTAGAAAAGACAAGAAAGAAATGGTGTTATGGCCTACCACCACAATAATCGAATTATTGGACTTGGCCTCACTTCATTAAGTAGGGGAAGGGGAAGAAGATAGAAGAAAAGAGAAGTTAAGAAAGAGAAGAAGAGAACACGAAGGAGCACTATTCTAAAAGGCGGCGCCTAGGCGCTAGGCGGTTGGTGTCCGTCCGATGCCCGCCTAGTCCCCTGACGCCCGACTATGCATGTTATGGGGTTTTATGGACTTTGTATGCAATTTTTATTAGGTTTTTTTTTGAATTTTTATATATTTTTGAAACCGTCTACATGTAGGCGGCTGCCTAGACGGAATTGGCGCTAGGCGGTGGGTGCCCGCCTGACTAGCGCCTAACGCTTTTCACAACCTTGCGAAGGAGAATAAGAAAGGAAAATTAAGAAGATTCATGGAGGTTGTTTTGCATCAGCAAAAGTAGTTCGAGTGTAAGAGAAGATGAAGGAGAAGAGTCTTTGGAGAGGTCGTAGTTGTCAAGTGAAGCCAGATGCATGATAGTGTCTTTTAGATGATTGTAGTTAGGATGGTGTTGTGTTGAGAACCGGTCATAAAATTGTCAAATCTTGTATGAATATTTCTTATGCTTCGTAGCTGACCCCATTATTATGGGCGAAGTCGATGATGATGTAGTTAGGCTGGTGTCACTTATTTACTTGTCTAACTTTAGTCCTGCATTGCTTAGACTAAGTGAGGTTGTCAAGTCCACTACTTATATATGCAATGGTGGTTCTAATAAGATATCTTTTGTTAGCATGTTATCAAAGAAAACTAGGATCAAAATATCTCTAACACATGCGGATTGAAAAAATTATACCGATGTGTGAATCCAACTATCGACCAATGAAATCGGCATTCGATCTGCAGCGGCATTCGATCTGCAGCGGCATGTTAGAATAAATATAAATATTAGCGCCCAGCCCTCACCAACACTCTAGAGCTATGTGTAGTGGTAGAGACTTCAACATGAAACACGCTTAACATAATCCAAGATCAGCATTCCTCCCATCTACAGGAGAGACTAGCAAAAGAGAGACGATACAAATTCAGTTCCCCAAGGCTATTCTAGAAGAACGAATTGAGCTTGCACAAAGAGCCAAATGTCAATGATTGAAATGAGATAAATGTTCTAAATTCTTCTATAACAGAATCAAATCAGGAAATAATATTAATGCTGTCAATTGCTTAATGGATAAAGGAGGAAGGACCAACAGTGATCAAGGACGAATGAAGATAAATGCAATCCAGTTCTATGAACAACTATTCCAGGAGGAAGCTACCATACCCTTACACTTCATCATAAAAAGGAAGGTAAAGGGAATGAACTTTTATTCAAAGAGAGAACTGAAGAAGAGATCAAAGTCACTTTGGACATGACATATAACAACAATGCCCCAGGCTTTGATGGTTTCATTGCCAAATTCTTCAAAACTCACTGGGAAGCCATTAAAGGAATTATTTCATAATGGGAAGTTGTCCTAAAACCACACTTTCATCACCTTGGTCCCAAGGAGGATGCTAGAAGAATACAAGACTACAGATCAATATCATGTTGTAATTATATATATAAGACCATCACCAAAATTATGTGTACAATGATGGACAATATCGTGAAGGGGCTCATATATCATCAAAACAGGCTGCATTTATATAGGAGAGGAACGTAGCAACATGCTTGCTTGTGGGTTAGTGAGAAATTTTGACCAAAAAAAGTAGATAAATGCTGTATGAAAGTTGATTTTAAGCTATGACACATTCAATAAGAACTTTATATGGCACATGATGGAATGTATGGGATTCAATCAGCATGGGATTCGATTGGTAAGAGCATGCATTACCTCTTCTATATTCTCGATATTAATAAATGACCACCCTACTGGTTTTATTAGGAAGAGTAGGGGACTTGGGCAAAGGGACCCCTATCCCCTTATTTACCCCAACTATGGAGCATTTGAAAAATCTACTGAAGAAGGCTAATGGGCATCTGGAAACTCTATATAGCAAGACAACCTATAATATCCCACTTGTTGTATGATGATGATGTGCTTATCTTCTGCAAGGCACACACCACTTATTACTGCAAAGAGGAAGCAAATTCTAAAAGAAAGATTTCAAATTGAAGGCGGCTTCCTCCCTATTACATACTTAGGAATTCCTCTAAAGAATGTTCAAAAGTGGTGGAAGGATGCAAGCAAAGGTTAGAGGGTTGGCAAGCTAAAACTCTCTGCATGATAGCTGCCACTAGTAATAGATGCAAATTTCCAGAATAACCAAAAGAATAATGAAGATTGTAGAGAAGGATATGCCAACTTTCGATGACAAAATTTTGTTCATGCTATAGGATGGAAAGAAATAACTACGACCGAGGAGGGAGGGGATTATGTATAAAGAAATTGAGGGACATGGCCCAAGCTTTTAATCTGAAGAAAATATGGAGATATCTCAAACAGGATAATCTCTGGGCAGTATGGATGTACAAGAGATGTCAAAGGGGCAAAGTTTTTTGGGATGTGGCTACTGACAATAACTTAACTATTTGGAAGCTAATGTTTCAGAATAGAGATATAATCCTTCCAACTCTAGAATATATTGCAGATGGGAGGAAGAAATCTATCTGGTTTAATCCTGGATACCTCAATGAAGACTTATAGATTGGTATGGGTGAAGCACGTATGCTGTCATGAATGAAGACTTATACAGTAGATAAAAATTATTGAGGCTGACGATCTTTCAATCGCTAATCGGTTGCATGATCAAATTAGTCACGTTTAAATCCATGCCAACATGAAGGAAGGTACATGGAAATGGAAACTCATTGCTCATGGTGAATTTACTATCAGATCAGACTGGAATCTGATTAAAGGTGAGGATAATCATGTAGGATGGTGGAATGTCATATGGTACCAGGAAAGGTGAAAATGAGCTGTTGTGCTCTCAGGGCTACTAAAAAAAGGCTACTTATTAAAGACAAACTAAACAACTTTGGATTGATATTATACCTGGTTGTGAACTGCGTCATGCAGCTAAAGAAAGTCTCATCATCTTTATTTTAATTGCCCTTATAACAAGGCCATCTGGCATAAAAGCAAGAGAAGAACGGGGTTGAACATCAAAACATAATATATACTAGCTCAGGAAGAGTTGGAAATAATAAACACTTTCAAGAGCAAGGATCATATTGATACCATGGTAGTCAAAGACGCGCATCGCAGAAAGGCATATCAACTGTGCCTCGCACCTCACTATATAAGTCGCCTTTCTCCAGGCGCACCCAAGGCACGCCTTAGGTGCGCCTTTCTACAAGGCGCAACCAAGAAAATGTGCATCTTATGTTTTTCTTTATATACAATTTTTTTGAGGTATAGAGATAATTCTTATCTCATACAAGTAGTTGGTTACAGTTGAACTGAAAAAAACTAAAATTTACTAAAAGTGTAGTTGGGATAACGAACTCTTGTTAGTTCTCCTGATTTCTACTATTGCTTTGCTATTTCACTTGGTTATGTTTTAACATATTTTTGTTCGTTTTAATATGCTATTTGGTTTTATTTCTTACATTACTAATTTATTTATTTATCTATGTATATTTTTATTATTTTTTATATTTGCGCCTCACTTCGCTCGGACGTGCACCTTAACTATGCCTTGTGCATCAGACGATATGGACGTTTTGCGTCTCGAGTGCGCCTTGCGCCTTTGACTACCTTGATTTATACGCTTGTGAGACATTGCATCAATGATGCATGTTGGCATATAAAATTAGACATCAATGGCTATTTTTGAGAATTGGAGAAGATATAAAAAGGTATCATACAACCATGCCTAAGTAAGAAGAAGACTACTTCCAAGAAAACTGGGGATAGTACATAATGATTTGTAATACTAGTAGGAAGATAAAAAGATTCCCTTGATGTAAATCTATTATCTATAAATAATATTCATTTACCTTTTCAAAAAATATACCAATATGAATCCTATCCTTGATAAGATTCATAATAAATCTTCGAATCCAACATAAAAATAATTGCAAATTAATATTTTATATCAATTAGATTTCTAACTAGAAAGTTTAAAACACAAACCATAAGTCTATATCTAATAAAATTAGTTATTATTGTTATTTATCTTATGTGGTAAAATAAAGTAATTGCTGATGCATTTATCATCTGCATATTAATATAAGTACACATGAGACGGAATATAGGGATTAAGCCCTTGCATTCTGTTTTCTCATATTTTCTCTTCTTTTCTTTCTCTTCCTCTCATCTCTAAACATCATTTGGTATCAGAGCAACTTGAAGTTACTGCAAATCCCATCTACACTACTACCGATAGAACTCGACGGTGAGTTCGATGAGGGTTAGAAGGCAGCAACTCCGATTTTTTTTTGGACGTTGCTTGATGGTTACATTTTTTCCTGTTTTTCGTAATTCATCTTTCGTTCGTGGTCGTTTATGAGATCTAGGGTTTTTACATATCTTGGTGTATGTGGTTGATAGTTGTTGTTGGTTGTAAGGTTTAGGGTTTATATAGACCTCCGTTGGTTGTTTGTTGTCGGTTGTAGTTCGTTGTGAGATCTATTATTCCAGAGATCTTATCTTTATGTTGCATCTGCAAGTATGGTGGGGACCGAATCTTTTGTCGAGGTTAGTACTACTGGTGGTGGGGGTAAGAGGTCCATCTTTTACTGTTATTTATAATGATGAATTGAAAAAATTGATTACAATGGTAAAACTCAATGGTGTGAACTACCTTAACTGGTCCCTATCAAAGTAGTGTTGAGGGCGAAGAAAAATATATTTTTAACAGAAGAACTCTAGCCTGAAACATTTGCTGAATATTAAGATTGGATGAGTGCAAATGCATATGTTATGTCGCAGTTGTGGCATAGAATGGAGTTGCACATCGCCTCTAATGTTCAGTGGTGTGAATCCTCCAAATGGATTTGGACATCTTTGGAAGAATCGTATTCACATAAGCGAAATGTGGTCCGTATGAGGTGTACAAGTTATTGTTTAATACAAAACATAATAGAAAGCTTGTAAATGAATATCTGGCTTCAAAGAATACTTTGTGGAAGGAATTGTTATAATATCATCCTGTTACTGCTGATTTGAAGGAAGATCAGTAACAGAAGAAAAAGTTTCATGTTTCACTTATTCTAGTCGGCTTGGATCCTGCGCTCGAATTTTATAAGACTCAGATCCTTGCTGGAGAGCAGTTTTCTACGGTGGTAGATACTTTCTCTTGTCTTAATTGTTCCTTTTTAGGAGAGAGTTCCGTGGTGCCGAGTAAGGACTCTATTGCCTTAGTTACTAGTGGTGATCGTGGTGATGGTCGTAGTTTTGGTTGAGGAGGTGGTCGTGCTGGTCGAGACAATGGTTGTGGTGGTGAACCATTGTCAAACATGGAAGTGTAACTATTGTGGAATACTCGGTCATATCGAAGACTACTTTTGGGACAACTGAGGTAAACCAGAATATGCACATTAAGTACATAATGAAAATATGTAGTCTCATGTCACTATTTCTGCTCCTAGAGATATGTTTCCGATTTCAATCAGACTTTAACTTCTAATACCTTATCTCCATTGAACAGATCCTCCAGAAGTTGAACGCGCTTGCTAGTACCACCTTCTAACCTACTGCAACCATGACACATACATGTAATCCAGTCTTTGTGGCAACATAGTCACCATCTACCTCTTGGGACATCGACTCAGGAAGAGTTCTCACTTGTCTGATATACTCTCTTTCATAATCGTAGTCATATGGAACATAACATTATATTGGCTGATGGGTCTACTCGTCCTATGTTTGGAAAATGTGTCATTTATCATACTCAATCACTATCATTATCTAATTCATTTTATGTGTGTAATTTTTCTTTCAATTTGCTATCCGTGATGTTAACAATTTTTTTTCATTGTTTTATAATATTTTCTTCCAATTCTTGTGTTTTTTAGGACCTCATGACGAAGATGTTTGGTTCGGGACATGAAAGAGATGGGTGGTGTTACTTAGATTTACCTGGAAATGCTTTCACTTCTGTTTCTACCATAATTTGCAGTATCTGCCGATAACGATCCAATAATGTCGATACCGATTCGATACGATTTAACGTCCCGATTTGTATCGACCGATATTGATACTGACCGATATTGACATTAGGGTAGGTGTCTTTTTTTTAGTCAATTCGGCAAAGAAAATTGAATGAAAAAGACCAATCAGTAATGGTGTAAAAGCATTGTAAGGTTGTACAAGCATGTAAAAGAAGAAAAGTTATCAATCGCAGGTAATCTAAACGACAAAGGTGCTATTTCATTTAATTCCAAAATTAGTAAGAAGTAACATGTAATACTTAAAATTATGGCTAAAAATATAAAATAGTTTTTCTAAAAGTTCAATATTTGTTAATAATTATTTGCTATTAGATACCCAGAAATATGATACTTCGATTTGAAACCATCGGTATTGTCGATATCTTTGCTCTCCGTTGTAGTGTCATTATCGTTTGTGCCATTCATCTTTTGCTAAGTTGCGTCAAGTTGTACCTAGTTCGCGTTATGTTTCTGTTTTTGAATGTAAGATTTGTCAGTTAGGAAATCATCATTTTTTTTTTTTCTCGTTGTGTTGAGACTCGTCTGTTGCAATCTTTTGAACTTTGTTTATTCTGTTATTTTAGGTTTGTTTAGAGTCAAATGTTCGAATATATTTCAATATGTTGTTATTTTTGTTGATGATTATTTCATAATGACTTGGTGTTATTTAAAGAAATAAGGATTTTAGTTTCCAAAAGCATTATCACCTTTTATAATGAAGTCTGTGTTCAGTTTGATAAATGTATCAAAATTTTGCGTTTTAATAATATTTTGGAGTGTATTCAATAGTCTGTGAATACTTTCTGTGTTGATCGTAGCATGATTCATCAAACCAGTTGTGTCTACACCTTTCAACAAAATGATATAGCTGAACGCAAATATCAACATCTTTTAGATATGGCTCGAACTCTCATGTTCAATATGCATCTCCTTAAACATTATTGTGCATGTCTTTCTCACTGTATATTAGCTAATTAATCACATGCCATCATCTGTATTGAATAACCAAGTTCCATTTTCAATGTTACATCCAAATGACTTTTTTTACCTCCTCGAGTGTTTGGGTGTATCGCTTGACAAGATGGCTCCTCGATCTCTGAAGTCTTTCTTAGTTATCCTTGTATTAAAAAAATGTTATCGTTGTTACAGTCCACGTTCACAATCACGTAAGTATTATGTCAGTGCATATGTTACGTTTTTTGAGTCTACCAATTTCTTTTTCTTAGGAGACCGTCTTATTCCATTCTTGGAAATACCACTTTCGGTTATTTCTAAATCAGTTTTCTCTCCATTCCTACTTTCTAGGTTTATCAGAGATCAAACGACATGCCAATAATTCTATAGAATTTAGTCCTTAACCAATCAGCTTCTGTGCATGTTTTCGCTCCCATCACCACCGATCCAGGAAATATTTCTTTGCTCTCATAAAAAGAAAACGTCTTTGTACCACAAAGCAAAAGTATCCTATCTCTAATTATGTTTTCTTACATATTTTTTCTCTTTCTTTTCATGCATTTGTTGTTTTATTGTCTTCCATTTTCATTCCTAAAACTTATAAGCATGATATGCCTTCTTTTGGTTCGAAATAGAAAAGATGATGCATGTTTTACATCAAAATAAGTCTTGAAAGCTTACATCACTTTCTGTCGGAAATTAAACACTGGGTTGTAGATGGGTGTACGCTGTTAAGTATTGTCCGGATGGTTCAGTTGAGCGTTTCAAGGCGCAATTGGTTGCGAAATAGTATACTCAAACATGTGATGTGATTATATTGAGATTTTCTCCCTAGTGTTTCGACTGAATTCAGTTCGTATTCTTATATTTGTGGCGGTTATTCGCCAATGACCTATGTATTAGTTGGACATAAATAATGCTTTCTTGCATGGTGACTTACAAGAGAAGGTTTATATGGATCAATCACTAGGGTATTGTATGTTGTGTCTGGAAGTGAAAAACTTGTATGTTGATTGAAGAAAGCATGATATGGACTGAAACATTTACCTTGAGCTTGGTTTGACAACTTAAGTTCTCATTTAATATGGATTTTGGCACACCATATCGGATCATTTAGTATTTTGCCATTCTTCCTCAGTATGTGTTATTATGTTGATTATGTATATTAATGATATCATTATATTTGTAAGTGATTATGCTGGGGTTTTAGACTTAAAAGGCCTACCTTAGTCGTGAATTTTATACTAAAGATTTGGATCTTTTTCAATATTTTTTGGAATCGAGATTACTCAATCTAAGAAGAGTGTGTATCTGGGATATTGGAGCGTCGGCCAGTTGAGACTCCCATGGATCATCATGACAATTTTGACGGACATGAAGGAGTTATTTGAGGATCTTGGACATTATAGACAACTGGTTGAAAATCTTATATATCTTGCTGTTATATGACCAGACATTACCTATGTATTTGGAGTAGTTAGTCAGTTTATGCATTCTCCTCGACAACCACATTGAGAGGCTATCTCTTGCATTCTAAGTTACTTGGGTGTACCTTGAAATGGTTTGTTGTACAAACCTTTTTAATTGTTCATTGTGACGGGTTCAGACTTCAGTGATGCTGATTGGGCAGAAAGTTGTACTGATATGAGATCTATTTCTTGCTATTGTACATTTGTGGGTCACAATCTTGTAACATTGCATAGTAAGAAGCAGAATATTGTGATTTATTCTACTACAGAGGGCGAGAACCATGCGATGACTCTTACAACTTAGACTCATACAACTTTTGAGATAATGTGGGTGTAGTTTTTTTTTCATGAAATAATGATTATGGTTTCTTATGGAGATGTATTGTGACAACCAATTATCAATTTTTATCGCAAGTAATCCAGTGTATCATGAGCGCACTAAGAATATCGAGGTGCATTGTTATTTGTTCGTAATTTATTGCTGAAGAAATAGATTGTCATTCCATATGTTCGGTCTGAGGATCAGTTAGGTGATATGTTCACCAAACAACTTAAGTGGATACAATAAAGTAAGATGGACATATCTGATCTCTATGCTCCAGCTTGAGGGAGGGTGTTAGAGTTATTATTTTATTTATCTTATGTGGATACAATAAAGTAATTGTGGGTGTATTTATCAGCATGACTATTAATATAAATATACATGAGGTGCAATCTAGGGATTAAGTTATTGCATTCACTTTTCCCATATTCTCTTTTTCTCCTATTTTCTATCTCTCTCACCTCTCTAAACTTCACTAAATTCTAATCATGTTAGGATCTAAGTAGTCAAAAACGATTATATATCGGTTATATAACCGATATATAATGGTATCGGTCCTGGACCGATATTTTTTTTCAGAAATATCGGTAAAATATCGGAACCGATATTATCGGCCGATTTGGCCGATATTGTTCGAAATATCGGTTTACAAAAAAACCGATTTCTCATGGTTTTGGTTTTGCTACAAAAAAATCTTATGGGCCTGGGCCTGCAGACGATATTCTATGAAAAAATCTGCTGTTAAGTCAAGATACAATATAATACAATACAATACAAGCTTCTGCCATCAATAGAGATTACATCTTATGCCATCAAACGATATGACATTCACATCAATGGAGATTACATCTGCTGCTATCAAAATCTTCATGCATCATACTTATTCAGAGATGTAGTTCCTCAAGTGATCTCCTTTATCTTGGATCTCTTGGATTTCTCGACGATATGTATACTTTATGCATATTTTATAATAGAAAACTATTAAGTGTATTGTTCATATATAAAAATTGTGTTAAAAATGCAAACCGATATTTACCGTTATAAAACCGATATATCGGTGATATATCTATAACTCTTCTGGACCGTTATCATAAAAAAATCGTTATTAACTGCATAGGTTAGGATCATAGTTTGTAGTTTCGGTCGATATCGATCTGGTATGGTCGATATTGATACGGTTTGGCATTTTTCGATCTGATACCGACCGCTATCAATACTAACCGATACCGACGTTGGGGTTCTCTTTCCCAATTAATTAGGTCGAGAAAATTTAATGAAAAAAGACCAAACAATAAGGTGTAAAAGTATAGTAAGGTTGTAAAAGTATTTAAATGAAGAAAGAATTATTACAGGTAAACAATTTGTAAGGGTGACTATTATTTTATTTAATTTCGAAAGTATTTAGAAATAACAAATAAAATACTTAAAATAATGTCTAATGTATAAATATCTTTTCTAAAATTTAATATATTTTTAATAATTATTTGATTTTCGAGACCAAAAAATCTCATACTCCGATCCGAAACTGATGATGTTGCCGATACCACTGATCCTGATACTTATGGGAAGGGTCCGATTCTGTTACCGATATTGCGAACCTTGATTAGGATTCTAACTTTCTCAAAGTAAAAAACCTCCAATATAACTTGTATGTATCAAACCAAAAAACCTATTGATACTTAATCAGCTTTTTAAAATAATATGAGATTTTACACTAGGCGATAAGGTCCCTTTGGAGTATAGATGCGGGACACAACGACAACGTTTCTCGTCAAAATTGCAAGAGAATTTGATACAAAAAACTTTGTTGTATTGATGTAGACGAGTTTGTTATTACTCTTCACACCGAGCTTTACAAATGTAAGACGCTACACAATTACACAGGATCTGGGGAAGTGTGTCGAGGAGGTCTTGATCAACGCACAGTCAATGTGCTCCATTAACTATCTGAACAAAGTTTGTTGCGAAGCGTAGGGAAGAAGAAGAAGCTTTATAGTGCTATCAAGAGTACTTACTGCTTTTTGTAGTATGAAATTAGCCGTGCTTGAATAGCCAAAGAGCGGACTATTTATAGCTTCATAGGGGATGCCCCTTGGTGGTTAACAGTGTACCATGGACTTCTCAGTGGTTTCGTAGATATAACTGCTTGAGAAGTGGCATACATTCTTCGCCGTTCCTATGGAGACTAGGCTGCATAGGCCACATTCGCGGGAGTTAAGGCCACGGTGGGCTGTGTGTCACTTCCACTTAGCGGAGGGAAGCTATGATGCTCAATTTCGCGGAACCAATATGACAAAGTGGCAAAGAATACTGCTGGTGAATTGCTGTGGAAGATGTCTAACCAGATTGTTCCACGAGAGTTATCTAGCCATATTGGCTTGTCCTGCGGAACAACGAAGTGTGCTACACTGTTGGTGAACTGCCGCATGAGCTGTCTCAACATGAGTATCATCGGATTCCTTGTCGCGTGAGCTGTCTCAACACGAGTGTTTCGTCGGATTCATAGGTTGCAACTCCTGAGCGTTATGCGAGAGTTGCCTATGTTGATTCCCCAGTGCCAGGAGGTTGCTGGAGGGATGCGATTTTGCGGAATATGGCAAATCCGCTGCAAGTGGCCGCAGCTCAGCCCTGAAGTGTCGTCCCACGGATTGATTTATCTAGTTGATCCCATAGAACCCGACTATAGTGCTCTGCTACATGAGAAATTTCACCGTAGACCCTTACTCTTTGAGTGTCAACAGGCAAGGCATAAGCTTTAATAGAGCAAGGTGTGGGACTACACTTCAAGGCACACATTTTTTAAGGCTTTAACAGAGCAAAGAACACATTTTTATATATTTTGAAAATAACATAGTTTCAAATGAACAAGCTCATATTATGTCTGATAAATTTATAACATTATTAAAATAGTAAAAAGTTGAGTACATAAAATCATAAAGATAAAAACAAACATTTAACCATCGTCAAAACTTAAATTAAAGTATTACAAGTTCACAATAAGTAGAAATTAGAAAACCCTAAATATTATTATCATCAATATTATCATATCCATTGCCAACACTACCAATGTACTTGTATCCTTCATTATTATCAACAACCTGCTATACAAAACCTATATTTTACGATAGAAGTATTGGTTGATTGATTTGATACATTTGTGTTTCTATCCTTAGGGTCTATTTGGTGGCAATATTTTCAATCAAGATCTTTTTTCCGATTCACTTAATAATTAAAAATTATGGTAGAAAAATTGTTAAGTACAGTAGAAAGATAAGTTCGATTATTACATAAATCAAGGTTCACAGTATCGGTATCGTAATCGGTATCACTCTTACTATGAGTATTGGGATCGGGGGTATCGACAATATTATCGGTTTTTGGTTGGATTATTTAATTTTTTGTTATCGGAAAGCAAATAATTATTAACAAAATATGAAGATTTTAAGAAAAAATATTTTATTCAATATGTATAATTTTAAATATTTTGTGTTGTTTCTTAAGTTTTAAAATTGAATGAAATAGTAGCACCCTTTGCGACTTGTTTACCTGTGATAGATACGTTTTCTTCTTTTACATGCTTTTACAACCTTAGTATACTTTTACATCCTTACTATGCTTTTACACTCTTGTTTCATTCAATTTTCTTTGCCGAATTGACCAAAAAAGAGACCCTTGAGTCGATATCAGTCGGTATTGGATTGGGACATGCGGTATAGGATTTAGATATGCCAAACCATATCGGTAGTAGCCGTATCGGATTGATATTTGTCGATACTGCAAACTATGATATAAATGCTAAAATGTTAAAACATATCACGAAACATAGTAAAAACAAAAGAAAAGCACTAGGTTAATTAGCCTAGCACTTCATAGTAATGCTTAATGCTATAACTTTTCTCTTCTTTATCGACTTCATGTGAACTTGTTACTTATTTCTTGACAAAACTCATTTTTTTGCTAAATATGTCAAGTTTATTCATATATGAAAGGTTTATACTAATTAACAATCAAATTTTATATGGAACGATGTATCATATGTCGCATCCGATTCTGAGCATGGTGAAGGCGCTGTCTTGCTTGTTCGAGAACCGTGGCACGATCATTGAGGTGGCAGTCAACAACATCAATCACGGAGGTGCCGACCTTACAGGAGTGCATGGCGGGGGGAGGCCGGCCGTCTACGAGCTCAAAAGGGGTGGTGTGGTGAGCCGAGTGAAAGGAGGTGTTGTAGCAGAACTCAGCCCACAGAAGCCAGTAAGTCCACGTTTTGGGTTTGTCAGCTACGAAACAACGGAGGTACATCTCTATTGTCTGATTGACCACTTTCGTCTGGCCATCTGACTAGGGGTGGTGTCCTGAGGACAAGAGCAACTTAGTACTGCACCGCCGGAAAGTGTCATGCCAGAAGGCGCTGGTAAACACCGGGTCGCGATCGCTGACGATGGTCTCGGGAATACCATGTAGACGCACCACCGTATCAAAGAAAACCTGTGCGACTCATGATGCCGAAAAAGGGTGACTCATTGCCATGAAATATGCATACTTGGACAACCGGTCCACTACTACCAAGACGACGGATTTGTCCTTGGAACGGGGCAACTAAGTCACAAAGTCCATGTAAATATCGGCCCACACATGTTGTAGAATTGGCAGGGGCTGTAGCAGACCTGCAGGGCTGAGAGTGGATGTCTTGTTGCGTTGGCAGGTGGCACATGCGGCCACGTACTCCTTAATAGTGCGACATAGACCGGGTCAAAAAAACTCTTTAAGCACTCGCTCTAGCGTCTTGGTACTGCCCTCATGTGTGCTGTCGTGGAAGTGGCGGATGATACGGGGGACCAGTGTCGAGGACTCCGGAATGAAGAGACGTCCGAGGTAGTAGATGAGGCTGCCAGTCTCCTTACAGCTGGCCTTGGACTGCGAGGCCGAGATGGTTGTCCGCCGCGTGACGACTGCCTCGTCGGCAGCAAGTGCGGAGAGCCACTCCTGCTCAAGTGCGAGCACCGGCCGGGAAAGTGCAATGCATTCGGGAATATCGGTGTCAATGCGGGAGAGTGCGTCGGCCACTTGGTTGAGTTTGTCTGGCTTGTGGTCCACGTGAAACGAGAAGCCCATGAGTTTACTCAACCAATGTTGCTGCGGGGGTGTGACGAGGGCCTGCTTGAGCATGAACTTGAGGTTGTAATGATCTGTGCGGACACAGAAATTCCTGTCCCATAAGTACGGATGCCAATATCGGATGGCCTTTCAGAGGCCGATGAGCTCCCTCTCGTAAGATGCCAACTTGGCATGATGTGCCAAAAGCTTTCGACCAAAAATTGCTATTGGGTGGCCCTCCTGATGTAAGACTGCGCCGATGTCCTGTCCCGATGTGTCGCACTTAATGACGAAGTCAGAAAGACGCAAGACGGGAGGCGACGTGAGGGCGGATTTGAGGTTGTTGAAGGCGGTGTAGGCGAGGTCCGTCCAAATAAAGGCGTTCCGCTTGAGTAGGTCGCTGAGTGGTGCCGCTATCTCGACGTAGCCCCTGATGAATCGTCGATAGTAGCGGGCGAGGCCGAGAAAGCCCCGAAGAGCCCGCACACTGGTCGGACACGGCCATTCGGCCACGGCGGCCAGTGTGGCCGGGTCAGCCTCCACCCCGCTGCTGGAAATGATGTCCCAATTTGGACACCTGCCGCTCTGCGAAGGTACACTTGGTCATCTTCAGGTGCAACTAGTGGAGGTGTAGTGTCTCGAACACTGTCTTGTGGTGACGAAGGTGCTCTTCCATGGAGGGGCTGTACACATGAATATCGTCGAAGAAAACAAGTTCAAACTTCCTTAGAAAAGGTTGGAATACCTCGTTCATTATGGCCTGGAAGGTCGAAGGGGCGTTGGTGAGGCCAAACGACATTATGAGGAACCCGAAGTGCCCGTGGTGCATGCGGAAGGCTGTCTTGTCGATGTCCTCGTCCGCCATTTGAACCTGATGGTAGCCCGAGCGGAGGTCGAGATTGGAGAATAAAGCTGCGTCATGGAGCTCATCGAATAACAACTCCGCCACTGGGATTGGGAACTTGTCTTTGACGGTCTTGTAATTGAGTTGGCGGTAGTCCACGCAGAAGCGCCAAGTGCCATCGGCCTTCCCGACGAGCAACACAGGGGAGGAGAAGGGTGATCGGCTGGCGCTATGAGACCCTGCGCTAGCATCTCGTCGCATTGCCTCTCTATCTTGTTCTTCTGGCGGAACGGTTAACAGTATGACCGAACCACGACCGGCTCAGTGCTTTCCCTGAGGCAGATGCGGTGATCACATGAACGATGAGGCAGTAGTGTGGAGGGAAGCTCGAAGATGAAGGTGAAGTTGTGGATGAGGATCTGAGAGGTGGTTCGTCGCTGGCATGGATGGCCGCGATCGTGATGGGCTGATCATCGTGACGGGAGAGGCCCGAGAGCATGATGTCGCGGTCTTGGAAGGTGAAGCGCATGGTGAGGTGCCAGAAGTCCCACCCGATCTCGCCTAGTGTTTCAAGCCATTCGACGCCCAAAACGACGTCAAAACGATCGAGAAGGATGACTATGAAGGGGGTTGTGAAGGTATGGTACGCCACCGTAAAGGTTAATATGTTGAGCTCTCCGAAGCATGGCAGCTCCTTTCCGTTTGCAACCCAGACCGTTCTTGCCGCTCCTGGTGTCGTGCGCAAGCCGAGTCGTTGCGCAGCATAGCAACTAACAAAGTTGTGAGTGCTCTCCGAATTAACTAAGCAAAGAAGTAGCACCCCGTGGATCTGAATGAGAAGCTGCATTGTCCCCTTCTTTTTGGCCATGGATGGCTAAGGCGGAGATTGACGGTCGGTCGTCCTCGTCGAACTCTTCCCCTAAGAAATCGGCCTCTTCGTCTTTCGGTATCTCTAGATAAAAGAGGTACTTACAGCGGTGCCCGGGGGAGTAGGTCTCGTCGCAGTTGAAGCAGAGGCCCTTTGGTTTGCGCTCGGCCATTTTAGCTGCGTTGAGTCGACGGGGAACATGTCTGGGCGCCGACGAGCCAGCGTAAGTGGCCTGGACGGCCGTCCCTGAGGTGCCGGCCGGTCCTGCCGCGGAGAGCCCTGGAACGTGGGACTCGTCGTCAGAGGCCGGTTTGCTGAAAGTGGGGCACGGGATGACCGGTCTCTACTGGGGTGCCGCGTAGCGCGCGAACGGGAATCGCCCACCGGGATTGAGGCTTCCGAAAACGGCTGTGGTGCTGCTCTCCGTCCACCTATGCTCTGCCTCGCACGCGCACCACATGGCCTGTGCGAGGGTCAATGGCCGGTCGCGGTGCACATCCTGGCCCATGGTTGTCGTTAAGCTAGAGATGTAGATTTCGATCTCCTCGTCGCTCGACATGCACGGAACTCGAGACAATAGTGATTGAAATTCTCGGTTTAAGTTTGCGATCGTGCCCGTCTGCTTGAGGTATATCAGATCCCCCAACGCCCCGCGATGAGTGGGAATGCTGAATCGGATGAGAAGCTTGTCATAAAAGTGCCCCCAGTCGATCCAGCCTACCCGTCGTTGCCATCCGTCGAGCCAAGACTGAGCCTCGTCTTCAAGTTTGAGTCCCACCATCTGGACTCGCTCCTTCTCTGGAATGCGGTGGAGTTCGCAGAACCGTTCGCAATGACGCACCCAAAGTAAAGGATCGCCGGTGCCGTCGTAAGGTTGCAAGTCGAGACGTGGAAAGCGCGGTAGGCAGCGTTCTTCGCCGACGTCGCCTCGGCCTCCACGACGTTCGCCCCCCTCGTTGTAGTGGCGAGGGTCGGACAGGCGGCGGTATCTGTCTTTGTCGCGGAAGGGGTCGCGGTAGTCGCCGCGCAGGGGGTCGTGGCGAGGTGGGTCGCGGTAGTAGTCGTTGCGGAAAGGAGCCCCGCACAGGGGTTCGCCGTATTGAACTCCTCGTGTGGGGGTGGGGGTCGTAGTGGGGTGGAGGGAGGACCCGGGGGGGGTCTGTCGAAGCGGGAGAGGACTCGCGGGAGGCTGTCAGGCCTGCGGGGGGGGGGGGGCTGTCGTCGGCGTGCAGGTGTCCCCTCTATGGGCTGCCGCTGCCGTGTGGGCCCTGCGGGGGGAGCTGGTACTGTGAGGGGGTGAGGTGCCGTGGCCGGTTGTGGTGGTTGTCGAGTTCGCGAGCAACCTGTTGATTTTTGCAGCGTGGTCGGCGATGGAGGTGTGGGTCGCAGTGGTACTCTCGGCCTGAGCGTCAAGACGCCTGCGGATGCCGTCGATGGTGGCCTCGAGTCGAATGAGGCGTTCGCCGTTGGATGGTGGTGTAGGCACTATGAGGTCGGGAAGATCGAACTGCTCTGATACCAACTTGTTACGCGCTTCTTCTTGCGTAGCGAAGGCATGCATAACTGGACGATGGGACGAAGACGATGAAGAAGCCGTCTGGTCTTGTGACCGGCCGGCCTTGGTGTTGCGTCTTGTCGTAGGTGCGGGCGCTTCTCAGGTCGTGAGAAGTACCGCTTATGTTTTTTATTAAACTTTTCTTTGATAATCTTCTCAAGAGAATTTTCACCTCTATATATAGATAGATGATGGCTATAATTGCTAACCATAATTTGTTGAAAAAAACTAAATCATACTAATTATTGCTAATAATATTACTAGTAATTTCTTTCCTTGAAAGAAAAGATATTATTAGCAATATTGCTAATAATATCTTCTTTGAAAGGAAACTAATTATTGCTAATAATATTACTAATAATATTGCCAAGTAATATCTTTCCTTTCAGGGAAAGACATTATTAGCAATATTGCTAATAATATCTTCCTTGAAAGGAAACTAACTATTGCTAATATTATTAATAATATTGCCAAGAAATGCCGCCGGCTAGGTATGGGCAACCCTAGCCGGGTCTTGTGTGTCTTTTCCTTTGTCCGGTCCATGTGAGTAATGGGTATAGGTTCGCCCAAACCGACCCGTAACATCTACCTTCATCATATTCTGTGAATCTTTTTCGTGTTTCTTTTGTGATATAGCTGGTCTTATCTTTTTTATTGTATTGAGCAGCTGTTCGTACTAGCAAAAGGGTTGAGTTGGAGCTGCCATATTTGAAAAAGTGGGCTACCCTAGATGCAATAAATGTTGTATGACCCCTAGTGTCATTTGGTTTAACCTTCATCGAATCATTACTGAACAACAGGGTTTTACTTCTTTATACAGGAAGCATAAGAAAAACAGCTTATGCTCTCAATCACTCAATACACAATCCCCATAATATTATGTGCAACCCTTTATTATATGTACTATTCTTGTAGCCCCAATTGATATCATTGGCTACTTTTCCATTGTTCTATGATGAGTTATATGTCACCTGCATTATGTATCTAATCTGCACATGTAACATGCATGAGTCGGTATGGGAAAAATATTGGATATATATAATGCAGTTTGTAATAACAGTGAAAGCTCTTCGTTATTGCTCGAGCGGCTTGGCAAACTATTGCCCTAGATCCCTTACTAGTTTGTATCTGACATAGACCAGAATTACAAATTCAAGAAGACTCATATATCTATAATATATACTGGGTCAATATTTCTTACAGGTTGATCATGGGAAAAACGAGAAGGATGCGCTCTCTGGACGCCAAAAGTCTGAGAAAGGTATGAAAATATTTTTCTTGAAGTTTCAGTGTTAATATGTCTCCTCCATGGCCATCATCACAGAACATGAATTGTAGGAATGCATAATATCTTTTTGTTCTTGTTTCCCTACTTTTATTGTTAAATAGGAGTCAATTTTGAGAAGATTAAAGAGACTGAGACGCAACGAATTTCCAATATTTTACCTGAATGTCGAAGGACATCACCTATGGGTGCAAAAGTAAATGAACTGCAAAGTCAGTTGGCTAGGGTGAGAAGGAATGATGAAGTGATGAAGAACTTTGCGAAGGCTATATGGAGCGTACTGAAGCAGTATAAGAATAAATACGAGGTAAAAGATTGTGAACAAATTTATAAATGCTACATTTTTATACAATTCAGTTTTACAATTGGTTTACTACTGAACCCTGGCTGCAGTTACTTGTAGCTTGATATATTTATAGACTACAGGTCAAGTTAGGCAAGGAAGAAAACACGTTCTCGAAAATATCATTCTTTAATATGCTCTAAATATTCAATTAATTTTCTAATTTCTGACCCATTTGTTTGGTAGGGGTGAGCATTCGGTCGGTATGTTTCAACCGAACAAAAATTTATGAAAACTGAACTTCAACCGAACAATTTGATTGAAAACAGAACCAAATTGAACCTAACCAAAACGGTTTGGTTTTTTTTGGTTAATTCGATTTTTGCATGCCAGGCCGGGCTAAACGTTAATTTGGTTTTGACTGGTTGCATAATGGACTTGTCTATGATTTACAATAAATTTTCCACAACAAAATTTTTAGTCAAATTTTACAACAAAATTTGACAAAGTGTAGATAAAGTAACAAAATATACAATGTAATTAAGCCAAAAAAAAACAATTTTACAAATGTTAAACATAACTACAAGCCTACACCACATATCAAAAATTTAAATTCCATTTTCAGAATATAATATGAGGCTGAAGGTAGCTAACTAATTGTAATTCGGTTATCGGTTCGAGTCGGTTTTCAAAGCCTGAAACCGAAACCCGAACTGGATAACTGAAATTTTCCATAGCGAAACCGAAAATCGAACCTAAATTGGAAAACTGAACCAAATAGATTTTAACTGGTCAGTTTTCGGTTTTTGTATGCTCAACCTTATTGTTTGGTGCTAGGAAAAGAATAAATATTATATAATATGTAATACACAATTCATATTGATATGATTAGTTTTATTTTGTCATAATATCATATAATGTTAACTTTTAGTAACTCCAACCGAGTGGTTCAAAGCTATGGTTTAAAAATACCTCATGAGACTTGTTTCGGAGAGCATTTCGAGGCGTCCCTCCAACAAAAGTTACATGACTTGCTTCAATAAACCATAGTTTTAGGAGGGGTTTTTTATTGGGGCATACATTTTTCACATAAGAGGTACGTTTTTAACACCTATGCGCAAAACTTATTCCTAATATGAGTTTGTTGTTGTTTTTGGATTGTGTACAACGTACCCAACTACCCACTTATCTACTCGAGACAACATTAAATCTCACAAAACCCACCCTCTTCTTTTTGTCTTCTTTTCTCGGCATATAGACTCCCTTCGGTCGTACTAGATCTAGGCACATTGGCCCCTCCAATCGAGCCCCACTCCCTCGATATCTACGATCGCATTAACATTCTCAATCCTGTAGTTCTTCAACTTTTCTTTCACTTTATTTTCTTTTCTTATTCATCTTTGTGTCTCAACAGATCTAATTCCTTGTAGATGGGCAAACTTGGATTTTGACAGATCTTTGTTATTTTAACATTTTGGAGTTGACAACAAATACCTTTTATGTTTCTTGATAAGCAATCAATGCTACTTTCTTTATTATCCAAATCTTTTAAATTTAGACTTTTATATCTCTTAAAGAATGTTTTATAATCTGTTTGACAATTGCCGTCTGGAATTTGGATTCTTAACATGTTTTATTGTTGAGCATTTTCATTTATTTTTCAATATTTTCAAATATACTATAAATGTTTTAGATTAATTTTGATACCCGGAAACCTATGGCCCACTCCTTGGTACTTATGCGTCCCCGGGTGGGCCTAAACGCCTCACCTTGCTCCTTCACCTTTTAAAATATTTTTTTCTATAGTTATGCTATTTGGTGCATCTACTATTCCAATCTTTATCTCTTCCTTTTCTTATAGCCTTTTTTTTTTTACTTAATGATCATATCATATTATTGACATTTAATTTAATGATAATAAGACTTCATATTATGTTTTAGTGCATAATCTGAAGAATGTTGCTTATTGTGGAGTAAGTTGTGGTATGTTCATCATTTCAATATGATATGATATTATAGTCAGAAATACTAACATTAATTAATAACCCATTCATTCATGAGACAATAATGCATATTGAGCCTCTTTTTTGCTCGTCTATGCCGCTTATTTACTTGTTAAGTAGATTACTTTATTACTAGGGGAGTTAATAAACTAGCATGTAAATATTTCATAATTAAATCAAGAGATCTTAATTACTCAACACAGGTTGATGGTCTTAGATCTTAGTATTAGAAAATTGAATAGCATAGGATAGACAAGAAACTGAGAACTTAATGATAGAATTGAAAGAAGAGAACTTAATACTATTTAAGGATTATATAAAGGAAGGAAGATGGAATGTTGAAGAAGATTCTCGTGTTACGTGGTATAATGTCCAATAGTATCAAGAAGGTAGAAAGAGATTCTTGGAATCTTTAAGGGCAACGATTGGATATTTAAAGAAAGTTGGTGGTGGAACGCGAAAGTCAAAAAGGTGATTAAGTCAACAAGAATTTCTTATAAAAAATTTCAAAAGTGTAAAAATGATAATTTTTAATAAAATATTAACTAATAAAGAAGGAGGTTAAGAAATTAATGAATCTAAATTTAAGACCTATAATTATTTGTATAGGAGGTTAGAAACTAAGGAGGAAGAATGATATTTATAGTCCTACTAAAGTAAGAGTAGAGGAAGGAGTAGACCTAGATAATGTTAAATGTATCAAGAACAAGACCACAAATTATTAGTAATAGAAAATTATATTGATGCGCGTAGTTATTTTCACAAGTTATTTAATGCGAGCAACCTAGAAAAGTTTAATTTAGATACTAATTTAGTGTAAGCTATGGTTATATAGTTATTATCTTAAAATTAAGGTTTCTGATTTGCAGAAAATGAAAATGGAAAACGATAGACCTGATGTTATGCCTATCGACGTTTGGAAATGTTTAGACCAAATTATTGATATATCTTACTAGTTTATTTAGCCAAATCCTAAGGACTAAAAATATACCCGATGAATGAAATCGTATTACCTATATATAATTAGAAATTTGGTTTAATATTTGGCTTGATTTTATTGATGGGTAGGGCTACATATATATAGGAGAGGCTAATCCCTCTCTTTACTATTCTACTAGATGTGGGACTAAACACCCACTAATACTCTCAACACTCCCCCCTCAAGATGGACTATAGATATCAATTATCCCCATCTTGTTACATAGTTTAGAAAGACTCGATGAATTAAGACCTTTAGTCAGACAATCTGCAATTTGTTCTTCTGAGGGAACGTGATCGAGTTTTAATATCCCTTTTTCTAGCTTCTCTTTGATGAAGAACCGATCAATCTCG
This sequence comes from Iris macrosiphon, assembly GCA_036927795.1. Classification (NCBI taxonomy): domain Eukaryota; kingdom Viridiplantae; phylum Streptophyta; class Magnoliopsida; order Asparagales; family Iridaceae; genus Iris; species Iris macrosiphon. Next base: position 56,708,113 of record JAYESA010000006.1, on the reverse strand, counting down.
ATGTGCTTAGTTCTGTCATGCTGGACTTGATTGTTAGCAGTACTTATTGCAGCTTGACTGTCACTCAGAAGACGCAACAGTGTTCCTTGGTCCAGCTCTATATTCTGCTTCAGCAGTCGATCGTGCTACCACAGACTGTTTCTTGCTTCTCCATGAGATTAGGTTACCCCCCACAAAGACAGTACCATGAGGTAGACCTTCTGTCATCCATGCAGCTTGCCCAATCTGCATCGCAGTACCCCTCAACACCCAGGTGTCCATTTTTCTTGAACCATAGCCCTCTTCCAGGAGTTTCCTTCAGATATCTCAGGATACGAAAAACATCCATATGGCCCTTCCTTGGATCATGCATATAGCAACTCACTACACTCACAACAAATGAGATATCAGGGCGAGTGTGGCCTAGATAAATCAATCTGCCTACAAGTCTCTGATATCTCTCATGATCAACAGGCTCTCCTGCTTCTGCCCCAACATATATTTCTGATCGATTAGAGTGACTGCCGATCGACATCCCAGGATACCAGTCTTTGTGAGCAGGTCTAGTACATACTTTCTCTGATAGAGAGGACGATCCCATTTTTGCCTCGAGCTACCTCGATCCCGAGAAAATACCTCATTATTCCCAAGTCCTTCACTTCAAACTCCTTGGCGAGTTTTGACTTCAGCTGGGTGATGTACTCCTCATTATCACCTGTGATCACTATATCATTCACATACACTGCAAGTATGGTGATGTGGCCTCTTGCATGCTGGAAGAAGACCGTGCGATCTGTATTGGTCTGGCGGTATCCTATGTCTGTGACAGCCTTCATAAATCTATCAAACCAGGCTCGAGGAGATTGCTTGAGTCCATACAGTGATTTCTTCAGCTTGCACACATTTTCCGTCGACTGCTTTGTGCAATAGCCCGGGGGGTCTCTATGTATACTTTCTCTTGTAGATCCCCATTAAGAAAAGCGTTCTTTACATCCAATTGATACAGCTGTCACCCATGGTTTGCTGCAAGAGAGACCATTGTTCTCACAATACTCTATCTTTGCCACCGGAGCAAATGTCTTATCATAGTCGATGCCATAGGATTGAATGTATCCCTTTGCAACCAACTTTGCCTTGTACCGCTCCACTTTACCTTCTGGCGTCTCCTTTACTGTGAAAACCCATTTGCATCCAACCGCTCTTTTTTTTTTTAGGCAATGGAACAAGCTCCCATGTCCCATTTCTTTCGAGTGTCCCAAGTTCCTCTAACATTGTAGCATTCCACCTTGGATCTTCCTTCGCTTCCTGCCAACACTTGGGCAAAGATGTGGTGTCTAACGATGCAATGAATGCTCGATAAGTAGGCGATATATTAGAGTAGGATAAAAAATTGGCAATGTCATGTTCATAACCATAACGATTAGGGCTCTTCCCGCATTACTGCGAGAAGATCTCCTTAAGGGAGCATGAGGTAGTGGTGGAGAGATCATACGATCCGAATCAGAGGGATCTGGTGCGGGAGGTGCATCTTCAAGAGTTGGGGCAGGGTTAGGCGAGGGACATGGCACAGTAGGGGCAATATGCACAGTAGAAAATTGTTGCTTTCTCCTTCTGTAGACTTGGAGCTCTGTAGATTGTTCTGTAGTCTGTTCCCCCCTGCACTGGAGCATCACTTTCTTCCTCTTGATTGTGTGTATCCTCATCACTTTCCTCACCCTCGCTATCTCCCCCTTGCTCCCTTGGACTAACTTCCATCATTGGACATGAAACTGACCCGACAATCACGCTTGGGCCTATCCTCCCTCACTCCTAACAGCTCCTGTGTTAGGTGTGTCACTAAATGTGGAGCCTTTATCTGAACCATTGCGGTAGTATGGTTCCATCTTTCTGAATGTAACGTCTATGCTCACAAAGAGTTTTCGCTCCACCGGACTCCAATAAGAGTATCCCTTCTGAGTCCCTGAGTAGCCAACAAAGACGCACTTCACTGTCCGAGGGTCCAGCTTTCCCACCACAGGCATGTTATCTTTCACAAAGCATAAATATCCAAATACCTTTGGGGGAACGATGTACTTATTCTCTCTTGTAAGCATCTCAAACGGTGTCTTCCATCCTAGCACCTGAGAGGACATCCTGTTGATGAGATATGCAGTCGTCAACACGACGTGCCCTCACAAGTGTTTAGGAACATTCATGGCAAACATCATTGACCGTGCTACTTCCAATATGTGCCTGTTCTTCCGCTTTGCTACGCCATTTTGTGCTGGTGTATAGGCACACGAAGTCTGATACTGTATCCTATGGGCTAATAAGTACTCTTCAATAGTCTTATTGGTATATTCTGTTCCATTGTCAGATCTCAAAATTTTTACTTTAGCACTGTACTGTGTTGTAACCCTGCGATAAAAATCTTGAAAGCATGCAAAAATATCACTATTGCTCTTCATTAGGTATATCCATGTGACACGAGTGTAGCAATCAATAAAGGTGACAAACCATTTAAAATCATTAACCGCGGTGGTAGGACAAGGTCCCCACACATCAGAGTGTATCATATCAAAAGCAGCTAAACTTACATTTTCAGAACTCACATAAGAGCTTCTGGTATGTTTTCCAAGCTCACAAGCATCACAAACCAACTTTTGTTTATTAGCCTTTTGATACATAGATGGATAATCCGACTCAGTAGACTGAATGACGAGTGTCCCATGCGCTGATGTTGAAGTAATAACTTTGCTTCCACAGTTCTTTGCGGCTCCTTCGGTTGTGCTTCTTCCACTAGTGACGCTAGTATTGCGTCCAACCCACCCCTGTCCAAGTACCATAGCCCCTTATGCCAAGTGCTAGTCCCCAACCATCTTCCCGTTTTCTTCTCCTGAAAAATCACCTTAGGAATGTCAAAGAAAACAACATAATTAAGTTGAAAAATAATGGCACTAATGAACAATAGATTAACAGGAAAATATGGAGCATTCAAGATATCAGCAAGAGTTATAGAAGGGGTAAATTCAACTGTGCCTTTACCCATAATAGGTCTAGCCATACCATCAACAGTCTGAATGCTTTCAGGCGTCGTCAGGTGAGTGTAATCTTGGAACTCTTTATGGGCACCCGTGACATGGCGGGATATCCCAGAGTCAATTATCCAACCTGGTCTGTGGATAGATGCCAGGACATGAGAAGGTATGCCTGTGCTTGTATGGACATAGTAGGTGATGTTACTCACGGAGGTGGTTGGAGTTGATGCCCCAGAGGTGTTGGCTCGACTGTCGCTGGTTCCAAGCTTCATGATTCTCCATATCTCTAGCATTTCTCTCACTAGGAGTCATATTGGGTGGCTGATTCTCACTTTCCTCTTCTGTCAGGTTTGCTTTGTGCCCTTCGGAATGATTACTTCTGCCACAAGCATAGCCTTCTCTGCCACCCCTACGCCTTCCACGGCTGCGTCTTTGGCCGCTGGACTGGTTTCTCAGGGGTTTCGTACAGAATCTGATGAAGTGTCCATGGTCTCCACAGTTGTAGCACCCTCCCTCTCCGGAAGGGTTTGGGTTAAAAATTGCTAGAGCTGATTTTTCTCTCAGATAGCTAGTGGTGCTAGGCATCAGCTTCAGTCGTCTCTTCTTGTGCTATAGCAGCCATGGCCTCCTCCAGTGATGGCAGCCTGGGTTGAGCAAGTAGGATATTTTTTCTCTACTCGAATGCTGGGTCGATCCCCTTCAGGAACTTCATCATCCTCTGTCGCGAAACATACTCCATGAACTTCTTATAATATTTCACAAATGTCGGTTCTACTTGCTCATCTTCCACGCCAATGGGGTCATAGTGCTCGAGATATGACCAATACTTCTTCAATAGAGCCGCATACTCATAGATTGTGTGATCTTCTTGGACCAACTTATCAAGTTCATCTTGTAGTTGGAAAACCCTCATAGGGTTGTCCGACCCCGAGTACATATCTCTCAGCGTCATCCAAATGTCACCAGCACCCACCATTGCTTTCATGTTGTCCGACACTTGGTCGGTCAATAAGGCTGTCAACCATCCAACAGCAATATTATTGGCGGTCTCCCACACAGCAAATTTCTGTGAGGAGTGATCTTTAGGTGCCTTGGTTTGGCCATTCACATAGCCCACCAAGCCTCTTGTCTTCAGAGTCCGCATCGCCCACTTCAAGTAGTTGGAAGTACCCTTCAAATTTATTTTCAGTTTCTCCAACTTTCCTATTTTGTATGGTGAAGGATCCACATCTGCATGTGCACCACGGGAGCTAGTCTCGGTCAGCCTCTTGGAGAAGAGATCGTCCACTAAAGCCTTCATCTCTTGGGCCGTCAGCTTGCCGTAGATCGTTTCCATCGTCTTCTTCTTGTCCTCTTCCATCAGCAAGATCAGCAAGACGGTTGCAGATCTTGATCGTCTCCTCCTTTGATCGTCGTCTTTTCCACTTCTACTGTTCCTCCTTCAGCGACAACGGTGTCCCTGAGAGTCGCTGGTCACGTCCCGTGCACGGCTTCGACCCGAGGTCGCATGGCCTGACGAGGAGGAACCGACAGTTGTAGTCGAGATCAGGAGTTCACACAAAAGTCCCTCACTGATATACCGCTATCAAACTCGCGACTATATAATTAATATTCCGATTACAACTTGCTGCTACAAAACAATAATCAGAAAATTAAATTTTTCGGTCTTCCGTGCAATCACAGTTGCATATGGACAAAACCGAGTTACAACTTGCAGGAGAGAAGACGACGAAGAAGAAGATCGTCGGGGTCGGGGGTCGCCGGGATTGCAGCGTCAACAGCAGTCGCGACAACAACAGCAACATCTGTAACCTTCATTAAAAAAATATATATTAGGAAGTCAAATTCAATTTGGATTCCTCTTCATAAGAAGAGAAATCCAAATTGAATTAGTTAATGGCGCAATGGTCAATGCACCATAATAAATATCTTGACCCCCTCATTCCCTATATAAACACATCTCCACCTCCTTCACTCACCATCCCTCATCTCCCTCAACCCTATATTAGCAAGGTAACCCTTGTTCCTCTTCATTTGTTTTATAACTCTAACTAGGATAAGTATATATATATATGTGTGTGTTTTTTTTTTCAAGAAAAGGGGGGGAGCACTGCCTGCAGGCAGCAGCAGTAGCTGCAGTAGCAGCTGCAGGCGCTGCAGTAGCAGATGCAGCAGTAGCTGCAGCAGTGAGCAGGAGCAGCAGCAGTGCAGTAGCAGCCTGCAGCAGCAGCATCGCACATCAGCAGCAGCGCGCAGCAATATATTATATATATATATATATTATCTATATATATATATCTATATATATATATATATATATATTATCTATGTATACTATATGTCTTATATATGTATATACTATATATTATCTATGTATACTATATATTTATGTATCTATAAATATATCATATACATATATATGTATCTATATATGTGCATGTATATGTGTATGTATATATATGTATTTATATATATATATCTATGTATTTATGTATCTATGTATCTATATATTATCTATGTATACTATATATATGTATCTATATATAATATATTGTATCTATATATATATATCATATACATATATATATATGTATCTATATATATATATATGTATACTATATATGTATCTATATATGTATACTATATTATATCTATCTATATATATATATATATGTATTATATATATATATATATATATATATATATATATATATTATAGATATGTGTATCTATATATTTATTTATATATCTATATATCTATGTATCTATATATTATCTATATATGTATACTATATATATATATATATATATATATATATATATATATATATATATATATTATCAATATATGTATACTATATATCTATGTATCTATATATATTTGTATACTATATATGTATCTATATATGTATACTATATTTAGAGAACCAGGATAGAGAGGATGAGCAGTCAAACGCTTGAACGGAATTTTTATTGATAGTAGAAAATATTACAACCAAATACTCTTACAAAGCACGCTTAAACACACAGAATAAAAGGGCAGAATAAAAGCATACATCAGAGAGAGGGACTTCGCCTCTATTTATAAAACAGAGTGTCTTCATTGGGAGACTTAGGCAACCGACAGATGTAGGTGGTGGAACCGACAGCAGCAGGTAAGTAGATTCCTTCTGATCGCTTTGGTGAGTGCACGTCAGCATCAATCAGCATCAACTTTTACTTTGTCATTTTCATGTCGGCCATGAATAAAGAGAGATTCCTCTTTAATAAAGTAAACAGTAATTGCCACGTATTCTGGCAATAGTATCCAATTATTGTAGGCTCTCGTCATTGCTGTCGTCATCAGAGTGCTGAGTAGTGACTCTAAGATGCATTCTTTTGAAGAATGTTTCTTCTTCAATATTATCTTCCATCATTTTCTCTGATTTCGTAGAGCTAACAGACATATTTTCTGTCTCAAAAATTGATTCAAACTGAGTTTGCATGTAATGAAGACATTTCTTCTTTAATTCCTCAGTAATTCGAGGATTTCTTCTTCTCAAGGATTCCTTTAACTTCTTTAAATGACTATCTTCAATGATTTCTTTCTTTAATTTTGCTTCCACAAGGACCTCATTCTCTTTGATAGATTTCTGTACCATTTGTACTTTTTCTTTATCATCAATCCTATTCCACCATTTAATCATGAATTTTCTGGCTAGAATAGGGAAATTCAAATGATTGTATTCACATTTAATTATCCATTTAAAAATATAGGGGATTTCAAAATGGACAAAGAAATACATTGTACTCTCTCCCTCCAGAAGAGTATCAGCATTCTGACATAAAGGGTAGGATTGTGTCCAAACTGCAAATAATTCTTGCAGTGATGGGGGTAATATTTCCAAAGTGGCACCAAATTTTAACCACCATTGGATGAACCATACAGGAATGTCCTGCTTTAATATTTCAGGACAAATTCTGATAAACCATGAGTGCTTTTGTTTACTATTGTCAAAGTAAAATACTTTAGTAAAAGCCTCAACGTAATCCCAATAAGTAAAAGATACATTGATACCTTTGTCACGATGAACCAATTGTCTGGTCCTGTTGGGATGAAGTCCCCAAGATTGAGGGGTAATAATTTGTCGAATAATAATTTTGCTGTAATTAACATCACTGCGAAGATCATTGGTCTTCTGATAAAAATGCTCAATTTCAACTGATTTAGTTGTCAGCAAAATTTCTTCATAAATATTGCGATCTTTTTCTTGGACTGGAAACATATTATTTTCCAGATATTTCTCTTTTAGCTTCCAAGGATCATCCATCATTGGGATATCAGATTTTTCCAATAGAAGAATTTCTTCTGAATAATTATTTTGGGTGAAGATTGTTTCCACCTCAACCGCCTGTTTGTAAGAAACATTGGTTTCTTCAGGATCTTGAATCTTGATGCATAGAGGCATTGGTTGAAATTGAGCAAAATCATTATTCGACAAATTATTACCCCTCAATTTTGGGGACTTCATCCCAACAGGACCATACAATTGGTTCATCGTGACAAAGGTATCAATGTATCTTTTACTTATTGGGATTACGTTGAGGCTTTTACTAAAGTATTTTACTTTGACAATAGTAAACAAAAGCACTCATGGTTTATCAGAATTTGTCCTGAAATATTAAAGCAGGACATTCCTGCATGGTTCATCCAATGGTGGTTAAAATTTGGTGCCACTTTGGAAATATTACCCCCATCACTGCAAGAATTATTTGCAGTTTGGACACAATCCTACCCTTTATGTCAGAATGCTGATACTCTTCTGGAGGGAGAGAGTACAATGTATTTCTTTGTCCATTTTGAAATTCTCTATATTTTTAAATGGATAATTAAATGTGAATACAATCATTTGAATTTTCCTATTCTAGCCAGAAAATTCATGATTAAATGGTGGAATAGGATTGATGATAAAGAAAAAGTACAAATGGTACAGAAATTTATCAAGGAGAATGAGGTCCTTGTGGAAGCAAAATTAAAGAAAGAAATCATTGAAGATAGTCCTTTAAAGAAGTTAAAGAAATCCTTGAGAAGAAGAAATCCTCGAATTACTGAGGAATTAAAGAAGAAATGTCTTCATTACATGCAAACTCAGTTTGAATCAATTTTTGAGACAGAAAATATGTCTGTTAGCTCTACGAAATCAGAGAAAATGATGGAAGATAATATTGAAGAAGAAACATTCTTCAAAAGAATGCATCATAGAGTCACTACTCAGCACTCTGATGACGAGAGCCTACAATAATTGGATACTATTGCCAGAATATGTGGCAATTACTGTTTACTTTATTAAAGAGGAATCTCTCTTTATTTATGGCCGACATGAAAATGACATAAAGTAAAAGTTGATGCTGACGTGCACTCACCAAAGCGATCAGAAGGAATCTACTTACCTGCTGCTGTCGGTTCCACCACCTACATCTGCCGGTTGCCTAAGTCTCCCAATGAAGACACTCTGTGTTATAAATAGAGGCGAAGTCCCTCACTCTGATGTATGCTTTTATTCTGCCCTTTTATTCTGTGTGTTTAAGCGTGCTTTGTAAGAGTGTTTGGTTGTAATATTTTCTACTATCAATAAAAATTCCGTTCAAGCGTTTGACTGCTCATCCTCTCTATCCTGGTTCTCTAAATTGGTATATATATATATATATATATATATATATATATATATACTATACATTATCTATATATGCATACTATATATCTATGTATATATATATATATATATACTATATATGTATACTATATTGTATCTATATACGTATCTATATATCTAATATATATGTGTATCTATGTATTTATATATGTATCTATATATATGTATCTACTTATATATGTATATATATATATATTTACTATATATGTATGTATCTATATATATATCAATAAATAAATCTTATATATATACATTATTTTTATACTTAAGTTTTTATATAAATATTTGTCCTATCTATAAACCAAAAATAGCTTAAAATTAACCTAAAAATCTAGTGGGTTAAATCTATTTAATTATATTTCACCAATTAATGTGAATTATTCATGATATATGTTATCTGGACCCCATCACACTCTGACTTGTTTCACCTGCTTTGGACCCCAAACGAGTACAGTCTCTGATGGTTTTCTTACTGATAATTTGTATAACACATCTAGTATTGTTGTATTTGATTCCTGACACAAAAAAAACACAGACTAGCATATCTTGTGTTTTTAGACTTTGATCTTGTATAATACCTGATATTCGTGTGATTCTTGTATGCTAGTCGGGGCGAAAAAATGCTAGTTTATATGTGATCATACCCTAATCCTGTGCAAAGGCTAACCATACACTTCACGTATGATTAACCGGCTCCCATTGTGCAATCCTAAGCCGATCACATAATCAAACTAGTATTTCAAAACACTTAGTGACTAGAATTCCTTGTTGATACATGACACTTGTTGATACATGACACATTCTTTGTTTATTCATTTTCACTGTTCATTTCTTACTATGCCTTGATGTCAGTTTATTTATCCATCATGTACTACTTTTCTATCACTGTTTTATAGTCCTTATCATGTATTGAAACTGCTATTAGAATTGTACTCGTTCAATCCTGATTGGATAATATTTCAGGTAGCACTTAGAAGGACCTGTGTCTCATCTATTATGGATTTTGGAAAATAGCTTTGAGCCTGATTTTACCTCCTGAAGGATCGAGGAAGGCCGCAAGCAGGCGACCCAGTTATGACAATAGTTAGAGTTTGCAGACTTACTATAGTTGTATGAGTTATGAATACAAGATTTTGTACTGTAACCTTTATACACACACATATATATATATACAACATGTTTTCACCTACATTAGTTTTGTGATTGAGTATAATATCTATTTTTTTATATTATGAAGTGTTAGTTATACAGTACTAGTTCCAGACAACGTTCTACCTCCGATACTGCGGCGTAGGCTGGCGTACCCACACACTCGTACCCAAACACCCGGGTGCGGGTCGTGACACGTTTTTATGGTGGCCCATGCAAGTCAGACTTCACAATTAGTGTGATGTCGTAGTAGTACTTAGGATTAGAGTACTATTACGAGCCTGCAACAATATATATGATATTAGGAATAGGAAATACTCCATCACAACTAGGAATTCCATCCCTGAATTAAATTTACTGATCTTGATTACTCTAACTGATTTGACATATTCCTTAATTCTTGTCCTTCTTGAATAATACCCTATCTTGTGCCTAAATGATGTCTCCTTATTGTTTTCATAATATTTCAGCATGGCACGCTAGATTAGGGCATCACATAGTTTCATATTTATATCCTTTGTGCTTAAGCATAGCTTATTAATAGAACCCTTGGGTAGGAGTTGCAAGCATCACTGACTAGGATAGAGATTTGTGTCGGATGTTTGCAAGGGGTATCATGTTACATTGGGAGATCGTGTTTTGTCTGCTAGCTTACTCGTAATGCCACTTCCAAGTTTTGACATTGTCCTTGGAATGGATTGTTTGGATGTGCATTTCGCTAGCATTGACTGTCGCAGAGGTCGTGTGCTGTTTCGACCTCCAAGAGAGCCGGAGTTCGAGTTTGCTAGAAAGACAGAGAAGCCAGATCGTAGAACTCTTTGCAAAGCTATAATGGAGGAGAAAGAGCTACTGCATCCTATTATTGTTGAGTTCTTAGCAAGGTTTAAAGTATCGGCCGATACCGATACGTATCGGACGTATCAGATCGGTTTTGTCCCATGCCGGTCCGATACCAACAGAAAAGATCGGTATCGGCCGAAACTGGTACGAAAAAGTTCGTATCGGTCTGTATCGGTCGATACGGGACCGATACGGGACGATACTGGCCGATACGGGCCGATACGAAAAAAAATCAGATCAAATCAGATCATCACATGAACTTTAACAAAGTAGATGTTCTACAAAAAGCAAAAAAAAGTAGAAATTGATTCCAGACATATCAAATTCAACAGAGAACAATAATGCAGAACCAAAATAGTAGACAAAAAAAATATAAATAGAGGCAAATTCTTCTACAGATATACACATGATGACTATTATTTTATTCAATTATAATAAAAAGAATACTTAAATAATGCATAAATATGTAAATTATTTTTTTATTTTTTTACTAATTTATTAATAATTATTTAAATATTATCGATACAGCCGATACCAAAAAATTCGTTACTCCGATCCGATACCGTCGATACTGCCGATACTGCTGATACGGATACTCATACAAACTGTCCGATATCGATACCGTTACCGAGTTTTTGAACATGTGTTCTACGATCTGAGCCGATACCAAGATCGTAGAACACATGTTCAAAAACTCCTCGGGAAACACATGACCCTAACCACGTATTAGATCACTTAGAGATTAAAGTGGGACCGAGCCTCAGCTACTAAGAGCAGCCCGTGGAGATACTAGATCGCAGAGAAAATGTGTTGCGTAACCGGACTATTTTATTTGTTCGTGTCGCTTGGAGTCATCACTCCCCGGGTGAATCTATTTGGAAGAGAGAGGATGAGATGCGTGAACGATACCCATACCTCTTTGAATTTTGAGGTATTTCTTCTTTCTTTCTGTATGATCTATTTTAAATTCTGAGGACGAAATTTTTCTAAGGGGGGTAGAATTGTAACCTTCATTAAAAAAAAATTTAGGAAGTCAAATTCAATTTGGATTCCTCTTCATAAGAAGAGAAATCCAAATTGAATTAGTTAACGGCACAATGGTCAATGCACCATAATAAATATCTTGACCCTCTCATTCCCTATATAAACACATCTCCACCTCCTTCACTCACCATCCCTCATCTCCCTCATCCCTATATTAGCAAGGTAACCCTTGTTCCTCTTCATTTGTTTTATAACTCTTAACTCGGATATATATATATATATATGTGTGTGTGTGTGTTTTCAAGAAAAAGGGGGGGCACTGCGTGCAGGCAGCAGCAGCAGCTGCAGGTTTGTTGTAGCAGCAGTAGCAGATGCAGTAGTAGCTGCAGCAGTAGCAGATGCAACAGTAGCTGCAACAGCAGTAGCAACAGCTGCAGGAACAGCAGCAGTGCAGTAGCAGCCTGCAACAGCAGCAGCAGCGCGCAGCAGCAGAGCGCAACAATATATATATATATATATATATATATATATATATATATATATGTATACTATATATCTATGTATCTATCTATAATATATTGTATCTATAAATATATCATATACATATATATGTATCTATATATGTGTATGTATATATATGTATTTATTTATATATCTATATATCTATGTATTTATGTATCTATATATCTATATATTATCTATGTATACTATATATATGTATCTATATATAATATATTGTATTTATATATATATCATATACATATATATATGTATCTATATATATATATGTATCTATATATGTATACTATATTATATCTATATACAAATCTATATATCTTATATATATATATATATATATATATATATATATATATATATATATATATGTGTGTGTGTGTGTGTGTGTCTATATATTTATTTATATATATATTTATATATCTATGTATCAATATATTATCTATATATGTATACTATATACCTATGTATCTATATATATATATATATATATATATATATATATATATATATATATATGTATTTATATATATATCTATGTATATATGTATACTATATATTATCTATATATGTATACTATATATCTATGTATCTATATATATTTGTATACTATATATGTATCTATATATGTATACTATATTGTATCTATATACATATCTATATATCTTTTATATATATATATATATATATATATATATATATATATATATATATATATATATATATATGTATTTATATATGTATACTATATTGTATCTATATACGTATCTATATATCTATATATATATTTACTATATATGTATGTATATATATATGTCAATAAATATATCTTATTTATATACATTATTTTTATACTTAAGTTTTTATATAAATATTTGTCCCATCTATAAACCAAAAATAGCATAAAATTAACCTAAAAATCTAGTGGGTTAAATATATTTAATTATATTTCACCAATTAATGTGAATTATTCATGATATAGGTTATCTGGACCCGTCACACTTTGACTTGTTTCACCCGTTTTGGACCCCAGACGAGTACAGTCTCTGATGGTTTTCTTACTGATAATTTCTATAACACATGTAGTATTGTTGTATTTGATTCCTGACAAAAAAAAATACGGACTAGCATATCTTGTATTTTTAGACTTTGATCTTGTATAATACCTGATATTCGTGTGATTCTTGTATGCTAGTCGGGGCGAACAAATGCTAGTTTATATGTGATCATACCCTAATCCTGTGCAAATATAATTCATGTGCAAAGGCTAACCATACACTTCACGTATGATTAATCGGCTCCCATTGTACAATCCTAAGCCGATCACATAATCAAACTAGTATTTCAAAACACTTAGTGACTATAAAATTCCTTGTTGATACATGACATATTCTTTGTTTATTCATTTTTCCTGTTCATTTCTTACTATGCCTTAATGTCAGTTTATTTATCCATTATGTACTACTTTTCTATCACTGTTTTATAGTCCTTATCATGTATTGAAACTGCTATTAGAATTGTACTCGTTCAATACTGATTGGATAATATTTCAGATAGCACTTAGAAGGACCTGTGTCCCATCTATTATGGATTTTGGAAAATAGCTTTGAGCCTGATTTTACCTCCTGAAGGATCGAGGAAGGCCGCAAGCAGGAGACCCAGTTATGACAATAGTTAGAGTTTGCAGACTTACTATAGTTGTATGAGTTATGAATTCAAGATTTTGTACTGTAACCTTTATACACATATATATATACAACATGTTTTCACCTACATTAGTTTTGTGATTGAGTATAATATCTATTTCCTTTATATTATGAAGTGTTAGTTATACAGTACTAGTTCCATGCAGCGTTCTACTGCCGACACTGCGGCGTAGGCTGGGCGTACCCACGCACTCGTACCCAAACACCCGGGTGCGGGTCGTGACAACATCAGCCGCCGCCGCCGCGGCTGGGTAGGCCGGCGGCGTTTCGGAGGGGCGACGTTGTGGTGATGGAGGTGCCGGCAGGGAAAGAAGGGAGAGGGGCGGCTGTGAGAGGGTTATGATTAGTTTGGAGAAGGGTGGAGGACTTGGCTCCGATACCCAATAGAAATTTGGTTTAATATTTGGCTTGATTTTATTGATGGATGGGGCTACATATATATAGGAGAGGCTAACCCCTCTCTCAACTATTCTAGTAGATGTTGGACTAAACACCCACTAATACTCTCAACAATATAAGACGGGGAGATTATAATTGTAAGCTATCTAGGAATTAAATTTATGAGTCATACTTGCAAACTATATGAGAGTAATTGAGAAAAGATTAAAAACTAGAATAATACAATGAATTAAGCTTACTAGCCATACTATGAAAAACTATGTCATGTAATTGAGAAAATGCCATGGAACCTATTTCTTAGAATCAATATGGTTTTATTCGGGGAGATATCATGGAAACGATTTACTTATTAAGAACATTAATGAAATAATTTGGAAAGAAAAAGAAGGATTTACATTTGGTTTTGACTTTTGGTTTTGACTTAAAGAAAACTTATGATAGAGTTCCTTTGGATGTAAAAGTGATGGGTTTTTAGAGAAGAAACAAGTTTTTTGTAGTTGATTAAGACTCTTTAAGGATATGCATGATGTTGTTACAATGACCGAGCGAACGTATGGAGGAGATAGCAAACCTTTTCTTATTACCATCGATTTACATCAATGATTAACATTAAGTCCTTTCCGTCTTGCGCTAGTTATGGATGAAATTACTACACATCCATGAAGCGGTTCAAGGGTGTATGATGTTTGATGATGATATTGTTTTGGTTGATAGGATCATAGAAGGTTAGATGCTAAAGTCGAAGTGTGGAGAAAAACTTGAGTATAGATTTCAAAATTAGGACGAAAATTATGTATATGAAATTTTCTTTCAACCCATAGTTACTGGGTACACCTAACCCCCCATCGAACACGTTCTGGTTACAAACGCTCCAGTTCGGAGTACGTTTCTGATTTGGATCTCTATGGTACTCGTCCGAGATCGTTAAATTTGGCGGGTACAAACGCTCGAGTTCGGAGTACGTTTTCGATTTGGATCTCTATGGTACTCGTCCGAGATCGTTAAATTTGGCGATTCGAGTTAATAGCTGACATCTCAGTATAAATTTGCTTGTACAAGAAATTCTTTTTTGATACCATTGTTGTTTCTTCATTGCTTATGCGCTACAAAGTCTACCAAGTCTCTATTGCAGGCTTCTTATGCAAAGAAGAGAATGAACTTGTGAATTTTGTATGAAGGTTCTTAGTCGGTGGTTATTTTATTTATAGTTTATTTACATGTTTTGATTTGACACCATTGTGTCACTTTATTTGGAATATTGTGTTCCAAATTTATGTGTGGCTGAGAAAAGTCATGGCTGAGAAAAGTTTTACATCTTCTTAAATGGAGTAAGGTAATGAGTTTGAATTTTTTATGTTATATACAAAGTTTTCTTTCCGTATATGACACAATTATCAGGTCAAATTTGAACGAGTAAATAACATGATCCCGATTAGGATTTTAGAACGTACCCCAATCTGAATTGGCGAACCAATTCAACTTACCTTCTTTGTACCAAAAATAAAGACACGTAGTGTATCCCTTTTTCGAACTCGTACCGTGACCTATGACATACCGTTTCCAGGTAACTATGTTAGAACCAAAATTCAGATAAATGAGAGGGGACTATATAGATGAAAGAGACACCTAGAAGTGATATTTTAATATTTGGGTTTAATCATTTATCTCAATTGAGACATTGAGAAGGTTGTCATGCCTCGTATTAAAACAAGATGGTTGAATTGAATGTGTCCTTTTAGAGGACTTTGTAATCGCAAAATATCTTTGAAGTTGTAAGGAATTTTTTGTAAGATTGCGTAAGACCATCCATGCTTTATGGATTGGAGTATTGGACAATTAAAAACAACTTTTCCAAAAAAATAGTATAGCCGAAATGAGAATCAGTAGTTAGTGGTACTGCATTAAAAGGTCGAGTAAGAAATGTGTGATTTTTTTGAAGTTAGATGTGGTGCCAATTGAGGAGGTGGTTTGGATATGTGCCAGTGTAGTCAAAGGCGCGCCTCAGGCGCGCCTTGCTTCTAGGCGCAGGGGCATCGCCTCAGCGCACTCCAGACGAGGCGCAATTCTTAAGGCGCACCTAAGGCGCGCCTAGGTGCGCCTTTTTCGAGCGCCTTGGAATAGCTAAGGCGCGCCTTGAAAATCTTATGAAAAAATAACATGTTTAGACTATTTTTTAACTATTGTACTGTTTTTAGACTGTTTTTTGAACTGATGTACTTTTTTTTATTTGTTTTCTCTCTTACTCAATTCAAAGTGATTGCAACCTAGACATGGGAGAATTTGAAGCACACATGTTTATCAATGTAGAAATCCAATGTGAATATATATATATATATATATATATATATATATATATATATATATATATATATAAATAAATTTTGCGCCTCGTGTCGCTCGGCCGCGCGCCTTAAGTGCGCCTTGCGCCTCAGGCGATTTAGACCATTTGCGCCTTGAGTGCGCCTTGCGCCTTTGACTACCTTGATATGTGCAACACAAACAAAGAGGTGCTCCATTACGGAGGCATAATAAGACATGCCGGAATGAACATGGATTCATGTTTTAAAGAAGAGCATGGTTTTTGTTCGTGTTACAAAGGACATGACCCTCAGAGTTGGATGAATGAAAATGATTCGAAATGTTGACTCCAATTTATTTTGGATAAAGACTTTGTTTGTTGTTAGATCACTTATTTGAATATTTTGTTTTTAGTCACCTTTCTTTATCTACTGACTAAGCAAGACTGCTTTTTGATTAACCAATTGTGCTGTTGACCCACATTTATTTTGGACTTTATGTCATGGACTTAGTGTTTTTACTACACCGCGACCCGTGCATCGCACGAACTTCCTCCTCAAAGATCCATACAAGCCTTACCCCAAACGCTTAGCTAGATCGCTAAGACGAATATGAGAAAATTATGGAGCAAAAGAGAGATTGAAATATTGGTAACTTTATTACTAGAGAGAGTTTATTTCTTGGGTGGTGAGGAACAAATGAACATTTTCCTTATTTATACTGTTTCTAAGGCTTACAAGAACCTTCTAGAATAGAGATATTACAGGGATTATTCTAGGGATCATTCTAGGAATTATTCTAGGTCCTAGGAATATTCCATGCATAATTCTAGCTACAAAATATTTAAAATATATATAAATATGCCTTTAGAGCATTTATTCCACAACGGTGGGGCCCAAAGAAATATGTATTACATTCTCTCCCACATGTTTCGTCGACGCCCTCGTCGACGAGCCGCCACGCGTCGTTCCTTCTTTTTCTTTCTCGTGTGGCCCTCCTTAGGCTTGCCCATCTTCTCCTCAAGATCAAAATGAAAATAGTCCATACATCCACGCATGCTAGTCCTGTTGCGACTCTGTCGACCCGAATGTCCACCACGATCCTCGAGCGACTCCTTGCATGAGCCACTCTGTTTTCGTATACGTATTTTTGTCCCATCTGCCTCCTCGCAGTCCACGACATGCCTCTCCTCACCTTGGTCCAGCTTGGTAGCACGATCCACCTCCCTCCGCGGAAGTGACTCATCGGGACACTCCTCTGCAACACCTTCGGTCTCGCTTGAAGATCTTCCTTCTCGAGCACCGGTACGTAGGTCGTCTCCCTTTTGTTACATTCCTTGAGCTGAATGACATAGACAACTTTCCTTTTAATGACTCACCTCGTGCAACACTCACCATGCATGAAGATTCCTCTTCTATAAAGCTGATGACTCCCAAGTGTGGCATCGAAACTGCCTTCGCCGTGATTAGAAAATCCATGCCAAGTATCATCTTGAAGTCGTCCAACGATGTAACGGTGAAATTGGCAACACCCGACCAATGTCTCACCTCTACGCGAACTCCCTTGGCTACCCCCTGCACGGGACGAGCAACTAAGTTGACTGCCTTCATTCTGCTTGAATTTTCTTTCAACGTTAGACCCAAACGATGAACCTCCGCGTCCGAGATGAAGTTATGAGTGGCGTCCGTGTCAACCAACTCACATGTTCTCATGTCATTGACCCTCACGTCAACGTACATGAGCTCCCTACTCGGAGTATTCGACACAACGGACTTGGCCTTAACGACGTTGAGTAAGCGCAACGCTCCAATGTGCGCTCCCACTTCGTACTCCTCGTTCTCCATCTTGTTTCGGACGACATTGACACGCTTGCTCCTGTTCTAGCAATCCCGAGCATAGTGATTTTTTTCATATATGAAGCATGAAACTATCTGCTCGGATTGGGCCTTTTCACCCTTCTTTCCCTCGGACGAACCCTCCTTAGGAGAACTCTTATTCTCTCCCCCACCATTCTCCTTGGTGGTACTTGGCTTGGCCTTGGATGTATTACTCCGTCGATACTCCATTAGCTTCTCAGCCGTTGAGACGGTCGTGTTCAAGTCTTGGACACGCTGGCTCTGCAACTCATGTGCCGCCCATTGTTGCAGACCATCGAGGAAGAAGAATAGGTGATCATCCTCGCCCATGTTAGACATCGCGAGCATCAAGCTTGTGAACTCTGTAACGTACTCTTTGACTGTTCTGATTTGCTTGAGTTGCCGCAAGCTCCGCCTTGCTGCAAATTCCACGTTATCCGGATATAATTGGGACTTAATCTCCTTCTTGAGATCCTCCCAAGTCTCAATCGAGCACAAACCTATCTCTATTTTCATGCACCTACGACGCCACCACAACATAACATCATCGGTAAAATATAGTGAAGCAATGTTTACCTTCTCGGTCTCATCCTCGATGTGCAACGCCTTGAAGTATCGCTCCACGTTCCACAAGAAGTTCTCAACTTCTTTGGCATCTCGTATCCCATCTAAGGATTTCGGCTCAGGGATCTTTCTTCTCGGTACACTTTTGACACAACTATTAGTGGCCTGTGATGAAGGCAAAAGTATATCCAACATGCTAGCTAATCGCCTAAACGCAATCCCTCATGGTTTTTTAAACAAATTCATGATAAAGAATATAGTATATAGTAATTTGATCCGTCTTATCGACAACTAATTCATGCTCCAATCTCTCTGCCATGAACATTAAAACGTCATTGTTTTGAGGTAAAGTTCTTGTAATATGTTGTATTTGGGTATACGGTTGTTGTTTTATTAAAAGCACCATACTGAAACACACCACGGTCTTTAGCTACTCGTAGGTTCGGACCTTCCCGCGCAAGTCCTCAACTTCGCATGATGTGCCTTCAACTGGTGCGGATCTCTTGGATTTGCTTCCGGAATATTGTCATAGATGAAGCGACGTCACTCTCTAGCCCATTGTAGAACTCTTCTAGCCTTGCATTGCTTTGTTCCCTGGGGCCCATGCGCATCCCTATGTCTATCGAACCGGTCTCCAAGATCTCGAGACGTTCTGCAAGATCGACAAGGGTACGCTCCGCCGTAGGCTCCTTGCTCTTACCCCTCTTGTTGGTCTTGGCATTGCTCTCCTTATGTGACACGAGACTCTCCTGGATGCTCTCAGATGTCGACATGGCACCAACCAACCTTCGCTCTGATACCACTTGTCACGAACTTAGTTTTTTACTGCACCTCGACCCGTGCGGCGCACGAACTTCCTCCTCGAAGATCCGTACAAGCCTTCTCCCAAACGCTTAGCTAGATTGCTAAATCGAGTATGAGAAAATTGTGGAACAAAAGAGAGAGATTGGAATATTGGTAACTTTATTACTAGAGAGAGATTACAATTTCTTGGGTGGTGAGGAACAAATGAACCTCCCCCTTATTTATACTGCCTCTAAGGCTTGCAATAACCTTCTGGAATAGGAATATTACATGGATTATTCTAGGGAATATTTTAGAAATTATTCTAGGTCATTGAGGAATATTCCATGCATAATTCTAGCTACCAAAATATTTAAAATATTTACAAATATGCCTTTAGAGTATTTATTCCACCATGGTGGGGCCCAAAGAAAATATGCATTACATTCAACTAGTTTATTTTTCTTGTTCTTTTTGGTGGGAAATCTTCAACGTGATTATTCCGGGAGTTGGAAGTACTTGATGCAGTTAGTCTTGTATATTTGGAATATTTTGATTCAATAGAAATTATTTTGCCTAGTTTATAGTCAGCTACTACTTGCAACACTGCATCTATCAATGTCATTATGTTTGTTGGTCCTTTACATGCTTTTTTGTCTCCTGTCCACTAATTCAATAATGCAAACAGGAATCAGAAAATGAAGTTAGAATTCTCAAGGAAACCCTTCAAAAGGAGACTGACCAAGTCAGGGAATTGAGAAGAAAGTTGAAGGATGTAGCGTTTTGTTGTTCATGCCAGATAAATCCTTCCTTTAAAGAATTATATAGATCTGAAGTAGATGCCCCATATGCTAATACAAAAGGAACAACAGTTTCATCTACAAGTCCAGATAACTCAAAGAAGAGCGATTGCGAAGTTGATAGTCATATCACTCCAGAGGTGAGAAAGTATATACATGTATTAGTCTAGATCTTCCAGTTTTAACTTCTTCTCTTTTGGAGTATAGGAGCTTTAGTTTCTTTTTCCCATGTTGATATTTGGTTAGGAAGTTAGACAAATAAATGTTTCCTTTTTTTTGTTCAGAGGTCTCTAGTTTTTTCATATGATCATATAATTGATCGGAAGGCTGGCATATCATAACTTATGTTTTTACTGGGTTCATTATCACAGTATCAAAGATATATGTTTTGCTGATTATGTTTTAACCTTGCCTCTCCAAGCAAGTAAAAGTTAAAATAGTTCCAGAGTTTATTTATCTTGTACCACAAGGTTTATTGTTATAATCAATGTTCAATCCCTTGCATAGCATCAGATTGGTAATACTTTTAACTTGTTCTTGTCAAGAAGTAATAAATTGCTTTTTATCACAGCCTGTATGCCAGAGACCAGAGATTTCTTCTGCATCCATAAATGACGAAGATGCTCTTGGGCTCAAGGGTATTTTAACAGGTTAGGCGATCATTTCTCTGAAGTAAACTGTTTCATTCATTTCTGCTACTCATATTGTTTCTTGATCTGTAGGATATAGTAGAAGTGCACTTCCTTCTGTATTGGAGCGAAGTTCCGTGAGTCTGGAAGGACATAAGGTCCTTTTTTCCTCTTTAAAATTTCCAGAACTTTATCATGCATACTTTTAGCAGCTCTACGTATTTTTGCTAATCTAGAGGAGTCCCAAGGCTTTTATATTTTACCGATAAATTGATTCTTGTTGCTAGTAGACCTTCCAACCTGAAACTCAAGATTTATTTTTTTTACTGCTTCTTACGACGCTCTTAATTGAAGTTTTCTAAATAAAGATGTAGAAGGCTAGAATTGTTATCTTTCTAGTCTGCTAGTTCCTTCTGTTACTTATTGATCTTAAAGAACATTGTTCTCTATTAGTTTATTCAGTAAGTACATAATATTATTTTTAAAACTAAAATTATTTGGGTCAGGAAGCTTCCACTCTGCATCTAGCTTAAGAGCACAAGTTATGTGTTCTACAGTTCAAGAATTTATTGCTCGAATGACTCCGAATAGTTCTTGATGTATATATTAAGCAATGATTCAATTTTGCTCCAATTTTCTGAAATTCTTTATTAACTTAAATGATTTGAGAAACATACCATATTTTTAAATTTGTTTTTGCTGTTGTTGTCACTGCTTTTGTTCTTGTTATTGCCATACCAGGTCATCTTCGCACATTTTCTTCCTCTAAAATGATTTATATTTCCTTCCTTTTTTTCTAGATTGGCTTTGGTGTTTTTGTAGAATTTTGTGGTATAACCTTTTGAGTTTTGAGAATGATGAAAGCATCCTCGACAGGTAGGATGGAACTAAGCATGTAGGGGCCTAGACGACATTAAGCACTTCATATTAAAAATAAACACTACATATACACCCATGCACATTACACACAAACAAACATGAACACTATGGTGCATACATATGCATGTATTAGTTATGTATGGTTCGTTTTATTTCATATGGTTGTCTTTCTAGTTATATTCACAAAACCATATGTTATAAACGTATAAATTATAATAAAGAGCCATATTAGAGACCTAGGATTTTTGCTTCAACACAATACCTTAGGAAGGCCCACACAGCTGCCTCTAGTTGTGGCCTTATCCATTATATACTTGGCTGCTTATCTTCGTGGTTCGATACTTCGTAATCATCCCATCAGACTAGTATGTAGATCCCTCACATTGCATCTCACCTTGGGTTGACATGTTGCTATATTTATATATGGAGCTAGGTTGTCAACTCTTGATACTTATCGTGTATCAATTTGCTTGTGTATCATATCATGGATCACATGTTGTATCGTGTATCATATGATATTGTAACTTTAGGAATTTAGGTCTATACTTCTCAGTCCGTATAGGAACATAATTTCATATAAATTTCTCGTAATTTTTTTTAGTTACCTCATCTTTTCGAGTCTATTTTGTTCCAAAATCCATATTCGAAAGTATACGTTACATGCATGACTCATCTAAAAATGGATACTACCTATCAGCCTATATGTTTCGTATCAGATCAATCGATAGATCACGAAATTGTAGTATATCGTACCCTCTGAAGATACGTATAGTGTATTGTAAGATACAACATAAATATGAAGGTTTTCCCACCTAGTTTGCCACCTTGCTTATTGATTTGTGGACCGGAGATTGAGATGGTAAAATGGGAATACAAGGCTAGACGAGCAAACATCTTTCTCATTTGTACGCTTTCGTACTACCAACATCTGTAAACTGCCAAGATCTCCTCCAAGTACCCCCTTGATGTATTTTTCATTTCTTCATGAATCCTTTGTATGATGGTAGGACGTTGTTTTAGCCCAAGATCTTAAACTACCAGATATTTGCATATTTATCCTCATCTCTAAATTACTCCTTTGTCACTCCATGATATGTGGTGTGTCCTTTTGGTCGAACATATATGGAGCTAATCATCTTGTTAAGCCACAGAAGTCACCTACATTGATTGGACTTGACCAAAATAGGATCCATTCCTCCATCTGTTCCACATTCTTTTTATAGCCTGACATGTTCTTTGTCATATCCACTCTTTGTCCGGTATTATAGGTTACCCAGGTTGGGAAAACCCTATACTAACATATTTATGGGCAACCATCTATAACCCTATAATTAATCAAGTTATTTCTTTCTTTTCCTATTACTCATTTATGTCCCTCGGATTTCGTTATAAATTTCCCTTCCACAGCTGGCAGGTCAGATAGCTGATAGCTTGCCAGGAACAGAAGATCCTCTTGAGGATATCAAACAGCTTACAAATCTTGATGTCAGTGTCCCATCTAATATAAACTTAATAGGTGAATGTACTACCTTTTGTTTATGTTTGATCTTGGGAATATTGCTTTTCAATTTTGTTTATAAAAACAATTAATTTTACATATTCTGCTGCAGATCATTCAAATTCCACAGTTAGCTCCTCTGGGCCCGACTTTTCATTAGTGGGGAAATCTATTCTAATCAATGAAGATGAAAAGGTACTAATTTTGTGATTTGTAGTCTCATACATTCACATTTTGATCTAAATCGGATACATGTACAACTAGATCAAGGTTGTACATGTGGTATATCTGGTAAATTTTGGGTGGTTTATTTTAATGTCGGATGTCAGATATTGGGGACATTTTATAATATTGCACATCAATAAAATATGTAATATTTTATATAATGCATAACCTAAAGAGGAACTGATTCTTCTTACCTTGGCTACTTTAGCGATTCTGTCAGTCTACTATACTTGTTCTTCCAAACCAATACAACACGTAGGTTAAAAACACATAGTTCAAAATGAAACCTAACTACTGGATAATAAAATAAACCAATGATACTTTCACATATAAACGAATATTTACAAATACATATATTTGTATGGTATTGATCATTCAATTAACTTAGGTATCAATAAGTTCTATAGTAGAAATAAATATCTAGGTTATAAGTCACGATACATATCAAGTAAAAGTAGGATATCCTAGAAAATCGATACGAAGCCTCAAAATAGATTTCAATTGGTATGAAATAAATAGTCCAACTCGAATGACCTAGCAACAAACATACATGTTTGGTTTAATTCAGTACTCTTGGTTCCAAGGTATTGATCTTTCAATTGTCCAATACATGACTCTAGGTTCTTCTGAGTTATATAGTACTTTAAATTTTAGGTATATGAAACTTAAACCGGTATGTTAGTCTCTTAGTACTATCAAAATATGTTTCGTTAGTACGAGGTTTAGTTACGTAAGTCGGTACCGATACGTAATTCAGATACGACTTAGCCTATATGATACTTTTTAAACTACGTTCTTATAGGTTTATGTTTGTATATGTAACATAAGTAATTGTGCATACTTATAATTATAGCAGTACTTCACATAAATAACATGTATACATATATATACATAATTACATATACACATAAATTTTATTTCTGTGTCCTACAATCATATCGGTATATATGTATACTCTATTGAATCCATGATTTAACACAATTATAAACATGCATGGGTTATTTTAAAAGCTAGAACAACAAATTTAAGCATAGTTTGATTTAAAATATATTGAGTCATTGACAACATAGTTTAGGAATTAATTTTTTTTGAAGAAAATGACTTGCCTTGGTGTTACAAGTGAAGGATAAGGAGTTGTGTTCTTTAGGTTGAAGAGGAGTGGAGGAGGAGAGTGTGCTCTCTTTCTTTTGTCTAGGGGTGTGTGTGTTCTCAGGTTTTAGCTTGGAAGAGGGCGTGTGTGCTCTCGGTTTGTGTTTAGGAGTAGAAGAGTGTGTAGAGGAGTGAAGAAGAGGTGGTATAGTGGTGGTGCTCTTGGTTTGATACGGAATGAAGAGGGTATGTGTGGCTGGATTTCTTGGTAAGGAGAGGAGAAATAGTAGTAAAGAAAGAAGAAGGTAAGAGGCTAGGAGAAGAAAGGAGAAGGAAAGAGAAGTAAATGGAAGGAAGGAGAAGGGAATGGAAAGGAGGGGAAGGGTATAGGTGGCCGGCCTCTTTAGGTAAGGAGGAGAAGGAGAGAGGTGAAGGATGGTGGTAAAACAAGTAGGTTACAAACTACTAGCCTACTAGGTGAAGCAAGCTCCTCTCTTAAAAATAATAATAAATTCTATTGTCTTCTTTAGTGTTTTTTTCTAAAAGATGATAATAATATATATAGAATTTTTGGAAGACATGTATGACAAGTGCGCCTTGCGCCTTAGGCGATATGGACCTTTTGTGCCTCTAGTGAGCCTTGCGCCTTTGATTACCTTGCCAATGATAACATATTATCCATATAAACATAATTTAAATTACAAATCTAAATCTAGTCCAACATTCATCGGATAGTTCAATCTACCAACCATATCCAAAGCTGTTGAATATTAACTGAATTCGTTGAAGCGCTTAATAGTTATTTGAATAACTGCTTGTTTCCTATTTGGTATCAGAATATTCAAATGTAACATACCTACAAGAGGCAATAAACTAAAATAGCATAGCTGCATAATTACATAATGAAATAATAAGCATTTAAGACATATTTACTCTTTCAAGAGAAACTGATAATGTGCTTAAGTAAACGCGCTTCCCTTGTTGTAAATTACCGAGTTGCTCATGGGACGAATATTTAAATCAAACTGTCTACACAGATCCTAAAACGTAGAGTTTAAATATTTGAAAATCCATTTCACCACTAATGAATAATGATATTGCATCATTATTAAGATTACTACTTTCTGTTTTTATCTCAGCTAGAAACTCATGATGCTGTGGCTTTACTGAACCTTGTGGAAGACTCCGATGGAGAAACTAATGAGGTTATCAGTTTGTTTATCACAAACACAGCTCCATTTACTAAGAACTTTATGTTTCTTTTTCTTTTTTTTACTTTTTAAATTTTATACGGTTTTTATTTCAAGTATGTCTTAATGGATAAATCAGCATAATAGTGGCATAGTTTACATGACAGGAGTGCAAAAGTTCCCTTGGAATTCATCACTACAGAGATGATCTACTTGAGCTGAGTAATCTTCGGGTAACTGGTACTGAAAATTCAGATCCCTTGGTTGCATGTGTACATCCATGCTCAGTAGTGGGAGAGGAAACAAGCATCTTGTCTACATCCTGTAGCCAAGACAAAAAGGTCAAATCCCGAATTTTATTTTGTGATATGTAGATGTTAAGTCATATGCATCAAGCATTTTTTGTCCTGCCAATTGCTGGTGTTGCACTGTGATGCTTCAATCTTCTCATTAGAGGGTACTTCTGTTTCAGGTTGAAGTCTCTCATACTACGCACTCAAGTTTATATGTAAAAGAAAACTTCACAAGGAAGAGCAATGAGGTATGAGTTACATTGGACCTATATAATTTGATAATATAGTCCTGATATGTTCACTCCTTGTGGAGTGTCCTATTATTAGAAATTTCATGGCCAAGGTACAACTATGTCAGGTTGAAGCATTCCAAGAGCAAAAAGAGAACCATGAAGATCAGGAAGGGATAAAGAATTTGCAGGTGAAGATCTTACCTAATGTGAATTTAGCAGGTTGTTGGTTATTGTGTTTTGTTTCATACCTTGTCTGGTTTTACATCCAAGCTAAAGCCCTTCCTTCTCCCTCTTTCTTTTACTATTATTGCAAATTACACTTAGCAGTCTGTAATACCCCATTTGGATGGTAGATGCTGATAGTTAATATTATGTTTTCTTTTTGAACTTTTTATGGTCCAGTTAATAGATTTAACCATCAATTAGTAATAACTACTTCACAGACATGCAATCACATACGTTGATGCACTCTTCTCGGTCTCATGGTCGAGAAAAAGATGACAAAGGAATCGTACCTTCTTTAGATCAGAAATCACACAGAACAGGTGAATGCTATATCCTTGTGTAATGTGATTCTTATATGAACTTATGTTCATAGTTGACCATAGAGAGCTGCAGCCGTGCCCGGCGAGGCACGACATGCCAAAGCATTGAAAAATCCGTGTTGTGCCTAAAATTCCCCCATCCATCACCGGGTACGGCACGTCCGCCGCCGCACTCCTGTGCCTGTGCCGACACACTTGTGCCATGCCATGCCTGCCATGTTTTGGGCTGCTATTTTTTGGCTGCTATTTTGGGCTATGGTTTGGACCAAACAAATAATTTTTAACAGCCCAAACAAATAAATTTTGTGCTTTGGGCCTTTTGGCTAACCACTAAGAGTTAAAAAAAGAGAAAATGAGATTTTTTTTTAAATAAGATGTATTAATTTGTTGGAAGAAATAAATGTTACTAATATGGATAATTTAAATAAAATCAAAATTTGCATTTCGTATGAGTTGGGTGGCACTGTACGAGTTTGAGTCTTTGGAACTTCAAGTCAACCCATAATAGGAAGTACCTCAAAATAGTTTCAAAAGGTTGAAAACCAAAATGCAAAACACAAGGTACTCTTGCAACTAATTCTTTGACCTGGTATATGATAATTACAACTACCTAAGTTTCTAGTACAATAACTAAATAAATTAAAATAGACATTTTATCAGGATACACAATTTTATAGAGCTCCATCCTCGATGCCCCACCTTGCTTTACTAAAGAGGCTAGATACTAGATACAATGATTTAAATGTCTATATAATGCTCCCAATCCATGGTTAAGTACCCATTTGAATTGTTTTCACATTTCATGCATTTAACATAAGTTGCACCCATGAGTCCTACTAGGCTTGTAGGAAATTCATTATAAATCCCGCTAAAGTGTTCCTAAATATTAGACCAACTACGACGACGAGGCCATCATTTTCCTCCGTAGCCTTGTATCCCTTGCGGTTACAAATGTGATTACTGTTTATTATCCATTTTCTTGAAACCTGCTAAAGTAGTACTTATGTAGTAGACCATTGAACGACCTAATATAAACTTTGTTCAATACTTGGCTTAATTTTATTGATGTATGGGACTACATATATATATATATGAGAGGCTAACCCATCTCTCTACTATTCTACTAGATGTGGGACTAAACACCCACTAATACTCTCAACACTCCCCGTCAAGATGGGCGATAAATATCAATTATCCCCATCTGGTTACATAGTTTAGAAAGACTCGATGAATTAAGGCCCTTAGTCAGACAATCTGCAACTTGTTCTTCTGAGCGAACATGATCGAGTTTTAATATCCCTTTTTCTAGCTTCTTTTTGATGAAGAGCCGATCGATCTCGATGGGCTTAGTTCTGTCATGCTGAAATGGATTGTTAGCTATACTTATTGCAATTTGACTGTCACTCAGAAGACACAACGACGTTCCCTGGTCCAGCTTCAACTCCGTCAGCAGTGCTCTTACCCACAACAACTCTGACACTCCCAGAGCAATAGCTCTATATTCTGCTTCAGCAGTCGATCGTGCTACCACATACTGTTTCTTGCTTCTCCATGAGATTATGTTACCCTCCACAAAGACAGTACCATGATGTAGATCTTCTGTCGTCTATGCAGCTTGTCCAATCTGCATCACACTATCCCTCAACACCCATGTGTCCATTTTTCTTGAACCATAGCCCTCTTCCAGGAGTCCCCTTCAGATATCTCACGATACGAAAAACTGCATCCATGTGACCCTTCCTTGGATCATGTATGTAGCAACTCACTACACTCACAGCAAATGAGATATCAGGGCGAGTGTGGCATAGATAAATCAATCTGCCTACAAGTCTCTGATATCTCTCACGATCAACAGACTCTCCTGTCTTTGCACCCAACTTATCATTCTGATCGATTGGAGAGACTGCCGATCGATATCCCAGCATTCTAGTCTCTGTGAGCAGGTCTAGTACATACTTCCTCTGAGAGAGGACGATCCCATCTCTTCCTCGAGCCACCTCTTTCCCGTGAAAATACCTCATCATTCCCAAGTCCTTCACTTCCAACTCCTTGGCATTTTTTGACTTCAGCTGGGTGATCTCCTCATTATCACCTGTGATCACTATATCATCCACATATACTGCAAGTATGGTGATGTGGCGTTTTGTATGCTGGAAGAAAATCGTGTGATCTGTATTGGTTTGGCGGTACCCCATGCCTGTGACAGCCTTCCTGAATCTATCAAACCAGGCTCGAGGAGATTGCTTGAGCCCATACAGTGATTTCTTTAGCTTGCACATTTTCCATCGACTGCTTCGTGCAAAACCCTGTTCCATGTATACTTCCTCTTGTAGGTTCCCATGAAGAAAATCGTTCTTCACATCCAATTGATACAGCTGCTACCCATGGTTTGCTGCAAGGGAGATCAGGGTTCTCACAGTGCTCATCTTTACCACTGGAGCAAATGTCTCATCATAGTCGATGCTATAAGATTGAATGAATCCCTTTACAACCAACCTTGCCTTGTACCGCTTCACCTTTTCTTCTGGCGTCTCATTTACTGTGAAGACCCATTTGCATCCAACTGCTCTTTCCTTTAGGCAACGGAACAAGCTCCATGTCCCATTTTTTTTCGAGTGCCCTAAGTTTTTCCAATATTGCAGCTCTCCACCTTGGACCTTCCTTCGCTTCCTGCCAACACTTAGGCAAAGAGGTGGTGTCTAACGATGCAATGAATGCTCGATAGATAGGTGATATATTAGAGTAGGATAAGAAATTGGCAATGTCATGTTCATAACCATAACGATTAGGGACTTTTCCTACATTACTGCGAGAAGATTTCCTTAAGGGAATATGGGAAAGTTGTGAAGAGATCATACCATCCGAATCAGAGGGATCCGCATCCGAATCATAAGGATTCGGTGCGGGAGGTGCATCTTCAAGAGTTGGGACAAGGTTGGGCGAAGGACATAGCACAGTAGGGGCAATAGGCACAGTAATGGACTACTGCTTTCTCCTTCTATAGACTTGGAGCTTTGTAGATTGTTCTGTAGTTTGTTCCTCCCCCTGCACTGGAGCATCACTTTCTTCCTCCTGATTGTCACTACTTTCTTCCTCCTGATTATGTGCATTCTCATCACTTCCCTCACCCTTACTATCTCCCTCTTGTTCCCTTGGACCAGCTTCAATCATTGGACATGAAACTGATCCGACAATCACGCTTGGGTCCATCTCCCCCTCACTCCTAATACCTCCTGTGTTAGGTGTGTCACCAAATGCTGAGCCTTCACCTGAACCATTGTAGTAGTATGGTTTCATCTCTGAATGTAACGTCCATGCTTACAAAGAGTCTTCGCTCCATCGGACTCCAAGAAGAGTATCTCTTCTGAATTCCTGAGTAGCCAACAAAGATGTACTTCACTGCCTGAGGGTCTAACTTTTCCACCGCAGGTCTGTTATCTTTCATAAAATATACACATCTAAATACCTTTGGGGGAACAATGTACTTATTCTCTCATATAAGCATATCAAACGGTGTCTTCCATCCTAACATCTGAGAGGGCATCCTGTTGATGAGATATGCAGCCGTCAACATGGCATGCCCCCACAAGTGTTTAGGAACATTCATGGCAAAAATCATTGACCGTGCTACTTCCAACATGTGCCTTTTCTTCTGCTCTGCCACGCCATTCTGTGCTGGTGTATAGGCATATGAAGTTTGATGCTGTATACCATGGGCTGATAAGTACTCTTCAATAGCCTTGTTGGTGTATTTTGTCCCATTGCCAAATATCAAAATCTTAACTTTAGCACTGTACTGTGTTGTAACCCTGCGATAAAAATTTTGAAAGCATGCAAAGACATCACTCTTACTCTTCATTATGTATACCCAGGTGACACGAGTATAGCAGTCAATAAATGTGACAAGCCATTTAAAACCATTAACTCCAGTTATAGGACAAGGTCCTCACACATCAGAGTGTATTATATCAAAAGCAACTAAACTTCTATTTTCAGAACTCACATAAGAGCTTCTGGTATGTTTTTCAAGCTCATAAGTATCACAAACCAACTTTTGTTTATTAGCCTTTTGATACATAGATGAATACATCCGACTCAGTAGACTGAATGAAGAGTCCCATGCGCTAATGTTGAAGTAATAATTCTGCTTTCACTGTTCTTCACGGCTCCTCCGGTTGTGCTTCTTCCATAAGTGATGCTAGTGCTGCGTCCAGCCCACCCCTGTCCAAGTATCATAGTCCTTTATACCAAGTGCCAGTGTCCAATTATCTTCCCGTTCCCTTCTCCTAAAAAATTACCTTAGGAATGTCGAAGAAAACAACACAATTAAGTTGAAGAACAATGGCACTAATGGACAATAGATTAACGAAAAAAGATGGATCATGCAAGACATTAGTAAGTATTATAGAAGGGGTGCATTCAATTGTCTTTACCCATAATGGGTCTAGTTGTACCATGGCAGTCTGAATGCTTTCAGGCGTCGTCAGGTAAGTGTAATATTGGAACTCATCATGGGCACCCGTGACATGGCGGGATGTCCCCGAGTCAATTATCCAACATGGTCTGTGGATAGATGCCAGGGCATGAGCATGTATACCTGTGCTTGTATGGGCATAGTGGGTAATGTTACCCCCGGAGGTGGTTGGAGTTGATGTCCCAGAGGTGTTGGCTCGACTGTCGCTGATTTCAAGCTTCATGCTTCTCCATATCTCTAGTATTTCTCTCTCACTAGGGGTCATATCGGGTGACTGACTCTCACTTCACTCTTCTGCCAGGTTTGCCTTGTGTCCTCCGGAATGATTACTTCGGCTACCCGCATAGCCTCCTTTGCCACCCCTATGTCCTCCACGGCTGCGTTCACGGCCGCTGGACTGGTCTCTCAGGGGTTTCGTACAAAATCTGATGAAGTGTCCAGGGTCTCTACAGTTGTAGCACCCTCTCCATCCGGAAGGGTTTGGGTTAAAAATTGTTAGAGTTGATTTTTTTCCAGAGAGTTAGTGGTGCTAGGCATCAGCTTCACTCGTCTTGTGCCAAAGCAGGTATGGCCTCCTCCAGTGATGGTAGCCTGAGTTGAGCAAGTAGGATATTCCTCCTCTGCTCGAATGCTGGGTTGAGCCCCTTTAGGAATTTCATCATCCTCTGTCGCGAAACATACTCCATGAACTTCTTATAGTGTTTCGCAAATGCCGGTTCCACTTGCTCATCTTCCACGCTATTGGGGTTATAGTGGTCGAGATCTGACCAATACTTCTTCAGCAGAGCCGTATACTCAGAGATGTTGTGATCTTCTTGGACCACCTTATCAAGTTCATCTTGTAGTTGGAAAATCCTCATAGGGTTGCCCGACCTTGAGTACATATCTCTCAGCGTCATCCAAATGTCACCAGCATCCTCCATTGCTTTCACGTTGTCCGACACTTGGTCGGTCAATGAGGCTGTCAACCATCCAGCAACAATATTATTGGCGGTCTCCCACACAGCAAATTTCTGTGAAGAGTGATCTTCAGGTGCCTTGGTTTGGCCATTCACATAGCCCACAAAGCCTTTTGCCTTCAGAGTCCGCATCGTCTGAGCGACCACTTCAAGTAGTTGGAAGTACCCTCCAACTTTATCTCCAGTTTTTCCAACTTCTCCATTTTGTATGGTGAAGGATCCACATCTGCGTGTGCACCACGAGAGCTAGTCTCGGTCAGCCTCTTGGAGAAAGATTGTCCACCAAAACCTTCATCTCTTGGGCCGTCAGCTTGCCGTAGATCGTCTCCATCGTCTTCTTTTTGTCCTCTTCCATCAGCAAGATCAGCAAGACGGTGGCAGATCTAGATTGTCTCCACTTTTAATCGCCGTCTTCTCCACGTCTACTGTTCCTCCTTCAGCGGCAACGGTGTCCCTGAGAGTCGCTGCTCACGTTCCATGTACGACTTCGACCCGAGGTCGCATGGCCTGACGAGAAGGAGGAACCGACAATTGTAGTCGAGATCAGAAGTTCACACAATATTTCCCTTACTGATATACCTCGATCCAACAAGCAATTAATATTTCGATTACAATTTACTACTACAAAACAATAATCAGAAAATTAAATTTTTCGGTCTTCCGTGCAATCGCAGTTGCATATGGACAAAACCAAGTTACAACTTGCAGGAGGGAAGACGAAGAAAAAGATAATCGGAGTCGAGGGTCGCCGGGATCGCAGCGACAACAACAACAATCGTGACAACAGCAGCAACTGCGACAGTAACATCAACAACAACAACAATAGCTGCCGCGGCGGTGGGGCAGTCCGGCGGCGCTGCGGGGCGCGACCAGGAGGTCGCCGGGGTCGGCGGAGGCTGCTGGTGGCGGGGCGGTCCGGCGGCGCTGCAGCGCGCGACCAGGCAGTCGCCGGGGTTGGCAGGGAAAGAAGGGGGGGCGGCTGTGAGAGGGTTAGGGTTTGGAGAAGGGTGGAGAAATTTGGCTCTGATACCAAATATAAACTTGCTTTAATACTTGGCTTAATTTTATTGATATGTGGGGCTACATATATATAGGAGAGGCTAACCCATCTCTCTACTATTCTACTAGATGTTGGACTAAACACCTGCTAATACTCTCAACAGACCTTCTGAATTAATCAGGTCGAAGTGTTCACGTTGGTGAGAATTTTGATCGTTGTTGATTTACAGATTCATAAGCAACCAAGCTATTAAACAATAGATATAATGAGAGAAGAGATGGAATAGATTTGTGCGATAAAAATCGGTGAAATGTTCCCATATTTATAGTTTTTTTGCTACCAGTAAGGGTATTTTGGTCATTTTATGTGAAAAATGACCAAAGTAGTACAAAGGGTAAGAAATGGGGATATTTTGGTAAAATTTACCCTACAACGAATAAATAGGAGGGATTTTTTTAAGTACCCCTCCAAACTAGAGGTGTGTTCGGTTTATTCGGTTTCAACCGAACCGAAATAGTCAAAACTAAATAAACCAAAATTCTAAAAATCTAAATCTGAAACCGAACCGAAATTAGCCATAACTGAAACCGAACCGAACAATCAATTCGGTTTATTCAATTTATTCGGTTTGTTCGGTTGAATTATTTCCATTATTTAATGGACCGAACCCAAAGTTGGGATTGTGGTTATACTTTATTAAAAACTGTAATTTTTATACACATACATTTTTTGTATTTCAAAATTGCGTCCAAAGTAGGACTTGTCGTTTTCAAAATATACACATAAATATACAAATTTTTAATCATAAAATATGCATAAAATTGAGAGTATGTACATAATTGCTCAAGTCTTATTAGGTTTTTGGTTTTGGACTGAAAGCGAAACCATAAACCGAAACCGGATCTCTTATTTAGTTTTTGGTCCAAAATCGAATAATGCTCACACTTACTCCAAACTATTATAATATGGTAGGTGTATTCAAAAGTCCAAATTGCTCCCCCCCCCCCCCTTCCCCCCAGTAACGTATATAAAAGGTATTTTGGTAAAATAAAAATAGTAATGACACATTATTTGCCTTGCCTACGCCGTCATTGGCTCCCGTGCCGTGCTGGCACAACACTACTCCATGCCAAGCACGACTCGGTCACGTGTTGTGTTGTTTCTATGCCTGGCTTTGGGGAGCTGTGTCAGGCACAGCCCGACTTGGTTGGCGTGGCCTTGCCTTGCCTTGCCTTGCCTTGCCTTGCCTGTACGGCTGGCTACGTGTGCCTGCGACTACACGTCCGTGTAGGTGGCGGCATCGACATCCTCTATTTTACCAACTTAACTTTTATGTTCATTAGACTCTTAATGCACTATTTTTTATTTGAAAAGAGAGAATAGTTTTCTATGCATATTTGCCTTCAAAGTTGGTATACTTCTTTAATATTACAATATAACTTAATGTGGCTGAACTGCTATGTTGCACGAATACGGATATGGATAAGGCCACAATTATTGTAATATTTTCATATTACAATGTAACTTAATGTGGCTGCTCATGATATTCTTCTTTACAAGATGACTTTGCGAGATATCATGATTGCAATAAGTTCCTGAGTTTGCTTTTCGAATCAAGATGATCATCAAGTGCACTGACTGGCAATAGGTACTATTAAAGAAAGTAATACATGTTATGTCGTAAGTGCTAATTTATTTTACATTGTGGAGCATTTGAACAAAATAATCGTATTTTTACTTGTATATCCTTGCACTTAAACAAATACTGACAGGAACTTTAATAAAATTACTTGATTCAAGTTTGAATATTTTGTCTGTGGAATTTTGTTAAAGGCAGGCAGCAAAATTGCTTTAAAAGATGGGCTCTTGCATGTCTTGTTGAGAGTTTGGGCAGCATGACTGGGCACACCGGCAACATGCAAGTTGCATTGTGGCGACAAAGAGAATGTTTAAGTAAACTGGTCTAACCTAATTACACAGACTTTGTGATAAGGATTAAGAGAAAAATGCTTAACATTTTAAGTATATCCTCTTCTTTACCTTGTTTCCTAATTCTGGCCGTGTGGGATAGTGACAACAACAAGAGGTGTCAGCAGCTATATTGGAGGAGACAAGATAGTGAAATGTTTGTGTTTATCATTTCTTTGTTCATTCTAGTTTGAAGTGTCATGTGCTGAAATGGACATTCAGGTTATTGTACTGTATATGGTCTAATCTTACCATTATTGAAAGTTTTTTTTTTTTGGGTGCACTTCAGGTTGCCATTTGATTACATTTAGTACGTCCCTTTCATCCTACATTCTTATAGTAACCCTTCCAGCACTTCTATTTAACCATTTTGGTAGATCCATTGTTCTTAGTTGCTATACAAATTCACTCTTTCTTGATTATATTATGTAGTCCTCAAGTGAAGATAAGATGTGACATAAGCGAATAGGTGACTCAGTTAAAATGATAAGAATTAAGTGGGTAATGCCCCGAATATTCTTCCTCATTACATGCTTCCGCTTTAAACTATGGTCAGGTACATGGACAGGCATCAAAAGTGCCTCCTTTCCATATGCCTATATGTAGATTTTTGCTACTATGCAGTAAAAGAAATGTTTCAATTCTTTCTTCCTGTAGTACATAATAATGGTACCTGCAAAATAACATAATAGCAGGTGCACTGGGGTAGTTAATTTGTGCGATGTATCGTTTGTTCAATTTACCTTTCCCCCTCGCTTTCTTTAGATGTTTGACGACATCAATCATAGCTTCCTCCCTTGCAGCAACATAAGTTGAACTTACATGTTCCAGAAAAGGATAAGCATGACGTAAAGGAACATGTGAATACTGGAAAGCATGACTACACCTCCAAACCTATGACTTCAGAGAAACCAAGAAGGTTTGTACAATAAATTCTTGAAGACATTTGAATTTCGGACACTGTTTTCTCAGTTGTTACCTACTTTTTTTGACTGATGTTTACATTATTTTTGGTGCTTATTGTTCTCTTTAACATTTGCTATCAATGACTAAGCACTTACGCTAGTGCACGACACATTTTGTCTTGCGCTTCAATTTACTTCAGATGTTTAGTGTCTCACTAAAAAATGTTTCCATAGGAGGAGGCTGCTACCAGTATCGGACATGCTATTGAAAGAATTTAGTGGCGTTGATATGGAAGAAGAGAATATGAAGGTACATCTTACTTCCTATTCCGTTTTGTTCAACTGGGTCTCGTTTACATCTGCATTGTGTTGAGGTGGTAGATTACTGCCTCAGAAAGAAAGCTGGAAGCTTCTTGATCTCGTATAAATATCAATTCCTTCAGTTTATAGGTTTAGTATTTAGTTGCAGTTGAATTATTTTATTGTGCCTTCTTCAAAATTAAATAATCTTCATTTGCAGGAGGGTAGAGGGAAACCAACCACAGAGGGGAGAGGAAGATCACAAGGTAGCATTTCCCTTGTTCGTCTACTAAAGAGCAATCTTCATATCTGATTTCGAAGATAAACTTATGGGATCTTGGATTATACAAAGCCAACAAAGAAGATAATGCTCCCACAGTAAGAATTTTGTTCATTGATTACTTGGTGAAACTTGTATCAATTCCCTTGTTAAGGGGAGATTTGTATAGGAATTTGTCTGGTGGCAGGCTTTTGTGTGATGTTTAATCTTTACTGCCGATACAGACGTTGCTGCTTAGCTTATGATATACTATGTTGACCTATACATAAATTAGATTTTGACATATTTCAGGTAAATTTATATCAACGGTTTTTTTTCCCCTTCAATTTTGGAGGTTTTTATTATTTGTTTTGTTGTTGCTAAGAAAACATGTACTCAGTTCTATTTTCTATATACAATTCAAGTATGTGCTACCTTGGTTTCTTCGTGGTTATATAACTTATAGATAAATGAGTTCTATTCTTAATATTATGTGAAGAGTATTTGTGACTATTGACTCCTAGTTCAAAGCTTCAAACATCTTTAGTATAAAACTCATTTCCTCATTATCTTATATCAAAATAGCCACACAACCACTTGAAACATTTATTACACCATTCACATTATTTTCTCTCATTTTCTTCATTCAAGTCACAATTGAACAACTTTTCTGATGTTTTTTTTGCCTTTTAACTTTTCTAAATTCTTGTTTTCTTTTCATGCACTTATGCATGGGGGAATTTGTAATTATATAACACTTGTCATTGAAACTCCTAGCAAAAGTTACAACTTCACTGATGAGTCATTTTTAGTTTAGATATTATTTTAGTGTTTTTTTGACATGTCCTTTAAATACAACTAGCACTTACATTGCACATAAAATGATTTTTTTTTTAATATGATATTGTTGAAAATTAATTCAAAATTAGGATTTGTTATATATATATGTTTATAATTAAAATATGAATATATTTTAATTATGTGATATAGTTAAACTATTAGTTAGGATTTTTATTTTTATTTTTTTTTCCTTACATATTGAGCTGTTTTTAAGTATATTAGTAAAGAGAAACTTAGGCCCTGTTTGGTTATAATTTTGAAAGGAGTTTCCTGAGTTAAAATGTCAAAACCGAGATAAACTGTGTTTGGGTTGGACAACTCAGAGTAGTTTAGGAATTTTTTTTTGGAAGCTCATGTTTAAATGTAACTTTTCCAAAGCAAGGAAAACATGTTTTCAGAGCACAACTTTCTACTTTCCACTCAAATGGGTCTCTCTCCACATCTCTCACCTCTCACAGGGGTCCTTCTCTCCCCACTCACTCTCTCTCTCTCTCTCTCTCACCGCTCAAATGGATCCAATCGCAACTCTCTTTCTTTTCCCCTCTCCCCAAATCCGAGCCCCATTTCCCCCAATCTTTCTTCGAGCTCGAGCCCAACCTCCTTGAGCTTTGGCAAGCTCGAGCTCCTCTCTCTCCACTCACCTTCCTTCTCAACTGGACGATCCCGACGTGGACCAAGTCCGTCTCCCTTTGTCGAGCCTCTCTGTTGCGACCATGAGTTCCTCCGGTGATCCTCCTTACCTAGACGACAACTACGTCAACAAGACTATCGACGTCGGCCTCGCGCGCCTCATCCCTACCTCCACCAAGGCCTGCTCCATTCGGTACGTCGCCACCGTCGGAACCTTCTGCTAAAGATCTGGACACGGTGGTCTGTGGTCCTTGACAAAATGATCGACGAGTTGTAGCTCAGATCTGGAAACAAAAATTCGGTGGAGAAGATCTGTGCCCCCATCATGACCTTGTGGTAGCCTCCGCCGGTGGCGAACCGGAGGGTAACAACCTGGATGTCAATGGATAAGATCTGCTCCCCCTCTTGCCGTAATTAGCTTGGCTTCTCGGAGATCATCGCTGCTGCTTTTGCTTGAACTGGAGCGCCGATCAGGAGTGCCCGGCCAAAACCGTAGTTTTGGGGTTCTAGAGCAAAACCCTAACGAAAATTAGTGAGGACATGTCAATGGAAAAAAAAAATCTGGAGAAACAAAACCCTAATTTGGGAGCGAAAACTTTGGGATTAAAATTAGAGCAAAACCCCCTTCGCTTCTTCCCCCAGAAACCGCGAGGTCTGGAACGCCGACGGCAGCTGCATTTGTGGGAGTTGCGTGTCGGTGTCGGAGGCCAACCTTTCCGTTTTCATAAGTTCCAAGCTTAATTGACACTAAATTGCCCATTAGCTTAAGGAAATGCTCTTTGCCATTTCAACTCATGCGACTTAGTGCCGGACGAGGTTCCTATTGTAGTTGAGAACATGACAAAAAACTTGACACATGAAAGATGACATATGGCACAAAAAATAGGCAAATTATAATGGCACTACTATTATTACTTTGGACTAGTCCAGGATTGAAGCTAGCCATTAATGAGCAAAGTTTATTAGTTTACTCATACTAATCTACTTTGAAACCCTTCTCCCAAATACTCCCAAACCCTCCCCACCCCACCGGAGCCCTCCCCTCTCTCGTTGTCCTCCTCCGCCTCCTCTCCCGTCCTCCACCGCAGCCTCCCGTAGTCGCCGCCTCTGCCTCCTCTCCCGCCTCCCGCCTCCCGTCGCCTCCTTCCTCTCCCGTTCCTCCGTCTCGTACTCCCTTTCGGTGCTCGACAACCTCGGCACCCTCGGCGTCGCCGCTCCTCCCTCCCCTCCTTCCTCCGTCGCTACCACCTGGTCCTCCACTCCGCCGCCGGAAGACAAAAATAATAACACAATAACAAAGAAAAATAACAGCACACAGGAAACCAAAAAAGAAAATGAAAAAATAGAAGAACCGTCAAAATTTGACATATATGTTGATTTTTAGGACTGTCAAAATTTTGACAGTCCTACCAATTGGAAGTACTGTCAAAATTTTGACAGTCCTAAAAATTCAACATATATTTTTAGGACTGTCAAACTTTTTTTAGAACTGTCAAACTTTTGACAGTCCTACCAATTGGAAGGACTGTCAAAATTTTGACAGTCCTACCAATTGGTAGGACTGTCAAAATTTTGACAGTCCTAAATTTTTTGACATTGACAGTCGACAGTCTAAAAATCATGATCTAAAAATTTTGGCTGTCAAAATTTGACATATATGTTGATATTTAGGACTGTCAAAATTTTGACAGTACTTCCAATATTTTTACGACTGTCAAACTTTTGACAGTCCTACCAATTGGAAGTACTGTCAAAATTTTGACAGTCCTAAAAATTTAACATATATTTTTATGACTGTCAAACTTTTGACAGTCCTTCCAATTGGTAGGACTGTCAAAAGTTTGACAGTCCTAAAAATATATGTTGAATTTTTAGGAATGTCAAAATTTTGACAGTCCTTCCCATTGGTAGGACTGTCAAAATTTTGACAGTCCTAAAAAAAAATTTCTGTTAATTTTTTTTTTTAATTGGTGGGAGAGGGGGGGGGGGGGGGGGGGGGCAATTTCAAAATAGTAAAATATCCCAAATTTCTATCCTTAAAATTTGTTAAAGTATTCTGTTATTTAAAATAGTAAATTTAATATTGGTATATTAAATATTTTGTAAAAAAAAATTACCAAAAGTAAAATTTGGAGTTCGAAACATCGTTTTTTTTGCGATTCTAAAAATTTGAGAAGTCCGTCAAACGGTGAAACGGTTTATCCCGAAGTACTTTTCTATACGATCATTTTGGCACAAACTGTGTCTTGTTTCGATCTCCAGTCAAAAGTTATGATACTTTAAAGTTTTATATTTTATATTTTTGTCTGTAATATGTACGTCTTAAATTCTCTTTACACGAATTATGTTACTCTCGTCGAAAACATACAAATCGACCTATTGTATGATAAAAAACGATTTGAAAACAAATAGTTATGACCGTTCGAAGTCTGATCGACGACAGACGTAATATTCGTACGGTAGATTTTTTTTTTTGGTTCAATGATAACATATTTTATTTTGGATGTTAAATTAAATTAAAAAAAACCAAAAGTAACTAAATAGAAAAAAAACTAAAAAAAAATATCCTGACAATTAAAATGAGGACTGTCAAAATTTTGACAGTCCTCATTGTTTGTGGGACTGTCAAAATTCTAACAGTCCTAGTTTTATATAAAATTTTCAGTGGGTTAAAATTAGGACTGTCAAAATTTTGACAGTCCACATAGCTTGTGGGACTGTCAAAATTATGACAGTCCTAACAATTTGTAGGACTGTCAAAATTTTGACAGTCCTTACAAGTGGTAAGACTGTCAAAATTTTGACAGTCCTGATTATAACAGTCCCGAGTGAATTTTGGTGGCAAACTTGTAATTTATCAATGATAAAAATTTGGGCTAGTCCCAAGTAACTTTAAGAGTAGCAAACTTGTAATTTTGGGAAAAATTACATTGGGCTAGCCCCAAGTAATAATAGTAGTGCCCTTATAATTTGCCAAAAAATATGACACAAAATTTTATTAAACAAATTATTTAACCAAACATAATCTTAATTTTTTTATCAGAAAATTATTTTTCAGATGAAAGTAACTAAACGCAAAGTCAAAAACTTTATACTCAGGGAACAATTTTATAACTTACTTTCAGAAAACTGTTTTTAGAAACTAATTTCCCAAGTCTCTAAAATCTTGTTAATTCTTAAAAGTCTCTTAAATCAATAGAAAATAGAGTTATACTTTCTCTACTTATATTAATTTTTATTTAATCATTTTTTCATTATCTTCCTCGGCCTAGATTGTTTTTCCAATCTATTTAAAGTAAAAGAAAGCTCATCTAGAATTCCGTTCTCCACTTTCTTGAAAAATGGGTCTCATCCTCTTGGCGGATTCAAATTTGGTAGAAAGAATACATTACTTTGAAGGTCTTGACTAGCAACAAGTCAAGTTTTGTTTGCCATGATCAATTGGACTAGTAAAACGGAACAAACAGGTTTGGTCGGGTGCTAACTCAAGCAAATGCTCCAACATGGAACAATGATCGATTGGTGAGGACGGTTTAGCATAGTTCTTATTTCCAATTTTATATCTTCTTTCATTCTTGTAATATTCTAGAAGTAGGTTATTGTATTGACTATGCACATGTTGTTTAAAGATTTTCAATAATACAAAACCCTAATCTTCTTCTAAAGGCCAGCTTCTGTAGGGATCCATTGTCTTGCAATCCATCTTCTACGGTTTTCCACAAAACTCTCTACTCTTACAAGGAAAAGCTCTCTCTATTGGTCTTATTTTAGGCATCCTCTTATATCTAACCTTCAAACTAAAGCCATGTTGATCTAGGATAATTTGTAGATAGATTCGACGTCAA
The DNA here is from genome assembly GCA_036927795.1 of Iris macrosiphon. Taxonomy (NCBI): domain Eukaryota; kingdom Viridiplantae; phylum Streptophyta; class Magnoliopsida; order Asparagales; family Iridaceae; genus Iris; species Iris macrosiphon. The sequence continues at coordinate 56,665,768 of JAYESA010000006.1, read as the reverse complement.
AATCCCAAATATGCAAAAATAAAATAAAATAAAATAATCTCTTAAGATCCTAGAGATTGTTAAAGCTTGAAGATGTCATAAAGATATGTTTGCTATTTGCTTCGAGGAACAAGGTTATCACTTCCGCATGTGTCACTTACCTTTAGTAACATCCATATTTTCACTTGCCATCTTTACTGTCTTCAACTCCATTTGCAACCCTTCCTGAGCCAATTCACAACCATTCATGGGCCACTATACTCAGCTTCTCTTACTCCATAGTTTTGAAATCCTCTTGATCCACTTCATTCCATTTCAAACTCTGATGATTAAGCAATCAATATTTCATTCTTAGCTACCATCTCGATACATAATGTTCCTTATTACTTTTTATGGATATTGATGCTTCACTCTTTCTTTTGCGAGTGCGTTAGCTCCCTGTTTATGGTTTCTATCCCTTTATTTAAGAGGTTCTTTAACATCTTGGTTGCTATAGATGAAGATATGAAGTTTCTTTCTTCTAATGTCTCTCACGAGTTCTTTTGCACTCAAGTGTTCACCGTCATGCACAATTCAAACTATGTTGTAGAATGCTTGTTATGTCCCCCTACTAAGACTATGAGAGGCCAAACACATGACACTGTCCAGCAAAGCACCACATGGACTCTAGTCCAACAATATAAATATTAGTTATAATAATAATATTGGTGTATCTAGCATGTATGTCCTATGGTCTCATATATATACAGTTCTATATCTCAATTGATATAGGAACATGATAATATGATACATAATAAAGACGAGCATGCATCCTACTAAATACATGTATAGTCTTAGGCCCGATACAAAATTTTAATGAGCTTAATGAAATGCAATTTTTCATGAGTAGGAAGTATCAAAATTTGATGGATACAACCCAGCCCAACCCAACCATCAAAGGTGAAAGACTACTAATGAATTAACAAAATAACTAGATAAAGAACACCCACTGTGATATTCCATATTTTTGGATATTCTCTTATTACTTTAAGAGGATAATTAAGTTGTACTAATTTTAATTAGATATATTCAATATTGCTTTGGGATAACTTAGAATCCTAAAAAGATATAAAATTTTATTAGGTATATGATTGATTGTTCGATGAAATTGCTAATAAATTTAGGATTATATTAAAGATAAACTTTTATACTAGTATTCTATTTATATTGTAAAGTTAACTACAAGATATATTGTGAATCCTATTGATGTGTTAATTCATATTTGAATTGGTTTTATGTTGAGATTTACTTAAGGGTGTTATGAGTAAGAGAGATACTTTGATAAGGATTTTATTTATGTGAGGAGTTTTGTGAATATGAGAATCATTGTTTGATATATTTTGACTTAGATTTAAATTTATCCAGGTTCGGATTAGCATTGCACAACTGTAGTAAAATAACCATATCTCCTACAATATATCTCCAGTTTAGGCCCATGATCCTATTTTAGGAAACTAACAACTAGACTAAAGAATATTTATTAATCAAATAAGGGGACCAATAATAGTTAGGATCCTATCAAATAGTGACCATTAAGAAAAAAAAAAATAGGTAGTAAAAGTGATAACGAAGGCCTATAAGTTATAATAATAGGGCCTTAATGGATTATAATTTTTTTATAGATTAAAATTGTCACGACCCGCACCCGGTGTGAGGGCACGAGTACGTGGGTACGTCTAGCCTACGCCGCAACATCGACGGTAGAATATTGTCTAGGTCAACAATACTGTATAACATCTCACACAATATATATATAAAACTTGTCAATGATATCTCAACTCCATACGGAGGACAAGTTGACAATATAATATAATAATCAATACTCAATCACAATAAACTAGAGGAAGATAATGGCACAATATGAAATAGAAGAAACAAAATCACAAGTCACAACTTCAACCAAATTCAAGTCTAATAGTCTAAGCACAAATAGTCTCAATATAAATATAACATGTCAAGCTGGAGACATATCCAGCACAATAAAGGAAATAACTAAGGCTGCTATACTAGCTGAGTCTTCTCAACGGCTGGTACTATATCATCATGCTCTAAGGGTGCTATCTCAGCTGGCTCGCCATCCTGTGGCCCGCAGTGTGTAGGAAACCAGTCCTCTAGACTATCATCTGAAAAAATATATCCAGTCAGGATTTGAGCAAAGTACAAAAATCTGAAAGCAGTTCCAAATACATGGTAGAGAATATATAAAAAGTAATAGAAAAGAATACAAGATGCACAAGTAACTAAAAAATAAAAATGTAACTGAAATAAGCAGGTAAACTTGACAGAAAACTGGAAAGGTAAATACATGCAATATAGTATTAATTGTAAGTAAGAGAACAAGTAATACTATCTGAGTGCCTTAGAGTACAAGTTCGTTATGTGATCGATTTGGGTTGCATACGAATATACTAAGGTAACTTGATTATACATGAGGTATATAATCGACATGCACACGAATACACTAAGGGGTTTGATCACATAACCAACTTCTACTCCCCCGCCCCAACCAATACTCATGGATCTGATCATGACACGTTACGCATACGAATATAATATAAGCACACGGAGCACACAAATAGATACAAGCACAAGGAATACCCGATGCACACGATAGAGTACATGCGTAAGGAGTACCCAATGTACACGATAAAAGGGATAACATCTACAAATAGGATCCATATAGTACCAGTCTGTGTACCAAGTGTCAGAATCAAGTATACCAATTCTAGAATATGTGATATATACAATATTATATAATAAAAACTAACAGAGAGATATACTCACCTGTAGTCTAGAGCAATGAATGAGACTCGGTGTCCAAACTAATGTCACACAAACCTATATATGAAATTCTATGTCATTTAGATTTAATGAAGTGATAAATAAGCTAAAATGAGTTAAAGTAGGATTTCTAGGCCATTTCTAGGTCATACTAGTCAAACTAGGTTAAGCTAGGCCAAACTAGGTCAATACCTTGATTCTAGGGTCATACCTAGCTTCTAGGTTGATTACAAGGCTATACAGGTTAGTACTAGGTGATACTAGGTCATACCTCGAAGATATTAGCTATACTAGCTAATATTATCAAGTATCATATATGACTTTGGTATACTAGTTATCTCTATTTATAATTTACAACATACTAGTATAACCTAGTATCTAGAATTACCTTAGTTATATAATACCTTAGTGCTCCTCTTAACCCATACCCTAATTATCTGATACCTGGTATCTCATACCTAGACAACAAACACCTAGGATATTCTAGGATGCTTACCTAATCATGGGTACACGCTAATACTTATACATACCAGACACTATATGTCATGTATACATATATACCAAATTCTAACTCTTGCCGACACTCCTATGGATGATAACACACCCAACATCACCATCAACCTAATACTCATCTTTCCTTATCTGATGCAAACCACAACACCATGGCACTTGCACAAAGATGCACACAAGCAAATGCTTGCTGCTGCTATGCATCCTATTGTATCTCCTACTGACACTCCTATGGATGCTAACACACCTTCAAGACACCAACAATACCCCCATACCATATCAGAACCCGACTATAACAAATATATTACCACCTGCAAATGACAGAGCAACACCATATCACAACTGCTAAGTAATGTTGCCGTCAAGGCTCCAGTTATCAAACTCGACAGTGCACACTATGCCTATACGCACTATTGCATATACACCTTCAAGTATGCACACCGTAACACTTACTTGCTGTCACGAGTGGCAGTATTCAACTGCTCAGCAGGCCCATCTAGTTCCATGTCTCAACAGGAAACTCCTCCGACTACAGCTGCTGATGTAACCACCTATCTGTATTTACTAAATGTAGCACACAACTCCCTTGCACCTACCTGCTCTGTCCCCTAAGCCCCTAACTGCTAAGCTACACTGTGAACGCAGTTCACTGGTGCAATCTTGCACAATCCACAAACACAATTGTCATGATACCCAAGTATCATAATTTAAATCTATCTATGATGCACTCTAAGACACACTCACCACTTACACACTGATCACACTCCATGGCACAATTGATACACAACACCAATAGTCAATTTGTCAAACACTAAGTTAGAACTTCATGATACACTAGTTTCCAAATGATACTCCCTAAAGGGAAATGATACGCTATCAACCAACAAGCCAAATTCTCCAATACTCAACCAATATTATATATACATATTAAATGCATCTATATATAACTAATGTAATTAGTTACAATAGAGATTGGAGAAAAATCACACTAATATGCATAAACCCCCCAAAATAAGCCCTCGTATCATAGGGTATCACGACGCATCATGATACACCCTATTCGTATCCAATTGTGGACATGTAGCTAGCCGCACACAATAAATCTAAGTCCAATTAGACCTAATTGACCCAATGTCAAACACTTGATGCACCAATCTCAAAATTCTTTCAAATTGGTCATAAAACTCAATATAACTTTCATAATAGGGGTCATATGAACCTAGTTCTTATTCCTATGGGTAGTCCTTAGTCATGGAAGGGTTCCTAATAGTCAAATACAATAATTAGAGTAAAAATTACTAGAAAAATATGGATTATACCTATTGGAAAATGGATTTCCAATAAAATGCTTAATGGACACAATTAGAACACAAGCTCCTAGCCAAATTCTTCTTCTCCAAGTATTCCTTGCAATCCAAGCTCCTAGGCTCCTTAAATGATGAATATGGAAGGGATTGAGAGTAATTTGAGAGGGATTGGTGGAGGGATGAATCAATTTGGGGAAGAACACAATTTGGTAATGAATTTGGAATTTGGAATGAAGGTGAGAGAGAATTCACTCCTCCTTAATAGGGCCGGCCATGTACCCCTTTCCCAAGCAATATAAAATATTCTATTTGTCCCCACTAATTAGTCATGAAGGGTATTTAATTAAGAATGTTTAATTAAGAAAGCTAATATTCCTAATAAAGGGTTATTTTAATCTCTAATTAATGAAGATGGGTGACTTAAATGAGTCTAAAGTGTCTAGTCCAAATATTGGGTTCAAGTGTCATGTCAAGTCTAGTTAGGTCCACTAGTGTCAAGTCCAATAATTATCTAATCCACTAATCCATAAATATAAAACATATTATATAAAATATAAGCATAATATATAAATAATCTAGAATAATAAAATTATCCCTATCTAAAAATATAATGGTTATAATCCTACCCTCAGAAAAATTTTGTCCACAAAATTTAAGGAAGAACTAGCTCTACAACAACAATAACAACAACAAAAGAATGATACATCATGGCTCAAAGAGATAAGGGTATCGCTCGTGTATCTCGGCTTTCCTCTCCCAGGTAGACTCTTCTAGAGAGTGATGCCTCCACGCGACGCGTATCAAAGGAATCGTCTGGTTCCGCAGCACCTTCTTCCTCCGATCCAGAATCTCCATCGTCTGCTCAGGATAACTGAGAGTCAGACCCACCTCGATCTTCGAGTGATCCAATACGTGACTATGATCTGCCACGTACCATCTCAGCTGCGACACATGGAACACGTTGTGAACTCTCTCTAGTGCAGGTGGCAAGTCTAGTCTGTAGGCCACTACACCGACCCTCGCAAGAATACCGAAGGGTCCAATGTACCGTGGACTAAGCTTTCTACCTCCACCAAAGCGAATCGTGCTCCGTGTCAAAGAAATCTGCAAGAACACCAGATCGCTAACATAGAACAAAATATAACCTTAACACATAATCTAAAACAAAGCAATCATAAGCAACACAAAACAAAACCTATACCTCAAACTCCAAGGATCTCCGGTGGCTGTCGGCCCAATGCCGCTGCCTGTCCTGCACGACTTGAAGTCTATCTCTAATAAGCTTCACCTTCTCAGCTGCATCCACAATCATCTCTGGTCCCAACAAGGCTCTCTCACTAATATCATCCCAAGATAAAGGAGTGCGACATCTTCATCTATATAAAGCCTCAAATGGTGACATCTCAATACTGGCCGGGTAACTTTTATTGTAAGCAAGCTCTACCAGGTTAAGATGATCCTCCCAAGATCCTCCGAAATCTAAGAAATAAGTATGAATCATATCCTCGAGAGTTCGAATATTTCTCTCTGATTGTCCATCTGTCTGGGGGTGATATGTGGTACTAAACTTGAGTTGGGTGCCAAAGCTAGCCTACAAACTCCTCCAGAAGTGGGATATGAAGTGACTATCTCGATCCTAAATGATGCTCATAGGAACTCCATACAATCTGTAATCTGTCGCACATACATCTCTACCAGCTTCTCCGTAGACATACCAACTTTGAATGGCAAGAAGTGGGCCGATTTGGTCAACCTGTCTACGATGACCCAAATTGCGTCTTTTTCTCCTGGGGAACGCGGAAGCCCCGAAACAAAATCTATGGTAACATGCTCTCACTTCCACTCTGGAATGGGTAATGGCTGAAGTAAAGCACCTGGCCTCTGCCGCTCCGTTTTTACCTGCTGGAACACTAAACACCTGGATACAAAGTATGACACCTCCCGCTTCATATCATACCACCACACATGCTCCCTCAGGTCTCTATACATCTTGTTTGTACCTGGATGCATAGAGTACTGAGAGCGATGCGCCTCCTGCAGAACCTTTTCGCACAACTCCTCACTCGGTACACATAATCTGGTACCGTGTCACAATGATCCATCCTCAACAATTGTGAAGTCCTCCGATAATTTCGAGCCTATGCCTTGATACTCCTCAGAGTCTTATTATCATACTGTGTAGCCCTGATTCTGTCTATCAGCACTGACTGTATCTGCAATTCCCTCATCTGTATCTCGATACCAGGAACTAGCACCTCAATACCCAAGCTCTCAAGATCGACCATCAAGTGTATGTCTGTCGTCAAGTACATAGCCACCGGATACCTGCTCAAGGTGTCACGACCCGCACCCGGTGTAGAGATGCAAGTAGTAAATAACGCATAGCCTACACCGCAGCATCGGCGGTAGAACACTGTCTTGGTCAACTATACTATCTAATTATCTCACAATAATGCATAATCCTCCAATAATATCTCAACTCCAAGAAGAGAGAAATAAAACTTAATTCAACACAATACTCAATTATAATTCTATAGCACGATAAGATATCAAAGAAGTCTAACATAACTATGCAATCTAAATAATTATAACAACAATAATAGAAAGAATAATAAAATCTCAATATATAAGCCAAAAATAAATCCGGTACCAAAATGCTAAAGAGAACTATCTATGCTAACAAGTAATTCCGGCTCGATCTTCTGTCAGTCACTCCAGAACTAGTGGGTCCAAATCTGCACCATCTATAGGTCGAAGTCCATAGTATGTCAGACACCAATCTCCCGGATCCTCTGAAAAATATTTTTCAGTCAGGAATGGAGCGAAGTACATCTCTAACAGTAGTTCTAATCAATGATATAAACTATGTAACAGTAAATAGATATGAATATACAAGATATTATATACATATATAAGAGATACGCAATAAAGGAATAATGGAAATAAATACAAGAATGAGAAATATGGAATGAACAAGAAATACTAATGACTAAGTGAGTGAGTACCAGCTTTAACATGTGATCGGCTTGGGAACTTGATACAAGATTTATGGCCTGACTAATCATACGTACGGTATATGATTAACACTATTCAATGAATAAGACTTGATACAAGGAGGGTATGACCATAAATCTATACTACATACTGCCCAACCCCCGACTGGTATAGTGGATCCAACCATGGTACAATATGATACGGGTTTCCACAAGAAGGGCGCTACACTCCTCATGAACCAATATTTATACATGTACAAGAAGAACAATAAACAAGGCTTGCACAAGATAATTTGGAAAAGAATTGGATGGAAATTTGGTATGGATTTGATGGAATTTGGTTGAGAAAAATTCTAGATCTAGATTTGGAATAAAAAATGAAGAGAGAGAAAGTTTTCATCCCCTTTATATAGGACTCTCTTGCCCCCTCCCTTAAGCTACCATGTAAAGTCTAAAATATCCCTTGGGGCCTCTCATGAAGAAATTAATTAAGGAGGAAAGGTTATAGTCTAATGGGTTTAATTTAATTAATTCATCATCCTAATGATTGGGCTTATTATTGGGCTCAATTCTAACTAGAATTAAATGTTGGTCATGGATCTAATCTAAACTAGTTAGGTCCACTAACACAAGTCCAAAAATAAATCTAACATGCTAACAATAAATAAATAATATAATAAATAAATATTCAATATGTACAATATTTAATTAATTACCAAATGACTAAAATATCCTTTCCTAGAAATGTGGTAGTGACAAGTCTACCCCCCTTAGAAGAATTTTGTTCTCGAAATTAAAACTCTCACCCCTCTCTTAGGTCAGTCATAACCTATTCATACAAATTTTACTATGGTCAAACCCCGTCAATCACAGTCTAAAATAGTATCTATCATATAACACACAACTCTACCATTCTACTGAAAGAGGAACCATACTTGGATATAGTCTCTAACTATCATGAATTTTTGTCTGTGTCCTGCTGTGGTGTGTCCCTCTACTGGTGTGGGGTAATCTGTTATGCTACCGATGGCCTAGTTCATCTCACACTAAGCATTCACTAATCATCAACCTAGTCAAGATATTTTTAATACTGAGCTTTACCAAATACTAGAGATATACTATAGTCCTAGGTCATGGACATGCTTCACTCACTGCACTTGCTACCTATGATACTATACAAAATACCGCTAGGATACTGTCTTCTTGTTCTGTTTCAGTTTTTTTAATCACCAAAATTTTTCAATCATTCTCTTGCAAGGAACACTTGTATACTTTTTCCATCATGTGTTTTATTAGCACACCCTTGTCCAACTTGAATACTCTCAATATGATGCCTTACTTAGATCTTGTTACTGTCTACACAAGGCACCAGCTCTCATATGACACTTTAGATGACATCCACATACCAAGCTACTCATGTCTCATCTCTATACTATTATACTAGTACTAAAATGCTTGTGCCTAAGCTTTCATAATACTTGAGGTACTCTGGCTCTTGTTACTAGAGTATCTCTTTCTATCTGATGCTTGGTGCAACTTATCCTCTAACATTTGTTAATCATCCTAAGGTTCTTATCTATACATTAGTATCACAATACATACACAATTACCTTCTAGCCATTACAATACCATGATATTTTACTGGTATCCTTATACCCCTCGTACTATTCCCTAATACATACGACTTTTATACTCAAAATTAGCAATATACTATATCTACTAAACTTACTTCTATATATATATATATTGTCTCTGTAAAATCCCTAAATCCTAAAACCCGTATTTATTCTTTTTATTATTATTAATTAAATTATAGTAATTACGAGCAAATTAGGAGAAATATAATTTATTTAATTTTTATTTTTAGGTGTTTATGCATTTAGGGGATTTATGGAGCCATTAGGATTTTTTTTCTAATTTATTCCATGTAGGAGACCCTTTGGACAGTTGGTAGCCTAATGGTGTGCACAAATAATTTTCTAGAATTTTCTAGGTATATATATATATATATATATATATATATATATATATATATATATATATATATATATATATAAAAGTATATAATAGTTAATTAGAATAAGAGAAAGAAAAAAAAGAAAAAAAAGAAAGGATAATGGGTTTGGATCCTTAATGGATCCAAACCCAAACCCATAAACCCGCAAACCCAAACCCATTTCCCAAACCAAAACCAAAAGTGGAAACAGCAGCAGCAACTAAAGTAAGAAAGAAAGAAAATAAGAAACCGCAGCAGCAGCGGTTTGGGAGACCCCCCCCCCGTCGACTCTCTCTCTCTCTCTCTCCCTATATATATATATGTAACCCACTCTCCCAAGCCCTAACCCTAATCCTCCCTCTCTACCTCAACGTCGCTGCCGCGCCACCGGAGCCCGCCGCCATGGGCCGGAGCCGCCGGCCGCACACCGCGACGCCGCGCGCGCGAGACAGAAACTGATGAACAGCGTACCTGTGTTCATGTCCCGTTTCCCGTCTTTACCGATATGATCCTCACCTATCCCTCTTCCATATTTGTATGTTAGTTTATCTCGAACAGCGTGCCAACCTAGGTAAAAATCGACGTCGAATCGAAGAAAAATGACCACTTTCTAAATTCCAGAAACTATGTTGCAACCACCCCTATTCTCGGACTCGTATCTTCCACCACAGAGATCCGAATCTGGTTTTTCTCGTTGGTATACGAAGACCACCTAACCTAGTTTATTTTTTGTCAAATACAATATTTTATTTGTTGTTGTATGTTAGAATAAAATAGGTAGAAAAAACCCAAAAAACTTACTTTTTCCAAATTTTAAATTGTAAAACGGAGCGCGCCCTGCCAAATAGGACCGCCCCGCTGTGTACCAAGTGTACCAAAAGGTGCGCACAGTATACCCGGACGTGTGAGATTTTGCGAAAACTGATTTGGATGCGTGTGCGCGTCGGTATCAGCATGTATCCGCATAAAATTTCCAGTGCCGCAACTTTTATAAAAGCCATGCGTATTTTGTGCACGCTCCTCAGAATGCGACGAAACTTATGCCACTGGACTCGTGGTATGGCGCCGGTCCTGTGACCCAATTTTCATGCAATTCTGAGACAGTTAACCAAGTCGCCAATTGGCAGGCCCTACAGTTGACTTATTGGGAAAAATTGTGTTCGGCTCATCGGAATCCACATCTGGACATACAGTTGGGTTCGTATTGATATTTAGAGTTGTTTGACCTATAATTTGTACCATTTAAAGACTTGTACCCTTGGCACACTTTTCGATGCAAGGTGGTCCACATGTGGAGCCCGCTTTGATCCGAAATTACCGTTTTGCCCCTGTGTCCAAATTGGACGAAAGGAAAGTGCTTTCTAGCTATTTTGCTTATTGTCACGACCCGCACCCGAAAATCAGGCATGAGTCGTGGGTACGTCCAGCCTATGCCGCAGAATCGGCGGTAGAATGTTTTAAGGTCCGTTCTAGGTCAACCAACTATCTATATATCTCACAGAAAAATCTGCCATGACCTCTCCAAAAAGGCGGGCAACCACGCAATATATATATGAATAATTCTCTCCAAAAGGAGGGCAACCACGTAATATATATATATATATATATATATATATGAACTCTCAATCACAAAATCTAGGGGAAGAATAAAAGCACGATATGATATCAACAAAGAAACAGAACCAAGAGAGCAAGACAATATCCAAAAATATACAGTCAAAGGCCATAATAGCTACAACATCTCACAGCATCAAAAGAATAAGTACAATCATCCAAAAAATAACAACTGGGAACAACCCAGGAAACCCACCTAGCTAACTAGGGCGCTATAGGCGTCTCCTCGGCGCACTCCTCCTCAGTCTCGGGGTCACAGCACTCGTCAACACCCGGCCTGTAGAACGTCGGGTAATAGTCCTCAGGATCCTTTGGAAAAAATATGCCCAGTCAGGACTGGAGCAAAGTACATAACTCTGAAAGCAGCTCCAAATACATGGTAAGGTGTATATGACGAGCAATAGAAAAGTATACAAGATGCACAAGAAATAAATATATACTGGAGCACAATAAGTAGCTGCAAGTAAACTGGAGAACAATACAAGTAGAGAAGTAACTGCAGGTGAGAAACATGAATACTAGCTAAGTGCCTTGAGCACAAGTTCGTTATGTGATCGGCTTAGATTGCACATGAAAAATACTACGATAACTCCATTATGCGTGAGTTGCATAACCGACATACACATGAATACTGTTTGGCTTTGATCACATAACCAACTCCTACTCCCCTCCCCCACTAATACCATTGGATCCAACCATAACACGCTACATACATGATAATAGCTCGCGCACATGAAGGCTAGAGCACAAGAAGCACATGATAGCACATGAGAATCAATACCCGAAGCATATGATGAAATACACGTGATAGAGTACCAGCTGAACACGGTAAGGAAGATAGCATCTCATGACGGGATCCACTAGTACCAGCTCGTGTAATAATGTGTCAGAATCAAGTATCACAGTTCTAGAACAGGTGATATAAACGCTATCATGAAATAGAAACTATCAGAGGTAGGTACTCGCCTGATGTCCTGAGCAACTGATGAGGATCGAGATCCGGACCGGTGTCGCAAGAACCTAATGCGAAAAGCAGAATTAAACAGGGTTCTAAGGATTTAAACTGATATAAAATAATTAAAAATAGGCTTCTAGGGCTATTCTAGGTCGAACGGGTCAAACCGGTAAAAATCGGGTCAAAAGTCAACCCGTAGTCCAAAAAATCAACTCTAGGTCAAAACTAGGTCAAATATTGACTTTTACGGTCAACTAGGACAATTATGGTCAAAGCTAGGTCAAACTAGGGTGCCCCTGAAATTCTAGGTCAAACCGAGCTCATTAAGCTACTAAACTCACAAACTCGCCTAATCGAGATACCGGATACCCTCGGTATCCGATACCTCGCCCTAGGCCACGCACCCCGCCTAAACCCGCTAAAACCTACGCTAGCACGCATAAATATATATACATAAGCATATAAAAATCACTCCAATACATTTTCTAGGCTAATGCTCAAATACCCCGCTCGAAACTCAATACCTTGGATATCTCAAGGTATTGAGATACCTCGGTATCTCAAGGTATTGAGATACCTCGGTATCTCAAGGTATTGAGATACCGCTCTCAAACCCCTCTAACTTGCTATTAGGCTAATAAATATACATAGTTATTAATCTAGGCTAGAAAATATATCTATCTATCATATATTTACATATCTAAGTATCTATATACCTATATATATATCTATATATATATCCACACACATATACATATACCCATATACCTTACCTATACATATATATATAACTATAGGTATATAGATATCTATACAATTAGATAGATAACTACCTATCTATACATAGATATTTCTATCTATTACCTATCTATCATACTATCCATTTAGCTATCTATCTATTATACTAACTAATTGCTATCTACCTATTTATCTAGGTAACTATCTATCTATCTAACTATCTAATCTTATTACCTATTTATCTATCAACTACTAATCTATCTATCTATTAAACCCTCAAACTCACTCACCCTCGCTTCTACCTAGTTAACTACCCAAGCCTCGCTGCTCCTCGCTGCAAATGCTACTGCTCATGCTTGCATTACTGCTGCTGCTGCCCTGCATATTGCTGCTGCCGCTGCTACATAATGCTGCTGCTGCCCCTTCTGCTGCTGCTGCTGCCCCTTCTGCTGCTGCTGTGCTGCTGCTGCAGTGCAGCAACAGCTGCTGCTACTGCTGGGCTGTTCTCCCCCCCTCCTACTCACAAACACACACACACCAATATACATATATATATCACTATATATATATATATATATATATATATATATATATATATATATATATATATATATATATACATAGACATATACATACACAAGCACACATATACATATACATATATATATATACACATTGACATATACATACACAAGCACATAGATATAAATACACACATATATATAAATATATATACATATATATAGACACACATACAAATATATATATATAGACACTAATACCCAAACACCACACAACGCACACAACACACAAACAACATGCCCCACTCACGCCCAACAATCTCGACACTCACAAACACCCAAAAATATATAAAATATAACTCGAGAACTCTAGTACACACTCCCCGATACTAACCCAACGTGCGCACAAGCCTGAAACTAGGAAACCAAGTCGAAATGGCCGTTCGGTCATTTCGACGAACACGCGGTGTGCGGTTCGGAAAACCTCCTGAAAGACACACCAAACGAACTCGGAATTGGTCTAAAATTTACCCACGGGTTCTAAACGATGCCTAGATCCTAGAAAAAATACTACCACATCGATTCTAGGCCCGTGGCGGAAACGCGCACGCACTTAGAATCGGCGATAACGAAAAACTCTAAATTCGTCCGAAACGCCCGTTTCTCCGCGACACGGCTTCTCGTGTCCGAACAGAGACGCACTCACCCTCAAGACACCCGACAACGTCTACCTAGGTCCGTCTAACCTAGGGCATCACCCAAAATTGGGCCAAATTTGGATTCTACCCGAAATTGACACAAAACCTAATGTCAAAGTCTCCAAACTCAACCAAACTAGTTCCAACTTCCTCCCACGGGTAGGCTTAGGGTCTAGGAAGGTTCTAAACCACTAATTACACTACATAAGAGTAATTAGCAAGGGGAAAGTTAGGGTTTACCTCTTGGGAGTTGAAATCCCAAAGCCAAAGTCTCCGATCTACTTGGAATCACCTCCCTCAAGCTCCAAGCCTCCAAATCTAGCCTCCACACTAAATCTAGGCTCCACACACTTAGGTTAGGGAAAATTCAAGGTTAGGGTTCACATAAAGAAGAAGGAATGGAAAAAAGAAGGAAGAAAAAGGAAGGGGAACTTACTTGGAAGAAGGAAGGAAGAAGAAAGAAGAAGTGGAGAAGAAGAAGAAGTGAAGAAGAAGTAGAAAAGGGGGATGGGGCTGTTGTGCTTGCTGTGATCGGGTGGGGGGCTGTCGTTAGGGGCCGGCCACTCCAAATATAGGTCACATAAAGTCTCCAAATGACCAAAATGCCCTCCTAACTTGGGTTTTGGGTTTCGGGGTTCCAAAAGCACTCAAACTAACTCCAAATCTCTCCAACTAACCCACTAAAAATATAATAAATATTTCTAAGCCCCAAAATAATCCTCACAAGGGTGTGGGCTGGGTCGGACATGGGTCCACTAGGGTCTGACATGGGTCCAGGCTAGCCAAAATCCTAAAACAATCAATTAAAAAAATAATACAACCACTAAATAAATATAAATATAATTAATTAAATACAATTCACAATTTACCAAATAAAAATTAAAAAAAATCCTATTTTCTAGAATCGGGTAGTGACAAGCCTACCCTCCTTAAAATAATTTTGTCCTCGAAATTAAAAAGACGAAACTAGGACAGGAATGCAAGAAAAGAACCATACCTCAGGGCTCGAAGAGATAGGGGTATCGCTCGCGCATTTCATCCTCCCTCTCCCAGGTCAACTCACCTGGAGAGTGATGCCTCTACGCGACACGAACCAAGAGAATAGTCTGGTTCCTCAACACCTTCTCTCGCCGATCCAAAATCTCCACCGACTGCTCTGGATAGCTAAGAGTAGGGCCCACCACGATCTCTGAGTGATCCAATACGTGACTGGGATCCGCCACGCACCGTCTCAACTGCGACACGTGAAACACATCATGAACTCCCTCTAGTGTAGGCGGCAACTCAAGCCTATACGCCACGGCGCCAACCCTCTCAAGAATACGGAAGGGTCCGACGAAACGTGGGCTAAGCTTCTCGCCTCCACCGAAGCGAATAGTGCCCCGCGTTGGAGAAATCCTCAGGAACACCAGATCTCCAACCTAGCACAAACAAGGTCTCTGCACTTAGTCTAAAACAAGCAATCACAAGCAAACACAAGAACAAAATCTAGATTCTAAGCTATACCTCAAACTCCAATGGTCTCCGGTGGCTATCGGTCCAATGCCGCTGCCTGTCCTGCGCCACCCGAAGTCTATCTCCAATGAGCTTGACCTTCTCCGCTGTATCAACCACCATCTCCGGGCCAAGCAAAGCTCTCTCACCTACATCATCCTATGATAACGGAGTGCGATACCTCCGTCCATACAATGCCTCAAAAGGTGACATCTCGATACTGGCTTGGTAACTGTTGTTGTAAGTAAATTCTACCAAGTGCAAGTGATCCTCCCAGGAGCCTCTAAAATCCAAAACACAAGTGCGAAGCATGTCCTCAAGTGTCTGAATGGTCCTCTCTGAATGACCATCTGTCTATGGGTGATACACACTACTAAACTTGAGCTGGGTGCCCAAGCTAGCCTGCAGACTCCTCCAGAAATGCGAAGTAAAGCGACTGTCCCGATCTGATACTATGCTCACAGGAAATCCATGCAGTCTGACTATCTGGTGCACATACATCTCTGCTAGTCTCTTTGTAGACGTACCCACCTTGAATGGTAGAAAGTGGGCCGATTTGGTCAACCTGTCCACGATGACCCAAATCGTATCCTTCCTGCCTGGAGAACGGGGAAGTCCAGAAACAAAATCCATGGTCACATGCTCCCATTTCTACTCTGGAATGGGTAACGGCTGGAGTAAACCTCCTGGCCTCTGCCTCTCTGCCTTCACCTGCTGGCACACTAAGCATCGGGATACGAAGCGCGCTACCTCCCGCTTCATCCCGTACCACCATACATGCTCTCTCAGATCTCTATACATCTTGTTGGCACCTGGATGCATAGAATACTGGGATCGATGCGCCTCCTGGAGAACCTCCTCGTACAATGACCCACTCGGCACATACAACCTGATACCGTGCCGCAAAGAACCATCATCAGCAATGATGAAGTCATCTGATAATCCCATCTGAACCTGCGTCCTGATGCTCCTCAGGGACTCATCCTCAAACTGTGTAGCCCTGATCCGGTCTACCAACTCTGACTGAATCTACAGTCCCCACATCTGCATCTCAACTCCAGGCACTATCACCTCAATGCCCAAGCTCTCTAGATCTGCCAGAAGATAACGATCTGTAGTCAGGCACATAGCTACCGGATACCTGCTCAACGCATCCGCAACTACGTTCGCCTTTCCTGGATGGTACTGCAACAATATGTCGAAGTCTTTCATCAACTCCAACCATCTCCTCTGCCTCATGTTCAGCTCTTTTTGGGTAAACACATACTTTAAGCTCTTGTGGTCTGTGAAGATCTCCACACGCTCTCCGTATAAATAGTATTTTTACAACTTCAGAGCAAAGATGACCGCTGCCAACTCCAAATCGTGGGTAGGGTAGCTCTTCTCATGAGGACGTAATTGCCTAGAAGCATAGGCAATCACCCTCCCATTCTGCTGCAACACACAACCCAGTCCCTTCCCCGATGCATCACTATAGATAGTGAATCCTCTAGAACCTGATGGCAACGTCAACACTGGAGCTGTCGTCAACCTCCTCTTCAGCTCATCAAAGGCAATCTGGCACTCCTCTGACCAAACAAACTCCACGTCCTTCCGAGTCAGCCTGGACAACGGCTCTGCAATCCGGGAAAAATCTTGAACAAATCTCCTGTAGTAACCTGCCAGTCCCAGGAAACTCCTGACCTCTGCTACTGAACTCGGAGCACTCCATGCCTCAACTGCCATGATCTTTCTCGGATCTACCGAGATACCCTCTCCAGTCACCACATGACCAAGGAATTCGACCTTGTCAAGGAAGAACTCACATTTTGAGAGCTTTCCATAAAGCTTCTCCTTCCTGAGAGTCTCCAGCACTATCCTGAGATGCTCTCCATGCCCCTCTGGGGTCTTCGAATATACCAAGATATCATCTATAAACACTACCACAAACCTGTCCAGATGCTGATGGAACACCTTGTTCATCAGATTCATGAACACTGCCGGGGCATTAGTCAACCCAAACGGCATCACCATGAACTCATACTGTCCATATCTGGTCCGAAAAGCTGTCTTCGGAATATCCTCCTCCCTGACCTTCACCTGGTGGTAGCCTGTCCTCAGATCAATCCTGGAAAACACCCTCGCTCTGCTCAACTGGTCAAATAGATCATCAATACGCGACAGCGGATACTTATTCTTGATTGTGAGGTTGTTCAGAGCCCTGTAGTCGATACACATCCGTATCGACCCATCCTTCTTCAGCACAAAAAGTACCGGACCACCCCACAGAGAAGAACTAGATCTGATAAATCCCTTGTCCTGAAGCTCATCCACTTGCTTCTTCAACTCTATCAGCTCACTGTTGCTGACTCTATAGACGTGCTGGGATATCGGCTCCGCGCCTGGCACCAAGTCTATAGAGAACTCCACATCTCTGTCCGGAGGTAACCCTGGCAACTCCTCCGGAAAGACATCCATGTACTCCTCTATCAGTGGATGTAGCGACCTTGGCTCTACCACCAGGGCTCCGCAGAAGACTCCCTCGGTCTGCTCCGCTGCTCCTCTGGCAAACTGAAACTCTGGCTCACCTGGCGGACTAAACAAAACTCTGCCTCCACGACAATCTATACTAGCACAATGCGTACTCAACCAATTCATCCCGAATACAATATCGTAGCTCGGAAGTGGCATTACGAGTAGGCACACACTCAACTCTCGGCCTCCCAAGGTAACTCTCCGATCTCTGCAGACATCACTGACTAGGATGATACCACCCCCGGTCGTGATGTTGCAGAGTCTAGCTAAAGGTTCAGCAACAAGATGGTGTCTAACAGCAAAAGATACAGACACAAAAGCTATGGGAAGCACCGGAATCAAATAAAGCAAGTGCTGGAATGGAATCAAGAAGAACACAGATCAAAGAAGTCAATATAGTGTAAGAAACGATGTCATCAAAGAAGGACAGTAATATTACAAAAGAAAATAATTTCAGAAAAATTAAGATAGCAAGAGAAATCAGGAAGGGTCCTAGTTGTGATTGAGCACACTCTCTCTCAGCCTATATCCTATATCCTATTGCAGGTAAACCTAAAAATTAGACCTGCATGGGCCGCCACCAAAAATGTGTCACGACCCGCACCCAAAAATCGGGCATGAGTCGTGGGTACGTCCAGCCTACGCTGCAGAATCGGCGGTAGAACGCTGTAAGGTCCGTTCTAGGTCAACCAACTATCTATATATCTTACAGAAAAATCTGCCATGACCTCTCCAAAAAGGAGGGCAACCACACAATATATATATAAATAATCCTCTCCAAAAGGAGGGCAATCACGCAATATATATATATATATATATATATATATATATATATGAACTCTCAATCACAAAATCTAGGGGAAGAATAAAAGCACGATATGATATCAACAAAGAAACAGAACCAAGAGAGCAAGACAATATCCAAAAATATACAGTCAAAGGCCATAATAGCTACAACATCTCACAGCATCAAAAAAATAAGTACAATCATCCAGAAAATAACAACTGGAAACAACCCAGAAAACCCACCTAGCTAACTAGGGTGCTATAGGCGTCTCCTCGGCGCACTCCTCCTCAGTCTCGGGGTCACAGCACTCGTCAACACCCGGCCCGTAGAACGTCGGGCAATAGTCCTCAGGATCCTCTGGAAAAAATATGCCCAGTCAGGACTGGAGCGAAGTACATAACTCTGAAAGCAACTCCAAATACATGGTAAGGTATATATGACGAGCAATAGAAAAGTATACAAGATGCACAGGAAATAAATATATGCTGGAGCACAATAAGTAGCTGCAAGTAAACTGGAGAACAATACAAGTAGAGAAGTAACTGCAGGTGAGAAACATGAATACTAGCTAAGTGCCTTGAGCACAAGTTCGTTATGTGATCGGCTTAGGTTGCACATGAAAAATACTACGATAACTCTGTTATGCGTGAGTTACATAACCGACATACACATGAATACTGTTTGGCTTTGATCACATAACCAACTCCTACTCCCCTCCCCCACTAATACCATTGGATCCAACCATAACACGCTACGTACATGATAATAGCTCGTGCACATGAAGGCGAGAGCACAAGAAGCACATGATAGCACATGAGAATCAATACCCGAAGCACATGATGAAATACACGTGATAGAGTACCCACTAAACATGGTAAGGGGGATAGCATCTCATAACGGGATCCACTAGTACCAGCTCATGTAATAATGTGTCAGAATCAAGTATCACAGTTCTAGAACAGGTGATATAAACGCTATCATGAAATAAAAACTATCAGAGGTAGGTACTCGCCTGATGTCCTGAGCGACTGATGAGGATCGAGATCCGGACCGGTGTCACAAGAACCTAATACGAAAAGCAGAATTAAACAGGGTTCTAAAGATTTAAACTGATATAAAATAATTAAAAACAGGCTTCTAGGGCTATTCTAGGTCGAACGGGTCAAACCGGTGAAAATCGGGTCAAAAGTCAACCCGGGGTCCAAAAAGTCAACTCTAGGTCAAAATTTGGTCAAACATTGACTTTTATGGTCAACTAGGACAATTATGGTCAAAGCTAGGTCAAACTAGGGTGCCCCTGAAATTCTAGGTCAAACCGAGCTCATTAAGCTACTAAACTCACAAACTCGCCTAATCGAGATACCGGGATACCCTCGGTATCCGATACCTCGCCCTAGGCCACGCACCCCGCCTAAACCCGCTAAAACCTACGCTAGCACGTGTAAATATATATACATAAGCATATAAAAATTACTCCAATATATTTCCTAGGCTAATGCTCAAATACCCCGCTCGAAACTCAATACCTTGGATATCTCAAGGTATTGAGATACCTCGGTATCTCAAGTTATTGAGATACCGCTCTCAAACCCCTCTAACTTGCTATTAGGCTAATAAATATATACCTAGTTATTAATCTAGGCTAGAAAATATATCTATCTATCATATATTTACATATCTAAGTATCTATATACCTATATATATAGATATCCACACACATATACATATACCCATATACCTTACCTATACATATATATATAACTATAGGTATATAGATATCTATACAATTAGATAGATAACTACCTATCTATACATAGATATTTCTATCTATTACCTATCTATCATACTATCTATTTAGCTATCTATCTATTATACTAACTAATAGCTATCTACCTATTTATCTAGGTAACTATCTATCTATCTATCTATCTAACTATCTAATCTTATTACCTATTTATCTATCAACTACTAATCTATCTATCTATTAAACCCTCAAACTCACTCACCCTCGCTTCTACCTAGCTAACTACCCAAGCCTCGCTGCTCCTCGCTGCGAATGCTACTGCTCATGCTTGCATTATTGCTGCTGCTGCCCTGCATATTGCTGCTGTCGCTGCTACATAATGCTGCTGCCCCTTCTGCTGCTACTGCTGGGCTGTTCTCCCCCCCCCCTCCTACTCACAAACACACACACATACACACACACACCTATATACATATATATATCACTATATATATATATATATATATATATATATATATATATATATATATATATATATATATATATATATATACTCTAACACACACACTAACACACTCACAAACACTAATACACACACACACTTAAACACATATCAACACACACACATATAAATATATACATAGCTATATATATATATATATATATATATATATATATATATATATATATATATATATATATATATATACACTAACACCCAAACACCACACAACGCACACAACACACAAACAACACGCCCCACTCACGCCCAACGACCCCGACACTCACAAACACCCAAAAATATATAAAATATAACTCAAGAACTCTAGCACACACTCCCCGATACTAACCCAATGCGCGCACAAGCCCGAAACTAGGAAACCAAGTCGAAATGGCCGTTCGGTCATTTCGACGAACACGCGGTGTGCGGTTCGGAAAACCTCCTGAAACGCACACCAAACGAACTCAAAATCGGCCCAAAATTTACCCATGGGTTCTAAACGATGCCTAAATCCTAGAAAAAATACTACCGTATCGATTCTAGGCCCGTGGCGGAAACGCATACGCACTTAGAATCAGCGACGACGAAAAACCCCAAACTCGCCCGAAATGCCCGTTTCTCCGCGACACGGCTTCCCGTGTCCAAACGGAGACACGCACTCACCCTCAAGACACCCGACAATGTCTACCTAGGTCCGTCTAACCTAGGGCATCACCCAAAATTGGGCCAAATTTGGATTCCACCCAAAATTGACACAAAACCTAATGTCAAAGTCTCCAAACTCAACCAAACTAGTTCCAACTTCCTCCCACGGGTAGGCTTAGGGTCTAGGAAGGTTCTAAACCACTAATTACACTATATACGAGTAATTAGCAAGGAGAAAGTTAGGGTTTACCTCTTGGGAGTTGAAATCCCAAGGCCAAAGTCTCCGATCTACTTGAAATCACCTCCCTCAAGCTCCAAGCCTCCAAATCTAGTCTCCACACTAAATCTAGGCTCCACACACCTAGGTTAGGAAAAATGCAAAGTTAGGGTTCACATAAAGAAGAAGCAATGGAAGAAAGAAGGAAGAAAAAGGAAGGGGAACTTACTTGGAAGAAGGAAGGAAGAAGAAAGAAGAAGTGGAGAAGAAGAAGTGGAAAAGGGGGATGGGGCTGCTGTGCTTGCTGTGATCGGGTGGGGGGCTGTGGTTAGGGGCCGGCCACTCCAAATATAGGTCACATAAAGTCTCCAAATGACCAAAATGCCCTCCTAACTTGGGTTTTGGGTTTCGGGGTTCCAAAAGCACTCAAACTAACTCCAAATCTCTCCAACTAACCCACTAAAAATATAATAAATATTTCTAAGCCCCAAAATAATCCTTACAAGGGTGTGGGCTGGGTCGAACATGGGTCCACTAGGGTCTGACATGGGTCCAGGCTAGCCAAAACCCTAAAACAATCAATTAAAATATAATACAACCACTAAATAAATATAAATATAATTAATTAAATACAATTCACAATTTACCAAATAAAAATAAAAAAAACCCTATTTTCTAGAATCGGGTAGTGACACTTATTCTAGGAACGTTGGTGATGTTTATTTCAGCATTCGGAGACGTTTATTCTAAGGTCGTAGTTTCTGACTCTTGGTGTTTGACATCTGGATATTATACCCTACAGCTCTCTTGACAGGCAAATATACCTTGCCTTGTTGTACTATTTAAATTTTATATTATTATTTGCATGTTTATATTATAAAACTGTGCGCGTCCGAGAGAGACTCGGGTGCAGTCAACAGAGGCGTTGACGTTAGGACTTGTGTCTGACCTAGTGTCTAGTAGACCCACCTAAAGTTGTGGAGTTATCGGTATGACTCTCCAGGCCTTGACACGTATTATTATACGCCATAGAGTGAGTTCATGTAGGGACGCGTGCCTCATACTCGACTGACCATCGGTGTGAGCAACACGTGTAACGGTATTTAGCTTAGTGTTTATTTCTTTAGAGACTTGCATTATAGTACGAGATGTCCACGTCGTGTTCACAACTTGTATATCTATATTGGGCGGGGAGGACGACTTGTAGGCGTATGGGACACCCACTTCCTCTATGCATATTCCACACTCGACGGAGTGCTATGGACGTTATATTCTATGCAGATTCTACGTTCTTCGGAGCGCTATGGACGTTATATACTATACAGATTCTCCGTTCTTCAGAGCGGTAGGACGTTATTACATTATAGTGTGCCCTTGTATTGGGGGTATATGTGGCATATACTAGTCAGTCATGCCGATTGGTGAATTAAGTCAGCATATGTCTAGCCTACACTTTCCCATACACTCAAGTTTTCCTCAAGTTGTATTTCACTTAGATGGTTAGGTCACCCTTGAGTTTTTATAATATTTACTTTATGGCATACTTTTATGTATCTTGTTATGTCCCTCTGAGGACCTGGTCCCTTTCCAGATGTAGATGTTCATGAGTATTCGCAGGAGCGCAGATCCGGACATGCTACTTATATTTTCGAGGAGGTCTTCTCTTCAAGCCTCGTGATTATTAGATGTTGTACTTATATGTTATTTATCTTGTTCATTTTATATTCTAGTTTGGCAGTGAATTTGTTTCCATCCGACTGTCATCTTTAGATACTATATTGAGATCTAGTTACCTAGTTATTGGTTATTCATTTATATTTGATTTATGTGGATGAGATTTAGATTATACCCTGTGACTTGTGATAGTTTTACCATTTGTGAATTATTGTTCATTATACAGCGTACGCATGTATTATGGTTTCCATATATTGGAGTTTCCATATACATGCGGCTGGCATGCTTATGTGTCCTAGTCCTACGTATTTTGGGACTGGGGCATGACATATTTTTAGTGGTGGCCCATGCAGGTCCAGAGCATATTGTCTCGGTTACGTTACTGTACCGAGCAAGCCTGCACCTAGGATTAGAGTATAGGATCTCATCCACAATTGACTATGATTCACTTTCCTTCCAAATCTATTCTATTTGAATAATTGCATCCTGCTTGATTCATGTGCTTTCCTATTAATTCCTAAAGTATAGCCCCCTCCTAGAATATATAAGTCCCTGTTGTTACATGATAAGTAGGGTAACCTTCCTATTAAGAATACGACTAGAATATTGACATACCACTAAGTTTAGAAGATCTAGTAAACCCTAGCATTCCTTAACTATAGATTGGTTTACCATTATCCCTTGAGATAATTATGAGGACTTGAGATAGTATAAACACTACTAGAGCCAATTAGAAATTTGACCACAATATTTGACCCTAGCATGAAGGAACCAATAGAGACCCAAAATTTAACAATTGGACTAAACCTAACTTCATAGTGAGATAATATTAGAACTATGAACTTGGATCATTGTCTTAGTATTAGTAGACAACACCTAAGGAAACCTAGAGGAATGGATCTAACTTTTCCCTTGATCATACCTCGAAAATACATATTAGCATACCACCTCACCTTAGGAAAACCATGATCTTATCTAGAGTCTGCCTAATTTTTTATTTTATATCTCGTTCTCTGTAACCTTAGCACTCGCTAATTGTGCGACGACTGATTATGCTTTTACTTTCTTTTCTTTCGACTCGTGCCACTTGACACCTCTGATTATAGACCAAGTAATTTTATCCTATGTTAGATATATAGTTACTAAGGTTATAGTTGTAATCTTGAATTTTGAATTTCTGTGCTTGGTAATTAGAATTTGATAGTTTTGAGTTATTCTGGTAGATTGTAACTTGATGATTACCCTTAGTTTTAAATCGCGTAATTCGTATCCATAACCTAATATAGGCATATCCTCTTTTTTACTTAAGAACCAGTAGCTCTTCCATTCCTACTATTGCCACTTGTTTTATGAGCACTATGATTAAAATTTAAGGTGACCATTACCTATATAATGCAATATGATACCCTAGCGAGTACCAAGCTCTTTACCACATATACCCCAATAAGAGTTCATACTTTATTTATAAGAACAAGATTATTTTATAGATTCCCTTAAGACTGTCACAGTATTAGTTTATTATCGGGATAGTATACCTCACAACCTAGTGACACATAGACCTCTTGACTCATTAATGTAGTGTAACTGAATGACATTAACTGTATGCTAGCATAAGAAGTTATTGTTTATCCAAATTGTAAGAACTTAGAGGCCCATACCCCTATTTGGTCGACTAGCGACTTAGACAAGGAGTTAGTATGACAACTGTAGAGATTGTAGAGTCTTAAGTTTGTATCTTGTTTGGTTTTGTGAACTTGAATTATTCTCGTAACTCCTTTCATCATAATCCAACGTATTTATATTTCTAAAAACTACCGTGACTTATGCTATATTATAGTCTAGTTTTGCAAGCTTATTCCTTATCAAGCTTGTTCACAACATATGTATTATTGGACGCGTACACTAATACATTTCAGAATCAGTGTACTATGGTCTGATCAACCATAGTGCGCTTGGTTCGCCTTTCGCATAACTACTTTACTTGGATTGAGATACATAATGATTAGTAGACGAATGTACTTGCCCTCTAGATATGTCTGAGCATATCGTATCCGTTACCTAACTATACTGATATGAACATGTAAATAGGAATTTATCAAAATAGGATTTCAATCCACAACTGCCTTGATAATTCCCATTGAATTCTTTAAACGTCTTGATCCCCATACTTCTATTCTATAACCCCCCCCCTTGAACTCTTTATTATTGTTATTCGTCTTCCCTTATTTCGGAAAGACGAAACCTCGTGCTTAGTATAAATTGATATATAGGTAGTACAAGAGATACCCATAGGCCAATCGCATTATTTGGTGACTATCTTTTATAATTGATTAAGGGCATATCATATGCGATATAATTGGTGTTAAAATTTTTGAGGATTGAATAACATGATTAAATAATTTGAGGAAGATTTCTTAAATGTATAGCCTTATATGACAGATGGGTGAATTCTAAGTTGGGTAGAAGTCGCATTGTTAACATGAGAGGAATCCTTTTAGATTATGATCAAGTAGGATTAGATTGAGAGATTGAGCCATTTTAAATATGGAGAATTTTAGAAGATGGAGTTAGAGGATGAGTATTTAATAAATTTTAAAATCTGGATAGTGAGGACCAAGTATTTATACTTTGAGCACATGATTTAAAGTTTGAATGTTGAAGATTGAATCATCGATTTAAACCTTGAGGATGAATATAATGCTAGGCTTGAACAATGGGTGAAGTAGATATAAAATTTTACAATTTGATGATTTAAATTAAAAGTTAAAATTTGATGGTTAGATTACCTACTTAAAATATTGAGGATGTGAATTGAATTTAAAATTTTGAAGGATACAAAATTTACAAGGGAAGATAGGAACAATATTGGATTAAAATTATTTTCTTCTAAAGGAGATTATGATAGTTGGAGATCGTAATATGAAAAGTGAGGTAGGTTATTTAAAACTTGAAGATGTTATATAGATTTAATTTAAATTTGGATATAGATAGTTTGAAAAAGTGAGAAGAGATTACAATAGGTTAAAATTTGATTGGAACAGTGATTATCTTAACCTTGAAGTGATTGCGATGGATTAGAATATATTTTAAATCTTGGAAGAGATTGTGATTGACTTGCCTTATAGGCGAACATGAAGGAATTAACAAATTATGCCTTATTTTAATTTCGAGGATGAAATTATTTTTAAGTTGATTAGATTGTAAACTCTCTCACCCCAAAATTTAGCCTACTTGGTTAGATGGAAAAACTAGGGCTAGTTGGTATCCAATTGGAAATAGGACACGATATTTTTTTAATTTTTGTAATAAATAGATCACTTAGCGCACCTTACCATTGCATCGATAATTGGAGCACTTAACTAGTCATTGCCTTCCTACAAATTCCACACCCTTGTCCTAGACATGTCCGCCTTCTATTCTGACATTTGTGTAACTTATAATTGAGCTCCTTTGTGCTACATTTTAGTCGCACAATATTCGTCACAGATGTTATTTTTTTATCCTAAATAATACGATCTTGTATCCTTGTGCGTTCCAATTTAAATTGGATACACAATTTTGACCCGCTTCGTATTAATCCAATTTCCACCTTTGTGCAACTTTCCAATTGTTGGGCGTTTTTATGCAAAAGTGCATTGGGGTGCCCACACCATTGGACATGACACATGAAAAAACCTATTTTTCGTTCATATAATTTTTCTCCATGATTTTTTTGGAATGTGCAACGCGCAACATCGCCCCTCATTTAAACCTAGCCTTGCATTTTAAATAATGCAAATCTTATACCAACCTTGACTTTCTACCGTGGCGTAGTTTTAATTTCGAGGACGAAATTTTTATAAGTTGGGTAGAATGTAAAACCCCTAAATCCTAAAACCCATATTTATTCTTTTTATTATTATTAATTGAATTATAGTAATTACGAGCAAATTAGGAGAAATAAAATTTATTTAATTTTTATTTTTAGGTGTTTGTACATTTAGGGGATTTATGGAGCCATTAGGAATTTTTCCTAATTTATTCCATGTAGGAGACCCTTTGGACAGTTGCTAGCCTAATGGTGTGCACAAATAATTTTCTAGAATTTTCTAGGTATATATATGTATATATATAATTATATATATAAGTATATATTAGTTAATTAGAACAAGAGTAAGAAAAAGAAAAAAAAGAAAAAAAAAGAAAGGATAATGTGTTTGGATCCTTAATGGATCCAAACCCAAACCCATAAATTCTCAAACCCAAACTCATTTTCCAAACCAAAACCAAAAGTAGAAACAGCAGCAGCAACTAAAGTAAGTAAGAAAGAAATAAAGAAAGAAAGAAAGAAAATAAGAAACCGTAGCAGCAGCGGTTTGGGAGACCCCCCCCCCCCTCGTCGACTCTCTCTCTCTCCCTATATATATATATATATATATATGTAATCCACTCTCCCAAGCCCTAACCCTAATCCTCCCTCTCCACCTCAACGCCGCCGCCGCGCCACCGGAGCCCGCCGCCGACCACCCCAGGCCCGGGGCCATGCGCCGGAGCCGCCGGCCGCACATCGCTACGCCGCACGCGCGAGACAAACTGATGAACAGCGTACCTGTGTTCATGTCCAATTTCCCGTCTTCTCGCTCGACCAAACTTGACCCTGTCTTCACCGGTATGATCCTCACCTATCCTCCTTCCATATTTGTATGTTAGTTTATCTCGAAACAGCGTGCCAACCTAGGTAAAAATCGACGTCGAATCGAAGAAAAATGACCACTTTCTAAATTCTAGAAACTATGTTGCAACCACCCCTATTCTCGGACTCGTATCTCCCACCACAGAGATCCGAATCCGGTTTTTTTTATTGGTATGCGAAGACCACCTAACCTAGTTTATTTTCTGTCAAATACAATATTTTATTTGTTGTTGTATGTTAAAATAAAATAGGTAGAAAAAACCCAAAAAAGTTACTTTTTCCAAATTCCAAATTGTGAAACGAAGTGCGCCCCGCCAAACGGGACCGCCCCGCTGTGTACCAAGTGTACCAAAAGGTGCGCGCAGTATACCCGGACGTGTGAGATTTCGCGGAAACTGATTTGGACGCGTGTGCGCGTCGGTATCAACATGTATCTGCAAAAAATTTCCAGTGTCGCAATATGTATCAGAATGCGACAAAATTTATGCCACTGGACTCGTGGTATCACGCCGGTCCTGTGACCCAATTTTCACGCAATTCTGAGATAGTTGACCAAGTCGCTAATTGGCGGGCCCCATAGTTGACTTTTTGGGTAAAATTGTGTTCGGCTCATCGGAATTCACATATGGACATACTGTTGGGTTCGTATTGACATTTAGAGTTGTTTGACCTATAATTTGTCCCATTTAGAGACCTTTATCCTTGGCACACTTTTAGGTGCAAGGTGGCCCACATGTGGCGCCCGTTTTGACCCAAAATTATCGTTTTGCCCCTGTGTCCAAATTGGACGAAAGGGAAGTGCTTTCTAGCTATTTTGCTTATTCTGGAAACGTTGGTGATGTTTATTTTAGCATTTGAAGACGTTCATTCTAAGGCCGTAGTTTCTGACTCTTGGTGTTTGACATCTGGATATTATACCCTGCAGCTCTCTTGCCAGGCAAGTATACCTTGCCTTGTTGTACTGTTTAAATTCTATATTATTATTTGCATGTTTATATTATAAAACTGTGCGCGTCCGAGAGAGACTCAGGTGCATTCAACGGAGGCGTTGACGTTAGGACTTGTGTCTGACCTAGTGTCTAATAGACCCACCTAAAGTTGTGGAGTTATCGATATGACTTCCCAGGCCTTGACACGTATCATTACACGCCACAGAGTGAGTTCATGTAGGGACACGTGCCTCATACTCGACTGGCCATCGGTGTGAGCAATACGTGTAACGGTATTTAGCTTAGTGTTTATTTCTTTAGAGACTTGCATTATAGTACGAGATGTCCACGTCGTGTTCACGACTTGTATATCTACATTGGGCGGGAAGGATGACTTGTAGGCGTATGGGACACCCACTTCCTCTATGCAGATTCCACACTCGACGGAGTGCTATGGATGTTATATTCTATGCAGATTCCACGTTCTTCGGAGCGCTATGGACGTTATATACTATGCAGATTCCCCGTTCTTCGGAGTGGTAGGACGTTATTACATTATAGTGTGCCCTTGTATTGGGGGTATATATGGCATATACTAGCCAGTCATGCCGATTGGTGAATTACGTCAGCATATGTCTAGCCTACACTTTCCCATACACTCAAGTTTTTCTCAAGTTTTATTTCACTTAGATGGTTAGGTCACCCTTGAGTTTTTACAATATTTACTTTATGGCATGCTTTTATGTATCTTGTTATGTCCCTCTGAGGACCTGGTCCCTTTCCAGATGTAGATGTTCATGAGTATTCGCAGGAGCGCAGATCCGGACAAGCTACTTATATTTCCGAGGAGGTCTTCTCTTCGAGCCTCGTGATTGTTAGATGTTGTACTTATATGGTATTTATCTTGTTCATTTTATATTCTAGTTCGGCAGTTGATTTGTTTCCATTTTCCATCCGACTGTCATCTTTAGATACTATATTAAGATCTAGTTACCTGGTTATTCATTTATATTTGATTTATGTGGATGAGATTTAGATTATATCATGTGACTTGTGATAGTTTTACCACTTATGAATTATTGTTCATTATACAACGTACGCATGTATTATGGTTTCCATATATTGGAGTTGCCATATACATGCGGCTGGCATGCTTACGTGTCCTAGTCCTACGTATTTTGGGACTGGGGCGTGACAGTCTCTCTCCTTTACGTCTTGGATCACTTATACTATTACTTCCATATGCTTTTTTATCCATATTAACTGATACACCAATCTAATTTTATCACACAGGGTACTTACTGTTACTAGCACATTACTCAACTAATCCCTGATATAGAAACACTAACACTATTGATATAGTAACATTAGCTTCCTAACTATACAATATATGCACTTAACATTCTAGGATACTAGCTTCATCATTAGATCACCTCATCACACTCACTAGAACTCATGATCACTTGCACTAGTTATTAACTTCTATAATACACATGTTTTACTTCACTCTCAAAGGCAGGCACATTATTCCATATCTCTATTGATGTATATGTATCTCTCCTTAAACCTTTTACAGACGGATACACTAATCAGTGATACACTATATATCTTCCATGACCAATCTTGATATTTCTCAACCCATGACATACTATTAAAATTTTAGGCTTCCACTTGCATGAACTTCCACACTGACACTCATCACCCACTGTGCATCCTGTACACAATTTTTAGACACTTCTCGCACCTATTATTTCTAACACATCACTAGCCTCAATATTAGGTGATATACCCATCACTAGTCATATACTATGGTACACTCCTATCTACTCACATCAATGCTCTACTTTACTTGTAACACAAGTCTTACTACTTAAGTACAATACATTCTTATTCCCACACACTCTCTCTATACCTATTGGTACCACTCTACTATAGCACACTCATTAATACCCTTTATGCATATACATTTCTTTACTCTTGACATACCCAAGTATCAACCACCTAATTGAATATTATGCTCCATTAATTTCTAACATAATTTCCTGATACTTAATTGTTACATGTCTTACCCAACTACCTAAATTTATGACTATCTAGAGCATGCATGCTGACTCTGATACTAACTCCTGGAACCACCACTGATACTTTTTACTCTCCCTTCTACCATTAGTACCGACACTAACTATAATGACACCTATCATAAAACTATTGCTACAAGGTACTACGCTATGGGTTATCTCTAGATTGATGCCTATTGCTCACATGCCCAACCAAGAACCACTTACAGACTCACAAGCCACACTCCCAACAGTCAATACTGATACTCAATATATAGACCTAATTGTAATTCACCAATTATCATACTAACAAGGAACCCTAATGGAATGAAGCTCTATAAGGAACTGGACTAAAGAACTGAAGGTATTTCTACTGCTAAGCTAAAGAATGATGGAACAAAGTCTTATAATAACATGAGTGGAAAAGTATTGAGATGACACCTTAAGAACCAATTTAAGATACAACCTGATAATCATACACATCTTTCGAAATTATGACACTCAGAATTCTCGTCATGCCAGTAAGCATGGCTGCGATAAACGATAGATTCCATAACTTAGGTATGCATTTCTATAATCATGTCGTCTAGAATCTTCGATGTGCCGACTAGAATAGCTGTGAGAAATTCTAAATTTCATAACTAAGATATGTACATTCGAAGTCAGGTCCCTACGTTTTTGCTACGCCGACTAATATGGCTGCGATAAACTCTAGGCTCCATAACCAAAGCAGACGTTTTACCTTTATCACTGTCCTCATCAACATATGTCATCAGATGATACCGTAATTTAGTCCGTAAAATTCATCTCGATATGAAATCAAACTCAACAATGAACACCAAGAATTAAATTTAATAACTGATCACCAAGAATCAAATTCAATAACAACAAGTGAGAATGGACGAAAACAAGGGAAAAGATTTGAATTGTAATTTATAATAATAATCTCAAGGGTCGTCCCAGGAATCTCTCAAGAAATTTATGATTAAGTATCCTCCCTCATCCTAGTATCTTATATCCTATATCATATCGCATGCTCGCAGTAGTACAACTAAACCATTGCACTACCACGACATCGCACAACTTGTGAATCCTGACCTACATGGGCCACCACTAAAAATATGTCACGATCCGCATCCGGTGTAGGGATGCAAGTAGTAAACAACGCCCAGCCTACGCTGCAGCATCGGCGGTAGAACGTTGTCTTGGTCAACTATACTATCTAATTATCTAAAAATAATGCATAATCCTCCAATAATATCCCAACTCCAAGAAGAGAGAAATAAAACTTAATTCAACACAATACTCAATCATAATTCTATAGCACGATAAGATATCACTACCAGAAAAAGTCAAATTAGCGACGCCTAAAAACGTCGCTAAATAACAAAATATCGTCACTAATTTGGTTTAGCGACGTAATTAGCGACATTATAAAGTTGTCGGAAAAACCCAAGTCGCCAAAAAAAATGTCGCTAAACGTCGCTATACCGACGTTTTTAGCGACTTTACTGTGTCGCAAATTTTTGCGACGTTTAGCGACGCCAAGTCATTAAATAGCAACGTTTATTAAAGTCGCTAAACGTCGCTGATTAGCGACGTTTATAGCGACGTTACACCGACGTCTTTAATGACCTGGCTATACTGCCATGTCAGCAATTGGCGACGTATAGCGACGTCATTAGCGACGTATTTAGCAACTTTTTACAGCATCGCTAATTAGCGACGTATTTAGCGACGTAACTTAACGTCGCTAAACGTCGCTAAAAACGTCGCTAATTGTAAAAAAAATAAAAAAAATAGTGTCCAGAAGCAAACACCTTACCACAAACACCACATTGGTGATTCCCTACAGTTTTAGCCTTTCTACTGTGGACAACTGTCGGATCGACGACATCCAATGGGCTAGTAGTACTCTCGCCTCCTCTGCTACAGCATCCCCCTTTGAGCCTCTTGTGGCTCGCACGGTGCCCACCTAGAACCTGGTAGGAGTGGAAGCTCTTCTTGCAAGAGGCACACTTGTATCGGCTCTTCCCCAATCTAGCACCGTAACCATCTTTATCACACACACCAACATGATCCAATCTAGTCCTCCTCCTCCTCCATCTCCTCTTCTTGACACCATAAGAACCACCCTTCTTCGACTCCTCCTCGTCCGAATCACAGTAGAATTCGCCATCTTTGTAGCTGTTTGGCTTCTTCAACTCATTCCAATCCCTATCCTCCTCCAAGATTGCAGAATTCTTGTCCGATGACTCGGCAGGATTGGATCCCCAGTATCCGGCGTCTCTAGAGAGCATCATGAGACTAATGGCAACATCCTCCTGCTCATGCTCCTCTTGTCTAGATCAATCTTCGGTTAGCTTTTGTTGAATGCAAGATAACTATATAATCCAATTAAATTAAAGACCACAAGAAGCATTGTTGAAGTATCAATCCAATTAAATATGGATATGCAAGATAACTATATAATCCAATTAAATTAACTAAAAAATTACAGACCACAAGAAGCATCATACATCATGCCTATTGTTGAAGTATCAATAATTCATAATATACAATCGCATCCTAAATAATAATAAAAATAACTATACTACTGCGGATCTGCAGGAGGCTGACCACCGGCACGCTTGAAGGATAAGAACTCCTCATACTCGTCCCGTGGAATCGACACCGATGTCAATGGAGAAGGCAGTGACGTCGGTGGAGGCCGTGCCCGCTCCAAGTCTGCGAGTCGCTGGTTGTAAGAATCCAGGGTAGATAACAGCCTTGTACTGCTATGACCCATTGAATCCTGCATCCTCGTCAGCTTCTCGCCCATCGATAGCTGTAATGCCTGCAGCTCCATGATGTTGCGATCATTGGAGGCTCTAATATCATTTGTCAATTCCCGTAGCTCCGTCATACTGCGGTCGAGCATATCCAATCGTACGATGAGCATCGGATCGTCCGCCTGCGGCTGGGATCGAGACTGCTCCTCCATAATTTGCAGCAAGTCATCACGGAGAGACGCAATCTGACGGTCAACGGCCTCCTGGATGGCCTCCTGGACTCTAGCCGATGACTGCGAGGGCTGCGACTGCGAGGGGTGTGTAGAATACGCATCTGTCGGGGAGGTCCTAGATGACTGCGTCGCAACCAGGGCGCCATAGGAGCCCGTACCGTAGTACGTACCCCTCTGGAGACCACCAGCTGCGATCACCCACAGGTCGTCCGCCGACGGAGATGGAGCGGGCTGCGACGAAGTACCAGCCTCTCCAGGTGTAGGTGCACTAGCAGTCGTCCGCTCACGAAGCCTAAGATACTCGGCCTAAAAAAGGTTTGGAAACTCGATAATTGCCTAAGTTATATTAAAATAAACATAAAGTCAAGTAATACTTACATAGGTCTGTGAGGCCCTCTCATCAATGAGATTTCCGTCCTTGCGATGGGTGGCCAAGAAGACGGTCACCATATTTGTATCCTCACCCCTCTGTACCTGTTAAAAATATATTATTTATTACTAAACTTAAATATTTTTTCCAAGTACCATTTTATGGTACTTATATTAAAATAATATATTTTAAAAGAAAAAACATACCAAACGACGGAAATATTCCGTCATCGAAATCGAGCCACCATACCACTTGGCAGCATTCTGCCTAGCCGCCTTGGCCTTCTTAGACCTTTCCTTGTAGCTCGGATCGTCGAATCTAGCCCTCATCGCAGTCCACTGCTCAGGCGTGATCCAACCTTGGATCGGTTTTCCAGCATGATCACGAGCCTTCTGGTCATCCAGAGCATCTCGGATAAGCTTGGCGGCAACGGTAGGAAAGAGCCGCTCGATCAACTCGGCCCAGTGTGGAGGATAAAAATACGTTTGCTACAATAAATAATTCATTAAGTTAGCTTCACGAATATGCATAAATTAGAGGATTTATTTAATGTACTTTTACCTGGAAGTGCGCAAACCAGAACGCCTTCCTCTCCTTCGGAGCCTCAGAGTAGTTGATCCAAGGGCCACCGTAGTTGTTCCTCAGAAATTGGCCCAGGCGTCTCTGAACCGACGATGGACGATATCTATACAGAGATAATAATTTAGATTACTGAAAAAGTCAATATACGATGAATAAAGAGAAACACAAATATATACTAAACCATCTAATTGACTTACTTTGTACCGTCGGCCCAAATCTCTGTCCTCGTCTCCTCCGGAGGTGCGCATGGAGGATCTTGCTGATGCTGGGACAACATCGGCACGACCTCCTCGACATGCTCATCTGTCCCCATGGTTCCGTCAGCAGGAGGAACGCTGGACGAGGGTGTACTATCACGCCAGGAACTACTCGTCCCAACAGTCGGGTATGTGTGTGATCGATATACTGGAGTACTGGGTGACGATGATCCGGAACCAACAGTAGGCAGTACCAGAGTGGCACTCTGTCTACCTCGGGACCTGCCGAATCCTTCGTTTCGTCCTGTCATATCTGATAACAACATATGATGAATATAGAGAAACATAAATATATACTACATTCTACAGTCAAAATGTGATACATATCTCAAAGTATTATACAGTCAAAATATAATACATATATTCGTTAATGGGTACATCTACTTCGTCAATTTTCCAACCTTGATCTATATTCTACAGTCAAAATATAGTTACATTCTACATGCAATATTTTTTATTTTCAATCATCTTCAGAAAATTCATCTTGTTCGCCTTCGTCGTCCTGCTCTTCCTCTTCCTCGTCTTCACTTTCATCTACTTCGTCGTCCTCTTCGAATAATTCTATATCTTCTACATTATTACTCGTGTAATGAGTAACTTCCGTTGAGTCCACATCTACAATATTTGTTACAAGAGGTAGATCATCCTCCTGATAAGCTATTTCTTCAATGTCAAAGGTATTTCTAGCTTTAGTCTTGCATACTGCCCACCAATCCGACCTCGCTGTCCCCCGTCTAGGATAAGTTGTGAAGTACACGAGCTGAGCCTGACTTGATAGGACAAATGGTTTGTAGCCTTGATATCTACGCTTGTAGTTTATATCCATAAGGCCATGCTTGTCAATTTTCTAACCTTGATCTTGAATCGGATCGAACCATTCACACCTGAATAGCATGATATTAGCAGGTTCTGTGCCATAATTATATGTCAACTCCACAATCTCTCGTAAGATGCCAAAAAAAATCATTGCCCGGATTGACGTCTTTGTAGTTTGAAGATTTGATACACAAACCACTATTTTTCGTGGAATCAAGATCCAGAAAGCTGTCTCTGATAGGAGCATTTGTTGACTTGAACCTGAACCCATTCACACAGAAACTTGGCCATATTTTTACAGCAGTAATTGGTCCCTTGGCTAGAGTCCTAATAGATTCAGTCTCGGGTGATATTAGACGATCGACCTAAATACCAAAGTAGCGATAGTAAGTTATTTGTTTTGCAAGTGCAGAAATAAAAAGTAATTACCAAGCATCTTACATATATGCTTAACCAAGAAGAAAAATGGCATCTCATATCTTGTTCTACTTCTTCGTCTGTTATGTAGGGTCTAACCGACCTCAACTCATCATTATATGTACTGAAAAATAATGAAGCAACTGCTGATTAGTAGCATAATAGTATCTTATACTATTACATTGAGATGATGTAAACGTGGACGTATTAATTACTTACCCCTCTAGCTTCTCTACTTCATCCTCGTCGCAATTGAGTAATATATACAATTGAGCAGCCCTTAGCTCATCGTCATTCAAATATCTCTTCTTCATTTTTCCCGAAGGCTTTTCGGATGCATTGAATACTTTGAGTATTGCATCATTAGATTCCTGATATGCATCATCGTTTTTGGGAGCTTTCGTCCTATTAGTAGCAACATGGGGTTTGAAATATGTCGAGCAAAAGTTTGTAATCTCCTCGAGAACATAAGCTTCATAAATAGAGCCTTCAACCCGTGCCTTATTTTTTATCTTTCTCTTTAGGTGATTCAGATGGCGCTCGAAGGGGTACATCCACCGATAACCGACAGGACCACCAACACGTGCCTTATAGGAAAGATAAATTGGCAAATGCTCCATAGAGTCGAAGAATCCAGGAGGAAATACCTTCTCGAGCTTACATAGTGTTACCGCAATGTCCCTCTCTTGCTTTTCTAGACGATCGACGAGCAACTTAGTACAACAAAGATCTCTGAAGAATATGCTCAGCTCTGTCAATGGATCCCAAATGACCTGCGATAAGAATTCCCGAAATACAATCAGAATTAACCTCTCCATGAATACGTGACAATCGTGGCTCTTCATACCTACTAGTTTGTTCTCCTTGAGGTCGACGCATCTTCTCAAGTTCGACACATACCCGTCTGGAAATTTTAGATCCTGAATCCACCTATAAAGTCTACCTTTATCCTCTTTATCCAGTGAGAAAACTGACTTAGATTGCTTTAACTTTTCATTCCCCTCCTCTATCAAATGCAATGCAGGACGTCTACATATGTCTTCTAAGTCCAACCTGGCCTTCGGATTATCTTTCGTCTTCCCCTTTACATCCATTACAGTATTAATTATGTTATCAAACACATTCTTCTCGATATACATGACATCAAGGTTATGTCTGATCAGATTGGTGCTCCAATATGGCAGATCCCAGAATATACTCCTCTTCGTCCAGTTATGGGTGCGACCAAATCCGTCACACTTGTACCCCTTAGCAGGCTCTTCGATAGCACTTGGTAAATCTTTTACCTCTTCCTATATCGTGCATCCGGGCCACCTTGGCGGTGGATTGCCTTCTCCACAACTCCCGTACGAAAAGCATTCCGATTCCTCCGGTACGGATGATCCTTCGGCAAAAATTGTTGATGACAATCAAAGAAGCACGGTTTGCCTCCGTATTTCAAACGGAAAGCCTGAGAACGGTCCATGCAATACGGACATGAGGGGTGCTTGTCACTACCATATTTTAGGAAAAAGGGTATTTTAGTAATTTCCTATTTAAATAAATATTGTGCATGGTAAATAATTTTTGTTGTATTATTTAATTATTGTTGGATGTTATTTAATTATTTTGGACTTATTTTAGTAGACCCAACTAGTGTAGTTTGGACCCATGGACCAACATGAATTAAATAGTTAGACTTGGCCC
Source organism: Iris macrosiphon (assembly GCA_036927795.1). Taxonomy (NCBI): domain Eukaryota; kingdom Viridiplantae; phylum Streptophyta; class Magnoliopsida; order Asparagales; family Iridaceae; genus Iris; species Iris macrosiphon. Next base: position 56,627,270 of record JAYESA010000006.1, on the reverse strand, counting down.
ATTTAGAAAGCCCATAGTTAAGGAGATGGATTAAATTAATTAAGTGATTAGACTAGAAGCTTCCTTCCTTAATTATTTCTTCATGAGAGGCCCCAAGGGGTACATTGGACATTTAACAATTGCTTGGGGAAGGGGGCATGGCCGGCCTATATTAGAGGGGGGAAATTTCACTCTCCTCTCATTCTCATTCCAAATCTAGATCTAGAATTTTCCACTCCCAAATTCCCTACATTCCCATTCCAATTCCCCACCAAATTCATCCTAAATTCATCCCAAATTCTTCCCAATTTACCATTAGAAAGTTGAGAAGCAAGGATCTAGAAGGAGGAAGCAAGGATCTACAAAGAGGGGCAAGGATCTACAATTTGGAAGCAAGTTCATCTCAATTGGAGGTTTCATTGGGAATCTATCTCCCAATAGGTATAATTTAGTTTTTCCCATTAAAATAGCTTCTAAATCTGATATTTAATCATGTAAAATTAACCCATATGTATGTACTACCCATAGGACTTTGTTTTGTGTTCATAGGAGACCCATGGAGAAAGTTATGGTGCTTTTTGTGTCAATTTTGTTGGAATTCCGAATTTATATTTTGTTGTGTGTGTCAATTGATCCTATAGATCAATTGGGCATATGCTTATGTGTTTGGGGCTTGTGTCGTGTCCATATTTGGGTACTTGTGGTTCGTATCCCAACTATTTGGTGATACGTGTCATTTTGGGGGGTTTTCCTCCGACACGGGGCTTTGAACATGTCGTATTTTGACACGAACACATAGATCTACTTTTGATACTTTGATTTGTTCATAAATATTATTTGTGACTTGTTTGTGTCCTTCGGGGTGCAATTGGTTGTGTGTTGGACTCGTGTCGCATGCGTATCCTAAATCTAGTGGGATACGGTGTGAAACTTTCCAATTTGGTGTGTTTATGTGTAGATCTAATTATGTATGCTTTAAATTCTTCATTTATAATTAGTAAATATATATATATATATTATATTATTTTAGTGTATTTATTATGGTATTTATTGTAGCATAGATCTATAGATATTTCTATGTGTTCTAATGTGGTGTATAAATATATGTATGTAGCTTTCTTGCATACAATTATATATGTACTTATGTTAATAACATAAATTATACATAAATGTTTTATAAAATATATTTATGTGTTTAAATGTGTAATTATATTATTTATAATTATTATATATTTAATTATTAATGAATATATTTTTATGTGTGCTTCTAGCCATGTAAAATACGTACATTAATATGTGCATTGTGTTTTGTAACTAATAGTATTTAATTGTATATATATAAGTATATATATTTATCTAATTGTTTTTATATATATATTTTGATTTATATATAGATTTATATATATATTTTTTCTGTGTTTTTAGTGACAGTAGGTTTTGTGACAGAAAACTGTCATTATTTATGCGGGTCAACAGCAGCCGCTGTAGCAGTGGCGGCGGGTATTAATGACAAAGCCGCCACTGTCATTAATAACCCATGCAGTGGGCGGGATTTGCAGCAGCAGCGACGGACTTTTCAGCGACAGTTGAGAACTGTCACCAATAGGTGACAGCAGTGCAGTTTGCACAGCGGCTTTGGCGACGGTGGTTTCAGTGACAGTAGGAACTGTCACTAAAAGCCTATTTTATTTAATTTGTATTTTAGCTCACTGTTTTCAGTGACGATTTGACAGATTTAATTTATATATTATATATTATATTTGTATATATATATGTATATAGGTGTTTTTGTGAGGTATAATACTAATAATAATATATTATTTTATTTGGTTTGTATATACATTATTTAGAGTGTGCATTATTTGTATTATTAGTATACTTTGTGTGGGTATCTATTGGGATCTAATTTTGATTCCTAAATTGTTGTATTTTATTTATATAGATGTCTTGTGAGGTTGACCTTGGTTTGACCATGTTTGACTTTAGTTGACTTTAGAGTTGACCATAGTTGTATAGTTTGACTTGTTCTCTTTCCGGGACCTTGTATTAATGTGGTATTCTATATCTAGGTCTTCGAGGTACCGAGTCAGACATCTGTGAGACTGTTCTTTGGACTTCAGGCGAGTACATTCTCTGATAGTTTCTCATTTATGATATCCTCTATGTTCGTTGTATCTAGTGTAGATATACATGTTTCTCTTGACACTATGGTTACACGGATTGGTATATCCGGATCTTGTCATGAGATGTTATTCCTTGGTATATGGTGTATATGGTGCAAGTATTATTTCATTGGTTATCTTGTACATGTACAGACACCAATTTTTGGGAGGAGTCGCTCTCTTCTTGGGGAATCTAGTGCCATAGCATACCGTGGTTGGATCTATTATACCAGTTGGGGGTGGAGAGTATTAGTATAGATATGTGATCAAATCCCTATTGAATAAAGTATTGGTAAGCGAATAGTGTTGATCATGCACCGCACGTATGATTAGCCAGGCCGCATTGTATCTTGCCCAAGCCGATCACATGTTAAGCTAGTACTCACACACTTAGTTATTAGTATTATTATTTCATTGGCATATTGTTCATTATTGTATTTCTTTCCAGTATTTACTTATTGTCTATATATCTCTTGTATCTATTTTGTGCATCTTGTTTATCCACAGCTATTTACTATTACATAGTTTTTATCATGGATTAGAACTGCTGTTAGAGATGTACTCTGCTCCTTTCCTGACTGGATATATTTTTCCAGATGACACTGAGGAGTACCCTACCTATTATGGACCCCAGGATGTTGTGGGTTTAGATTCGGAGACCCTGGCTCAAGAGGGACTTATCCCAACTGAGACAGTTGACCCTGGAGTGTAGCTTTGTAGTATGGTAGTATTCTTTTGTACTGGATTTGTCTCCAACTTATTTTTGTTACTCTTCAGACTCATTGATGTATTATTTTAAACTCATGAGTTGTATGATGACTATTCTATTCTTATCTGATTCGTGCTCATTCTATCTTAGTTCTGTGATTGAGTATTCTATCATTTGGTGGTTCATTACTTTAGATAGACTATCTAGACAGCGTTCTACCGCCGATTCTGCGGCGTAGGCTGGGCGTTGTTTCCGACTAGTATCCTTACACCGGGTATGGGTCGTGACACGTTTTTGGTGGTGGCCCATGCAGGTCTAGCTTCACAAGTATGTGATGTCGTGGTAGTGCGACAACTTAGTTGTACTACTGCGAGCCTGCGATAGGATATAGGATATAGGCTGAGATACTCAATCACATCTAGGAAAATTCTTTTGATTCAACTATTCTCCTTTGGCATTGATACTTGATCCCTTAAACTGTCCTTTCCTTGATGTCTTACATCATGTGCCATATTGATTTCTCATTCCGTCTTTTTATGAGACATACTCGGAGATACTTGCGGAGGCACGCAAGGTTGAGCGGGATCTGGGTTTGAAGACCAAGAGAGACCGTGATTCTTTTCTGGGGGCCAACGGCAGTGCAGTATCTGCCAAACGTCCTCATTTCCAGTCCAGACCTTTCCAGCAGCCACAGCAGAACCAGACTCCAGCTAGAGCACCTTTTCACCAGGCACCTCAGCAGCAGAGACAGTTTCAGCAAGCTCCATACAACTTTTGCAAGAAGCCCGGCCACATCTGGGAAGTTTGCAGAAGGAGGCTAGGAGTTTGTTTGTATTGTGGTACTGAAGGGCATCAATCAAGGGAGTGTCCTCGTCGTGCAGTTCAGGGAGCAGCTCCAGCTCCGAGGACACAGACGAGACCACCTGCAGCACAGCCGAGGGGACCGCTTCCGACACAGCAGCAGCGTTTTGTCCAGCATCAATAGCAGGGAGGTGCTCGGCAGGGACGAGCGTTTGCTATGACCATCGAAGAGGAGGAACCCACCGGAGATGTCATCGCAGGTTCTATTCTTCTTGATTCCATTCCAGCTTTAGCTTTGTTTGATAGTGGTGCTTCCCATAGTTTTGTATCTGTTTCTTTTGCTCTGAAGCATGGTTTGGTAGCTGAGTCTTTGCTTAGGACTTGCAAGATCATGACCGGGGTAGGCATTATCCTGGTTAATGATATTTGCAAGGATCGGAGAGTTACTCTGGGAGGCTTGGAGTTGAGTGCGTGTCTACTTGTAATGCCACTTCCGAGCTACGACATTGTACTTGGGATAGATTGGTTGAGTAGGCACCGTGCTAGCATAGACTGTAGAGGAGGTAGAGTTTTATTTGGTTCGCCAGGAGTGCCAGAGTTCGAGTTTGCTAGAGGAGCTGCGGAGCAGGGAAAAGGCATTATTTGTGGAGCTATGGTGGAAGACAAGGAGTTGTCGCATCCCTTGATAGCAGAATTCTTGGATGTGTTTCCTGAAGAATTGCCAGGATTGCCACCAGATCGAGATATTGAATTTTTTATAGACTTGGTGCCAGGTGCAGAACTAATTTTGTAACATGTCTATAGAGTAAACAACAGCGAGCTGGTCGAGTTGAAGAAGCAGGTGGACGAATTGCAGGATAAGGGGTTTATCAGATCGAGTTCTTCACCATGGGGAGCCCCGGTATTGTTTGTACCAAAGAAGGATGGATCGGTGCGTATGTGCATTGATTACAGGGCTTTGAATAATCTCACTATCAAGAATAAGTATCCTTTGCCACGGATTGATGATCTGTTTGATCAGTTGAGTGGTGCGAAGGTATTTTCTAAGATAGATTTGAGATCAGGCTACCATCAGGTGAAGGTGAAGCCGGAGGACATACCGAAGACTGCTTTTAGAACTCGATATGGTCAGTTCGAGTTTATGGTGATGTCGTTTGGTTTGACTAATGCACCGACAGTATTTATGAACTTGATGAACAAGGTGTTCCACCAGTACCTTGACAAATTTGTGGTGGTGTTCATCGACGATATACTCATATACTCGAGGACACCAGAGGAGTATGAGGAGCATTTGAGGATTATGTTGGATGTGCTGAGGAAGGAGAAATTGTATGGGAAGTTGTCCAAATATGAGTTTTTCTTGGACAAGGTAGAATTTTTGGGGCATGTTGTGACTGGTGATGGTATTACAGTGGATCCGAAGAAGATTTCAGCAGTAGAATCTTGGAAGACTCCGAGTTCGGTAGCAGAGATCAGGAGTTTCTTGGGATTGGCAGGCTATTACAGGAAGTTTATGCAAGATTATTCGAGGATTGCCGAGCCGATGACCAGACTCACAAGGAAGGATATGGAGTTTGTTTGGACGGAGGATTGCCAGGTTGCTTTTGAAGAGTTGAAGAAGAGGTTAACGTCTGCTCCTATTTTGACGTTGCCATCAGGGTCCGGAGGTTTTACTATTTATAGTGATGCATCGGGGAAGGGTTTAGGTTGTGTTCTTTAGCAGCATGGGAAAGTGATTGCCTATGCATCCAGGTAATTGCGTCCTCATGAAAAGAACTATCCTACCCATGATTTGGAGTTGGCAGCTGTCATATTCGCCCTGAAGTTGTGGAAATATTATTTGTACGGAGAGCGTGTGGAGATCTTCACATACCACAAAAGCTTGAAGTACGTTTTCACGCAAAAGGAGTTGAACATGAGGCAGCGTCGATGGTTGGAACTGATGAAGGATTTTGATATCTCTTTGCAATATCATCCTGGGAAAGCCAATGTAGTTGCCGATGCTTTGAGCAGGTATCTGGTAGCTATGTTCTTGACGCAGGATCGATATTTGTTGGAGGACTTGGAGAGCTTGGGCATTGAGGTGATTGTTCCTGGTGGTGCTATGCAGATGTGGGGACTGCAGATACACTCAGATTTGATAGACAGGATCAAGGCAGCATAGTATGATGACGTATCTTTGAGGAGTATCAGAGCTCAGGTGAGAGCAGGATTGGAGGATGATTTTACTATTATAGAGGATGGATCTTTGAGGCATGGAGTTAGATTGTGTGTGCCTAGTGGGGAGTTGCGTAAGAAGGTGTTGCAGGAAGCGCATCGCTCTCAGTATTCCATACATCCAGGTGCTAACAAGATGTACCGGGATATGCGAGAGAGTGTGTGGTGGTATGGCATGAAGAGGGAAGTGGCACAGTTTGTATCCAGATGCTTAGTGTGCCAACAGGTGAAAGCCGAGAGGCAAAGGCCAGGAGGTTTACTTCAGCCATTACCCATTCCAGAGTGGAAGTGGGAACACATTACTATGGATTTTGTGTCCGGACTTCCACGATCTCCAGGAGGAAAAGACGCGATTTGGGTCATTGTTGATAGGTTGACCAAGTGGGCCCACTTTTTGCCTTTCAAGGTGGGTTTGTCTACGGAGAAGCTGGCAGAGATATATGTGAGACAGATCGTTAGGATACATGGAGTTCCCGTCAGCATAGTCTCAGATCGGAATAGTCGTTTCACTTCTCATTTCTGGAGGAGTTTACAGGAGAGTTTGGGCACTCAGCTCAAATTCAGTACTGCATATCATCCCCAGATAGATGGGCAGTCTGAGCGGACTATCCAGACTCTCGAGGATATGTTGCGCACTTGTGTACTAGATTTCGGGGGTTCTTGGGAGGACCATCTCCATTTGGTAGAGTTTGCTTACAACAACAGTTACCAGGCCAGTATAGAGATGTCACCTTTTGAAGCTCTATATGGTCGGAGGTATCGTACTCCTTTGTCTTGGGACGATGTTGGAGAGAGAATTTTGCGTGGGCCAAAGATGGTTGTGGATGCAGCGGAGAAGGTTCAGTTGATCAGAGACAGACTTCGAGTGGCGCAGGACAGACAGCGGCATTGGGCCGATAGCCATCGGAGACCTTTGGAGTTCGAGGTATAGTTTAGATTTTGTTTGTGCTTGTTCTTGTTTGTTATAGATTAAGTTCTTAAGATGGTGTTTTGTTCTAGGTGGGTGGTTTGGTGTTTCTGAGGATTTCTCCGACACGAGGCACGATTCGCTTCGGTGGAGGCAGAAAGCTTAGTCTGCGATTCATCGGACCTTTCACTATTCTAGAGAGGGTCGGTGCAGTTGCTTATAGACTAGACTTGCCACCTGCATTGGAGGGAGTGCACAACGTGTTTCATGTATCGCAATTGAGACGATATGTGGCAGATCCTAGTCATGTATTGGATCACTCAGAGATAGAGGTAGGCCCTACTCTTAGCTATCCAGCGCAGCCAGTTGAGATTCTGGATCGGAGAGAGAAGGTGCTGAGGAACCAGACTATTCCTTTAGTACGCGTCGCATGGACGCATCACTCTCCGGGGGAGTCTACCTGGGAGAGAGAGGATGACATGCGAGAGCGTTATCCATATTTGTTTGTACCTTGAGGTATGTTAATTCTCTAGCTATGTTCTGTTCATTGTTATGTTTTGTTCTGTTCATTAGTTAATTATGATTCTTTAGTTCTGTTCTATGATTTTCTGGGGGTAGTTTTCATCTTTAAATTTCGAGGACGAAATTATTTTAAGGAGGGTAGACTTGTCACTACCACATTTTAGGAAAAAGGGTATTTTAGTAATTTCCTATTTAAATAAATATTATGCATGGTAAATAATTTTTGTTGTATTATTTAATTATTGTTGGATGTTATTTAATTATTTTGGACTTATTTTAGTAGACCCAACTAGTGTAGTTTGGACCCATGGACCAACATGAATTAAATAGTTAGACTTGGCCCATTTAGAAAGCCCATAGTTAAGGAGATGGATTAAATTAATTAAGTGATTAGACTAGAAGCTTCCTTCCTTAATTATTTCTTCATGAGAGGCCCCAAGGGGTACATTGGATATTTAACAATTGCTTGGGGAAGGGGGCATGGCCGGCCTATATTAGAGGGGGAAAATTTCTCTCTCCTCTCATTCTCATTCCAAATCTAGATCTAGAATTTTCCACTCACAAATTCTCTACATTCCCATTCCAATTCCCCACCAAATTTATCCTAAATTCATCCCAAATTCTTCCTAATTCACCCTTAGAAAGTTGAGAAGCAAGGATCTAGAAGGAGGAAGCAAGGATCTACAAAGAGGGGCAAGGATCTACAATTTGGAAGCAAGTTCATCTCAATTGGAGGTTTCATTGGGAATCTATCTCCCAATAGGTATAATTTAGTTTTTTCCATTAAAATAGCTTCTAAATCTGAGATTTAATCATGTAAAATCAACCCATATGTATGAACTACCCATAGGACTTTGTTTTGTGTTCATAGAAGACCCATGGAGAAAGTTATGGTGCTTTTTGTGTCAATTTTGTTGAAATTCCGAATTTATATTTTGTTGTGTGTGTCAATTGATCCTATAGATCAATTGGGCATATGCTTATGTGTTTGGGGCTTGTGTCGTGTCCATATTTGGGTACTGGTGGTTCGTATCCCAACTATTTGGTGATACGTGTCATTTTGGGGGGTTTTCCTCCGACACGGGGCTTTGAACATGTCGTATTTTGACAAGGACACATAGATCTACTTTTGATACTTTGATTTATTCATAAATATTATTTGTGACTTGTTTGTGTCCTTCGGGGTGCAATTGGTTGTGTGTTGGACTCGTGTCGCATGCGTATCCTAGATCTAGTGGGATACGGTGTGAAACTTTCCAATTTGTTGCGTTTATGTGTAGATCTAATTATGTATGCTTTAAATTCTTCATTTATAATTAGTAAATATATATAGATATTATATATTATTTTAGTGTATTTATTATGGTATTTATTGTAGCATAGATCTATAGATATTTCTATGTGTTCTAATGTGGTGTATAAATATATGTATGTAGCTTTCTTGCATGCAATTATATATGTACTTATGTTAATAACATAAATTATACATAAATATTTTATAAAATATATTTATGTGTTTAAATGTGTAATTATATTATTTATAATTATTATATATTTAATTGTTAATGAATGTATTTTAATGTGAGCTTCTAGCCATGTAAAATACGTACATTAATATGTGCATTGTGTTTTGTAACTAATAGTATTTAATTGTATATATATAAGTATATATATTTATCTAATTGTTTTTATATATATATTTTGATTTATATATAGATTTATATATATATATATATATATATATATATTTATATATATTTTTTCTGTGTTTTTAGTGACAGTAGGTTTTGTGACAGAAAATTGTCATTATTTATGCGGGTCAGCAGCAGCCGTTGTAGCAGTGGCGGCGGGTATTAATGACAGAGCCGCCACTGTTATTAATAACCCATGCAGTGGGCGGGATTCGCAGCAGCAGCGACGGACTTTTCAGCGACAGTTGAGAACTGTCACCAATAGGTGACAGCAGTGCAGTTTGCACAGCGGCTTTGGCGACGGTGGTTTCAGTGACAGTAGGAACTGTCACTAAAAGCCTATTTTATTTAATTTGTATTTTAGCTCACTGTTTTCAGTGACGATTTGGCAGATTTAATTTATATATTATATATTATATTTGTATATATATATATGTATATATAGGTGTTTTTGTGAGGTATAATACTAATAATAATATATTATTTTATTTGGTTTGTATATACATTATTTAGAGTGTGCATTATTTGTATTATTAGTATACTTTGTGTGGGTATCTATTGGGATCTAATTTTGATTCCTAAATTGTTGTATTTTATTTATATAGATGTCTTGTGAGGTTGACCTTGGTTTGACCATGTTTGACTTTAGTTGACTTTAGAGTTGACCATAGTTGTATAGTTTGACTTGTTCTCTTTCCGGGACCTTGTATTAATGTGGTATTCTATATCTAGGTCTTCGAGGTACCGAGTCAGACATCTGTGAGACTGTTCTTTGGACTTCAGGCGAGTACATTCTCTGATAGTTTCTCATTTATGATATCCTCTATGTTCGTTGTATCTAGTGTAGATATACATGTTTCTCTTGACACTATGGTTACACGGATTGGTATATCCGGATCTCGTCATGAGATATTATTCCTTAGTATATGGTGTATATGGTGCAAGTATTATTTCATTGGTTATCTTGTACATGTACAGACACCAATTTTTGGGAGGAGTCGCTCTCTTCTTGGGGAATCTAGTACCATAGCATACCGTGGTTGGATCTATTATACCAGTTGGGGGTGGGGAGTATTAGTATAGATATGTGATCAAATCCCTATTGAATAAAGTATTGGTAAGCGAATAGTGTTGATCATGCACCGCACGTATGATTAGCCAGGCCGTATTGTATCTTGCCCAAGCCGATCACATGTTAAGCTAGTACTCACACACTTAGTCATTAGTATTATTGTTTTATTGGCATATTATTCATTATTGTATTTCTTTCCAGTATTTACTTATTATCTATATATCTCTTGTATCTATTTTGTGCATCTTGTTTATCCATAGCTATTTACTGTTACATAGTTTTTATCATGGATTAGAACTGCTGTTAGAGATGTACTCTGCTCCTTTCCTGACTGGATATATTTTTCCAGATGACACTGAGGAGTACCCTACCTATTATGGACCCCAGGATGTTGTGGGTTTAGATTTGGAGACCCTGGCTCAAGAGGGACTTATCCCAACTGAGACAGTTGACCCTGGAGTGTAGCTTTGTAGTATGGTAGTATTCTTTTGTACTGGATTTGTCTCCAGCTTATTTCTGTTACTCTTCAGACTCATTGATGTATTATTTTAAACTCATGAGTTGTATGATGACTATTCTATTCTTATCTGATTCGTGCTCATTCTATCTTAGTTCTGTGATTGAGTATTCTATCATTTGGTGGTTCATTACTTTAGATAGACTATCTAGACAGCGTTCTACCACCGATTCTGCGGCGTAGGCTGGGCGTTGTTTCCGACTAGTATCCTTACACCAGGTACGGGTCGTGACAGTGCTCCATCCCGATAATATTCCATAGGCCGAAAAGTCGTTGATGGTCCACATAAGTGCTGCCCTCATCTGAAAATTCTGCTTTCTAGAAACATCATACGTGTTGGCACCTACTTCCCACAGCTGATTCAACTTATCTATCAAAGGCTGTAAATACACATCGATGTTCCTCTTCGGATTGTTCGGACCCGGGATAATAACGGTTAGGAACATATACGGAGTCTTCATGCACATCCAAGGTGGTAGATTGTACGGAGTGACGATCACAGGCCAACACGAATACTGGAAGCCCGAAAGTCCGAATGGGGTAAAACCGTCAGAGCAGAGCCCCAATCTGACATTACGCGCTTCCTCGGCAAAATGTGGATTCTCTCGATCAAAGTGCTTCCATGCATCTCCATCGGATGGATGATCCAATACTCCTTCGATCTATTTTCGCCTGTGCCAACTCATATTTTCTGCAGTCTCCTTAACCATAAACAACCGCTGCAACCGCGGTGTCAAAGGCAAGTAGTGCATCGAATCGGTAGGCTTCCTTGCACCGACAGACTTTTCTCTAACAGTGGCCTTGTAGCGATCAGCACCACAGAATTTGTACGCACCTTCATCCTTGTCGTCTTTGTAGTACAACATGCACCTGTTGCGACATGCATCAATTTTCTCGTATCCCATCCAAAGCGATCTCACCATCCTCTTAGATCGATAGAAGTCTTTAGACAACTTTGCACCCCCGGGCAAGATCTCTATAATCAAATCGAGCAGTCGATTATAAAATTCTTGCGACATGTTAAAATTGGACTTGATGCTCAATAATCTTGTAACCACCTCCAACGGTGAATGATCCTCACAACCAGGATATAGTGGAGTTCTTGCATTCTCAAGCAACTCCATAAACTTTACAGCATCGGCATTCGGTGCCTCCTCAGCTGTATCATAATTGTTCGGATTGAAACTAGGTCCCGTCGCATCATAATTGTCAGGATTAAAACTAGGCCCCGCCGCATCGTAAACCATGTTCACCAATCCGTCGTCGTAAGCATCGTGGTCTTGGACATCCATATACAGCTCCACATAGGGCTCCGACTCCGATGCTAGAGATACAAGTTCTCCGTGCGCGGTCCACTGATAGTAATTCGGCATAAAGCCCTTCGAGTATAAATGATATGTAACTTCCACTTCTGGATGATATTTCCTGTTGTGACATCTCACACACGGACACTTAATTTTGGTACCGTCCATGTACTGAGGGAACGCCTTGGCGAACTGCAGGAACTGTTGTACACCCTCAATGAATTCATCCCGCACATTGCACATGTCATCAGGATAACGGTTGTACATCCACGAACGATGACGCAGATAGTAATTCATATCAATTTCTAGATACTTCTGCAAAAATGACAGTATGTATCATATAAATCATTACATACAGTGGTTTATCACCTAACTTCATAACTTAACCGTACTATAAAAATCATAACTGATATAATACATACTTTTATTTATCAAAGTCTAAAATAAGCAATATTCAAAACAACTGAAAAGAGGCCAAGTCTCTTAGTTTTTTAATATTTTATACTATTGGTAAAAGCTTGGGTTCTTTACTGTATACAATGCTTACTAGGACATATAGTTACTTAGCTAACTATTAACAAAATCAATAAGTAACTATTTAACTACACTAACTATGTACTAATTTAATACTAAACTGATACCCTTAACTTCTACCCAATAACTCATGCTAACCCATCTTAAACCAACTAACCAATACCTGGACACTAAGCTAATTAAAACTAGTATACATAGCTCACTAAATGCAACTGAAAACGGATACTGATACAGTGGGACTTGTTGATACTTACTGATACATGGTTGCTGAAATGACACAGTGCTGATAGTTTTCCTCTTCGGTTGCCTGCTCACTGTTGTAGACCTCCTTCTCACTGCCCACTACAAGGCTCGAGCATGCCATCCTACTTATTCTAGATACCATCTTAGTACACTCCTATCTAACATCTCTAAACATCACTAACCTACATATCTATATATACCCTATTGATACTTGACTTTATACCTTGCCTGCATCAACTCCTACAATTGCCTGTACTGATACCTCATACAGTCCCTGATACGTATCAGTGTATAAGTACTGATGACTGATACCAAACTGAAACTGAGATGCACTAAGGCATGCCTCTGCAGTGCAAAGGGACTGCCCCCAAGCCTAACTGACAGGCACCATTTGGGTGCACTGCTGCAGTGCCCCATGCCAGAGCCCCAAGTCTGTAACCAAACTTTATTTGGTCTCCTCCATATACCAATACTAACAACAGATAATATACTAACTGATGACTCCACATACTAACACTTCTAAAGTGTATCACTTGCAGGTAATAACCCTACTACAACTGTCACAATCCCTCACATCTCGAGCTCAGTGTCTGTGTCACTGTCTGTGTCCATGTGATATTAGTGTCTGTGTCCATGTCAAAAAACCTAATCCTAACCCTAGGTCCTTATCAGTGTCTGTGTCTGTGTGTGTGTGTGTCGTGTCTGTGTCAGTATCACATGTGTTCTGAGATCGAGAGAGAGAGAGAGAGAGAGAAAAAGAGAGTTAGGCTTTACCTAGAGCTCGAGGAAGAGGAGGGGGATGCCGGAGTAGCCGCGGGGGAGAGGCGGTCGACGGAGCGGAGGGGGGGCGGGGGAAATTTTTTTCTTTTCAAAATTTCGACAGATGGAGAAAAATGAAACCGAGCCCTAATTAACCAAATTTTAGCGACGTTTAGTGACGTCAAAGAAGGACGTCGCTAAATTAAATTATAGCGACGTTACGGTCGTCGCTAAACACGTTGCTAAATATTTCTAATATAAACGTCGCTATTTGCGTCGCTAAACGTCGCTAACTTAGATATATTAGCGACGTTTAGCGACCAAAATTGAACTTATAGCGACTAATCTTATAAAAACTGAATAAAAGTCGCTAAACGTCGTTAAATGTCGCCAATTAGCGACGTCTACCGACGTTTTACATGGAGTCGCTAAATTAGCGACGTTTTTACCTGGAGTCGCTAAAAACGTCGCTAATCCCGCTTATTCTAGTAGTGTATCAAGGAAGTCTAACATAACTATGCAATCTAAATAATTATAACAACAACAATAGAAACAATAATAAAATCTCAATATATATATCGAAAATAAATCCGGTATCAAAATACTAAAGAGAACTAACTATGCTAACAAGTGATTCCGGCTAGATCTTCCGGCAGTCACTCCAGAACTAGTGGATCCAAGTTTGCACCATCTATAGGTCAAAGTAAATAGTATGTCGGACACCAATCTTTCGGATCCTCTGAAAAATATTTTCCAGTGAGGAATGGAGCGAAGTACATCTCTAACAACAGTTCTAATCAATAATATAAACTATGTAACAGTAAATAGATATGAATATACAAGATACCATATACATATACAAGAGATAAGCAATAAAGGATACTGGAAATAAATACAAGAATGAGCAATATGGAATGAACAAGAAATACTAATGACTAAGTGAATGAGTACCAGCTTTAATATGTGATCGACTTAAAAACTTGATACAAGATTTATGGCCTGGCTAATCATACGTGTGGTTGTAGAAGAATGAAAAATACGCTGCAGAGTTATACGCAGTATTTCAGTGCTGTGTGGCGTAAGACGTGAACTCAGAGCCATCGGCATACAAACAGAACTTTATCGCTAGTACAGCGTAAAACATAGCTCCAAAACAACCCGCGTAGTGCCGTATGTTCAGAATGCTTCAGCGTAAAAAGGTTGTTACATCGCCTTTATGACGTAAAACTCATCGCTTTTAATGCAGCATAGAAGTGTACGAGGAACGCTTCATATTCCTCGAACGAACCGGTCAAATCATGCAGTGAATATGACTCTTTGACTCATGACGTTTGAACTCCTGACAAAGAGTACTGCACGACTATCCAGACGACGGCTGTAATAATGGTGCGGCACAGAGACCCAAACCGTCGTTTAGTGACGTTTCCTTGGTATAAACTGCTTTTACGCATACAAGGGAATATGCTGCCTAGTTTTACACAGGCAGATGCGGGCTTTTACGCTCCGCAGAAGACAAACGGACTGCCACGTCAAAAGCTGCTCTTCGTACAGAGCTCGAGGCACGTCTCTGCAGTTAATGCGCAGGATGGGGGCAGATCTCTGCATTTAATGCACGAGATTTGGTTATATTTTTCAAAGACTGGGCGAGCCACCATTACGGCTAATCCGTCCACATCATCACCTCGGCACGTTACGCCATCAGGCTATTTCCAGCTATGGGAGCACATTGTACGCTATCTCCTTGGAATACGCCAACTCAGGCTATATTTGTATTGGTGCGTAATGAGGCTATTTGGTCCAGAATTAGCTCAAGACCTCAGTCAAGAAAGGAGGATCGGCTACGCTAGCTACCTATCCATGCAGCATCAAGGCTTCTACGCCTACTGGACTTCTACGCCTATCTGGCCTCTATGCCAGTTTGATGACTATTTGGCTTCTACGCCATGGTGACAGTTATTGGCTTCTACGCCCACCTTTTTTATGCTAGGGACAACTACCTACGTGGCTTGCATGCCGTTATCTTCGCAGCAGTTATACGCATTATCTCTTGATGGGACACGCGTCACACGCTCATCAAAGGATCATTTATACGTGGGTGGAAGTTGTTGTAACCGTCGCATAAAAAGTGCCACTCTCCACTATCCGGCTTCTACGCCGACTGGACGGTTACTGTCACTAAAACCCTATAAATAGAGACCTCTGTTGACAGAGGTCCAGGGTCGAAGAGTCGGGAAAAAGGTCAAAAAAACTTGGAGAATGTAGAGAGAAGAATCCAGAGCACAGCCAGAGAGTAGTGATCGACGATTTTGGCATCGAGCATCCACTCTCCTTTGCAATCTTTGAAGCTTCTCCTTCTTCTACAGCACTTCTTCATCATCGTATGGTCCAAGGGACAAAGTGATCGACTGCAGATCAGACTCTTATAGCAATATTTACCCAGATTAAAAATTTGTACTTGACATCCTTATATAGGATTAATTGTACTTCTTGTTTGTAAACCAAAGAGCGGGTTTCGTATAAACCTTGTTTTATTTCTTTCGTTTATTATCAAACATAAGATGACGACTCTGCTGGGGACCTCTTTCTCATCTGACGAGAAAGTAATTGCTCAACACGATACAGTATCAGTAGGATCTATGAAGAAGACCTTGGTCGTCCAGTTCGACCAGTCCACCTACGAAGATATGCTTCGAGCAGGGGGTAGCTCTTACTCTCTCTCTGTCCAAGACAACAGGAAACTGCGTAAGGTCTGGATGCCCAGGACATCCCCTACCATTCCTGCCGACTCTCTGGTTTCTCCAACCAGCCAGGTTGTAGCTGCGCAACCTTCGCACTCCGCGCGTAAAACTCTGTCTCCCGTCTGTGATGTGGTAGACAAAACTTCTGACGATGCCTCAGCGCTAGTCCAGAAGTCTGCTCCGTGCTCCGCACATAAAACTCTGTCTCCCATCCGTGACATGGTAGACAAAACTTCTGGTGATGCCTCAGTGCTAATCCAGAAGTCTACTCCGTGCTCTGCACGTAAAAATCTGTCTCCCGTCGGTGACGTGGCAGACAGGATTTTTGATAATGCCTCAGCGCCAAATCAAAAATTCCAAACGCGCTCCGCGTGTAAAAATACATCTTCCCTCCGCGGAAATGCAAATGATCCATGTAACTTACGCAAGGAAAAACAAGTGGCAGAATCCTCAACGTCTCGGCCTTTACGCCAACAAAAGAGGAATCTACCCGTCCTCCAGATTATGCGAGATGCTGATGGCCGATTGAGGACATCCTCAATTTTACGCCAGCCTGAGCAGAGTTCCAAATTATACCAGGCGAGGCCCCTCAGCGTAAAGAAGGCTCAGTTTACAGAAAGACACACTCCTCGGGATCATCCGCTACCCAGATGGCCAACCTGTTGTATACGGGTGGCACAGGGAGAATTATGGTTCCCAACATCCGTATGCCCACTAATATGAACAGGAGGAACAAGCCTTCTTCTTCTTCTTCTTCTTCTTCTTCTTCTGTTAAAACTCCTGACTTGCGTGAATATCTGATCCAGAAGCGCAAGGATAGGGGATCTCCCAGCATATCTATTACGCCTCATAGGGAGCACTATTGTAATAGTCATAGGATTGTAGTTAATTATTGCTGTTCTGAAGCAAAATGTTCGATTTTCGACCGATTGAACTACTCTCTCTCTCCAGGAAGAAGAGCCTACATATACATCAGTGAACATGGCTTCACACATACCTAGAGGAAGGTCAAACTCAAGACGTCATCCATCTAGAACTCTAAGCCAAAGGAGATTCGACAAGCTCCTTAAGAACACTGAAGCTGGGGTGTTTCGAAATACTCGTTCGAGGTTGCGACAACCGGCTTCGTACTCTTCTGATTCCGATACTGGGGGTCGCCAGTTTCCCGAATCATATGCTGAAAGTATAGAGTCAACTTCTACAGAGACCTATACTAACCCTTCAATGACACCCAGGGAAATAGGAGTCTATGCTATTGGAGATGAACGCGAGGAGGCTTCCCCATCAGGAAGCACTGAGCAACGCATTGCTGTACTGGAGACATCTCTGAAAGAGATGTAATCCATGATGGAGAACATGCACCAGATGATGCTGACTCAACACACAACTGCTATAGCTCAAGCATAGGTCCCTCCGACTCAGATACGTGTGGGGGTGGACTTACCACCATCCAACGCGAACCAAGAGCCTGCTCTAGATCAGGAGTCAGCAGCTCCCCCTCTTCCCCACTCGAAAAATATATTACCTCCTGTTGGAGTCGTAATACAACCGATCCCTCACCACTCCGCGGTCCTTCTACCGGCTGAAGATCCGATGCAGGCAGTGCGAGAGTTGAAAGCCCAATTCGCTGCCTTGAAGCACAAAGATCAGCTCAAGAAATTGGGAATCAACCAGTTTTATCCCGCTATTTGGGATAAGGTCCCTTTCCCTCCTAAATACAAACCACAGACTATGGCTTTGTTTGAGGAAAAGACATCACCGAGTCAGTATATGAACTACTTCAGTATGATGACGGTGTTATTACAAGGGAATGACGCCCTCCTCACTCGGGTGTTCAAGGGTTGTCTCTCGGGAGTGGCTTATCAGTGGTACCGTATTCTTGCGGACAACTGCATTACTTCCTTTGAAGATTTCAAGACTTTATTCTTCACACGATTCTACGAAGGAGGGATGGACATGTCTATGTCCTCTCTCATCGAAGTGAAGCAGAAGGAAAAAGAGAACGTTCGTACTTTCATCGAACGTTTTCGTCAAGCCACTTTACAAATGCCTCCCGGAGTTTCAGACTCGGCATTGGTGGACATTTGCAGGAAGAACCTTCTTCCGGTGATCTCAGTGTTCACAGGACCATATCAGTTCCATGATTGGCCCTCGTTCATCATCTCAGCGGTGGCCGCTGAGGACAACAGTCGGAAGGCGCGTGATAATGGCGTCATGATCTCTGCCTCTGATAGAGGCAAGAGGTCATCCTCCAACAGCGACCATCCCTGTGGTTCCAAAGGAAAAGAAGCTCTGGCGATCAATACGTCCAGGCAAAAGACGGCGGCAACCACACAGACAAAACCTGGGACTTCCAGGCCCATTGAAGTATACTCTTTCGACGACGATGATATTCCGAGCATATTCGAGTATCTCATCAAAAGCGGCAAGATTACCCTCCCAGAGGTAAAGCGGCCTAATAAAGTCGGCAGTACCAATAACCCCAAGTACTACATTTTCCATAGGTACATACACCACCCCACAAAGGCGTGTTATGTACTAAAGAGGAAGATCCAGGAGTTGATCGATGCTAAGGCCATCACTCTGTGCAACAGCGAGAAGACGGTCACAGCCAATATAATCTCTCTGCAATTTGGCAATCTGCCTCCCCAAGAAGTCCCAGATGGTGTTATACCTATTTTCCGGACAATGATGAACATCGTTAATCTCCCTCCAGCTAGGGTCAAAATCATGACCTGGTACCCCTAACTACCCAGCGGGGCGAGATTATGTGGGTTCATCCAGATCTGGTATCAGAGATCGAGGAAGAGACTCAAGCTGCTAAGGCTAAGTCTAAGAAGAACTCAAAGCGTAAACCATGTCACATGGTTACGGTACACTCATCATCAGAAGAAAAGGTTTTGGCTACTGGAACCCGTTCAGGGAAAGCTTACCTCAAGGACTATGGAGCAAGTCAGGAAGATGCATCGGCAGACACTTCAGCTGCCAAGCCTTCAGAACCGGAACCCACCATACCAAAGGCCGGTCCTTCGAGACCAACTTTGGTGGACAAGGGGAAGCAAAAAGAAGTGCGCTTTGATAAACCTTTGAAGAACATTCAAAACAAAGGTTTAGAGAAGCCATATAACTTCGACATCCTAACCCAATTGGCTAATACACCAGCCAGGTTGTCCATTTTTGAACTACTCAGGCTCTCCAAAGACACTCGTTAAGCCTTGAGTGAAGCATTAATGCAGGCGAATGCATACTTGACCCAGCTCAAGTCCCCTGACGAAGAACCCGTGGCATGTCCTCAATGCCATAGTGTGATGGAGGTGGTCCCGAATATCACTTTCACTCAAGATGACATGCTGTTAAAACATAACAGGCATGACAGACCCCTCTATTACACCGGATACGTCGGTTCCATGGAGGTTGACCAGATTCACATAGATCCGGAATCATCGATCAGCATCATTCCTCATAGTCTACTCAGACCGCTGAGGATTCCTACCAGCGTATTGGCTTACACCACCACTACAATCGTGGGCTTTAACGCCAGGAAAAGTAAGCCGTTGGGGAAAATTCGTTTGAGGATCCAGATTGGCGACCTCAGATAAGTGGCTACATGCTATGTCATTGATTCAGAGGTGTCCTACAATATTCTGCTGGGCAGACCTTGGATCCACGACCACAACATCGTTCCTTCGACTCTACATCAATGCTTTAAATATGTAGATGCCTAAGGAACAGTACAAACGGAGTTTGCTGACCTGAACCCGTTTAAAAGAGTAGAATCCTACTACTCCGATGCCATGTTGTACACTCAAGACTACATGGAGGAAGTGTCAGGCGAGACAGAAGAGGAATCCCACCGGGAGCCAGAAGAACCCTCTGCCAAACAACCTTTATCAATCAAGGTAAAAGGGCGAATTACTCATCCGAAAGTCATGGAACCCATGGCTATTCACCTGAACAAAACTAGGTCAGGAAAAGGAGGTGATCCTCTAGTGATCACTTTGAACCAGAAGCCTCCACCCTTGGTCATCAACCTTCGGCGCAGCAAACAGCCGGCTGATGTAAATATAACCGAGAATATGGTTTCTGATGATAATAAAGATCCTTTTTTCCAGTACATTGATGCTCAAATTCTAAATCAGGAATCCTCTCCCCATGACGATATAGAACCTATAGCACAAAAATTCTTGGGAGCTATAGATTCTTATCATTCGTATGTGTGGGAAGTAGCATCATCATTTAATGTCATCACGACATATAGGCCACATGAGGATTCTATCTTTATTGTCCCGCCTACTCGCAGCGGTCAGCGTTCAATAGTCTTCGGTCGCATGCGCAATAAACCGACTGTACAAGAAGATTCTCCCGATGATGATGCTAGTAAAATGCAGGTTCACAGATACAGCCCGCAAGCTTTAAAGATTATGCAAAGTATGGGGTATGACTTGAAGCTGGAACCGGACCTCAACTACGGAAAGGCAGACGAATGTCGGTGCACGGTGATCCCTACTGTCAACAAACTCATTTCGGGTTAGGGTATACCACCTCCTTTGCAACTTCTGAGTCGAATGAGGATATCTTTTCCTCTTCTCAAGAGGGCTCGTCGCCCTCCGGCTCATATGATGCTCTCGAACGAGCATTATCAGTAAATACAGTATTGACAGATTCCTTCGAAGCAGACGAACAAGAATCTGAACCGTTCGAGAATGACTCTTGGGCTCAGCAAATGGATACACAGTGGGAACTCCGATTCGAGCAGAGAGAACCTCCCACCGAAGATAAAGTTATCCAGATTGATGTTGGGGATGAACTTTTGCCAAAGCCGATATTTATCAGTAATAATCTTTCTAAAGAAGAAAGGGAAGAAATAATCCAGCTGATAAAGGAATATATCGACATCTTTGCGTAGAATTATGAGGATATGCCAGGTCTTGATCCAAAGGTGGCTACTCATAAGCTCAATGTATTATCCAATTCGAAGCCTGTGAAGCAACATCAACGCCGGTTTCGTCCGGACATGATGGACGCCATCGAAGTCAAAATTAAGAAGTTTATAGCCTGTGGCTTCATTTGGGAAGAACAACATCCTGACTGGATCGCCAATGTTGTACCAGTCATGAAGAAAAGTGGAAAAGTACATATTTGCATCGATTACCGAGATCTGAACGCAGCCTGCCCCAAGGATGAGTTTTCTCTTCCCATTACAGACGTCATGATTGATAATACTTGCGGATTTGAACGCATGTCTTTCATGGATGGATTTTCAGGATACAACCAAATCAAGATGCATCCTGAAGACGAGAAGCATACTGCCTTCCGGACACCATTGGGGGTATATTGCTATACGGCCATGCCCTTCGGATTGAAGAATATCGGGGCTACGTACCAACGGGCTTTGAGTAACATATTCAATGAGCATTTACGCAAAATAATAGAATATTACGTGGATGATATAGCTGTCAAAAGCCGCCTCAAGGATAACCACATCCAAGACTTGAAGACAGTATTTGAGTTGATGCGCCTACATCAACTCAAAATGAATCCTACAAAGTCCTTTCTGGGTGTATCTAGTGGCAAATTCCTGGGATTTGTCATTACCGCTAAAGGCATTCAAGTAAACCCTGATAAAGTCAAGACCATCTTAGAAATACGACCACCCTGTAATCTGAGGGAACTCAGGAGATTTCAAGGTCGTCTGGCTTATATTCGGAGATTCATATCCAACCTCTCTGGGAGATGTCAGCCTTTTTCTTGCCTCATGAAGAAAGGTGTATCCTTCGTATGGGACGAAGCCTGTCAGCAAGCGTTTAATGATATCAAATGCTACCTCACTAATCCTCCAGTCCTGGTGCCTCCCGTCATAGGAAGACCATTCTTGCTGTATGTTCGAGCGATGGATCATTCTCTGGGAGCTCTTCTCGCTCAGAAGAACGATGTGGGTCATGAACAGGCCATCTACTATTTAAGCAGGATGATGGTCGGAGCTGAACACCGGTACAATCCAGTAAAAAAAAGAATGCCTGGCCCTGATGTTCGCTATACAGAAAACGCGACACTATGTCACAGGCCAGACTATTCATATCATCTTCATGATCAATCCTCTTCGGGTATTGATGAACAAGCCAAGCGTTCTTAACTCCTGACTCGCGACTTGGGTGATGTTATTAACACTGTATGACATGGTGTACGTCCCTCAGAAGTCCATCAAAGGCCAAGCATTGGCTGATTTTCTAGCTGCTCATCCGATTCTGGAGACCTCCAAACTATACGAGGACATCCCCGACGAAGTTGCAGAATGTAATTCCGCAATAAAAAGTGATACATGGCAACTATTCTTCGATGATGCCTCCAGGACTGGTCCCAGGGGAAACGTAGTTTCAGGAGTAGGAATTGTCCTGGTCACTCCCAATAAACTCGTCATCTATCGAGCATATTCTCTTAGCGAGCCCTTTTCTAATAATGTGGCAGAGTATAACGCTCTACTAATCGGGCTCTAAGTCGCTAAAGAATTAGACGTCGAATCTCAGGAAGCCTTCGGTGATTCTCTGCTGATCGTCAATCAAGTCAGAGGAATATATGAAGTCCATAATCCATACCTCATTCGTTATCACCAAGCAACGATCGAAATAGCTGTCTTTCAAAGGGTTCTTCCTAGAACATGTGCCTCGATCTCAGAATTTGGAAGCTGATGCCCTAGCCAGTCTAGCTGCAGATTTAGCTATTCCTATAAGAAGGCAGAATTCAGTAATCCTTCATAACAGAGATTTATTCTGTGTGAAAAATAACTTTTATATAGAACGCAGCTACGCTGTAAACACCGATCCTTCCAAGAGAGACTGGAGAAGTCTCTTTATAGATTTTGTGGCATACGAAATCTTGCCGGAGGACCCTAAAGAAGCAGTATCCGTCAAAAGACGATCATTATGCTTCTATTTTGATGCTTCTTCACAATGTCTATATCGTCGGACCTACGACGGACTGTTATTAAGATGTCTCTCCGATAAAGAGGCACAGCGGATTATCCGTGAAGCTCACGACGGCGTATGCGGAGCGCATCAACCCGGTCCTAAGCTATAGGATCGTATCAAGAGAATGGGCTATTACTGGCCTACTATGATCACAGATACAAAAATATACAAGACAATGCAAATCCTGTCAGGTTCATGCAGATTTTATACATCAACCTTCTGAATATTTATATCCTACAGTTGTATCCTGGCCTTTCGAAGCATGGGGTATGGATATCATTGGTCCTATTCACCCATCTTCTTCCAGAGGTCACCGGTTCATATTAGCCATCACGGATTATTTCTCCAAATGGGCAGAGGCGATCCCTCTTGCTGAGGTGAAGACATCTAACATGATCAATTTCATCAAGCATCATGTCATTTATCGCTTCGGAATACCCCGAAGGATAATTTATGACAACGGGCCTCAATTCATCAGCCAAGCGTTTTACCGATTTTGTAATAAAATCGGATACAAAATGTGGCCTCTACGGCATATAATTCTGCTGCTAATGGTTTGGCGAAAGCTTTCAACAAAACCATTATCAAACTCTTAAAAAATTTCGTCTCTTCGAACAAAAGAGATTAGAACGAGAAGCTAGGAGAATGTCTCTGGGCATACCGTACAACGGTACGAGCACCGACAGGTTGTACCCCATTCTTATTGGTTTACGGGAGCGAAACAGTTCTCCCCATCGAAATCCAAATTCTGTCACTCAGAATAGCAGTGGCTAATGAGTTAACACAGGAAAATAATGACCTATTAAGGCTTCAAGAGCTAGAAGGATTAGATGAGAAACACCTTCAGGCTCAACAGCGCATCGCGTTCTACCAGGCACGCATTTCTAAAGCTTTTAATCAAAAAGTGAAGGAAATAGTGTTCAAAGTTGGTGAGCTAGTTTTAGATGTGAGAAGGCCTTACTCACAAGAGTAAGGGTAAATTCTAGCCCAAATGGGAAGGCCCTTATGTGATTGAGACAACGTTCTCAAACGGCACTTACAGATTAGCCAAGCCTAATGGAGACTTGTTAATGGCTCCTATCAACGGCAAATTCCTTAAGAGGTACTATGCTTAACCTCCTTTGCTCAAATGGAGTAGGGTGAAGATTTCATTCTGATAATACTACTTCCAAAACAAAACTAGTTGGATCGTATTCTATCATGTCCATATAACCTCTGAATAGATATGTCCAACTAATTTGGAACATCAAAACCTATCACGTCCATATTACCTCTGATAGTGTTTTGCATACAAATTTAGTTGGATCGTATTCTATCATGTCCATATAATCTCTGAATAGATATGTCCAGCTGAAGCTTATCGAAGGGATATCACATCCATATTACCTCTGATATCACTTTCACTCTACCCTATCGTTTATATTCCAAAATGATGGGTCCACAAAGTCAGATAAAACCTCTTTATTATCCCTAGAAAGAGCAAATTACATATAAAAGCAAAAGGTATATCATTTGGGAGGAGCAGTTAAGTCGCGAATCTGCTGCGCCAGAGTAACCATCCTCTCATCCCTGGTGCTCAAGACATCAGCGCGGGCCCGCTCTAGTCTTGCCACCTCATTGTTTAAAGCAGATAGCTCAGACCGAGCATGTACAAAACCTACGTGGATGACACCCACATGCGTCAGGTTCTGCTGAGCCATCTCCATTCGATCTTTTAATACGTCGCGAGCTGTTAATAAAGAGAGAGCCTTCTCCTTGGCCTTAGCAAGGTCATCTTCCAATTTGCGGACCCTCGCTGCCTCTTTCTCATATTCGGCCTTGCACTGAGTCAGCTGGGGAATGACATACTCTAATACTGCACGCTCTTGATCCATCTCCTGCTGCTATTTCTGGACAAATTTGTTCAGAGATTCTATTTGCCCAACAAACTCTGCAGTTAAGGAGTCATACCTAGCTTGAACGAGACCGTCGATGCTGCCTCGAGATAGTTGCAAATAATCGTTAATGGGTTGTTCCAAACCATTAACGATTTGCTCTAGCACATCAGCTCTGTCATTATCATTGAAGTATCTAATCTGTACTATACTGAAGTTGGAGGACGTCTTCAGAGCCTCGAAGCTCAGATTCTTCTCCAGCACCATCGATATCAGCATTTTCAAAGTGGCGTAGAAAACGCTCAAAAATTGCTCAACTAACATGGCAAGATTCGAATGGGAGCTGGGAGTGGCCGCAATATCAGAGAATCCCCTTCCTAAAATGACTGCAGAGGGTGTCGTCATAGTCGTCGCTTCAGTAGAGGGCGCGACAAAGGTAGAGGCAACGGCAACGGCTGAAGTCGCTGGCGTACTCAAAGGAGGCATAGTCGTAATGGCAGGCTCATCCTCCTCTTGAGATATTGGAACTGTTTCGGGCGAGCCGGCACCCGAAAATGTTTTCTCTTCGAAGTCGGGCACCTCCATGTCATCGGCAGGAGCTGAAACAGAGCCAAAAGGCGCATCAACATTGCCCTCCCCGTAGATGTCTTCTCCTGAAAAGAAGACAAGAGAAAGTTAATATCAACATGATATAAATTTTTCTAAAAGAGGCATAAAGATGACATTTACCCATAGCCGATGGTACATATGTCGCGTCGACAGCCAGTACAGCTAAATTATTTCTTAATGATGCTAAATGAGTTATCATACCTGGAGAAGGGGGTGTGCCAACTGACACTGGCAGGTAATCCCCCACCAAGATCCACTCGAGGCTTATCGGGTAGAATCTCGCTGGATGTGCTTGCAGACGCAGCAGGGGCTTCTTCCGTTACTGGCCTGGATAAAGGTATCCTTATTTTTCTTGGCCTCGAAGGCGATCTCGTACCACTGCCTGAAGTGGTAGCAGCGACAGCAGCTTGGAGCAAAGAATCTCTGGCACTGACAGCCGGAACTGTGGAGTTTCCCTCTCTAATAGGCGAAGGACCTCTAGTCAAAAATTTATCCCCAACAGGGGAAGCAACAGGTTCACTTCTAGGAACCTCAGGGTGGGGAGTCCTGACAGGACCATCAACCATCTTCTTCTTCTTGCAAGGGGAAGTCTCCTTCAGAACAGGAGCCCTTCGCTTCCCAGGGATAACCAGAGGCTCAGCAGGAAGAGGTATTTCGCCTCTCGGTACTGTCAGCAAAGGCTCATCTGGATTGACAGTCTTCACCCTCGTCAGAGGAAACTGATGGGAGTTCCTCTCTTCCCACGGACTTAGAAGAAGGCATCCTAAAACTTCCATGCATATCAAAATCGCGATGGAAGGTATTAATGGCCACGTAAAACTGGGCATACGAATGGAGGATGCGCAACTCCATGGAGAGAGAAGTCACAGGTTTGGTGAAGGCCACTCCAGTACAACCCATTATAAAGTACCGCCACCCTCTCGCTCCATCAATAAGTCTACCTCTGGACTTGAAGCTGGTGATGGCGTTGCCCACGTGCAACTGGTCATACCCAAACTGCCTGGTGAACCGACTAGGCAGATAGGGCTCTAAGAAGCAGTGGTCCTCACTTCTGTACAATAAATGGGAAGGTCTAATGCAGACCAACCAATAAAAAGATTCAGGAGAAAGAACGGTCTTCCCGTCACCTAAATCCTGAAGTCTAGTCCCATATTGATTGAGATGTACAGTGAGGACTGTGCAGAAGAGCTTCCAGCTGTGAGCAAAATTTAACGCTCACAGACAGTCTAAAACTGTGGTCACGTTCCAAGTGGATTTCTTGTAATTCAACAAGAAATTACTTCCCGAACTACTGCCAGAGCCAGGAGACATCACCCTGGGGTTATGGAGAATTAACCATCCCATCAAATACAGGAACGGTAATTTTACCCTGGGAAAGCTGTCATGCCGTGTTTTATCGGCAAGCAGCCCATCAGTAATGGCCCTCAGGCCAGCTTGTATGCGGCATATCATGGCAGGGAGCAAGCCCAGTCTTGCCCCGAACACCAGATACACTGTAGGCCATAAGGTGTTGTGGTGAATGCGATCCAAAGATGCAATGTCGGGTACTACCAGTCGGCGTAGCCATATGGAGAGGAAGCCAGCCAGTTGAGCTTCCCTTGACAGAGGCCTGCGGCAATGCCTCAAATAACTGTAGGCCTTAGTGCCTGCAGGATATTTCCCTATCCCTTCGTCGATAATCTGATCTGAAGCCCCAGTGTCTTCAGTAAGGTCATCGACTACTTGAGCACTAAGCGCGCTCAGAAAGCTCAAGGGTTGATCCCTGCTATCCACAACTTTGTCTGGCTTAGCAGCCCTGGCCTGGTGAAAGAAGAGATAGGACGCCCATTGTTGGTATGAGCCAAATCAGAGGGCTTATTATAAAAGGCGGTACAAGCAAGGTAGTGGCACATCAGCTCCACTGCCACCACCCGAGGGTCTGTATCCCCCAGCTTCCGGTTTGTGGGAACATACTCGTCATAAGGAGTATCCCCCATTGACAGTCTCAAAATCTCTGCCATTTCGTGAAGGGCCAATCCCAACTCCCCCAGTGGGGTGGCGAAAGTCCCGGTGAGCGGGATATATCGCTCCATCAAAGCCAAAAATAGGTTAGGGTTGAGAGGTAACCCAACACTGGTTGCACTCACAGCCGCGAACAGACCAATGCTCTCCAGCTCAGTCTGAAAATGCTTCAGGGCCCAGGCAGCTAAACGAGCCCATCGAAGGTTTGTAGGGGTAACCCACCCATTGGTCCGAGGATTAACCTTTGGGTATACTCCTCCTTGTCCCATGAAGTCATTACAAAAAGTCGGTAATTGGACTGGTTGGAGCAGTGCAGTGTCTTCACTCGGGACACTACCCGAAAATAATCCCCTAAAAGGGATGACTGGACCGGAAGGGCGGCTCACAAATGACCCTTGGTCGGATCCTTTCTGGTAAAATATCTTCCCCGGCTGGCCGTGAAGATTGGGAGTCAGAGTTCACGACATCTTCCTCGGATGCGTGGCATGGAAGAATGCCGAGATGGGGTAATCTCTCAGCATCCTGGGCAGATACAGGACCAGGCCCCCGGCAGGAAAAACCCAGATTTCTTTTTTGGCTTCGTCTGGGATTGTTTGTCAATCATATCCCCGAAGAGGAAAGTCGGTTTTATGTATTTGGCCCTGTCTATATAGGTCAGGGGCTCTCCGTTGATCATGCTCAACAGCATTCGCTTGCCTTGAGACGATATCAGGATTCCCCTTCCTTCAGGATACTGGGGTCCGGAGATAGGAAATATCACATGGGACAAATCCTTCAGGTAATTGGAGTTCAGCATCCCAGCAGCAGAACCCATCACCTCAGCCAACAGAGGTATCTCCAAGTTAACTACAAAGTACAAAAAAAACAAGTCAGTTTCTCTACTAGACTTCACAGTCTTGCAGTTTATGCCGAAGATTAACAGTCTGTGCTTTTACGCCAAGACTGTGAAAACTTGAATTTTTACGCTGGAATCTCATTCCCAGGCGTAAAATCCAAGATTGGCAGTATACACAAAAATGACAATCTGTGTTTTTTTTACGCCAGACTGCCAAAGTTTGAATTATTACGCTGGAGTTTTCATCCAGAGCGAAATATCCAAAATTTGTAGTATACGTCAAATTTCGACAGTCAAAGATTTTTATGCCAGACTGCGAAAATATGGAGTTTTTACGTTGACACATTAGAAATGTGGGCATAAAAGATAAAATATCTCTGTGCATCATCTTCCTCGAAGAGGCGTTCAGCACAGAAGATGACCTAGTGCATCCACGTACAACGTGTGCGAAGGATTTTCTTCGTTTTCATCATCCCAAAAGCTTTACCTATAACGCCCGGTGCACAGCTCGTTGGAGGGACACTTCGTTCAGAGCGAGGTTCGCCCTGCCCGATGGGAGTCGCTCTTGCTTGGACAGAGGAGCGAGAAGAGGAGGCAGCCTTCTTTCCCTTAGAGGAGGAGATTGGTTTTGGTGCCAATTCTAAAAACTCAGAATGCTCAGAGAGGAAACGAAGGAGAGTACTCAAAGAGACGAAGGTTTTCTTTTGCAGAAGACAGATGAAAAGTTTTTCTCTGAAGGCCTTGGGGTATATATAGAGTTCAGATGGACTCCTCGAATCCCTAACCAAATTCGATATTTAATACTCGGTTATGATTGGGGACCACGTCAGCCTAATATTCAGGGAAGGCGGACGGTCAGCGAATTCAAAAAGTTTTTTTGCACAGAGCAGGTTCGTGATTTTACGCTAAGGAGCTCTTACGCTCGGGAAGCCACAAATCTACGGTTTTACGCTCAGAGGCTATAAGTCTATGGTTTTATGCCCGGATGCTTTTATGCTCGGTAGCTTTTACGCTCGAGAGGCTACAAATCTACGACTTCACGCTCAAAGGCTACAAATCTATGATTTTACGCTCGGTAGCTCTTACGCTCAGAGGCGATAAATCTACGACTTCACGCTCGGAAGCTTTCTTGTCATAGGCTACAAATCTACAGTTTTACGCCCGGATGCTCTTACGCTCAACAGCTTTTACGCTCGAGAGGCTACAAACTTATGATTTTTTGCTTATCTATATTATAAATCTATGACTTTCCGTATATCTGAAAATACGCAGGCCAGAGTATACGTATATCTGAACAAATCTCAAGGCGGTCAAATGCAAGGGTTCATGCAGAAGATGCTCCTTCTTGGCCTCAAAATATCTTAAGTACCCAAAGCATACAGAGTTCAGCATTAAAAATAACTCTTCTTCTTGGGTCGATTGGAAGTTCATCCAGAATCCAGTCTGAATATTTCTTCTACAGTTCAAGATGGCGACTCAGTTTTGATAGCCATTTCTCGCCCTATTTTAAGGGATTTTCGGAAAATCATTCTTGAAGACGATGGTCTGAACAAAAATTCTCTTTCTCAGAAGAGTGACAGTTCAGAATTCTATGCAGTTCCCCATTCCCAACAGCAGGACAGTTCAAACATTCGACTTAAA
This sequence comes from Iris macrosiphon, assembly GCA_036927795.1. Lineage (NCBI taxonomy): Eukaryota > Viridiplantae > Streptophyta > Magnoliopsida > Asparagales > Iridaceae > Iris > Iris macrosiphon. The sequence goes on along the minus strand of JAYESA010000006.1, from coordinate 56,597,190 downwards.
TGCTAAACGACTTTTTGCGCATCTTCAGTTATGCGTAAAAGACAGGACGGGACCAAATACTCTTTCTACCAGAGTCGGCGTAAAGTTATTCAGACATATCGAAGCTACACATATTCAGACTTTATCACAACAAAATATATATGGCAAATCATCGGATATGCAAAAGAAGACGATATTATTAAATCATGATTACATATGAGGAAAATCCAGTCTACAAAGGATTTTTTTATCTTCATGATTACATATAAGGGAAATCCGTATACAAAGAATTTCTCATCTTCATTTAAAAAGATCACCCCCAGAATCTGTTCTGCCAGGTTCTCGTATTGGTGGAGATCTTCTTCCGTCTTCTTCAGCAGTTCATCGACTTCCACAGTCGATAAACAAGAAAAAGATTAATGGCGGGAGGATACAAAAATGGGCATGTCTAAATTATTCAAGAGCCCATCCTCCATACGCCATGACAGATTGAGTTGAGATTTTAGACCCAACTCAATACTCGAAGACAGGGCTAGTTTGTCTGCCCTCGTCCACGAACGACGGGAGAAAATATAGCTTGCAAGCTGTATGGTCTAATGTGACCCTTCCTCTCTCCTGGACGAATTGCCATATAAATTTGCTGATTATCCCGAGCAAAGGAAGCTATGATATCCTTCCATGATCCATCGTCGCAGAGGATATTTGCTCGAAGATGCCTTCTTTTTCGGCTCCTTACATGTTGGAAGAACATGGTCTTCTTCTTCCTCAAGTTGACCCGACGAACTCCGGCAACCATCTCTGTGTGGTGAAGGAAATATGGGAAGAACAGGTTAACTCCTCAGCCTTTATATAGGCAAAAGATAACACACCGAATCCCAATAAATTCCCAAGAATCCGCCAAGAAATCAGCCTCGAGGAACGAGTCAGACTTGACCGTTTCATGCTTCATTTAAAGTGTTTCAAACTACGAGGAATTTGAAAACTTTGAAGGGGGTCTTGTAGAAGCATGAAAAATATGCTGCGGAGTTATATGCAGTATTTCAGTGCTGTGTGGCATAAGACGTGACCTCAGAGCTATCGGCGTACAAACAGAGCTTTATCGCTAGTACAGCATAAAATATAGCTCTAAAACAACCCGCGTAGTACCATGTGTTCAGACTGCTTCAGCATAAAAAGGTTGTTACATCGCCTTTATAGCGTAAAACTCATCCGCTTTTAATGCAGCATGGAAGTGTACGAGGAATGCTTCGTATTCCTCGAACAAACCGGTCAAATTATGCAGTAAATTTGACTCTTTGACTCCTGACGTCTGAACTCCTGACAAAGAGTACTGTACGACTATCCAGACGACGGCTGTAATAATGGTGTGGCACAGAGACCCAAACCGTCGTTTAGTGACGTTTCCTTGGTATAAACTGCTTTTACGCATACAAGGGAATATGCTGCCTAGTTTTACACAGGCAGATGCGATCTTTTAAGCTCTACAGAAGACAAACGGACTGCCACGTCAAAAGCTGCTCTTCGTACAGAGCTCGAGGCACGTCTCTGCAGTTAATGTGCAGGATGGGGGTAGATCTCTGCATTTAATGCACGAGATTTGGTTATATTTTTCAAAGACTGGGCGAGCCACCATTACGGCTAATACATCCACATCATCACCTCGGCACGTTACGCCATCAGGCTATTTCCAGCTATGGGAGCACGCTGCACGCTATCTCCTTGGAATACGCCAACTCAGGCTATATTTGTATTGGTGCGTAATGAGGCTATTTGGTCCAGAATTAGCTCAAGACCTCAGTCAAGAAAGGAGGATCGGCTATGCTAGCTACCTATCCATGCAGCATCAAGGCTTCTACGCCTACTGGGCTTCTACGCCTACTTGGCCTCTACGCCAGTTTGATGATTATTTGGCTTCTACGCCATGGTGACAGTTATTGGCTTCTACGCCCACCTTTTCTATGCGAGGGACAACTACCTACGTGGCTTGCATGTCGTGATCTTCACAGCAGTTATACGCATTATCTCTTGATGGGACACGTGTCACACGCTCATTCAAAGGATCATTTATACATGGGTGGCAGTTGTTGTAACCGCCGCGTAAAAAGTGTCACTCTCCACTATCCGGCTTCTACGCTAACTGGACGGTTACTGTCACTAAAACCCTATAAATAGAGACCTCCGTTGACAGAGGTCCAGGGTCAAAGAGTCGGGAAAAAGGTCAAAGAAAAACTTGGAGAACGTAGAGAGAAGAATCCAGAGCACAGACAGAGAGTAGTGATCGACGATTTTGGCATCGAGCATCCACTCTCCTTTGCAATCTTTGAAGCTTCTCCGTCTTCTACAGCACTTCTTCATCATCATGTGGTCCAAGGAATAAAGTGATTGACTGCAGATCAGACTCCTATAGCAATATTTACCCAGATTAAAAATTTGTACTTGACATCCTCGTATAGGATTAATTGTACTTCTTGTTTGTAAACCAAAGAGCGGGTTTTGTATAAACCTTATTTTATTTTTTTCGTTTATTATCAAACAGTGGTGTATGATTAACACTATTCAATAAACAAGACTTGATACAAGGAGGGTATGACCACATATCTATACTATATACTCCCCAATCCCCGACTGGTATAGTGGATCCAACCATGGTACGTCATGACACGGGTTTTCACAAGAAGGGCGCTACTCTCCTCATGAACCAATGTTTGTACATATACAAGAAGAACAATGAACAAGACTTGCACAAGATACACCATAAATACCAAGGAATAATATCTCATGACGAGATCCGGATATACCAATCCGTGTAACCATCGTGTCAAGAAATCAAGGATATCTACACTACATACAATAAACATAGAGGATATCATAAATAAGAAACTATCAGAGAATGTACTCGCCTGTGGTCCAGAGCAATGAATGTCAAACTGTGTCCGAACTGGTGTCACACAGACCTATATATAGAATATTACATTAATACAGGGTGTTGGAATAAAATTTAGTTAAACTAGTTCAATTCTAGATCATGAAGCCATTTCTAAGTCAAAACAGTCAAACTAGGTCAACTCTATGCCAAACTAGTCAAACTTGGTCAAACTAGCTATTTCTAGGTTGTATGAGTCTATCTCTAGGATGCTAGGTCAATACGTTATGAAACTAAACCATACTAGCTAATCTAAGATACTAAGAGACATACAAAATACCGTATCATAAGATATGCAAGTTTTAATATGAAAACTAGTAATTTATATATATATACAAGTCAATACATATAATATTATAGTTAACTAATGTAAATAGGATACCTTGGCTTTGAACCAAAGCGTATCACCACACACCTATCTCGATACTCAAACCCAATACCTTGAGTATCGACCAATTACCTTGATATTACCTTGGTATCCCAAGATAATTCAAATCCTATTATAGCTAATATATAGAAAACCCCCAATATACTAAACTATATGATAATCATATAGCTATTAAATACTATAACTACTAACATAAATTATATACTAATACATACCTACTAACTTAACATATAATACATATCATTACTTAAATACTAACTATACAATACATATTAACTTACCACTAAAACATATATATATATATATATATATATATATATATATATATATATATATATATATATATATATATATATATATATATATATATATATATATATACACTTAGCTAACTATTACCCAATTTACTAACTATCAACATATCATGCATATACTAATATACATATCTATCTAACTATTTATACTAACAAGTATCGATGTACAACTACTCAACCAAGTAATTAGCTACTAACTATTAATAGCTATATCTACTAAACGCTAACAAACAAACTAGCTAACCACCTAAACTAACTGTCTCTCTTAACCTTGTTGTTGCTGTTGATGTAGCTAACTGTTGCTAGTTCCCTGCTGATGCAATGTATTGTTGAGCTCCCTGCTGTGCATTGCTGCACAGTTGCTAGTTGCTAGCTGCAAACTGCTCTTCATTTTGCCACTGCTACATAGTGGAAACTGCTTGCTGTCCTTTGCAGGATGCTTGCTGTCACAGTGGCTCTTTTGCCGAAACTGTTGATGTGCACTATTTACAAAGTTTCTAATGGAACACTACATTGCATTGACAAAGTACTTGGGGTATGATGTTTATATCTGTATGCACGGCCGTATCTCAAAATTCTGCATCAAATTTTTCGTGACGAAGGAAAACTGATTGTTCTAAATGTGTTTTGACTGCCACCAAAGTTGGCCATGAATTCTGAGAATCGCCATTCATTATGTAATTGGCAAGGGCAACAGTACCAGATCGTAAGCTTGTGAATACATTCCTTATACAAACATGCCAATTGAATCTTGATATATAACTCCTTTCTTATATATATCCATTAGTTATATTGTTTTGTCGTAAATCTTGATATATACTGAAACCATAAGACATAAGTTCTTAGAATCTGTGGCAGCCAACAGTGTATAATTCCTAACTCACGCATGTGCATTCTATTTCAGAAGTCAAATCTCTCAAAATTCTGGCAGGCAAGCAACTCATCTCCAACATGCAACTACTACATGACACCATCAGTGGTTGCTGCACACTGCACAGTCCGACCCTCTCAACACTCACTCACAAACATAACATACCACACACACATACATATAATACTATATATATATATACACACACACACACTCTCTCTCTCTCATATATATATATATATATATATATATATATATATATATATAAGCATGCACTCTTATAACACATAGACACACCTATACACTTAGCTACAAATACTTAGGTATACTATATACTATAGATACATACACAATACATATATATAAAATACATAATATCTCATACTAATATATATATACATAAGCTACATTGAATTAAAGAGCTATAAAACAAACACATGGAGTGTATCGCACCCGTATCACACTCATTCTTTGATATGCTTGTGATACGACTCCATCACACAACCAAACGCATCCCGAAGGACACGGACAAGTCTAATATATTAATTATGCATGATACGAGGAATAATTAAAGCAACTACTTATCCATGTCAAGATATGACATGCTCAAAGTCTCGTGTCGGAGAAAAACTACCAAATCAACCTGTATCGCCAAATTAACGAGATACGGCCTACACGTATCCAATTGTGGACACGACACTAGTCACAACCAAGCAAACATATGTCAATTTGATCTAATTGACCAGTTGACAAACACAACATGTGCCAATCTCGAAATTCCCCTAAAATTGACATAAAAATACACATAACTTCCTCCATAGACCTCCTATGAACCTAATTCTAATTCCTATGGGTAGACTATGCATGCGGGGTAGTTTTTTATGGTTAAAACACAGATTTAGAGCCTAATTAGAGAGAAAAAATTGAATTATACCTATTGGGAGATGGATTCCTAATGCAACCTCTAAATTGGGTGAAATGAGCATTCAACTTGTAGATCCTTGCTTCTCTTTGTAGATCCTTACTTCCTTCTTATAGATCCATGCTCTAATAGCCTCCAATAATGATTTGGAAAGGAATTGGATAAAAATTTGGTAGGGATTAGATGGAATTTGGTTGAGGGAAATTCTAGATCTAGATTTGGAATAAAAAATAAAGAGAGAGAAAGTTTTTATCTCCTTTATATAGGCCTCTCTTGCCCCCTCTCTCAAGCTACCATATAAAGTCTAAATACCCCTTGGGGCCTCTCATGAAGAAATTAATTAAGGAGAAAAGGTTCTTTTCTAATGGGTTTAACTTAATTAATTCATCATCCTAATGATTGGGCTAATTATTGGGCTCAATTCTAACTAGAATTAAATATTGGCCAGGGATCTAAACTAAACTAGTTAGATCCACTAATACAAGTCTAAAAATAAATCTAACATGCTAGTAATAAATAAATAACACAATAAATAAATATTCAACATGCACAATATTTAATTAATTACCAAATGACTAAAATACCCTTTCCTAGAAATGGTACTGTAAAGGTTGTGACACAAGGCATCGGCGACTACGTTGGCCTTTCCTGGATGGTACTGTAAAGATTTGTCAAAGTCCTTCATCATCTCTAACTACCACCGCCGTCTCATGTTAAGCTTTTTTTGTGTAAACACATACTTTAAGCTCTTGTGGTCTGTAAAGATCTCCACGTGCTCTCTGTACAGATAGTGTTTTCACAGCTTTAGAGCAAAGATGACCACTGCCAACTCTAAATCGTGGGTAGGATAATTCTTCTCATGAGGACATAATTACCTTAAAGCATAGGTCTCACATTCCCATTCTGCTGTAAGACACAACCCAAACCATTCCCTGAAGCATCACTATAGATAGTGAATTCACCTGACCCTGATGGCAATGTTAACACTGGAGTTGTCGTCAATCTCTTCTTGAGCTTATCAAAAGCGGCCTAACAATTCTCTGTCGAGGCAAAGTTCACATCTTTCCTGGTCAGCCTAGTCAAAGGCTCTGCAATCCTGGAGAAGTCATGTACAAACCTTTGGTAATAATATGCCAGCCTAGAACACTCCTAATATCTGCTACTAAACTCGGAGTAGCCTACGACTTCATTTCCATGATCTTCTTTGGGTCAACTTAGATCCCATCTTCTGTCACCATATAATAAAGAAATTCAACTTTGTCTAGGAAGAACTCACACTTTGAAAGCTTTCCATAAATTTTCTCCTTCCTGAGAGTCTCCAAAACTATGCTCAGGTGCTCCTCATGCTCCTCTAGGGTCTTCGAATACACAAGAATATTATCAATGATCATCACCATAAACTTATCAAGGTACTGGTGGAACACCTTGTTCATCAGATTCATAAATACCGTCATGGCATTGGTCAACCCAAATGGCATTACCATGAACTCAAACTGGCCATACCGAGTCTGAAAAGCTATCTTTGGAATATCCTCATTTTTCACTTTCACTTGGTGGTAGCCTGACCTCAAGTCTATCTTCAAAATACCTTCGCTCCGCTCAACTGATCGAAGAGATCATCTTTCCTCGATATCAGATATTTGTTCTTGATAGTGAGGTTGTTCAGAGCCCTGTAGTCGATATACATGCATACCAACCCATCCTTCTTTGGTACAAATAATTCTAAAGTACCTCACGGTGATAAACTGGATCTGATGAAGCCCTTATCCTGTAACTCGTCCACCTGCTTCTTCAACTCTGTCAGTTCACTGTTGTTGACCCTATAGGCATGCTGAGATATTGGCTCTACACATGGTACCAAGTCTATAAAAAATTTAATATCTCGGTCTGGCGGCAAGCCCGACAACTCCTTCGGGAAAACATTTATAAACTCTGCTATCAACGGATATGGCAGCTCCTTCTATTCCACCATGGCTCCACAGATGGCACCCTCGCTCTGCTCCGCTTCTTCTTTGGCAATATCAAACTCTGTCTCTCCTAGCGGTCAAAACAATATCCTGTCTCCATGACAATCTATACTAGCATGGTGCCTACTCAACCAATCAATACCGAGTACAATATCGTAGCTCAAATGTAGAATTATGAGTAAACACACACTCAAGTTTCGTCCTTCCAGTGTAACTCTCTAATCCTTGTAAATATCACTAACCAGGATAATTCCACCCCCAGTCATAATCTTGCAAGTCCTAGCCAAGGGTTCAGCCTCTAAATGATGCTTAAGAGCAAAAGATACAGATATAAAACTATGAGAAGCACCAAAATCAAATAAAGCTAATGCTGGAATAGAAACAAGAAGAACTAAACCTAAAATCACGTCTCCAGCTGGCTTGGTCTTCTCAACTGTCATGGCGAATGCTTGTCCTTGCTGTGCACCTCTCTACTATTGCTGGTGCTGGGCGAATCTCTGCTACTGTGTCTACAATGGAGGTCTCATATGCTGAATCGCAGGTGGCCTCGTTGGTGCTCTCGGAACTGGGATTCCACCCTGAGCTGGATGAGCTAGAGCCAGATGACAATCTCTCAACTGATGGTCTGCTGAGCTACAAAACAAACACATGCCCAGCCTTTTTCTGTAAACATTCCTTTCATGCCCTGGCTTCTTGCAGAAAGGGAAAATACGAGCCGACTGGTTGGCCTCTGTATCTGGTGTGCCTGTTTTCCCTAAAGAATTTTGTCCCTCTATAAATCTGCCTAGTCTGCATAACTCCGCTGCATACTCGTCCACCATCATGTTCCCCTAGATGAGGTCTAGAACTGGCTCTCTAGAGCACTCAATGCCACATCTAGAAAGAACTTCTCCTTGAAAATCTTTTTGAAAGCTTCCCAAGTCAGTCCTGGCATCGTGATCCTCGGGTCGGTGCGAAATTATGTCAGAGCAATATCGAATATCTGGCTGCCCGCTGCCTCCACCTGTAAGCCCTCCGGAATCTGTGCTAGCCTCAGGGCCCTCTCACTATCCTCGATCCAATCGTCGGCGTATAATATCCCTTCGATGTCCATAAAGTTATTGGGCCCTATCCTCTTGAAGTCAATGATGGTACTCGAACTTGGCTGGTATGGTACGGGATAAAGTGGTACGATCTGTAGCTGAACAAGTGCTACCTTCTCCACAGTATCTAGTACTAATTGGTGAGCACTCTCGATGCCCTGACGCAGGACGTCCGTCTGCCTCTGTTGCGCTGCCATCATCTCTTGGAATATAGCAAACATCTGTGTCTCGTCTGCTGGCATAGGTGGTGAGGGTGGAAGATCTTCCATAACTGATATAATAGTCCTCAGAACTGGTGGTGGAGCACCCCCAAAAGTTGCTGCTGAAATGCCCACCTTGACTGGTGAAGCAATCCTTTGAGCGAAAGAAGGAAGAACAATTGCCGTTGTGTCTCTTTGAGGTGACAAAGTAATGGACCTCGCTCCAGAGTGCAACGATCGAGTCTTCAGCGACATCCTAAAGACAGATGCAATCAAAGGAATAAATATTATGCAAGATACGATAGTATCAAGGAAGGACAGTAATATTTCAAAGAAAACAATTATTCTGAATGATAAAGATAGTAGTTTCAATAGATTTAAAAATACTCCTAGTAGTGATTGAGTATCCTCTCATCATATATCCCTAGTCCTATATCCTATAGCAGGCTTGTAGTAATACTATAACTCTGAGTACTACTATTAGATGACCTACATGTGCCACTACAAAAATATGTGATGACCCACACCCAGTGTAAGGGCACGAGTACGTAGGTACATCCAGCCTACGCTATAACATCAGTGGTAGAACACTGTCTATGTCAACAATACTATCTAAATATCTCACACAATATATATAGTGTACCTTTCAAGATATCTCAACTCCCAAATAGAGGACAATATGATAATATGATAATGGTAACAATACTCAATCACAATAACAAACTAGAGGAAGATAGGGCACGATATGAAATAGAAGAAAAGAAATAAAGTCATAAATACATCACAAGGTCAAGTCTAATCTCAATATAAGACATCAAATAATAATACAATGCCAAAGTCTAACTAACATATACAATATCATGAATAAGCTAACGATGTCTGATCAACTGCTGGTACTAACTCAACAGGCTCTATGGGTGATAACTCAACTGGCTCGCCATCATGTGGCCCATAGTGCATAGGATACCAGTCCTCTAATGAATTATCTGAAAAATATATCCAGTCAGGATTAGAGCAAAGTACAACCCAGATAGCAGTTCCAATAATTGACGAAAAGTATGAAACAATAATAGCAATAAAAATAAATGATGGAAGTAACTGAACTAGCATATATCATGAGAAGAAGCATCATGATAAATAATGGCAAGAACTGAGAATAATATGTTGAGGAACAATGATGTAATAAACTGGAATAAAAGAAATAATATATATAAATGTGCCTTAAAATATTAGTAAGATAATGTGATCGACTTAGGCCTAACACAGATTATATATAAAAGGTGAGCTAGCGTGATCACGCGTGAGTTTCATGATCTGCTAACTATCACGGGCTACACTAAATCACGGGCTATAAGGTATGATCACATATCCACTAATATTTTTCCAACCCCGACTAGTACACAGATCCAAATCATGACACATTATAACACATATATCACACTGTACAGTCTATAATATCATGCACTATGATCACGGTATATATAATCACTAAGATATCACGATAATCACTGAGTAATTGTGAAGTACGACACAACGATCACTAAGTAACCACAACAATAACATCTCATAACCAAGATCCACGTATACCAATCCGTGAAACCATCGTGTCAAGAATCAAATATCTCAATACTAAATACATGAAATATAGAGGCTATCAAAATAAGAAAACTATCAGAGAATGTACTTACCTGTGGTCTTGAGCAAATAGTGTATCTCGATATCCGAGCTGGTGTCACACACACACACACACACACACACACACACCTATATATGAATATCATGTTACTTGGTGTAATAAAGTAATAAAGGAGCTAAAATACATTACTACATGCTTTTCTAGGTCATTCTAGCTAAACTAGGTCAAACTAGTCAATATTAGTCAAAACTAAGTCATACCTATGTTTCTAGGTTCACACTAAGGTAATTAACTCATATTAGTCATTATCTAGCTATCACTAGCCAATACTAGCTATTCTAGCTAATAATACTAATTTACCTATTTATTATATACTAGGATACTCTATGTATCCAAATACACTATATATATATATATATATATATATATATATATATATATATATATATATATATATAAACTCTAACACTTACCTTGCTATT